>OW203750.1:1592765-2192765 GCA_934045075.1 Yponomeuta sedellus | reverse complement strand
AGAAAAGTCCGTTTCCTATTTTGACCCGGCCGGGGATCGAACCCAAGACCTTCGGCTGTACAGTCAGCGTGCCAAACCAATATTAGTAGGATTTATACATATAAATAAAGGTGAAATTAAAATTAGTTGGTGCCGGCTGTCATGTAATGGCAGTCGTTAAGCCATGTCAGAGGCCTTATGGGCGGCTTGATAACTTCTGACAGTAAGGCCCGCCACTCTCTTACAATCCTCCACCGACCTGGACTTGGCCCCCGTGGTGGAGTAAGGCCTAACCTTCCTGCGAAGCAGGACGAGGCCCGTGCCCCAGCAGTGGGGACTTACAAGGGTTGATAACGAGAGAAAACTAATTTAAATTTCACCTGTCTACTTACCTTATCCACACCTCTCTCTCCGCCAGTCGTCAGAGACAGCGGTAGGCGTGCCGCGGACGCCCAACGCCGTTCTCTCCCGCAAGGAGAGCTACAAGGCGCAGAGGCAGCACTACAGGCGGGAGAAGAAGAGGGCCACATCGGCACTCCTGCACTCCATAGAAGACCCGGCCGTGGTGGTATTGGCTGACTGGCTCAAGGTAAGACGCCCTCTCTTAGAAGGAGATTTGACGGGAGAAGATGAGAGCCACCTCCGCTCCCTCGCACTAGTTATGTCATGTCATGTCATGTCATGCCCTGTCATGTAATTTTTATCTCGAGGCGCAAGGCTCAGAGATAAAATTACATATACGAGAGAAAACGATAGCCACGTGTTCCTGTTACATTCTATAGAAGATCCGGCCGTGATCGTGTTAGCTGACTGGCTCAAGGTGAGACGCCCTCCCTCGGAAGGAGAGATGCAAGGCTCAGAGATGAAACTACAGACGGGAGAAAAATATAGTCCGACACTCTCTTGCATTCTATAGAAGATCAGGGTGCGTTGGTGTTGGCTGATTGGCTCAAGGTAAAACACTATCTCTTGGAAGGAGATATGACGGGAGAAGATGAGAGCCACCTCCGCTCCCTCGCACTCGTTATGTTATGTCGTGTCATGTCACGTCCTGTCGTGTCGTGTCATGCCATGCCGTGTCATGTCATGTCATGTAATTTTTATCTCATACTAGCTGACCCCGCGAGCTTAGTATCGCCTAACAGTCGATTCCTAAGTTTTTTTTTATTTTAGTCTCCGTAAGAACCATCCTCGTACTTCAAGGAATATTCTAAAAAAAGAATTAACGAAATCGTTTCAGCTTCTCTCGAGATTTGCGCTTACCAACACATTCGGCGATTCATTTTTATAGGTACTATAGATCATCTGATGTAAGCTTTATGTCATTTAAAAACCTATTTAGAGGCTAAAAATTTCACCCATGCCGGGATTCGAACCCGCAACCTCTGGCTATCCGTGCCAGCGCTCTACCAATTGAGCCAATGGGCGACTCACGGCATCAGTGAAATTTCGAACCTCTTTACACTATTCTCTGTATTACGTACAGGCAGCGACATCTGACATCTGAAATTTGTTCCTTAGCACGGGTTAGTGCATTAAAAATACAAATAGTATAGCTTTATGTCATGTCATGCCACGTTGTGTTAAATTCGGTGTTTCGTTTCCAGGTTCGCGGCTCCCTCAAGTCCTGGACGAAGCTCTGGTGCGTCCTGAAGCCAGGTCTTCTCTTGCTGTACAAAAGTCCCAAAGCCAAAGTGAGTCGACGTCGTTATCAATCCTTGTATGTCCCCACTGCTGGGGAACGGCTCTCTGCCTGCATCGCAGGAAGGTTAGGCCATACTCCACTACGGGGGCCAAGTCCGGGTTGGTCGAGGGTTGTAAGACAGTGGCGGGTCTTAGTGTCGGAAGTTATAAAGCCGCCCATAAGGCCTCTGACATGGCTCAACGACTGCCATTACATGACAGCCGGCACCAACGGCTTAGCGTGCCTTGTGCAGCACGGAAGCGCTTGGAAAAAATTCCACTAGCGGTAGTCGCGGAACGGTCACCCATTCTGCACCTGACCTCGCCTATTGTAATGAAATGAAATGAAAAGGTATTTTTCAAAGTAGCACAGAAGCTGCGGCTTAGTGAACGTTACAATTCAAACTAGGTGTCCATTTCAAAATCTAGATCATTTTGGAGAAAAAATGGACAAAAAAACTCCAAACTTAGTCTTTTCAAAGCCCTTAATTGACATAGTTTACATAATTATTATAAAACATAGAACTCATACATTGCACTGGCTTTAATTCCAGACCTCATTGTCATCTAGATAGTCTTTTTGTTGCTTAACCAAGTGAATAAATTATTTCAGTTCAATTCAATAATTATATTAATTTGTCTCCTTCCAGAGCAGCCACTGGGTGGGCACAGTCCTCCTCACGTCTTGCCAAGTAATCGAGAGGCCGAGCAAGAAGGACGGCTTTTGCTTCAAGCTCTACCATCCTCTGGAGCAGAGCATCTGGGCGCCCAGGGGGCCTCACAACGAAACTATTGGTGAGTCGTCGCCGTCGTCGTCTTTGCCCACCAACCTAATAGTTTTTTTTTGTCACAAGCCAACTAAATAATTTGCGCCTAAAACAAAGCAAGTGGTCGATATCTCGGATAGTCTTTGGCAATTTGTTGAAAGTTTTTAAGACCATTCCAATGAAACTCTTGCCCATGAACGCTGTTTTGTGTAGTACTTATCTTCTTCTTCAGGCTATATTAGTCCACTGCTGGACATAGCCCTCTCCTAACGAGCGCCATAGCGCAAGGTTGTGCCATCATTGGGGGGTAATGCCCATAATCCCCAAGCTGGGCATGCGGGTTGGGGATCGCAGTTCGGTGGAATTGTACTGCAGGGGGCGCTGCTGCCCACCCCCCCGGTTTGTGTGCCTTAGTCGCCTTTTACGACACCCGCGGGAAGAATTGGGTTGGTCCTATTCTCTAGGCCGACACCACACAGCAGTCAAATCTGCTCAGTCAATCATCTTTAAAAACCTATTTAGAGGCTAAACGTTCCGGATAGCCAGAGGTCGCGGGTTCGAATCTCGGCATGGGTGGAATGTTTAGCCTCTGAATAGGTTTTTAAAAATGTCCTCAGCACGGGTTAGTGCGTTAAAAAGAATATAATCATGTGGCTACAGCGATATCATTCCGTTGTAAAACGTAACTGCAAAGTAGGTACTCGGGGCTGCAAGTGATGCAAATTACTTCAGCCAGATGTTGCTGCCTGCACCTAATACAGAGAGTATTGTAAAGAGGTTCGAAATTTCACTGACGCCGGTGAGTCGCCCATTAGCTCAGTTGGAAGAGCGCTGGCACGGTTAGCCAGAGGTCGCGGGTTCGAATCCCGGCATGGGTGGAATTTTTAGCCTCTAAAAGAGTCACATCAACCCATTATGTCCCCACCGAGAAGCACGGGTCTCTTCCCTAAGGAAGGTATTAAAACAATAAACTAATGCTTTGGAATTCAAAGTCATTAACGGCAATCATGGAATCTTATTATACGTGTATGTGTGTCTGATGTATATAGATTTAAAAGGACTTCAGAAAAGATTGTCAGAGTGGAGTTATTTCCCCGCTGCCTTTTTCTCCACTACACTACGACCCGAAGGCAGCGGCTTTCACTTTCATGTTGCATTGTACTTTGATATCAGCAAATAGAATGTAAATTCTTTACGTTGAAATGAATTGATTGAAATCGAACCGAGTCCGGATTGGTGGAGGCTTGACAACTTGAAAACTTCGGACTGTTAGACTAGCCACTAGACTTGCAAGCCTCCACCAATCCGGTGCGTTCATACTGGTACAAAATTCGTCATAAAATTACCGTAACGTTGGTCCAAAGCTTGGCTCTAACTGTGGTCTAACACTGGTCTAGCATTGTCGCAAAATTGGTCCAACGTTGCTCTAATATCGTTGTGGAATTGGTTAAAAATTGCCTAAAGTTTGGTCAACAATGGCAACAATATTGGTCAGAAATTATCTCCAATATGTGTCTAATATTGGTCCAGAATTGTCTCTAATATTGGTCTCGTCTCGTTGCGACCGAGCAAGAAAGACTGCTTATGCTTCAAGCTCTACCACCTTCTAGAGCAAAGCTTCTGGGCCCGCAGGGGCCTCACAAAGACTATTGGGGGGTCAATCATCAATGACGGTTGACCCCCCAATAGTCTTTGTGAGGCCCCTGCATACCCAATGATGATGATTAATCATCATTGGGTAACCAACACATTGTAAATACTAGAAATAAACATAAGCTCTCGTTCCCACTATTTAGGCTGGCAAAGGACTATACATCCTTCATGGGGCATTGTATACGCTTCTATAATAAAATCCCTGAAGATATATAAAGCTTGAATGAAACGCGGTTCAAAAAATGTGTAAAGTACGCTTTGTGCCAAAAGGATACTATAACGGATTATTTAGATGACATTGATGACCGCGACTCGGCAAACGTAGTGTAGGACGCCCTCCGACCAGGTGGGATGACGATCAGCGAAAAACTGCCGGCAGATGCTGGATGCGGCAAGCTGAAGACTATGTGGAGGGCTATGTCTAGCAATGGACTACATAATATAGCCTGAAGAAGAAGAAGATGTCTGGAATTATAGCCAGTTCTATGTTTTTAAATATTTATGTAAACTTTGTTAATTAACCCTTTCGCGGACGCGCGGATGCTATAGCATACATAACAATTAAAAGAACAATAGATTTTAAAAACGTCCGCGAAAGTGTTAAGGACTTTGAAAAGACAAAATTTGCAGTTCTTTTTGTCCATTTTTCTCCAAAATGATCTACATTTTGAGATGGACACCTAGTTTGAATTGTAACGTTCATGAAGCCGCAGTTTCTGCGCTAGTTTGAATAAAACTTATCATTTCATTTCACAAAGATATTTACCATTGTCTCCAGGAGCGGTGGTCCAGCCTCTGCCAACCGCGCATTTAATATTCCGCGCGCCCTCGCAGGCCGCCGGCCATTGCTGGCTGGATGGCCTTGAGTTGGCGCTACGCTGCAGCAATGCCATGCTGAGGTAAGGAAACATTGGCTGTGATATTGGCCGTAACATTGGTCCAATATTAGTCTAGACTTCGCCAACATTGGCTCCAATAGGCCGCTGGGCAAAGTTGTCTGGATGGCCTAGAGTTGGCGCTACGCTGCAGCAATGCTAGGTTGAGGTAAGGAAACATTGGCTGTGACATTGGTCCAATAGTAGTCTAGTGTTAGTCGACATCTGTTCAACATTGGCTCCGACAGAACGCCGGCCATTGCTGGCTGGATGGGCTGGAGTTGGCGCTACGCTGCAGCAATGCCATGCTGAGGTAAGGAAACAATGGCTGTGGCATTTACCAAAACGTTGGTCCTATATTAGTCTAGTGTTAGGCCGATATTAGACTATCATATTGTTACGGGCTAGGGTTCTGGATTTAGATGTAAAACGCCAATGACAACTTCTTAGGAATTATTCACGCTGGGTCTGGTCTGCAGGTCTTCATGACACGAAGTCCACACGTAGATTCCAATCGAAGTCCAATAGTATCGCTGAGGTCGTAGGTTATCGCTCGTATCGCAGGTATGTTCGCTCGAAGTTCACTCTTCGCTATTCCAAACGGAACTGACAGCGCGCCGCGGCGACCGCTATTTATATCCGCCGGCAAGGATTCTAGAACATTCAAGTACGTACCTACACTCGGTGCACGCGGCAACGACTCTAGAACAAAGTCCGTGTCAAAGAGATTTGAACCTTATACTAGTGGACATACGAGTCACTATTGCTTGCAGCGTTTTATTGTTTACTAAAACGCAGCATGCGGCGACTATTCGATAGGCTTCCAGAAAGCTCTATTCTAGATGGTTCGGGATAGGACCGCGACAATATATTTATCATAGAAATATGATGTCATATCTGTTAAATTCTGTGATCATTTTTTTCTATGATGCTGCTCTTTAATTGCATATTACATTATAATGTCATATCCTCGTCATAGGTAATGAAAATGCATACCAATTTAGCCCCGTTTTCCATTGCTTTGAGCGCAATTATAGTAATTTCCCAGAGGTTGAAAAAAAGTAAAGAATAAAAAAAGGAACAATCGACGTCTTTGGGTTAGACCGTGGATTGCGAGAGATAGGAGTAATTAACATAGTACTAGAAGAACTTAGACTGGAAGACAAAGTCCTGCAAAATGTACCGCCGTATGGACGGAGACATATTTGACTAATATATTGTCATTCATTTCAAAACAAAAACTCATTTGAAATGTCCAATCAGTGCAAAGGATCATCTACTAACTTTAACTAGTAACTCTGAAGTTAGAAATATGATCATAATTGTACGCATGCTGTTAAATAGGATCATACTTCTATGATCATAGACAATAAAAATCATATGTTTACATTACACTGTCATAGATTTTTCATATAAATATGAGTCCTACATCTGTGATCATATATATATCTATGATAGTGTAATATTGGCCTTAGCCAATATTTGTTCAACATTGGCTCCAACACTGGCAACCAGCAATAGAACAACCCTCTATCTTCATCTTCTTCTTCAGGCTATATTAGTCCACTGCTGGACATAGCTCTCCCCTAATGAGCGCCATAGCGCCCTGTCTTCAGCTTGCCGCATCCAGCATCTGTCGGCAGTTTTTCGCAGATCGTCATCCCACCAGCCCTCCTATTACGTAGCACTCCACTCTATCGAGTGAAGCATTTAGACGACTCCTAAGTGTCAAAAAATGTATGCATTTGACAGCCGGAGTAGCTTAAAAGAAGTAAAAATCAACGTCACTCAACTCAGTGGACACTTACGTAATAATGCCCCTGGTCGGAGGGCGTCCTACACTACGTTTGCCGAGTCGCGGTCTCCACTCAAGAACACGTTTACTCCAACGGTTGTCGGTTCTTCGCGAGATATGACCAGCCCACTGCCACTTCAGCTCGCTAATTCTCTGAGTTATGTCGATAACTTAAGTTCTCGGTCGGTAGCATTCGTTGCGAATCCTATCCTTCAAAGAAACTCCGAGCATAGCTCTCTCCAAGGCTCGTTGAGCGACTTTGAACTGGTGGACCAGCCCTTTCGTGAGTGTCCATGTCTCGGTTGTGTAGGTTATCACTGATTTTTTATGGAACAACCCTCTATAAAAAAAAGCAGAAATATACCCAACCCCAGCTGTCTCCTATAACAAAGCAGAAATATAGCAGCCCCCTATAACAAAGCAGCAATATAGTAGCCCCCTACAAAAAGCAGCAATATAGCAGCCACCTATAACAAAGCAGCAATATAGCAGCCCCCTATAACAAATCAGCAATATAGCAGCCCCCTATAACAAAGCAGAAATATAGCAGCCCCCTATAACAAAGCAGAAATATAGCAGCCCCCTATAACAAAGCAGAAATATAGCAGCCCCCTATAACAAAACAGCAATATAGCAGCCCCCTATAACAAAGCAGAAATATAGCAGCCCCCTATAACAAAGCAGCAATATAACAGCCCCCTATAACAAAGCAGCAATATAACAGCGCCCTATAACAAAGCAGAAATATAGCAGCCCCCTATAACAAAGCAGCAATATAGCAGCCCCCTACAACAAAGCAGAAATATAGCAGCCCCCTATAACAAAGCAGAAATATAGCAGCCCCCTATAACAAAAAAGCAATATAGCAGCCCCCTATAACAAAGCAGAAATATAGCAGCCCCTTATATAACAAAGCAGCAATATAGCAGAAATATAGCAGCCCCCTATAACAAAGCAGAAATATAGCAGCCCCCTATATCAAATCAGAAATATAGCAGCCCCCTATAACAAAGCAGAAATATAGCAGCCACCTATAACAAAGCAGCAATATAGCAGCCCTCTATAAAAAAGAGCAATAGAACAATCCTCTATAACAAAGCAGAAATATACCTGCGGCGAGCACATGTCAACTCTGCGCGCGCACTACAATCTCCAACATTCCTGCATCGCGCAATCAAAGTGTTTCAATGACATACCATAAATATAACGTCCGACTAACAACAGTTGGACCGGCCGTACCCAGGCATACGATCTGCCTGGCGGGAAATTTCCCAGTGAAAGAGCACGATCACCCGCTCTTCCCTATATACCCAACCCCAGCTGTCTCGTATAACGAAGCAGAAATATACCCAACCCTAGTTTTTCCCTACAACAAAGTAGCAATAAAGCCGACCCCAGTCCCCTATAACGCGTGGCACCTCCGGTCGCAGATGCAGTCGCAACCGGCAGTCGCAGGCGGTCGCGGACGCGCCCACTACCCCGACTCACATCTCCCACGAGGAGCTGGAGAAGCACTTTAACGAGCACGGTGAGTCTTTTTAACCTCATTTCTTCTTCTTCAGGCTATAGGCTGCTGTGTGGTGTCGGCCTAGAGAATAGCACCAACCGAAATTCTTCCCGCGGGTGTCGTAAAAGGCGACTAAGGGACACAAACCGGGGGGAGGGCAGCAGCGCCCCCTGCAGTACATTTCCACCGAACTGCGATCCCCAACCCGCATGCCCAGCGTGGGGATTATGGGCATTTCCCCCTATGACAGCACAACGTGGCACTCTTTAGCCTCCTAAGCCCTGGAGGTAGCAGCTACTTCGAGTCTTCTAAAACTACGTAGATTTTGAAGAACCTTTTCTTCTTGTTGTCCAAAAATAATGAGGAAAATATTGGACCCGGAACAGTAACTTTTCCGGACTTCCTACTAAATCATTGGGTGTGGGTTAAGAAAGTTATTCGTGATGTCCTATTTCTAGGACACCAGAGCTTAGGAGGATATGGGAGGGATATGACGAAGACGACCACAGCGAGTGGGGTGCAATTACCAACTTACGAATACCATGTATCTTGATGAACATTTTTACTGAAGATAACATGCATGGGAAACCGAACGGCTTAGGAGACGGAGGTTGTAAGTTTAGGAAAAACTAACTACGTATATGGTTACTTTCTGTAATTAAATCGCAAGGTATAGTCTGTTAGCTTTTAGAATATACCTCGGGCTCTAGAGTAAGCTTCGGTTTTCGCCAATTTTCGCCGGTTTTCGTACTGATGATCGTGCTGGCTGATGGAAGCGCTGGTGGCCTAGGCGAACCGAGTGATTGGAATCAATCACTTGGTTAAGCAACAACAGGCGCGGTCAGGTACGGGATGGGTGAGCGTCCCGTGACTACCGCTAGTGGATTTTTTCCGACCGCTTCCGTGCTTCCTTCGCAAGGCACATTAAGCCGTTGAGGCCGGCTGTCGTATAATAGCAGTCGTTAAGCCATGTCAGAGGCCTTATGGGCGGCTTGATTACTTCTGACAGTAAGGCCCGCCACTTTCTTACAATCCTCCACCAACCCGCACTTGGCCCCCGTGGTGGAGTATGGCCTAACCTGAGGCCCGTGCCCCAGCAGTGGGGACATACAAGAGTTAATAACGATCGCGTTCTGATTTCGAAATTAAGTGTCATATTAGTTCCGATATTTCTGTTACACGAATATATCCGATTCCTATCCGATAGATCCGATTATATCCGTTAGTAGCCGAGGTACATTCTAAAAGCTAACAGACTTTATTTAGCACTTTATTTGGTTTTTAATTTAAATAAACGATTGTCTTGCCCCTTAAGTTACACGTGGCCCCAGTGTGGGGGACAGAGATTTTCGATAGTTTTAACGAAAAATATATTTTAGTATATTTTGTCTCAAATTACTTGCTTTTTGCAGTCATTTATTTATTGTCGTTTACCGAACGTTTCTTCCCAAGCGGTCTTGACGAAATTTACTAACTTTATAAGCACTAACCTACACTTCTAAGTGTTTCATAGACGCAGAAATCCATCTACTAAACAGGTACTCAGTAACTAACAAAACTTTCTTGAACCCTCCCGTATTTTTTGCTAAAACCCCACCCTGCCGCACGTATATTAATGTAAATTTTCGTTACTGTAAAATATGCTAAACTGTTTTTACTGTAATCCGACTGCACTCTAAACTGCCACTACACGACGTTACTACGCTATTTTGAAATTTAAAAATTTTCTCGTGTAACTCGTCTGCTCTGTAAAATATCTTAAATCTGCGCTAATGTAAAATTGGCTAAACTTATATATAACTTATAATAATGTAATCCGACTGTGCTACTTTGAAAATACGCAATTATAATGTTTATAAAAAAACCGTTTATAATGTAACTCACTGCACTGTAAATTACGCTAATGTAAAATTAACTAAACTGTAATGCAACCCGACTGTACTGTAAAAATGACTAAACCTTTTACAACGGAGCCCATCGTCATTATCAAAACACGGGTCGCTAATAAATCTACTCGATTGTAAAACTGACTAAACTATTCTCAATGTAGTTCTAAAGCTGTCTGAAGTGACTAATTGCAGGTCACCTACACCGCTCATGTCTGTCAGCGATTACTCCTCAAAGCGACATAGTCCAAGCGACCGAAAGACGAAAAAGTTGTCCAAATGGTCACAGTTCATGGAAAACTTTGAGCACTCAGCTAAGGATGCTATTGACGCCTCAACAGGCTCTCAAACGCCCGATAACGAAAAGACCGAAAAAAGCTTTTTAGATTTCCATTTCCTTAAGAACATCGACTTTTTTGAGCGAAATGCCCCGTCAACTTCCTCCCTTAAAATGCTAAATGAGGCTAAGCTGAAAAAAACTCCAGCCAGTAAGAGTCTGGCGTCGAGCCCCAAGCTGGACATAAAAAAGTCACCTCTACTGCGCTGCTTTGAAACGCCAAAATCGCCTGTCTCGCTCGGCGAGAGGCCCACGAAAATCACCAAAGAGAAAGCGTCGCCGACGACCGTGATAGAGGAAAACATCACGAGGTTATTCCTAAAGAGGCGCAGCTCGACTCCTTGCGTCCTCAAAGGAGGTCTGGCGCAGAAGCGGATCAGCGAATTGCGGGTGTCGGGCGCGAAAACCGACTCGGAGAACGATGACAGTTTGCTTTTTAAAAAGCGGGAATTCGAAAAGAGACAAAGGAGGTTGCGCTCCCAAGTAGTCTGTGATATGCCGGAAAGTATACTGATTACGACCACAGCGCCCTCTGGTGAGGTGTACAGAAAGTACAGTTCGTCGTCGACGGATGATGTAGGCGATTTTGATTTGCATAGGTGGGTTTTTTAAGTATGTACAACGATGGTGTCGTTGCATTGTGTTTATTTCGTGTTTCAAAATATGTTTACCATATATATATATATATTGGCCTTTTTGCATCTACTTAATGAGATGATTTATGCAGCGTCCAGTGGTATCTTCACTCACACTAGATGGGTGAAGGGACCACTCCGACGCTGTAGTGCCTGGGACATGGTTTTAAAGATGGTGTAGGCTTGCCCAGCACCTATACCACCCTGACAGCTTAGTCGGCCTAGCCCACAGGAAAGACTAGTCAATACGTGCGGAGCCAACCAAGCCATAGCCATGTTTACCATACTGTGTTTTATAATGGGTAAGACCTAGACACGGTCTATATTTAGACCCTCTAAAACTCTTGTTTAGCAAATGTAGCGTAGGTGAACATTATTTTGAAACACTTCCTCAACACCTGTTTTTTTTTTTTGTTGTAAGTCGATATGGGTCTTAATGTTAACTTGATCAAGTCCAAACTATCTCTCTGAGACATCTGTACATGCAGCGGAGAGCATTTAACTCTATATTGGCTATACTACTCTTTTAACAAAAATTTGAAGCTCCAACTTCGCTTCTTTACGCGAAAAATTACGTCGTACCTCAAGAAGTGGGGGGAGGCGGTCAACAAAGTGTTCCATTGTGTGACTTGGGGCTGTGCATACAGTGTCACATCGTGTGACCTTGGGAGTGTGCGCAAAGTATGACATCAAGTGACTTGGGAGTGTGTACAAAGTGTGACATCATGTGATTTGGGAGTGTGCACAAACAAAGTGTGGCATCTGTGAATGTGACATTGTGTGACTTGGGGGTGTGCATAGTGTTACATCGTGTGACTAGGGAGTGTGCGCAAAGTATGCCATCGTGTGACTTGGAGTGTGCATGAAGCGTGACATCGTGTGACTAGGGAGTGTACGCAAAGTATGACATCGTGCGGTTTGGGAGTGTGTAAAAGGTGTGATATTGTGTGACTTGGGGGTGTGCATCGTGTCACATTGTGTGACCTTGAGAGTGTGCTCAAAGTGTGACGTCGTGTGATTTGGGAGTGTGCACAAAGTGTGTCATCATGTGACTTGGTTTGTGCATAAAGTGTGACATCGTGTGACTTGGGAGAGTGCGCGATACTTTGCGCACTCTCACACGATGTCACGCGATGTCAAGTATGCCCTCGTGCGATTTGATGGTGTGCAAAAACTGTGACATCGTGTGACTTGGGAGTGTGCACAAGCTGTCACATCGTGTGATTTTGGGTTGTGCACAATTTATGACATCGTGCGATTTGGGATTGTGCATAAAGCGTGACATCATGTGACTTGGGAGTGTCTTGAGGTGTGAATAAGATGTGAATAAGATGTGATATTCTGTGAATTGGAGATGTGCATAGTGTCGGCTCCCAGAGATCTGTTTTATTAAACTGCAATTTATAGTGTATTATGACAAGTTCGATTACTTCTGTCATAAGGGGAGGGCCAATAACCATGAAATGTGTATGACGTCTATAACGTATGGATGACATCTGCTGTTGAAAACCCACCATTCTAGGCCATCGCCGTCCTACTACACCAGAGAACACCAGAGTCCGACTCCGGACAAGTTTACGCTCATAGACTACCGCAACCTGCCCTCGGCGGGACTCAGCGCGATGCGCTGCGAGCGCCGAGACGAGCGGGCCTCCTCACAGAGCGTTTACGTCGCCGGCAAGATCGTGCAGAGTGGTAAACGCCGACGCTCAAATAAACAAACTGAAGTGGTTTATTCGTTCTGTAGCACTCCTCGAAGCTAAGCGCCATTTTTTCTTGTTCGACCATTTCCGTCCATCATCGGCCATCTGCGGCCACAGACCGGAAAGATTTGCAGACTGATAAAGGCCTCCCTCGAGTCCACTGGCACTACTCGAAGCTAAGCGCAATTTTCCACAGTAAACCATCCCCGTCCATCACCGCCCATCTGCGTGCACATGATTGGCCAACATGCCAGATAATCGTGCAGACTAAAACCGTTGAGAAGCCGTTTAAATAATTTATGCTTTCATGTATTCCTTTACCCCAGAATATTTAAACTGCCCCTGAGAAGTGTTTTTATTAATAAGACGTTTAATGTTTCTTAAGTAATATAAGTAGGTACTCAATTTAGCAACAGGCTGTGTTGACCAAAAGTGTCAACACAACACAAACAGTAAATTTGTAATCTATGCGCTGAGTCATCAATCACCGAAGTGCATCCTACCTTAGTATTACGTAGAATAGAGCCAGTGTTGCTAGAAGTGACGATTTACCGCCGTTTGGGCTTTTGGAAGGAAACTGAAAAATGGCATAGCCAATGAGCTAACTGTGTTTTTTTTTGTTTTTGGAGACTTTTGGGCTATTTAGGACGTTAAGACGAATTATATGTTATATGTGATCAATGCACCTTAACTGTACTATAATCGCACAAAATAATCAAACATGGGCTACTTAAGTTCTTAGTTAGATTGTAAACAAAACTAAAAATTACTAAAAAAGTATACCCGCCAAAAAAAATCACATTCAGACCTTTAAAAAATATCTGTCTTCCACAATTTGAAAATGACATTTCCTCACTCGCCCTGCACTCAACAGTATTAAATATCTTATCCAGCTCAAATTTAAACTTTGCGGTATCTTTTCTTAATGTATCACTTACATCACTATTTGATCGTCATGCTCCGACGAAAACCGTAACAATGAAGCAAAAACTTAAACCGTGGCTCACCCCGAATATACGTTACATGATGTACCTTCGGGACAAAGCGCACCGTACCTACCTACTAACTAAGTCGGGTACACAGAAATCAGCATATCTTGAATTGAAACATCTCGTCAATGTGAGTTTGTTTTTTGAAACGAAAGCATTTTACGAATATAATATAAACAGCAATGTCAATAATAGTAAACTACTGTGGAAAAATTTGAAAAAATCGGTACTACCCGACCTAAAAGCTTCCATGCTACCAGAACACTTACAATATCCTGACATAATCAACCAGCATTTCTTGAATATTCCAAATAACTACAATTTTAATCTTTCCTACATGACATTATTTAATTCAAACAAACATCGTGATGACATAAATTTTAGCCTGAACACAGTTGACGAATCTATTATCTTAAAAATTATCTTAGAATTAAAATCGAACGCTATGGGTAACGATAATATCAATAGAGATATGATTATCTTATCACTTCCACATACCTTAAGCACCATCACTGATATTGTCAATAATTCCATATTGTCTGGCACTTTCCCCGAGCAATGGAAAATTGCACTTGTCAACCCTCTCCCTAAATGTAACGATCCTGATAATTTCAGCGATCTCAGGCCCATTAGCATCCTGCCTTACATGTCTAAAATCTTAGAAAAAGTTGTTTCCAGACAGGTATTACATTATTGCGAGTCGAATGATATTCTACCCATGCGTCAATCTGGTTTTCGTAAGCATCATAGTACTTCTACCGCCCTGCTAGACGTAATTGATAATATACTGGGTGAGCAAGATGAGGGCAGGGGTACAATATTAGGATTATTGGACTTCTCCAAAGCATTTGACTCCTTAAACTTGGAGTTACTGCTTTCCAAGCTTACTTACTACGGGTTTCATGACAACGTAGTCTCTTGGTTTCGTAGCTATTTGTTCAACCGCCATCAGCAAGTAGTAGTGCATAAGTCTGATGGCTCTGTCGTCAGGTCTGATTTATGTCGGGTGGGGAGAGGAGTTCCTCAAGGTTCAATCTTGGGGCCGCTCCTTTTTACTATATACTCGGCTGATATAGTAAAATGCATAAAATCTTGCAGATACCATCTTTACGCAGACGATCTGCAAATTTATATTTCTACTGACCCCAAAAATGTTGCAGCTGCTACAAGCTTATTGAACGATGATCTTGAACGCGTCTTTGTATGGTGTGAAAATAATGGTCTCTTACTGAATCGGGAGAAGTCTAAACTTATGATCCTGGGCTCTAAAATTCAGAAACAGAAGATAATTGCGCTCAATCCACTGGTCCACATAAGAGGTGAGCGTTTGTGTTTTGTCGATGAAGTACGTAACTTAGGAGTAACTATGGACGGTAGCTTAAAGTTTGAGAGACATGTGGGTGAGATGGTGCGAAATTGTTTTTTTAGGATTAGAATTTTATATAATATAAGGAAATACCTTAGTGTGTCAACCCGAACTCTTCTCTGTGATAGCCTTGTCATGTCCAGAGTCAATTATGCTATCGCTGCTTACGGTCCGTGCTTGTACGCGAAAACACTCAAGCTCTTGCAACGCATTCAAAATGCGTGTGCTCGTTTTTGTTATAATATTCCTCCACGAGCACATGTCACACCGTTTATTAATAATGCCAATATATTAAAGATGGAAAGCAGACTCAAACTTTTTATGGCTACCCTCATGTTTGGAATTGTGAAATTCCAGAAACCAGCTTATTTGTATAATAAACTTATTTGGCGTTGGACTGCAAACGGAGAATGCAACAGAGTTAGGGCATGCTCGAACCCGCTTGGTGTGCCGCGTCACCGGACTGCCGCGTTTCGTGGCAGTTTCCGGTTTCAGGCTACCAAGTGTTGGAACGACATTCCTCCTCCTATTAGGCAAATACAATCAAAAAATTGCTTTAAAAACAGCTACAAGAAATTTCTTCTTGACCTCCAAAAGCAGCTTCCTTAAATTTAATTAATTATGTAGGTACGGCCAAATCATACTTTCGCTGTGACTTTATATACATACCTATATGTATTCATATACATACTTATAATACATTTATTTAAATTAAAATAGTTGACATCAATATACAATTTACAATGTTTCTACTTTATTAATCTATTCACAATGTATGCAACTATCGCAACTGACATTGCCCTATCAATTATTCTATCCTAATTATCTTTTTACAATTTATGCAATTACCATACCTGACATTCATCTTACATTATCCAGCATTCCACTTTGTTAACTCAAAGTTTGACTCGCTACTTATAGTAAATAACTCACTGTCTCTTATTTATTTATTTGCTTAATCTTATTTACGATTTTGTTCAGGTTCGTACTAGGTATCTCTCCGAGGCCTGCATGCCGCCTCACGGGTACTGACGGAAGACCAGCGCTGGAGTATCATATCTCCAGCTTATGCTGAGTCAGAGCCCTTTTGCACTTGCCACACCCACAGTACTCACATTGGAAAATGCTCTGTGTCTCTGTTTAATTGTGTATCGGATTGTTGTTGCTTTTCTTGTCTTGTACATATAGTCTTCTTAATATTGTTTTTATTGCGTGTGTGTGTAAGTGTAAATAAATGATTAATAAATAAAATAAATAAACATAATTTACTGGTGTAACATACAGCGCCACGTGGCCTAGTCGAACCGAGTGATTGGAATCAATCACTTGAGTTAAGCAACAACAGGCGCGGCCAGGTGCAGGATGGGTAACCTTCACGTGACTACCGCTAGTGGCATTTTTTCCGAGCACTTCCGTACTTCGTACGGCACGTTAAGCCGTTGGTGCCGGCTGTCGTGTAATGGCGGTCGTTAAGCCACGTCACAGGCCCTATAGGCGGCGTGATGACTGCGGGCCTTACTGACAGTAACTGTGTTACAATCCTCCACCAACTCGGACTTGGCCCCCGTGGTGGAGTATGGCCTAACCTTCCTCCGAGGCAGGAAGAGACCCGTGCCCCAGCAGTGGGGACATACAATAGTTGTTATCAAAATACATGCTTCTGTTATTTAAGAATAATCGCGAAAATTAAAAACCCTTTTGTAATTACGTTCATTACCCGACGTTTCGGCAGCGTTGCAGTTGCCGTGGTTACGCGTAGACGGAAGTGGCTAGTACCTACAATTTATCATCATCATCGTCAACCCATTATATCCCCACCGTGGGGCACGGGTCTCTTCCCTGAGGACGGTATAGGCCATGGGGGGCCATGTCCGGATTGGTGGAGGCTTGGAAAACTAGTGGCTGGTATAACTTTCAGGCGATTTTTCAACGACTTTGGTGGACTTCATGTTAAAATCATTTTCTATCAGTCAAACCACAAGACTTAAGGCGATTTTCGAGCGAATATTTTTCCAAATCTTGTCGACATCGGCCGGCCAACGTCTGGCAACACCGAATAGAAGCGGCCAGTCGCTAATCAACCGCGTACCGGATAAAACGCGTGTGCGATACCTCCGAGGGGGAGATTCCACGAATCGTAATTGTAAACGCAAATAGCGGTCGATAACAATGTGATTAGTGAAGTGTCTGTTTACGTTTTCTTTTTGTTTACGGAGTATTTTAGTTGCTGTGCTTACCGAAATGATTATTTCGTTGTCAAAGTGCATACGGAGGAAGTGACGTCAAAAACCTAAGCTAAAAAAACTCGCCAAAAGTAACAAACAACTTTTTAAAAACTTGATAAGTACCACTAGTAAAAGGCGACTAAGGGACACTAACCGGGGGGTGGGCAGCAGCGCCTCCTGCAATTCCACCAAACTGCGATTCCCAACCCGCATGCCCAGCGTGGGGATTACGGGCATTACCCCCCAATGGTGGCACAACCTCGCGCTACGGCGCTCATTAGGGGAGGGCTATGTCCAGCAGTGGACTAATATAGCCTGAAGAAGAAGATAAGTACCACACAAAACAAACAGTGTTCTAGGGCAAGAGTTTCTTTGAAATGGTCTCAAAAATGTTCAACAAATTGCCAAACACTATGCGAGATATCGACAGCATACTTTGCTTTAGACGCAAATTATTTAGTTGGCTTGTGACAAAAGAAACTATTATAAGGTAGCAGAAATTCTGAATGAACATAGGTACGTGTTGAATACTTGTAGGTACATATTATATTATATTATATTATATTATATTATATTATATTATATTATATTATATTATATTATATTATATTATATTATATTATATTATATTATATTATATTATATTATATTATATTATATTATATTATATTATATTATATTATATTATATTATATTATATTATATTTATTTTTGACTAGCTGACCCAGCAAACTTCGTACCGCCTAACAGTCGATTCTTTAGTTTGTATTAAATTTTTCTCTCCGTGAGCACCATCCTCGTACTTCAAAGAATATTCTGAAGAAAGAATTAGCGAAATCGTTTCAGCTGCTCTCGAGATTTGCGCTTACAAACACATTCAGCGATTCATTTTTATATGATAGAAGATTTATGCTGTAAATATAATGGATACTGAACCGACCCATTTTTGCCACGCCTGACCGGTAAAATTGCATTGTAACTCATTACGAGTATATTATAGTAACACACATGCAATTTATGGCATTAAATATATTGATTGATTGATCCCGCGTTGTTCTGTCAATTAGCGTACGAAGCGCTCGTGGCCTAGCCGAACCGAGTGATTGGAATCAATCACTTAAGCGCAACAACAGGCGCGGTCAGGTATTGAATGGGTAACCGTCCCGTGACTACCGCTCGTGTAGTTTTTCCGAGCGCTTCCGTGCTTCGCAAGGCACGCTAAGCCGTTGGTGCCGGCTGTCATATAATGGCAGTCGCTAAGCCATGACAGAGGCCTTATGGGCGGCCTGATAACTTCTCACAGTAAGGCCCGCCACTGCCTGACATTCCTCCACCAACCCGGACTTGGCCCCCGTGGTGGAGTATGGCCTAACCTTCCTGCGATGCAGGAAGAGGCCCGTGCCCCAGCAGTGGCGACATGCAAAGGGTTGATATAATTTTTGAACTAAAACTTTCGTAAGCACAACACATTGTAGACTCTTAGTCCGGATTTACTTACGGGTGTTGATATAATGTCATATCATATTGTTGTCTAAGACCTTTAAAATTGTCTATAACCATTTCTGTCACGTTATCGCAACGACACAATGGCACAGGCTTAATAACTAGTTTACACACGAGATGGTATCATGTAATTATCCTGTCTTAACTGATAAGAGGCGCACATTCTTTACAAGTGTCTATATAACTGTTACAGTTTGTAACGGTGCAAACCAATTTAATTTCTTTACATATATTTTGCTCTGTAAGTAGTCACTTACTTCTCTGAATGCTGGGGTGTATGGATATCATTACAGTATAGATTTCAAAAGTTCCACCCATGCCATGTGAAATTTTTATTGTCCTTAGCACGGGTTAGTGCATTAAAAATAATATAGTCATGTGGGTACAGCGATATCATTCCGATGTAAAGCCTAACTGCAAATTAGGTAGGTACTCGGGGCTGCAAGTGATGCAAATTATTTCAGCCAGACGTTGCTGCCTGTACGTAATACAAGAGTATTGTAAAGAGGTTCGAAATTTCACTGTTGCCGGTGAGTCGCCCAGTAGCTCAGTTGGGAG
This sequence comes from Yponomeuta sedellus, assembly GCA_934045075.1. Lineage (NCBI taxonomy): Eukaryota > Metazoa > Arthropoda > Insecta > Lepidoptera > Yponomeutidae > Yponomeuta > Yponomeuta sedellus. The sequence continues at coordinate 2,173,304 of OW203750.1, read as the reverse complement.
TGCGCTGGCAAGGTTAGCCAGAGGTCGCGGGTTCGAGTCCACGCATGGGTGGTATTTTTGGCCTCTAAATAGGTTTTTAAAATTGTCCTTAGCACGGGTTAGTGCATTAAAAAGAATATAATGGTTGTTTGTTAACCGCTCATTCGATCCCCTGTAGGTATGTTCCGATATGTTACGATGACGCAAAAAACTGACCGTAAATAGAACTCAAGAGTCGATCATATTGCAAACAGGTCACTGAACCGAATGCAATGATTTATTTTTACGTAGGTACATTAAACTTACGCCTGAGTACTTGCGAGTTTTTTAACTACTCGATCGCGTTAACGTAAACTCATATTTGTATGGCATCGAGGAAGCGCCACCTAGCGACAAGTAGGTGTAATGGTTTACGTTGAGAAGTGAACACGTTTACCAGCCAAAACACGAATAAACGCGAGTGCGAGTTGTACTGTGACAGCGTTTTGCCAGTTCGAACGGTTAACTTACTCATACTCACTACTCGATGCTCGATTAACGCGGTAGTAAAGTTATTCGATTGGATCTGTCAAACTCGCACTAAGCACTCTGTTACCTAGAAGAGTGGGCCGACCAAGCGGGCAAGTTTATTAAATTCATAGTATTTCTTAATGTCACAGGCCTTATGGGCGGCTGGATAACTTTTGATCCTAGGTTCTAGACCGTAGATTCTAGACTGTTCGATACCAACCCTTGTATGTCCCCACTGATGGGGGTCTCTTCCTGCATCGCGGGAAGGTTAGGCCATACTCCACCGCGGGGGCCAAGTCCGGGCTGGTGGAGGAGTGTAAGACAGTGGCGGGCCTTACTTTCAGAAGTTATAAAGCCGCCCATAAAGCCTCTGACATGGCCTAACGACTGCCATTACATGACAGCCGGCTCCGACGGCTTAGCGTGCATTTCGAAGCACGGAAGCGCTCGGAAGAAATGCCACTAGCGGTAGTCACGGGACGGTCGCCCATTCTGCACCTGACCGCGCCTGTTGTTGCTTGGCACAAGTGATTGATTCCAATCACTCGGTTCGATTAGGCCACGAGCGCTTCGTTCATTAAGGCCAGGTTTTCACGGTCCTAGTACGTTCGGACCGAGTGCGCCATCCGAGTAAACTAATGCTCCTGATTGGACGGTTTTTCGTGACCACACCAAAATAGCCATTCAGAAGCATTAGTTTACTCGGATGGCGCACTTGGACCGAGCGCACTAAGACCGTGGAAACGCGGCTTGAGTAATAATTTGGTTTTTATAGAGAAAAAAAATCTTTTTTCTTTGACTTTGACCCACCGAGGCCAAAGCGAAAAGGGCATCTACATTAAAAAAAATCCTCACGTGGTGACAATAAAACGTCTCTTTAGTCAAATTATTCTTCTCTAGGTCGTTATGAAATAGGTACCTAGCATGATTCTCGGCAGGTAACTTGAACGAAAATGCACACGAGTCTCCGATAGACACGCTGGAGCATTATTTTTCGAAATGTTGTGTTGACTAGATGCTGCCCACGACTTTTTTCGCGAAGAAATTTTTACGCGTATTTTTCCGAGATAAAAAGTAGCCTATGTGCTACTCCAGACTATAATCTATCTTTGTGCTGAATTTCATCCAATTCTGTTTTGCCGTTCTGGCGTGATTCATTAACAAACATCCATACTTATACACAAACTTTCATATCCCACTAATGTTATAAAAGCGTAAGTTTATGAAGATCCCGTCTCACTTTTCCTTCAGCAAATCTCCGTCGTAGGTTGTCGGGGGCCGATTCATTTATTTTGTCATTCGAAATCAATCTAGCATGGCGTTCAGAATACAGATTTAGGCTGTCGCTCGACTTTTTTCGTAGAATTCCAAGGCATAAGCCTTAGAGTCGTATACGACTTACGACTTATTTGCTAATGAAGTGAGATTTGGCTCCCTGGTCAAGAAGGTTGAACATTTTAACGCTTAAGGCCTGCGCAGACGAGGGACTATCTCCCGGGTACTTTTTCGTCCGTCGATAGATATGCCTCAGTAGTTCTACTTTTTTAATTTCGAATGAGAGTAGAACTAATGAGAAAAAAGAATTCCCACTAGTCCGACAGTAGAACTGTAGTTGAACTACTGGGAACCCTGATATTCTACAGATGTCTCACTAGTTCTACTATTTGAGTTTCATGAAAAAGTAGAACTACTGAGAAAAAAAAATCCCACTAGCCCGATAGTAGAACTGACCAGTTGAACTACTGGGAACGAACGCGTCGATATAAATCTCTTATAAATTGTATCGAGTAACGCACACGAAGGACTAAAAGTACCCCGTACAAAAAGTCCCTTAAGTTACCTACCGAGGACATCAAGAGACCAGACTGGACAAAAGTTCGGTGTTCTCTTTTAAAACGCCTTTTCTTTTTCAACTTCTTGTAAATTACAACACAATGTAATCTCAGAATATTTGCTTCCGTAGCGTACGCTCCACTCAATTTCCGGGGAACAAAATGACCGCACACCGTAGGCGTTGAGTCCGCCACGAATACTCTGAGGACATTTTTTACGCTTTAGGGACTTTTGTCCCTGGCCTGCGCAGGACTTTAGAAAACAGTCTCAAATTTGAATGCTATTTTGTCAAGCTATTTGCCGGGCGCTGTTCCTACTTAGTTGGCGAACGCGTAACAGTTCTGTTTTGTCGCTGTACAAACTACCACACGTCATCGTGTATGAGTATAATTGTCGCACTTATCGTAAAAATACAAGGTCGCAAACAAACAGACTAATTTATCTCGTTGAAAACACAATAGCTTCTTTTAAAAACCTATTTAGAGGCTAAAAATTCCACCCATGCCGGGACTCGAACCCGCGACCTCTGGCTAACCCTGCCAGCGCTCTCCCAACTGAGCTAATGGGCGACTTACCGGCATCAGTGAAATTTCGAACCCCCTTTACAATACTCTGTGTATTACGAACACGCAGCGACATCTGGCTGAAGTAATTTGCATCACTTGTTGCCCCGGGTAACTTACTAGTTAGGTTTTACATCGGAATTATATCGCTGTACCCACATGATTATACTCGTATATATATATATATTTTTTTAAATTAACCCGAGCTACAATAGCTTGTTTCAAATTCTGTTTATGTTGGTCTGCGACAGCGATAGAACAATAGAAAATGGGTGTAAGGGAAGGAGATATGACACTTTGCAAAAATTCTAGGATATTCGCGAAGATAAATAGGTACGGCCTCCGTGGCGCAGCGGTTTGGCACGCTGACTGTAAAACCGAAGGTCCCGGGTTCGATCCCCGGCTGGGTCAAACTAGGAATGGAACTTTTCTAGTTTGTCTCGGGTCTTGGATGTTATCTATGTATTTATTGTATTACATCTCTCGTCGAGTTAGCACCTGTAACACAAGTCATTTAGTTGTACTTAGTATGGGGCTAACGAGATGTGTGTGATATGACCATGAATATTTATTTATTATTATTATCAATAAATAAATAAATATTCACGGACATATTACACATATCTCGTTGTCCCTATACTAAGTACAACTAAATGACTTGTGTTATAGGTGCTAACTCGACGATAGATTTACGGCCGAATACTCAAACGTCATTCAAATATTTAAAGGCATCTTAAGTAATTGACAAGCCGTTAAACACAAAATTCGTATACACAAACGTTAGTTAAAAGCTTGTGTTAAATTTAAGTGGAACACAAAATAACTGGCAGTTAAACATCACTCAGCGAAAAATTCGTATACTCGAACGCAACTTAGCGCGATTTATCTGTCAAATGGGCTGTCAAATCGAGTTGAGTAGGCGTTACAATTGAAAGTGGTCGCGAGGACCTTCAAATCGTAAAAAAGTTGTAATATCAGTGAACTTATGTGAAAAACAATGTCCTTATCATGTCGAGGAAGGGCCTAAGGTGCCTCGAAGAAATGAGGCAAAGTTTAATGCTTTCGAGTATTATAATGAAACAGACTTCCATGCGCGGTTCCGGCTGTCGAAAGAGACGGTATTATATTTGGAGTCTGTCCGTCTTTTGACATACAATCCAACCAGTTACAAGGAGTAATAGATCCAAACAGCCAGTAGACCAAATTTTAATAACCCTGCGTTATTAATATTATGCTACTGGCATAATAACGCATAATAATAATTCTCATTCAATTCTTGTTTATATTAGTATTTATCAGGGAATAGCTTAAAAAACCGCAATACCGCAATGTTTTTACTGTGGTAGACTTTTCAAATGTCATTGGTGAGATGGCCCTAACGTTTCGTTCTACGACAATATAAGATATTATTATTACAACATTAAACATTTCGCTTTGTACAAAACGACGTAATAATAATTTAAGTTTGTTTCATAAATCATATTATGATTTATTTTATTTTTAAAAAAATACTTCATATTTCATCACAAAACTTAAAATTGATCGAACGAATTCTGCGTAAATCGGATACACAACGTAAGTTTAAATATTTTGTCAATGAAAACAGACTTGTTGTTTATTTGACGGCTTCTCAGCTGATCACGGTCTAAAATTGTAATGACGTTTGTGTATACCACTCAATATTTAACAGATGTTCAAATTTGAATGCCCTTCAACTGAGTGATCGATTTGACTGACGTTTGAGTATTCGGCCGTTAATACAATAAATACATAGATGACATTCAAGACCCGAGACCAACTAAAAAAGTTCGTTTCCTAGTTTGACCCAGCCGGGGATCGAACCCGGGACCTTCGGTTTGACAGTCAGCGTGCCAAACCGCTGCGCCACCGAGGCTAGCGAATTCTGTAACTCTTCATTCATCACACACATCCGCCAGCCTCAACTGACACAAACTTTAGAAATCCTCCATGTTGCCCTAAAAGTGGTTGATCAGATCACTCAATAGACGGTGTCATCGCTAAAAGCGATCTCTTACAGACACCCATAACCTGTTTACGTATTTTGTAGTTTTTTTTCGTTTTTGACTAGTGTTTTGTATACTATAGACAGTTACACTATTTTTATTTTTAATGCATTAACCCGTGCTAAGGAACAAATTTAAAAACCTATTTAGAGGCTAAAAATTTCACCCATGCCGGGATTCGAACCCGCAACCTCTGGCTATCCGTACCAGCGCTCAATTGGTAGAGCGCTGGTACGGATAGCCAGAGGTTGCGGGTTCGAATCTCGGCATGTGAAATTTTTAGCCTCTAAATAGGTTTTTATACTATAGACAGTTTAAATCGGTATAGGTACATGTATGAAAAATTGTAAATTTTTGTCGTGACAGTTGTTCTCCGATAGAAATGAAGAATCGAACCCACGACCTCTGCTTTGCACTATATGCCATCGTGGCAGCCCTCAAACAATATTATCTCACTGAATAAATAACACCTGAATGTGTGAAAAGCTTTAGAGCTGAGGCGTATTTAACAGGACTGTTATTTTTACCTAGTATGATTTCGTAACAGAACGTAACAGCGATGCCGAGTACTAGGTACTAAAAGTAATTGTAATTGTTTGTGCTTAGTATATTTCGGACGTCTTAATTAATATTACTTTATTAATATAATAGCTTTAACCCGTAGCTTCGTCAGCGTTAGAAATTATCCCACGGTAACGCATTGCCGGGACATCAAATATCTTATGTCTCAATTCAGACCTTTGTCTATCTGTATGCCAAGTTTGATTGGGTTTAATTGGGATTGGGTGACCAACATCCAAACATTCACTCAGACTTTCACATTTATAATATTAGTAGGACTTGAATAGAACATTTAGAAGTAACTGTTCCGTTTGTCGTTTGATACTATAGAAGAAAGCATAATAGATGGTATCAGTTATCATAAGACGCAGAATACCAGTTACCGAAATACTCATATCATTCATTCTTTTTACTTCGTCGCTAGCCACGATCCTGAAAGATGCCTTTCGGCATTCATTAGTCGTTACGTGGACACACTTCAGCTTGGGGTCCTTTTTATCCTTTATATCCATTCGAATTCAAATTCAAATTAATTTATTTCAACGTAAAGAATTTACATTCTGTTTGCTGAATGTCAATGTACAATGTAAGCCGCTGCCTTCGGGCCGTATTGTAGTGAAGAAAAAGGCAGCGGATTCATTCATTCGCTTTATCCATATCGAGACTTATTTTATTTATTTGGTGTACAAAACAGATCACAACCATAACCCGATATCTTCTTCTTCAGGCTATACTAGTCCACTGCTGGACATAGCCTTCCCCTAATAATAATAATTACAAATATTTATTTTGGAAAAAAACAGTGATCCATAGAGATGTTAGTAGCCTTAAAAACTAAAACTAAACTAAAGGTAAACTAATGAGCGCCATAACGCCATGTCTTCAGCTTGCCGCATCCACCATCTGCCTGCAGTGTTTCGCAGATCGTCATCTCACTTGGTCAGAGGGCGTCCTACACGATATAATTATATGTAACTAGCTGTCCCAGCAAACTTCGTACCGCCTACTATCGATTCTTTAATTTTTTTCTCTCCATAAGAACCATCCTCGTACTTCAAGGAATATTCTAAAAAAAGAATTAGCAAAATCGGTTCAGCTGCTCTCAAAATTTGCGCTTACTAACACATTCAGCGATTCATTTTTATATTATAGATACTATGATATCGGTACTAAGTTATGCCCTAAAGCATGGACACACAACATCGCCCTATGCTGTTTTGAGTATCTCAATAAGTATAAAATATAGGGATATGTAAGCATTTGAACTGTAAGCCAAATAAGTACCGTAAAATAACAGCCTGTTATTTTAACAGGTATCTGGAACAGTTATTTTCTCGCGACGATTTATCCTATTACCTCTACTTTATTTTTAGAACACTACCTTAACCTTAGGTTAGGCGTGAAGTTGTTTTCCTTTTAGCTTGCTTTTAGTTTCAATGTGATCGAATGGGACGACACGACTTACCGTTGGTTTCCGAATGGAGAACTTGCAAAAAAACGTACATACATAGGTTTATACATAACCTCACGCCTGTATCCTAGAGGGGTAGGCAGAGACCAGGGACTACCACTTGCCACGATTCTGAAAGATCACCTTCGCTTCATTGCATTTTGAGGATGAAGGAAGAAAGACGAAGCAAATATATATTGCGCATGTGAGTGGAAGGGCTGGTAAGGGACGTCCCAGGCGGACATACATTGACCAAATAGGGGATGTATTACTAAAGGGGAAGATAAAAAGTACTTACCCGGAACCGGCGTGCGTGCGTGTAACGACTTGTGAACGTTGATGAAGCGAAGGTGATCTGTCAGGATCGTGACAAGTGGCAGTCCCTGGTCTCTGCCTACCTCTCTGGGATCCAGGCGTGAGGTTATGTATGTACAGTGCACGACAGGTCGACATGGCAATCAGGGATGCAAAGTTTTTTTTATGATCGGATTTTATTTTATATTCTGATAGTAGACGTAATTTTAAGAAACTAATTTCATTTTTTTCGTGATTAATTGAGTTTATCATTGTTATTTAATTAAAATGAATATTGTTCGGCGTGACGTCATATGTTACATACTATGTGTGTAGGTAGAGTTCGCGATTGGATTTGTCTGTGGTTTAGTGTAAAAAGACAGATGTTTGACAGATGAAGTTGACAGGCCATTGGTAGTTTTTCCACAGAATAAGTACTACCACAGACGATTTAACATGTGACGTCATCATAGAGGTCATATGAAGGGCTTTTAAATATTATTATTTACTCAAAATAAGGCTCATCTTTTATGATAAAAATCTCTTACATTAAAAATACTGTAGTGTGGATGCTAAGCTCGAAATGGTTTTCGATTCAGGCAGTTCACTTTTTTTTTTGCATCCCGAAATCTCTAGTGACGTGACGTTTTCAATATCGATATATTTTTATTATGTATGTAACAAAATGTGCATAAAATAATACCACGTTTTCATTTAAGTTAATATTTATTCATCTGAATCATCTAACGTATCGCTACAAAAACTTAAAGAATCTTCGTCACTGGTATCTCCGACTTTTATAATAAAATCTTCCATTTCATTTTCTATTATTTAAATCCTCAGCGGCTCACCTCATGCCCCGATTGCCATGTCGACCTGTCGTCAACTTTATGTATGTCTCACAAATTAACATAGGTAGCTTGGAAAGTCCTTGCTACATCCCGCACTCGGTATCTAACCCGGATTATTACTGAAGTTATTACTAGGGATTGAAAAAAAAAAACCGCCCATTGCCGCCTCGTGATTTGGTAGATATTTTCATTTCATCGCCATCTTAAAGCGTCGATGCGCGTGCGCAGGCAAACTTGTAACGGCAATGTTAAGTCAACATCTCTCAGGGTCATTGAAAGGAAGATTATTATTCGAGGAAAAGAGTTACAGAAAGCCGGCCAAGTGCTACTCGTAGTTGCACTCGTGCACCGTGGGTTCCATATAAAACTTCAGTTTATATCCCGTCCCGTCCCGTCCCGTCCAGTCCCGTCCCGTCCCGTCCCGTCCCGTCCCGTCCCGTCCCGTCCCGTCCCGTCCCGTCCCGTCCCGTCCCGTCCCATTCCATCCCGTTTCGTGTACACAATGAATGTTGGTTTGCTTATGATAATGATAGCATATTGATGGTACCTAAATAATGTCCGTGTGCGCGACTCGGCAAAACTGCCGGCAGACGCTGGATGCGGCAAGCTGAAGACAGGGCGCTATGGCGCTCATTAGGGAGGGCTATGTCCAGCAGTGGACTACATAATATAGCCTGAAGAAGAAGAAGAAGAAATAATGGCGAATATGCTGTTTTGGAAAGAGGCACTTTCCAAAAGAATGTTGACACATACTCGTATCTCTGAGAATCATTACCGGCCAGCTAGAGCGGTGCCTGGCAAAAAAGAAGGCAAAATGGTGTGGGTTTTGTGTGTGTGTGTGTGTGTGAGGGTGTGTGTGTGTGTGTGTGAGTGTGTGTGTGTGTGTGTGTGTGTGTGTGTGAAAGAGAGAGAGAGGGTGTGTGTGTGTGAGAGGGTGTGTGTGCGTGTGTGTGTGTATAAGTATCTGTGTCATCATAATCGGTTAATAGTAAAGCCTACGTGGGATGATAAGCCTAGGTGGGATGACGATCTGCGAAAAACTACCGGCAGATGCTGGATGCGGCTAGCTGAAGACAGGGCGCTATGGCGCTTATTAGGGGAGGGCTATGTCCAGCAGTGAACTACATAATATAGCCTGAAGAAGAAGAAGAAGAAATGATGGCTATCGAATATGCTGTTTTTTAAAGAGGCACTTTCCAAAAGAATGTTGACACAAACTCGTATCTCTGAGAATCATTAGCGGCCAGCTAGAGCGGTGCGTGGCCAAAAGGAAGGTAAAATGGTATTAGGGTCGTGTGTATGTGTGTGTGTGTGTATAAGGGTGTGTGTGTCTGTGTGTTCAGAATCGGTTTATAGTAAAGCCTACTGAAAGTGTTTAAATGCAGTGAAACTAGCCTTTCCTATCACCGAAGAATACTGCGTCTGAGCAGTTTCTTATGGGAATCGTGTTTTTATAAATAACACTACGGTTCATCTACACAGTGACGGCAATAAATTTCCGACGCTCATTTGGTGAGAATGAACATACCAATTCAAATAAAACCACGCAAGATAAACGTTACAAAATCGAAGAAACAGCTCAGAGAAATGAGTGAAAAAAGTGAAGTAACGAAAAACCCGACTGCTGATAATCGACTGCCAATTTTTGTGGTTCTAAGTAATATTTCGAGCAAACGCATGTCAACACAATATTTATCATAAAGACCTATTTAGAGGCTAAAAATTCCACCCATGCCGGGATTCGAACCCGCGACCTCTGGCTATCCGTGCCAACGCTCTTTCCAACTGAGCTAATGGGCGACTCACCGGCAACAGTGAAATTTCGAACCTCTTTACAATATTCTCTGTATTACGTACAGGCAGACATTTTTTTAAATTGTCCTTAGCACGGGTTAGTGCATTAAAAATATAATATAATATTTATCATGTTTCCGTTGTCAGTGTTCTACGTTGGCTAAACCAATTCTGTCTCTGTGTGACCGAATATCCATGGCGTGTGTTGTGTGGATAACTTCCCTGTCTGCATATAATTCAATTCCAATTCCCTACGTGTACAGTTAGATAGTTGCGTATCCGATGATGCAATGAAAATGAGTCAAATGCGAACTCACGAACTTGTTCCAATACCCTCCTCTGAGTCATAGTGATGCCACTTTCCAGTCGACAGTCCACAAACTTGCTTCTGTCATCGAATCGATTGAGACGTTATTTACCAAAGTCTGACTATTGGTTAAGAAGCTACACACACACAGAGATAGACAGACACACACAGACGCATCCACATACATCTACATCAGGCTATATTAGTCCACTACTGGACATAACCCTCCCCCAATGAACGCTATTGTGCCCTGTCTTCAGCTTGCCGCATCCAGCATCGGCCTGCAGTTACATCCACATACATACCTACATACATACATACATACATACATACATACATACATACATACATACATACATACATACATACATACATACATACATACATACATACATACGAGCCAAAAGATTACCCTCCTTTTGAGCTCTGCCGCAGTCGGGTAAAAGTAGTCTGGACTATTTTGAAAAAAAACCCGAGGTCTTGGATGTTTACATATTAGTGACATGTAAACATTAGCGACACTAATGTTTACATATTAGTGTCGCTGTTTCTGGTTCCCACGACACCGGGTATCCTAGTGTGAGACCAGAAGCAATGTATGTACCTGTATGTAAATGTTATGTTATTTTTACCCGACTTTGGCGGAATGCACAAGGAGCGCAATGTGTTTGGCTCGTACGCATGTATGTATGTTGTATAATATGTATTATAAAGGAATGAATTGCTGTAGTAATGTATTATATGTGCTCCCCACTTCGTAACGCATTCAGGTACTTAGAAGTATTTTTATCTATTTCTTTTTCGCACGCCCACCTCAACTGTTGCCTCTTTTGTACCTCCTGCGAGTTAACTGCAGTTAGCATTAAGTCCTCCTTTTGTACATTATCTTTTGGCAATAAAGAATTCATGGTAATAATAATAAAAAAATAATGAATTAATGTGCATGTGTGTGTGTGTGAGTGAGTGTGTGTGTGTATTTATCTGTATATCCAACTCTACGTTTCCTCTTAACCTCTCGTAAATGTGTTAGGCTCGTGCATCGTCAATCAATATCGAATGTTAGTGCAATAATGAATTCGTCATAATAATAATACAATATGAATGAATTTGTGTGTGTGTGTGTGTGTGTGTGTGTGTGTGTGTGTGTGTGTGTGTGTGTGTGTGTGTGAGAGAGAGAGAGAGTAAGTGTGTGAGTGGGTGTGTATTTATGTGTATGTCCGATTCCACGTTTCGTCGTAACTTCTCGTTCTGTTGGGCTCGTGCATCGTCAATATCGAACGTTTCTCGCGCAGACCCTAATCTCTTTATCTCGTCAAAGTTACACCGTCGCTAACAATGAGACAACATCGAACGGCCTTGTCACCGGCGACCTCAGACCACGTGCTGGCGACGCTGCTGACTCATTATCGTCAATTTGTCACGACCACAACCTGCGGAAAGGGTTTACATTTCCATCGAGTCGTAGCGTGAAATATACCGTAACCTAACCTAATAATATTATAACTACTTGCTGACCCAGTGAACTTCGTACCGCCTAACAGTCGATTGTTTAATTTTGTTTTATTTTTCTCTCCGTAAGAACCATCCTCGTACTTCAAGGAATATTCTAAAAAAATAATTAGCGAAATCGGTTCAGCTGCTCTCGAGATTTGCGCTTACCAACACATTCAGCGATTCATTTTTATACTATAGAGACTAGCTGACCCAGCGAACTTCGTACCGCCTAACAGTCGGTTCTTTTTTTTTTTTTTCTCTGCGTAAGAACCATCCTCGTACTTCAAGGAACATTATAAAAAAGAGTTCGCGAAATCGGTTCAGCTGCTCTCGAGATTTGCGCTCACCAACACATTCAGCGATTCATTTTTATATTATAGACTAGCTGACTCAGTGAACTTCGTACCGCCTTACAGTCGTTTTATTTTTTCTCTGCGTAAGAACCATCCTCGTACTTCAAGGAATATTCTAAAAAAATAATTAGCGAAATCGGTTCAGCTGCTCTCGAGATTTGCGCTTACCAACACATTCAGCGATTCATTTTTATATTATAGAGACTAACTGACCCAGCGAACTTCGTACCGCCTAACAGTCGGTTCTTTATTTTTTTTTTCTCTGCGTAAGAACCATCCTCGTACTTCAAGGAATATTTTAATTAAAACGAATTAGCGGAAACGGTTCAGCTGCTCCCGAGATTTACCTACATATTCAGCGATTCATTTTTATACTATAGAAAACAAGATCTGTCCCGACGAATTTCGTACCGCGACAGAATCCGTTCATACGATTCTTGTTACCATGGCAACGCGATAAACAACTGTCTCGGAGAGCTTGTTAAGCGATAGCAACCCTTGTATGTCTTCACTGCTGGGGCACGGGTCTCTTCCTGCATCGCAGGAAGGTTAGGCAATACTCCACCACGGGGGCCAAGTCCGGGTTGATGGAGGATTGAAGACAGTGGCGTGCCTAGCTGTCAGAAGTTATCGATCCTCCCATTAGGCCTCTGAAATGGCTTAACGACGTCACTATATGAATATTAGTTGGATATGAGAGTTTGTGAAGTTAGTGAAGATGCTGGCATGTTTGTTACTTAATCACGCGACAGCGGCTGAAGTTAGATAGATAGGTAGATAAAAGAACACTTTATTTACACAACCAGAGAAAAGAATACAACAATGATTTCTTAAATCTAAGTAATGTTATACAATTGGCGGTCTTATCGCGCTTAGAGGAATCTCTTCTCTAATTTACATGACATTTAGCGTCTGAAACTTCACAGCTTTTCAAGCATTCGGGTTTTTAGTTGTGTTTTTTACGTATGAAATTGATTGACCACATATTTTTACCCGTCTCACTTTTCCTTCAGCAACTCTCCATTGTAGGTTGTCTGGAAGAAACTGCTCAAAGCAATAAGGCCGCCAATTGTACTGTATCTTTGTAATAATATTTTGTTTGTTTTTTCCTGGTGTACAAAAAAGAATATTCTTATTTTATCTTTTTCTTTAACAATCTTGCAAAGTTATCAAATCCTAGAATAAATAGAACTAGGTTCGATTAGCGACTTGAATTTAACGTAGGATATTTTTAGCGGGGTCCCAGATAGTTGAAAATGGCACAAAATGAAAAAAAAATCTCAAGTATTGTAACAAATTGATTGTAACAGAAGTGGATGAATATAAAGTGAAGTGCAGAAGAAAAGTAAAGGATTTAAACTAAAAAGTCAAGCTATAAAAATGAGGATATAACTACAGTATTAATTGAAGAGATTATTTTTTAAATATCGTGAATTTTTGATAAAAAGCAATGACTCGAACAAACCAAAACAGTCGGACTGGCAGTCTACAATGAAACGTGACACCATTAAGAAATATTAAAAAATATGTGCAGTTTTTAAATAGTATAGATATATCTACCCAATTATGCCTATGGCAGTCTAAAAAGTCTCCAACCTCCAAAACAAAGGAAAAAAGAAAGAAAACAATTCAAAAATGGAATACGGTACGCTGTTTACTTCAAAACCGAAGTCGCATTCGGCCGAACGCCGCCGCTCGAGCATCTTCTCCCTCCTAAAACGTCAGAAGAAACTCATTCGGCAATACTCGGAGCCCACCTCGGCTGCCTTCGGGAGCGTTCGGAAGTTCTCGGTCGACTCCGCCATCCAATCGGATTACAAGCTTCTGGATCCGAGACTCAATGGCTACGAATTGAACAAATGCCCGAGTGACAATTTCAGCGATGGAGTGCAAAATACAGGTAATAACAATGGATTCATCGCAGACTGTCCGAACGCATCTGTTGTGGGTTATATATACTACGTCCATAAGTATTTTGAATGTAAGAAAAAAAGTGTAAAAGGTTTCTTTGTGCCAAATAAATTTCAATTAATTTCGGATTTTTATAACTTCCCATACGTGACACGACCCAAACGTTTCAACCATAATTATATGACTTTTTCAAAATGTCGCAATCGTGCCACACATGAAATGTTCTTTAAATATTATGTGACGCTAAGATGTTATAATTTAGGTACTCATGTCAAACTATTATAGTACTCATGACAAGCTATTACAATGTAGTACTTTTTTCTTATGTAGGCTCGATTGTATCCCACTGCTGGGCAAAGGCCTCCCCTTTCGCTTACCACTCCCCTCTGTTCATGGCCACCTCCTGCCAGCCTGGGCCAAGATCATGTACAAGATCCAAGATATTGAAAATGATCAAGAAAATGTACTATTCTTTAAATATTATATGACGCTAAGGTGTTATAATTTACTCGTGTCAAACTATTGCCAGGACAGATCAAGCTATTATAATGTAGAACTTTTTTCTTATGTAGGCTCGATTGTTTCCCATTGCTGGGCAAATTCCTCCCCTTTCGCTCACCACTCCTCCCTGTTCATGGCTACCTCCTGCCAGCTTGGGCCAAGATCCTACAAATGCATTGTGATACAATGACAACTGCATGACCGTGGCAATTTAATTTCGTTGCTGCTTCATGTCTACGGGCGCACATACCAAGAACCTTCTAGGCGTCAATGGTATGAAAAAACACACCACATGCCCGATCATGTATCTATCTTGGTATAGTCTGTTAGCTTTTAGAATATACCTCGGCTACTATAGTATGGAATCGGATTTATTTGTGTGATAGAAATTTCGGAACTAATATGCCACGTAATTTCGAAATCGGAACTAATATGACACTTAATTTCGAAATCAGAACTCGATCGTCAGTTCGAAAACCGGTGAAAATTGGCGAAAACCGAAGCCTACTCTAGAGACCGAGCTATATTGTAAAAGCAAACAGACTATACTATAATGCAGTAACAGAATCGAGGCCCTGGCAAAGAGCTCTTGAGGTCGTCCCGCCATCTCCGCTTGGATTTAGTAGTACTTTTTTGCACGCTAGCCGGCACCGAATCTAAACATTACTCCCTATCCTACCCACCAACAGAGTTAGCAGGTGCGGCGTCCGATACGGACAGCGACGCCTCGCTCGGCGCGACGCCATTGCCGCCGACTTTGGCGGCAAACTTGACGGCAAATATGGCGGCCAATATGGCGGCGAGCCGGGCGGCCAGTCCGGCGCGAGTGCTTGAGCTCATCGAGCAGTCCTACGTTGAAGACCCGAATTGTGAGACTGGCGCTGTAAGTACTCCTAATATATTCATTTGGTAGTTTATGTATGGGTACCACTAACGTGGGCGCTCGTGGCCCAGTGGAACCGCTATCCGGCGAATCCGCTAGTGATATTCCGGTAAAAATTAAGAAACATTTTTGTCTATTGCACAAAAAAAAACAAGAATATAAAATACAAAGAGAATCTGGCGAACGTGTACACCATAAATATCAGAATTAAGGTGCATACTAGGACTTAATAGAAGTTCCAGGGGTCCCCAAACTTGGCTAGGCCGGTGTCGTGGCAAACCAATTATATTTAAAAACTAAAACAAATTAAATGTTAATAAATTTTAGCTTTAACAATATTGGAGCACCAGAGAGGACATAAAGTGAGCATAGCAAAATTTGCAAATTTTAAATAAAAATGAAAAAAAAAAAAATTTACTACAAAGAAAAATAAATAATTACATTCGAGCTGAAACAACAAAGTATTACTATGGTATTAATTTCTCTGTAAGATTATAGTCAAGACGACTTAGGTATTTAGTTATGTACATATTAATTAGCTATTATCACCTATTAGTCCTTTGTTAGTCCCCACTACTAGGGCGCGGGTCTCTTCCTGCATCATAGCGAGGCTTGGCCGTACTCCATATGATATATATAAGCGAACCTCGTACCGCCATATAATCCGTTTTACCATTCTTGTTACCATGGCAACGCAATAAATAACTACATATTGGCTTGTACCCTTGTAGGTCCCCTCTGCTCGGGCAGGGGTCGTGACCCGTGCCCGTGGGCTAGGCCATACTCCACCACAGGGGCCAAGTCCGGGTCGGTGGAGGATTGTAAGACAGTGGCGGGCCTTACAGTCAGAAGTTATCGAGCCGCCATAAGGCCTCTGATATGGCTTATAAAGACTGACATTACGTGACAGCCGACAGCTTAATGTGCCTTGCGAGGCACGGAAGCGCTCAGAAAAAATGCCGCTAGCGGTAGTCACGGCACGGTCACCCACTTGACCGCGCCTGTTGCTTAACCCAAGTGATTGATTCCAATCACTCTAGGCCACGGGCATGCATGGTCATTATGACCATACCCTCTCTTAGAGAAGACCTGTTGCGAATAACAGGCTTAGTAGGACGTATACAAATTGGTTATTATTTCAATTAATCGCTCGTAGCCCCGGCTGCCTGAGTGATCTTAAACGATCACGAATTGTTTAACTAAACTTACAACGCGCGTTCCGTGCATGGATGAGTGACCGTTTATGACTAACGTTAGTGGTATTTTTTCGGGCGGTTCCATGCTCCGCAAGGCACATTAAGCATTTGGTGCTGGCTGCCGTCGGTAGATGGCAGTCGTTAAGCCAAGTCAGAGGCCTTAGAGAACTTCTGACAGTAAGACCAGCCACAAGTCTTGCAAGCCTCCACGAATCCGGTGTTGGCCCCTGTGGTGGAGTATGGCCTATACCTTCCTCAGGGAAGAGACCCGTGCCTCTGGGTGGTGACCTAATGGATTGATGATGGTGACAATTATTCAATTATTCTCTCCAGGCTGGTGAGCTGGTGGAAGAGGTGGCGGAAGAGAACAAATCACTGCTCTGGTTCCTGTTGAAGCAAGTCAGGCCTGGGATGGACCTGAGCAAGGTAAACTTGATCTTGTTTCGATGAATAAAATTAATTTTACTATCGCAACATGTAATTTTCTTTTAACTGAAGGAAGCGTAATCATAACAAATAAAAAAAACTGAAATAAAAAATTACCATAAATGGTGGAACTTTTAGGATTATTTCAAGTTATTTGAAATGAAATTAAAAAAGGTTTTATTCAAAGTGCGCAGAAACTGCGGCTTAATGAACGTTACAATTCAAACTAGTTGTTCATTTCAAATTCTAAATAATTTTGAAAAAAAATCCACTTTTAGTCTATTCAAAGTCATTAATTATTATAAAACTAGCTGACCCAGCGAACTTCGTACCGCCTAACAGTCGATTCTTAAATTTTTTTGAATTTTTCTTTCGAGAGAAAAGAATATTCTAAAACAAGAATTAGCGAAATCGGTTCAGCTGCTCTCGAAATTAGCGCTTACTAACACATTTAACGATTAATTTTTATATTATAGATTTAACTATTTTTCCCATTCATGTGACAATATTGCCTTTAAAATAATGATGGCTTTCAAAGCTTATCTGGGACTTTTTACAGTGTTTTTGAATATAAATACAATTTCATCCCAATTAAATTTTGAGTCAAGTTCCGTTTTTCTTTTAAGGTGGTATTACCGACCTTCATTTTGGAGCCGCGCTCGTTCTTGGATAAGCTCTCCGATAACTACTACCACGCCGACCTCCTATCCAAGTGAGTACAGACAATTTTAAAAACCTATTTAGAGGCTAAAAATTTAATCCATGCCGGGACTCGAACCCGCGACCTCTGGCTAACCGCGCCGGCGCTCTCCCAACTGAGCTAATGGGCGACTCACCGGCATCAGTGAAATTTCGAACCTCTTTAAAATATTCTCTGTATTACGTACAGACAATGTAATGGCAGTCGTTAAGCCATGTCAGAGGGCTTATGGGCGGCTTGATAACTTCTGACGGTAAGGCCGAACCGAGTGATTGGAATCAATCACTTGGGTTAAGCAAGAACAGGCGCGGTCAGGTGCAGGATGTGTGACCGTCCCGCGACTACCGCTAGTGGCATTTTTCCGAGCGCTTCCGTGCTTCGCAAGGCACGTTAAGCCGTCGGTGCCGGCTGTCATGTAATGGCAGTCTTTGAGCCATGTCAGAGGCCTTATGGGCGGCTTGTTAACTTCTGACAGTAAGGCCCGCCACTGTCTTACAATCCTCCACCAACCCGGACTTGGCCCCCGTGGTGGAGTATGGCCTAACCTTACTGCGATGCAGGAAGAGACCCGTGCCGCAGCAGTGGGAACATACAAGGGTTGATATCGAAGCTGTCTTGTTAGTCTAGCTTCTACGAGTATTTATGGAGACCTCATTCTCTTCCAGGGCGGTGCTAATGGATGATCCTTATCAGCGGTTCACGCAGGTCCTCCGCTGGTACCTCTCCGGCCTCTACAGGAAACCGAAAGGTCTGAAGAAACCCTACAACCCGGTCCTGGGGGAGAGCTTCCGTTGTTGCTGGCGACATAAGGAGGAAGATACGTATACGTTTTACGTGTCCGAACAGGTGAGTTGACGGCAATATTGCTGCATACTAGCAAGCTAATGGTTTTGAAAAAGATGACTTGAAGAAATGAATGTATTTATCGCCAGACATAGGCGAAATTTATTGTCATATTAGTTCCGATGTCTAAATTAAGTGTCATATTAGTGCCGATGTCTAAATTAAGTGTCATATTAGTGCCGATGTCTAAATTAAGTGTCATATTAGTTCCGATGTCTAAATTAAGTTTCATATTAGTGCCGATGTCTAAATTAAGTGTCATATTAGTTCCGATGTCTAAATTAAGTGTCATATTAGTGCCGATGTCTAAATTAAGTGTCATATTAGTGCCGATGTCTAAATTAAGTGTCATATTAGTGCCGATGTCTAAATTAAGTGTCATATTAGTTCCGATGTCTAAATTAAGTGTCATATTAGTTCCGATGTCTAAATTAAGTGTCATATTAGTTCCGTTCCGATATTTCTATTACACAAGTATATCCGATAGTAGCCGAGGTATATTCTAAAAGCTAACAGACTGTACCGTCAATCAGTCAAATAGTACCGTGTCTGATCAGGTGAGTAGACGGCAATATTGCTGCATACTGGTAAGGCGATGGTTTTCGGCAATGTTGTCATTCACCGGTAAGTTACCGACAATATTGCCACTTACCGTCAATCAGTCCGTCAAATAGTACTGAGTCTGAGCAGTCGAGTAATGGTTTTGAAGAAGATGCCAGACATACACGAAATTAAGTGTCATATTCGTTCCGATGTCGAAATTAAGTGTCATATTAGTTCCGATATTTCTATTACACGAATATATGCGATTCTATCCGATAGTAGCCGAGGTATATTCTAAAAGCTAACAGACTGTACCGTCAATCAGTCCGTCAAATAGTACCGTGTCTGGACAGGTGAGTAGACTGAATCCCGGCATGGGTGGAATTTTTAGCCTCTAAATAGGTTTTTAAAGATTGTCGGGTTAGTGCATTAAAAATAAAAATAGTATAGACTGCAATATTGCCGCATACTGGCAAGGCAATGTTTGTGAACACTGAGCAATGAGTCTTTTAGAATATACCTCGGCTACTATCGGATAGAATCGGATATATTCGTCTAATAGAAATATCGGAACTAATATGACACTAAATTTCGAAACCGGAAATGTGCCGCATTCCGGCCGCGCCCGGGAAAATTGCCAATGTGTTTCTAAGCCCGGCAATTCCTCCGCAGGTGTCCCACCATCCGCCCGTGTCGGCTTTCTACGTGTCGAATAGGCGCGAAGGATTTGTGGTGGAGGGCAGTCTGCTAGCGCGGTCCAAGTTTTACGGTGAGTTTATATTTCTAATGGAATGAACAGAAAACGAAATGAAAAATGGTTAACATACTGTAACACTAACCTCTTGAGGTGCTCTGCCTGAGGGGCTAGGTTTATGCCCTAGGTGCCCCACGTTGGGCGCCATTGTAACACTAACCTCTTGAGGTGCTCTGCCTGAGGGGCTAGGTTTATGCGCGACCCGGTGAAATACTACCCGGGTTGGCGCTTTCAAGGATGCCTATGGGGACTACTCACAAATGACTACACTTGGATTCCAAAAACCGACACCATTTAATATACACAGACCTAATATTTACATAACTAATCCTACACACTCAAATTGTCTCTCACTTAACCTACTACTGGTTTTAACCATTGTCCCTGTATTATCACTGTCTTTGTTACACACTGACACTCACACGACTTAACTACTGATGGACACTAGGGGCGACTTGCTCACTATTATTAACTGCTGTACTTGTTCCCGGTGAGAGGTACCTACGACTCTCAATGATCCTGGAGTGGCCGATATCGGGATCCCCAACATACCGCTCTCAGGATTCCCTATTATCTGGGGTGGCCACCATCGGGAACCCCAACGTGCCAGCACCCAGAGGCTAAGGTGGGCACACGAGATGTCCTAGGCCGGCTAATATCGGCGAACCAACATGCCATGCCCTAGGACATCTCGTGAGTGGCATCGGCTAATCTCGGATGGGCCCACAGAGGCGGACCACTGTACCGCTTCCGGCGATCAGCCGATGTGCCCTCACTTGCTCCTCAACCCTCTACAGATCGGGATCCCCTCCGACTGTCCTGAAGCCCTACCGGGACTCCCACAGCGAACCAGAAACCCCTTAAATCGACACCGAGACCGGACCTACGGTGAACGTCTTTACTGGTAGTGGGAGCCGCTCGACTGAGCTAGCGCTGCGCCTTTTATATTCGCGTCGCCGCCGTGCCGCGCCTCCCGCCAGTCCTTGCTGGCGTCACTGCATGCGGCGCCCCGCGCCGCGGGCCGCGCTCCGCTGGCGCCTTGTCACGCCGTGCCTGCGTGGTGCTTGTGGTGTGGCTGGTGACGTGGTCAGCTACGTCACAATACATTTTTTTTAACATTTTACATACAGGCACATACATTGCTTCTGGCCTCACATTAAGATACCCTGTGTCGTGGGAACCTGAAACAACGAAAGAAAGAAAGAAAGAAAGAGAGAGAGAGAGAGAGAGAGAAAGAAAGAAAGAAAGAAAGAAAGAAAGAAAGAGAGAGAGAGAGAGAGAGAGAGAGAGAGAGAGAGAGAGAGAGAAAGAAAGAAAGAGAGAGAGAGAGTGAGAAAGAAAGATAAATATTTATTTCAACAACAGTTACACACAAAGACAAAAAGTTGACAGTAAAAATAACTAAAAAAGAAAAAAAAACAAACATTACAAACTTTGTCGCAGTGTGTCTCTGCCGTTGCAAATGGCAACTGACTCAGCATAGTGCTGGGGGCGTGAACCCTCAGCGCTGTCTTTCAGTCAGTGCCATCACAAACATGTAACATTAGGGTTAGTGCATTAAAAATAAAAATAGTATAATCATGTGGGTACAGTGATATCGTTCCGATGTTAAACCTAACTGCAAAGTAGGTGGTCGGGGCTGTAAGTAATGCAATTTGCTTAAGTCAGATGTCGCTGCCTGTACGTAATACAGAGAATAGTGTAAAGAGGTTCGAAATTTCACTGATGCCGTGAGTCGCCCATTGGCTCAATTGGTAGAGCGCTGGCACGGATAGCCAGAGGTTGCGGGTTCGAATCCCGGCATGGGTGAAATTTTTAGCCTCTAAATAGGTTTTTAAACATGTAACATCCAAGACCTGGGGCTTTTTTTTGTCCCCAGCCGGGATTCTAACCGGGAACCTCTTGCATCGTAGGCAGACGCGCTACCGCTACGCCACAAAGGTCGGTTTATTGAGCAGAATGAAACATAATAACGTGTAAAGTAACTCTGAACTCCAAACTAAATGGGCACCGTTCTCCATTCGGGTTGAACTTAAACGTATCACGCATAGTAATTGTTCCGTGATATAGCAGCCGCTCTATAGGAAGCGCTCGTGGCCTAGCCGAACCGAGTGATTGGAATCAATCACTTGAGTTAAGCAACAACAGACGCGGTCAGGTGCAGGATGAGTGACCGTCCAGTGACTACCGCTAGTGGCATTTTTTGCGAGCGCTTCCGTGCTTCGCAAGGCACGTTCGGAAGCGCTCGGAAAAATGCCACTACCGGTAGTCACGGGATGGTAACGCATCCAGCGACCGTTGTTGCTTAACTCAAGTGATTGGTTAAGTAGGACGACTTCTGTGGCGTAGCGGTAGCGTTGCCTACCATGCAAGAGGTCCCGGGTTCGAATCACGGCTGGAGAAAAAAAAAAGGCCAGGTTTTGGATGTTTACATGTTTGTGATGTCGTTGTTTCTGGTTCCCACGACACAGGGTATCCTAGTGTGGGGTTAGAAGCAATGTACGATGTCGTCGTCGTCGTCAGGCTATTCTAGTCCACTGCTGGACACAGCCCTCCCCTAACGAGCGCCATCTTGTGCTATCATAGGGGGTTGATTGCCAATACATGTTGCGTTATAATTATTGTGTTATTTTGAATTGTAGTATTGAATCTGAAATATTGATAAAATGACGTGTAAATTATAATTACGAATAAAGATGTCTATGTCTAATGCCCATAATCCCCACGCCGGGCATGCGGGTTGGGGATCGCAGTTTGGTGGAATTGTACTGCAGGGGGCGCTGCTGCCCACCCCCCGGTTTGTGTCCCTTAGTCGCCTTTTACGACACCCGCGGGAAGAATTGGGTTGGTGCTATTCTCTAGGCCGACGCCACTCAGCAATGTATGTGCTTATATGTAAATGTTATGTTATGTATGAAGTTCTCGTATGCTTTCAGGTAATTCGACGTCAGCGATCCTAGAAGGCTGTGCTACCATTCACCTGTTGCCGCGTCGTGAACGGTACATAACCACAGCGCCCTACGCCCATTGTAAGGGAATATTCCTTGGAACACTGAGCATGGAGTTAGGTGGCAAGGTTGGTCTATCACTCACTAGACTTGGGCAAAGTGTGTCCTTAGAGGGAGGTGTTATATCTCATATCTTTGCTCACCGAGACACACTATATCTCTATCATATCTCGCTCACCACTTGTCCTAGCTCACACGACGTCCAATCAACTAAGTGCGTGTGGAAACAAGAGACACGACTGGTGAGTCAGTCTAGTCTACCTATTCCCTACTTTATCCAGATCACACGTTTTTTTGGTGAACTTTCTGTCATCGCTCGTTGGTAACGACGAGAAATGCGGCCGAATGTAACCGATGTTGATCTCGCTCTCGCGCATTGTGTGTGAGCTGGATAAAGTAGCAGGAGATGACTACCGTACTGAGTTGAGAGTATGTGTGAGGGAGCCAGATATAGTTGACATCTCAGGGATATGAATGGGACACACTTGACGGCGAGGGAGTTGTGTGTCCACTCATATCTGGCTCTTGAGTTACCCAAGGCTATCATTCACTTAATGAATCAATCTGTTTGTTTCACTTTATTGCACAATTGACAACATTTCATATTTTACAACGCGCAACACTAAAAATACCGTTTCTTAATTTTGCCATCTTGATTGCGAAAAAAATATTTAGAATCTTTACTATTGCATATTTTTAGAGAAATTAAATAAAAACAAAAATTTTTGTGATGCCGTCATACATATTAAAAATGATATGACAGATGTCATTTTCAATTTCATTCAAATGTCATGTCAAAGAAATTACTTTTCGTTTCCTTAATTCCAATGGTTTTTAAAAAGGCGGCAAGGTTGTTAGTATTATTAAGCCGTATGTGCGACATCATTTGGCGGTTACATCCTTTTAGAATAAGACGAAATTCAAACAGAAAATTATGAATGAAAATCATCGATTTCCGAAAATAAAAAAATATGGGTCGTTTTATTTCGTTTCTAGTTTTCTTTAAGACAGTAAAATACGTTTGCTAAAAATGTTTAATGTTGTCAATTAAACCATGGTAACGACTTAAGTAACATACAGTGTGGTAACAAATACTCTATGGATTACAAAAGTAATAAATCTGTCGCTGATTCACTAATCAATGAATCACTAAAGCAATCAATGAATCTCTGCATCACTAAGTTAAACAATCACACTCTTTCACTCTAAAGTAATAAAATTAACGCTCACGAAATAAAATGCTGTATGAATCAATGACTCAACTAATGAATTAATCCATGAATCACTCAATAAATCAGTTGCTCAATCAATGGGCCACCTTCGAGTGCTGTGCGATGGGTAATGGGTTTGTATGAATCTATAAGAAGCGCTCGTGGCCTTGGCGAAACGAGTGATTGGAATCAACCACTTGAGTTAAGCAAGAACAGGCGCGGTCAGGTATGGGATGGGTGACCGTCCTGTAACTACCGCTAGTGGCATTTCTCCGAGCGCTTCCGTGCTTCGCAAGGCACGTTAAGCAGTTGGTGCCGGCTGTCATATAATGGCAGTCGTTAAGCCATGTCACAGACCTTATGGGCGGCTTGATAACTTCTGACAGTAAGGCCCGCCACTGTCTTACAATCGTCCACCAACTCGGACTTGGCCCCCGTGGTGGAGTATGGCCTAACCTTTCTGCGATGCAGAAAGAGACCCGTGCCCCAGCAGTGGGGACATACAAGGGTTGATAATGATGAATCTATAAATAAATGTCATCACTACATAATGATTGACGGTGACTTAACCTTGAAGCCCCGACCTTGAAAATAACAATTGTTTTTGTGATCACTTGAGGACGTTGGCCCTTAGAAGGCTATGGCGGTTCCGGGTCCTAATTAGCGCCACCAACCTACCCACCTACCCTCAATACAATAATTGACTGTACTCGCCACTTCACCCGAGGCCACGCCAACTGCACCGCTGCCGAGACATCGGGAATTTAGGCTGTTACGTTTTACTTAATAAATAATCGCGATTAGACCCGTTCACTATATAACGGTGGAAAAGTGACTTATTTTATTTTTTAAGTGACAATTTTTTTTTAAGTGATTTATCTTTTTTTTTTCAGGTGCACATAATATGCCCAGAGACCGGATACCAAGCCGATGTTGAGTTCAAATTAAGAGTAAGTCACTAAAGCGACTCACTACAGCCCTTTCAGTTGTAAGTTGTGTGACAAAAGCCCTTTTTGAGTAAGTTGTGTGACTGAAACCCTATTTGAGTAAGTTGTGTGAGTAAAACACTTTTTGAGTAAGTTGTGTGAGTAAACCCCTTTTTGAGTAAGTTGCGTGAATAAAACACTTTTTGAGTAAGTTGTGTGAGTAAAACACTTTTTGTGTAAGTTGTGTAAGTAAAACCCTGTGTGAATAAGCTGTGTGACTAAAGCCCTTGTTGAGTAAGTTGTGGGACTAAAGCCCTTCTTGAGTAAGTTGTGTGACTAAAGCGCTTTTGAGTAAGTTTTGTGACTAAAGCGCTTTTGAGTAAGTTGTGTGACTAAAGCGCTTTTGAGTAACTTGTGTGACTAAAGTCCTTTTTGGGTAAGTTGTGTGACTTAAAATCCTTTTTGGGTAAGTTGTGTGACTAGAACCCTTTTTAAAAATTTGGCATTTGCATATACGTAATGAGAAGATTTATGCAGCGTCCACGTGGCACCTTCATTCACACTCGATGAGCAAGTGACCGCACTGACACAGCAATGTCTGGGTCATCCAGTGCAATGTCACCAGCAAACTAGCTCCACACTCACTCACTTACAAACTCGCTCCGTCACCCACGAAGTAGCTCCTCACTCACTCACTTAGAAACTCGCTCCGTCACCCACAAACTAGCTCCACAGTCACTCGCTCCGTCACCCACAAAGTAGCTCCACACTCACTCACTTAGAAACTCGCTCCGTCACCCACAAAGTAGCTCCACACTCACTCACTTAGAAACTCGCTCCGTCACCCACAAACTAGCTCCACAGTCACTAACTTACAGACTCGCTCCGTCACCCACAAAGTAGCTCCACACTCACTCACTTACAGACTCGCTCCGTCACCCACAAAGTAGCTCCACACTCACTCACTTACAGACTCGCTCCGTCACCCACAAAGTAGCTCCACACTCACTTACAGACTCGCTCCGTCACCCACAAAGTAGCTCCACACTCACTCACAGACTCGCTCCGTCACCCACAAAGCAGCTCCACACTCACTCGCTTACTCACCCACAGTCACTCACTTACAAACTCGGTCCGTCAAATACAAACTAGGTCCACACTCACTTATCTACTAGCTTTGTCACTCACAAACTAGCTCCACACTCATTCACTTAGAAACTCGCTCCGTCACCCACAAACTAGCTCCACACTCATTCACTCACTTAATCATTCATCCACTCACTCACCCACTCGGTCACTCACTTACTCACCCACCCGACCTCACTGTGGGGGATTAATAGCTTTATAAACCCTTTGTTTCATCTCATTTTAGATACTTTCTCTTCGTAATACTGTTATTAAAAATATTTTTTTCTTGTCACGAAACCGTGTTTTAAAATATAATAAGTGAGAGTCACACTCACTTCCAATAATAACACTCATTTACTATAATTTATACACACTTACTATAATAACACATTGGCCCTTTTGCATCTACGTAGTGAGATGATTTATGCAGCGTCCAGTGGCCTCTTCACTCACATTAGATGGGTGAAGGGACCGCTCGGATGCTGTAGTGCCTGGGACATGGTTTTATAAATGGTGTAGGCGTGCCCGGCACCTATACCACCTGACAGCTTAATCGGCCTAACACTTATTGGGAAGAGCGGGTGATCGTGCTCTTCCACTATAAAGGGAAATTTCCCGCCAGGCAGATCGTATGCCTGGGGACGGCCGGTCCAACTGTTGTTAGTCGGACGTTATATTTATGTTGTGTCATTGAAACACTTTGATTGCGCGATGCAGGAATTTTGGAGTTTTAGTGCGCGCGCAGAGTTGAAATGTGATCGCCACAAACTCACTATAATTTACCCTTTCCCAGTCATTCCTGAGCAGCTCGTCTGACACAAACGCAATTACGGGCCGCATCAAGAAGGGCAAGGAGACGATAGCAACCGTGGAGGGCTACTGGGACGGCCGCATTGACGTTAAGGACAAGAGAAGTGGGGTGAGTACTCCTACCTATGCACCGATATCAACCCTTGTGTGTCCCCACTGCTGGGGCACGGGTCTCTTCCTGCATCACAGGGAAGTTAGGCCATACTCCACCACGGGGGCCAAGTCCGGGTTGGACTGCACTGTGGAATGCACCCATTAAGTGGTTCGAATTGTAGTGGTTAATTACAAATATCATTGCCATCTAAATAATATGTTTGATTTTACTGGCCTTGATTACAATTATCATTGCCATCTAAATAATATGTTTGATTTTACTGGCCTTGATTACAAATATCATTGCCATCTAAATAATATGTTGGATATTACTGGCCTTGATTACAAATATCATTGCCATCTAAGTAATATGTTGGATTTTACTGGCCTTGATTACAAATATCATTGCCATTTAAATAGTATGTTTGATTTTACTGGCCTTGATTACAAATATCATTGCCAGCTAAATAATATGTTGGATTTTACTGATCTTGATTACAAATATCATTGCCAGCTAAATAATATGTTGGATTTTCTTTTTCTTCTTCAGGCTATATTATGTAGTCCACTGCTGGACATAGCCCTCCCCCAATGAGCGCCATAGCGCCCTGATCGCCAAACCAAAGGTTTGCTGGAGGAGAATGCTTCTTGCATTAAGCACGCCCTTGTACATTTGCTCATGTAATTAGTGCAATACAGAATTAAAATAAATAAATAAATGCAATAAATAATTAACGGGTTCGAAATACAAAACTGTATTAGCTAATTCCAAATATCATTGTCATCTAAATGATCATTTTACTGGCTTTGATTGCAAATATCATTTAGATAATAATAAGTTCCATTTTGCTGGCTTTGATTCCAAACATCATTGTTATCTAAATAATACGTTGCATTTTACTGGCTTTGATTCCAAGCATCATTGTCATCGAAATTATACGTTCTGAGTGGATCAGTTTTTGGAAGTTCAATGCATCGACTCTCCGCTGAAGAAGACTCCTGCTCTCTCCCGCAGGAAGAGACCATGCTTCTGGACGTCTCCATACTGAAGGGGCAGCGTCTCCCGCGGTACCTGATGAAGCTGGACAAACAGCAGGACTTCGAATCGCAGAAGCTGTGGCAGCATGTCTCGGCCGCCATCGCCAATGAGGACCAGGTTAGATTGGATTAGATTCGATGTCAACCCTTGTATGTCCCCCCTGCTGGGGCACGGGTCTCTTCCTGCATCGCAGGAAGGTTAGGCCATACTCCACCACGGGGGCCAAGTCCGGGTTGGTGGAGGATTGTAAGACAGTGGCGGGCCTAACTGTCAGAAGTTATCAAGCCGTAAGGCCTCTGACATGGCTTAACGACTGCCATTACGTGACAGCCGGCACCGACGGCTTAACGTGCCTTGCGAAGCACGGAAGCGCTCGGAAAAATGCCACTAGCGGTAGTCACGGGACGGTCACCCATCCTGCACCTCACTGCGCCTGCTGTTGCTTAACCCAAGTGATTCCAATAACTCGGTGCGACTAGGCCACGAGCGCAGTACCAAATAATCATAGATTTAACGATATTAGAGGAAAGTACATATTTAAGGGATATAATAATAATATTGGCCTTTTTGCATCTACTTAATGAGATGATTTATACAGCGTCCAGTGGTATCTTCACTCACACTAGATGGGTGAAGGGCCCACTCCGACGCTGTAGTGCCTGGGACATGGTTTTATAGATGGTGTATGCTTGCCCAGCACCTATACCATCCTGACAGCTTAGTCGGCCTAGCCCACAGGAAAGACTAGTCAATACGTGCGGAGCCAACCAAGCCGCGGGTTTCCTCACGATGTTTTCCTTCACAGTTAGCGTGTGGTATTGCGACTGCAAATTCGCAAATGTACGTAACTTTGAAATTAAACAAAGTCATTGGTACATGCCCGCACTCGGGATCGAACCTGGGGCTCTCGCTTGCCAGTCTATGGTTCTACCCACTGAGCTACCACCGCTAAGGATATAAAACACTGGTTAATTTTTATAAATAAAAAGAGATTATATAAAATAAAAGATTATAATACTGCTGTTCGCCGTTTTAAGCTTAGATTAGCAGTGGTAAACTTCACCCGTGCTTTGTTGACTAGTGGTTACGATGATTGTTTGTTTACCTGGGCGTGACGTCACGCTTATTCAGAATTCAGTGACCGGCGCATAGTGATCCAATATATAAAAATAATTGACCAGTTTTTTTACGTTATCTAAACCAGGTAGCAGCGACGGAGCAAAAAACTATAGTGGAAGAAGCCCAAAGAGCGCGCGCCCGCGACCAAACTATAGATCCATGGACGCCGCGCTATTTCCGCAAGGACTTCGGCTTGGTTGTCGACGGTGAGTCTTATTGCTTAAGAGCTTGAGCTCAAACTTGCGTAGCAGAGGTGCGAATCCTGCATCGCGCAAGCTAAATTTTTACGGGAGTTAGTTTAAATAGCAAGTCTGAGGCTCAATAATATTCATCCATTTGTTTAGTCAGAAGTGTTTGTGTCCCACAGCTAGGCAAAGGTTTCCACTCCTCCTTGTCCTGAGCGAAGGACTTCGGCTTGGTTGTCGACGGTGAGTCTTATTGCTTAAAAGCTAGAGCTCAAACTTGCGTAGCAGAGGTCCGAATCCTGCATCGCGCAAGCTAAATTTTTACGGGAGTTCGTTTAAATAGCATGACTGAGGCTCAATCATTCATCCATTTGTTTAGTCAGAAGTGTTTGTGTCCCACAGCTAGGCAAAGGTTTCCACTCCTCCTTGTCCTGAGCGAAGGACTTCGGCTTGGTTGTCGACGGTGAGTCTTATTGCTTAAAAGCTAGAGCTCAAACTTGCGTAGCAGAGGTCCGAATCCTGCATCGCGCAAGCTAAATTTTTACGGGAGTTCGTTTAAATAGCATGACTGAGGCTCAATCATTCATCCATTTGTTTAGTCAGAAGTGTTTGTGTCCCACAGCTAGGCAAATGTTTCCACTCCTCCTTGACCTGACCAGAGTCATCTTCCATCCGGGCAAGAACGTTAAAGGTCGTCCCGTCGCGACAGAATCCGATGCCCATAATACTCGTAGATGAATTCTGCCGTCCTAACTTAAACAACCGTAACTCGATTTTTGTCAAAAATGAGTTAAGACTTGATTTGGAATCAGCGTGATGAGAACTATAATGTTCTCTTTGACGTATTTTTGGTAAAACCGACACAAAAGGAGATAGTGTTAATCATAAGCGCCGTAACTGTCTATTTTGATAGCACGTTCCTAGATATGACAACCGTAAAACACCTTACGGTTCTTATTCGTAACGTTATTGTATGAGCTTGATCATGCATCAATAATATATCCTAAATATAAACACCGTAAGGTATTGTACGGTAGTTATCTTTAATCTTAATTATGTCTGTTGGTCAATGAATATGTTTAAATTTATGAGCTAAAAGTTCCTATTTACATTATTTAAAGCATGTTAAGTCTCAAAGAATGATCTTTTGGTAAATATTTTAAAGACTGAAAAGTGCGACTGATAAATTTAATAAATAGTTATTAAATTTTTTAAGGTAGGTAAACTTTTTGTTTTTTCTAAAGCACTAACCCGTCCTAGGGATGAATTAAATTTATTAAGGAAATTAAAACGCTCGAGACGAGTTCAAATCCTGTCTCAAGCGGTTTTTGTAATTTCCTCTATAAGTTTAAGTAGGTAAGATTTTTTTTGTTACTTTAAATTTTATTCTTCTTTTTAAATACTTAGGTATAACGATCTCATTTAATTTAACATTTTGTAGGTTCGCAAGAGTGAAACTCTGAAAAGTGCCATTTATAATTACTGAAAGCATATTTAGAAGTTTATATTATTTCAAATTTACTTTTTTAATAAATACATACGAGTACATGTTCATTATTTAAATTGTGGTTTTATTTATTAGCCATTAATTACTATATACTAACAAATATTTTTACGAAGCATTTAATTGAGTGTTTAGTTAGTTACCGCTTTTGAGTCTAGTAAAGCTTCATTTCTAGACATAAAAACCGTAACTACGTTATATACGGCGCTCATGCTTAGGCAAAGCACATTATCAAATTAAATTTCACTAGCCATAAAGCTTATTTGCTAAATTTAAAGAAAAGTGTTATTATTACCACTATGTAAAATACACAATCTTAAAGGGAATTATTAATACTACAGATAAAATTAATTAAAAGTAGACATTTTTTAAAACTGCGACACTAATAACAAATTTTCGAAAAAAAACTTTAGGGCGCGAAATCTCGAAACTATACTTTTGGTAGTTACGGTTGTTTAAATTAGGACGGCAGAATTATCCGCATCAGATTCTGTCAAATTAGGTTCCTTAATTCGAGGAATCCTGTCCTTTAGTACGCAATTTAACAGCCAGAGAGACGATTCACGCTCATGCGAATTGAAAGCGGAGACGCAACATATTCGTATGCTTAGACATTGCCTGTTAAGAGGGATGGAAAGTGTGAAGGTGATATCGCACCCTCAGAACGAAAGAGGCCTAAGTAAAAAAATAGTGAAATTGAGTTACAATCATAGAGTCATAAAAAGGTATGCCGTGGACGGAAGATTCGCTATGCTCTTTTTTTACAATAAGTACCTTTGTTTTACTATTCATCGGATAGAGCATACCTTTTTATGTCTCTCTATGATTGTTAGGTACTCAATTTTTTGAGTATTTAAACTATTTTTTGACTTAGGCCTCTTTCGTTCTGAGGGTGCGATATAGAAAAAAGAGTAAAAGCGGGAAGTTGTGTAAACGTTGCCACTCCATTGTGTGCAGCCGAAACATCTCCAAAAGAGCTTGATTTGCTATTCATAGTGGCGTGCTGGTCTCAACACTTATGTGTGGTAGCGAGACTTGGGTATGGCAAACGAAGATCGATCCTGACAGATCACCTTCGCTTCATCAACGTTCATAAGTCGTTGCATGCACGCACGCCGTCTCCGGGTACTTTTTATCTTCCCCTTTGCTAATACATCCCCTATTTGGTCGATGTATGTCCGCCTGGGACGTCCCTTACCAGCCCTTCCACTCACATTCGCAATATATATTTGTTTCGTCAATCTTTCTTCCTTCATCCTCTCCACATGTCCAAACCAACGCAAAATTCCTTTCTCAATTCTAGTCACTACATCCTCTTTCAGTCCACAACGTTCTCTAATCAGACTACTGCGTATCCTGTCATTCAAAGTACCACTACACATACTTCTCAAGGACCTCATTTCTATTGCATTAATCCTACTTCATTGCTTCTTTTGCCGCACCCAAGCACCCAATACTTGGTAAATAATAAAATAATTTATTCGTAGAATTGAATTAACAATGAAATTACAGGCGTATTATTATTAAGTATAAGTATGTATCAATATTCAAATTTGCACTGGCTACCCGTCTTTCTAATATCCTTCAGCAACTTTCCATCGTAAGGTTGTCTGGAAGAAATTGCTTTTAGCAATAAGGCCACCAATTGTACTATGTATATTTGCAATTGTTTTGTATTTGTGGTTTTTCCAGTGTACAATAAAGAATATTCTTATCTTATCTTACAGGCGTGATTAATTAAAACGATATCATTATTTCCAGTGTACAATAAAGAACATTCTTATCTTATCTTACAGGCGTGATTAATTAAAACGATATCATTATTTCCAGTGTACAATAAAGAATATTCTTATCTTATCTTACAGGCGTGATTAATTAAAACGATATTATTATTTCCAGTGTACAATAAAGAATATTCTTATATTATCTTACATGCGTGATTAATTAAAACGATATAATTATTTCCAGTGTACAATAAAGAATATTCTTATCTTATCTTATTTTACAGGCGTGATTAATTAAAACGATATCATTTTTTCAGGTGTCATCGACCAGGGATGGCAGTACACATACGTTAATACCACGTAAGTAACTTTTGCTTAATCTCATAAAAAGTATAATTATTCTTTGTTCTATTATTTTTAAGGTCCACCTCTTGGAAATACTAAGATAACAAAGAGTGACATGGTAATTACGCCTTTTCATACTAGAATTGATAAAGAAATTATGCACTGGCCTTGACTGGCCTAAAAAGGCAAAAAGATAAAATATTAAATAGGCCTTTCATTCTAGTAAAACTGATAAATTAACTAAATACAATTTTTAACTAACATGAAAAGCCCTAAAAAGGAAATTAGGGCTTTTCGTTACAAAATTGATTTATTCAGAGAATTACGCCCTTGTATACTGACGTATTTTCGGTTTGAAACGGCATAGGGATTTGTTACAAAATCTTGTTCATTCCCAAAGCGGGGGGTGGGCAGCAACGCCCCCTGCAGTATAATTCCACCGAACTGCGATCCCCAACCCGCATGCCCAGCGTGGGGATTATGGGCCTTACCCCCTATGATAGCACAACGTGGCGCTCTTTAGGGGAGGGCTATGTCCAGCAGTGGACTAGTAAAAATGAATCGCTGAATGTGTTGGTAAGCGCAAATCTCGAGAGCAGCTGAACCGATTTCGCTAATTCTTTTTTTAGAATATTCTTTGAAGTACAAGAATGGTTCTTACGGCGAGAAAAATAAAAAAAATAAAAAATCGACTTTAAAAATTCGACTATTACTTCTATTTGGAGGAGACTATTTGGAGGCTAAAAATTCCGCCCAGTCCGGGATTTGAACCCGCGACCTCTGGCTATCCGTGCCAGCACTCTTTCCAACTGAGCTAATGGGCCACTCACCGGCATCAGTGAAATTTCGAACCTCTACACTACTCTCTGTATTACGTACAGGCAGCGACATTTGGCTGAAGTAATTTGCATCACTTGCAGCCCCGAGTACCTACTTTGCAGTTAGGTTTTTACATCGGAATGATATCACTGTACCCACATGATTATACTATTTTTATTTTTAATGCACTAACCCGTGCTAAGGACAATTTCAAAAACCTATTACGGCATGGGTGGAATTTTTAGCCTCTAAATAGGTTTTTAAAATTGTCCTTAGCACGGGTTAGTGCATTAAAAATTAAAATAGTATAAAAAATCGACTGTTTTCCCCCACCAGCCCTTGGGCGCCGGACGAGCTGATCGAATACGAGGATGACTTCGTGATACGATCCCTGCGAACGGGAGACCGCAGCCGCTCGTCGCTCCGCTTGGACACGGCGCGGGAGTTCTCCGCGAGGGACCTCTCCGGCCGGGAGATACCAAGCAGGGAGCTCTCCGCGCGGGAGATATCGGCCAGAGACTTAGTGGCGAGTCGCGCCTCCGTCGTCTCCGAAACGGACAGTCAGGACGATGGGCCCAGGACTAAGACTACCGTCACGTAAGTGGGTTGAACAACCTTAAGACTATACTATTTTTATTTTTCGGTAAGGTTTCGGCTAACGGTAGTTTTGAAGTTGTTCAACCCACTTACGTAACGGTAGTTTTGAGGTTGTTCAACCCATTTATGTAACAGCAAATTTAAGGTGGTTTAACGCACTTACGTGACGGTAGTCTTAAGGTTTAAAAACCTATTTAGAGGCTAAAAATTTCATCCATGCCGGGATTCGAACCCACAACCTCTGGCACGGATAGCCAGTAAGTGCGTTGAACCACATTAAATTTACTGTTACATAAATGAGTTGAACAACCTCAAAACTACCGTTACGTAAGTGGGTTGAACAACTTCAAAACTACCGTTACGTAAGTGGGTTGATACAGTGTGTTGCTCAGTAACTCTGTAATTAATGAATGGCTCAGTGCCTCAATGATTCGACGACTGACTCACTCCGTAATGAATTAAACAAGGACTTCAGACTCAATGACTCTGTAATTAATTTGGCAATGACTCAATAAACGAGTTACAGACTCAATAATGAATTGAACTAAGACTAGTGATTATTAATTTGAATGAATCAACGACTCTCAATCAACGAGTTAAAAACTCAATAATTAATTTGGCAATGAATGGCGGCCGAAAGGGAATCAACGACTCTTAATTAACGAGTTGAAGGCTCAATAATCTTATCATACGTATATGTGTATCTGATGTATATAGATTTAAGAGGACTTGAGAAAAGATGGTCAGAGTGGAGTTTTTTCCCCCGCTGCCTTTTTCTCCACTACACTACGGCCCGAAGGCAGCGGCTTTCACTTTCATGTTACATTGTACTTTGATATCAGCAAATAGAATGAAAATTCTTTACGTTGAAATAAATTGAATTGATTGATTGAATTGAATAATGAATCGAACAAAAACTTCAGACTCAACGACTCTCAGTCAACAAGTTAAAGACTCAATAATGAATCAAACAAAGACTCATAGACTCAGTGACTCTGTAATGAATTTGGCATTGAATCAACGACTTAACGACTAACTTAAGTTATACCGTTAGTGGCATTTTTCCGAACGCTTCCGTGCTTCGCAAGGCACGTTAAGTGGTCGGTGCCGGCTGTCATGTAATGGCAGTCGTTAAGCCATGTCAGAGGCCTTATGGGCGGCTTGATAACTTGTGACAGTAAGGCCCGCCACCGTCTTACAATCCTCCACCAACCCGGACTTGGCCCCCGTGGTGGAGTATGGCCTAACCTCAGATCATAGAAAGATCTGAAAGCCTAACCTTCCGGCAATGCAGAAATTAAGAGACCCGTGCCCCAGCAGTACGGACTTATAAGGGTTGATAACGTAAGTAAGCGATAGTACGGAACTCGTACTTAACCTTTTTTAACCGACTTCAAAAAAGGAGAAGGTTATCAGTGCCTTAGTGTACAGAAGTCGGATTTCATTCTTTTCTTAATTTTTTTTCTACAAATAAAATGACGTGCCGAAAGATCTACCATACGTGCATTTAAGAATAAAATATTTTAATTTTATTTTTTTTATTTTTTATACTTACCGGCATCAGACTTAGCTTCATTGTGTGTCTAATAATAACCCCCGTGGTGGAGTATGGCCTAACCTTCCTGCGATGCAGATGCAGACCCGTGCCTCAGCAGTGGGGGCATACAAGGGTTGATATCGAATATAGGTGGTAGCTCGTAAAGAAATAATGTTTAATTCTTTTCATCAGACGCACCCTAAAGCAGTCCCTGATGGCGATCGACCAGGCTCTCAGAGAGCAGACTCACGCCATCGAGAGACTCTCCAAGTCAGTGACGGCCATCGGCGAGAGCCAGGCGAGCTTGCGCAGGTATATGAGGTATTCCATTCTTACAAATGAAAATAAATCTTTCTTTCTCTCTTTCTCTCTCTCTTTCTCTCTCTCTTTCTCTCTCTCGTTCTATCTTTCTCTCTGTCTCTTACTCTCTCTCTCTCTTTCTCTCTTGCTCTCTTGCTCTCTTTCTCTCCTCCTCTCCTTCTCTTCTCTCTCGTTAATCTCCTAATTCAACCTCTATATTTCAGGGACACCCGCACTGCGTCGCACTCCTGGGACCTATTCGGTGGCTTCATCCTGGCCTTGGTCCTACAAGCGGTCCTCAACTGGATCTTCACCCACAAGGTCTGAGAACGACGCCCCGTCAGTGTTGCTAGCTTAATTAACAGGGCCGGTGTTGCCCGCTGTGAAAATTCACCGTGGAAGAGTTGAAATGTGAAATGTCCAGTGTTTTTGGTGTGAGTTTTCGTTTGTCTTCTCTATTAGGTAAGGCGTCGGCCACACAGACGTTTCGGCTTTCCGATTCATTTTCCTACAAAATTTACTGAAGCGCGGGAGTGCACACTGAAAGGGCGGGGCGAGGGCGCCAATGTGCCCTTTTCAGAGGGACTTTAAATTGAAAAAAAAAAAAAATAGTACCTCCTTTGATCGATAGATGGCGCTGGCGGAAACCCTATCCGAATGAAGGAAAGACAATTGACCAGAAACTAAAGAAACTGGTTTGCATAGCAGATACATGAAAGTCAAAGCAAAAAACTATTATATTATTTTTATTGCACTAACCCGTGCTAAGGGCAATTTAAAAAAAACCTATTTAGAGGCTGAGCAAAATTTGATAATTAATGTAATGAAAAGTCAAGTTTTGACACTTAAAACGCCAGTTTAGCGTCATCGTATTTACCACCCCGGCTGAAAAGAGCTCATTGTATACAAAGCATCGCCTCTTTACGCGTTCTCGTCCCACGTACTTCCTGTGTGTCCCGGGCCTCAGCCGTAAAGAAAAATATGTGCCAGGCGTTGCGGTGTCCAAATCGACAATCACCGGGTAAAATTTGTAAATTATTTTGCTGTAGATGGATAAGCCAGGCTTACAGTCTATTAATTTATTCTTACTCGCCCAATTGGCCATGCTAATTGTTTTAGGTATACGTTTTTTTAAATTAATTTCGAAAATACGGACCATTTCAAGAAACTAATTTCGTTAGTTTTAAATTTTATTAATTATTTCTATTTTAAATATTTTTCTAAAATTTTGTGATGTGTGACGTCATCAGAGCATGTTTGAAGAGATACTCTTTGACTACATAAAAAAAAAACAAATGTCATTAACGTCAGTTGATTTCACAGAACAATAACACCAAGTTTATTTGGTCGGCTCACAGAACAATAGTCGGCTAATCGTGTATTCTGTGGTGATTATTTTCTCTGTGACCACAGAGAAAACTCAGAACAAATTGTTCTGAGAGATAAAATAATCCACAGACTACGTAAATAATCACACGATGACATTTCGTTCTCTTTTGTAAGGTAAAGGATTAATACTCAAACTGCCTTTGCTGACGTCATACAAAAGTCATTTTAGGTCAAAGCTTTTTATTGAATACCACAAAACATATAGACTTATTTACAAATATGATAAATATAAATTGTACGGAAAGCAAAATTCTCGAAATGGTTTTGAGATTTCCGTTCATAGAAAAAAATGTAGCATTGCCAATTTAGTAAACAAGATTGTATTGTGGTAGGGGCGTGTCTCCCCTCTCGAGGTTTTGATAGTTAATTACAGTCTGTTAGCTTTCAGAATAGACGTCGGGCTCTAGAGAAGGTTTCGGTTTTCGCGAATTTTCGCCGGTTATCGTACCGATGATCGAGTTCCGGTTTCGAAATTAAGTGTCATATTAGTTCCGATTTCGAAATTAAGTGTCATATTAGTTCCGATTTCGAAATTAAGTGTCATATTAGTTCCGATTTCGAAATTAAGTGTCATATTAGTTCCGATTTCGAAATTAAGTGTCATGTTAGTTCCGATATTTCTATTAGACGAATACTTAATATCCGATCCTAAACGCTAGCAGACTACAAATTGCGGACATTCAATGCAATTTTTCTTACCCTACGTCCAGTTTTTGATCGAGTAAATTTGATTCCATCAGAAAGGTACCCGACAGAGACCCAACAGCATTTTTTTCTTCCTTGTCATTACGTAGAATTTAATCTTGACCGCCCTGGCATAGACCAAAAAGAGTTATTTAAAAAAAATCATGTGTATGCCTTTTTAAATGTATAAAGTAATCGTCTTGCCCTATTTAAACGAAATGTATAATATATTTTAATATTATTCGGTGAAGTTTGCCATTTCCATTAGGATAAGACCTTATTTCTAAAGTGAATTCGTACGTATTCTAAAGTATGCGTTATAAGTGTAGTCTTCTTAGATTTGTTTGCCGAGGCAATTGTTGAGATATTATGTGCGGTGTAAAAGATGTAAAACTAAAAGTGCCCACAACGTTCATTCAAAAGTACACACTTAAGCTGTGTTCACACTGCCACGGGTTACGCGAGGCGCTGCGCGTTTGTTATATAGCCTCGCTCTCATAGTATCATAGTCAAAATTATATAGAATATAAAAATCCGTAATTCTTAATGATTCGCGATACCCATACATAGTTATATATAGAACGGGTCTAATCGCGACTATTTATTAGGTAAAACGTATTTCCCGACGTTTCGGCAGCGTTACCGTTGCCGTGGTCTCGGGTAGACTCAAACGTCGGGAAATAAGGTAATTACGTTTTACCTAATAAATAATCGCGATTAGACGCTTTAAATATATAACTATGTATAAAAATTCGCTTTTTACGCCGTTGGTATCATATTAATTTGTATCTCTTTGGGTATGCGTGTACCCTAATTTAGTCGAAATGTGTCCGCCTGGGACGTCTCTTTCCGGCCCTCCCACCCACATTTGATATACTCTCAATTCGATTCGCTCGGTATCTCGTCGAGAGAATTGTTAATTGATTGTTAAAAAAAATATATACTTTAATAAATGATTGTGTTCGACGGCTTTGCTTAGTAATAAAATAAACTGGCACTTTAGGCATAATTTGTTATCCTATGGGCCGGTTCTGAATTGAGAAAATCACTAAGTAAATACTTAAGTGACGTTCAATTACGCTATTTCCTTAGCGAAATTTAATCATGAATAGGCAGCTAAAAATAACATGGCATAATAAAGATTCCGTCCGCAAATTAACTACTTGATTAGCAAAAAACATGCAGCTATAGGCAATGTATTTGATTGGTATGTATTTTTTTTTTCTTCAAACTATATGTTTTAGAGTACAGTGTGCCTGAGTGCTTAGTGCTAGTTTGACAGATCCAATCGAATAACTTTACTACCGCGTTAATCGAGCATTGAGTAGTGAGTATGAGTAAGTTAACCGTTCGAACTGGCAAAACGCTGTCACCGTACAACTCGCGTTTATTCGTGTTTTGGCTGGTAAAGTTGTTCACTTCTCAACGTAAACCATTACAACTCGCACTCAGCAATTTTAATTTATATACTTGTCGCTAGACGGCGCTTCCTCGATGCCATAGAAATATGAGTTTACGTTAACGTTTAGAGTCCACTCCGAAAATCACGCATAAACCTCCCTGGTTCTGTGATTTTGATTTGTTTAATTTAACTATGTACACTTATGTGCCTTAAATAAATAAATAAAAAAAACGCGATCGAGTAGTTAAAAAACTCGCACTAAGCATTCAGAGTGCGAGTTTTTTAACTACTCGATCGCGTTAGCGTAAATTCATATTTCTATGGCATCGAGGAAGCGCCACCTAGCGACTAGCGTACTCACTACTCAATGCTCGATTAACGCGGTAGTAAAGTTATTCGATTGGATCTGTCAAACTCGCACTAAGCACTCTGAACACTTCACTAGGCAAGCCCGGGCTGAAGTGATCAGATTCCACTATCGATTGCTATGTAGGTAGGAAGAGGCATTGTTACAGAATCATATAAAACACATCAACCAACAGCACACCAAATAGGTTAGACACACTGACATATAAATACGCAAACACAATAGACTATAATAACAAATAACATTAATAATATTACATAAACAGAATATATATATAATATAAAAATGAATCGCTGAATGTGTCGGTAAGCGCAAATATCGAGAGCAGCTGAACCGATTCCGCTAATTCTTTTTTAGAAGTACGAGGATGGTTCTTTCGGAGAGAAAAAAAAAATAATCTACTGTAAAGCGGTACGAAGTTCGCTGGGTCAGCAAGTAATAAAATAATAATAGATAAAATACATTAAACTTATCGTGTTACTATATCCATTACTAGCTTTTCCGCATCTGTAATACCCATGTTACAAATCCAAGATTTAAGTCTCTTATTACTCTTCTCATTTCTAAATGGATTGAGATTTTGTTGAAATACGACAGTGTACGTTAAAAGTGGGCGCAGCACTCGCGTGCGAGTATTATCACTTCATGATTATGCGGAGATTGTTGGTAGTCGAATTGCGTCGAAAACAACGTGTTTTAAAGAGATTTGTATGGGTTTTTGTGACTTTGTGATTGTTTTACGAGTAAAATAGATAATAATTGTAATGGAAAATGAATAAAACTACCGACTACGAATCGGACGCGGGATGCTGGATTAACAAATTAATATTTTTTAATAATAATACATACCCAAATAACCCCATCTAATAAGAGAGTAAATAATATAAATAATGTTTGTAAGGAGTGCGCCCATTTTGCGCCTGACAAGTAAAGTATATTTGCTACTTTTATATGCAGCACAAAATTATTATTTTTTGCTTATCCTCTGTGTGCTTACCAAAATTTTATTAAACAGGAGCAGCTTATTGTAGCTTATATGATTAATATGCTGTACAAAAATTAATACAGCCATTCAGATTGATATAAATTGCTGATTGATTTTGCAATGTTTGCTGTCCATGAGTTGCTGATCAATTAGCTATTTGAAAAGAAATGAAAAGGGTTTTATTCAAAGTAGCGCAGAACCTGCGTCTTAATGAACGTTACAATTCAAACTAGGTGTCCATTTCAAAATCTAGATCATTTTGGACAAAAAATTGACAAAAATACTCCAAGCTTAGTCTTATTTCTGCTGAGAGATTATGTTTTTCTGGTCAAAAATATTAATACTATGCTAACCATTTAAATAACACCCAAATTGTTCGAAGTTTGTGCGAGCGAGATAGCACGAGAGATACACAAGCGAGTGCAAAAAGATGCGTTCCAATCGTGGTGTCTGAACACAGCTTTACAATTTTACATGCTTAGATAATTATTGTGCAGTTTGGTATTACATATAAATCTTTTACACCTGGTAGATAATGCAATAAATACTAAACTATTTCTAGTGTTATGTCTAGGTCAATGATATGCTTTAAAAAGTAAGTTTGAAAAGGATCCTGTCAGAAAATTGTAATCAATTATCACTCAAACGCTTTAAAATAAAATTATATGTTCTGCATGCTTAAACTGAGTGTATGTCTCAGATTAATGAATAGAATAGATAAAGTTTAAGTTAGCAAGAGGCTGCGACTTAAATGTGGTCCTACTCCCGCACATGAATAATTGGTTATGAGGAAAAGAGAGAAAGCTATGTTGTCAATTCGCATTGGCGTCCATCTGTCAAATTATTTTTTCTTATTAATCTGTAATCCGAATTCTATCACATAGGGTTGTGCCGATTGCACATGCAAGTAATCGATATCGATGTCAGGAGGAAGGAAAAAACTGATTACTCTCGTATTAGCGATGCGCGATTATGAGTGAAGTTATAAATCGACTAATTTTAAATTAGCTAACTAACTTTCGTATTCGACTCCAATACACTAATGTTGATAATCGATTGAAACCGCTTATGGTTTTCTTTATGGTACTGGGGGCTGAATCCCGAATCGTTCCGATTCACGACCCGAAGTGCCCGAGCCGACTAAAGATTTCCCAGTCGAGTCGGCTCGATACGCGGCGGATCGACACGAGTCGACGATTAATTGTAGCGGTCAGGCCACAGAACGTGACTTACTAATTTGGATGTGTATTTCGACTAAATGTATATTGCCATAGTCCAATAATTTCATTAGTATCATTCATAATTGCTCATCTTTATCTCGTATACAGTTTATCAGTCTGCTAGAATCAGTCAAAACCAAAAAGGTTATATCTATTAATTAATCTGAGATATGCACTCACTTCGAATAAAAAGCCATGAAATCTTTTAACCGCCAATGACTTATCGGTGTTGCCAGATTGAAAATATTAACTAATTGTAATAAGTAGGTATGTTAGAAAGAAACGCCAAATTATTACTCAAAAACACGGAATCCCGATGGTATTTTAATGTAAAACTTTTCGATGGATTTCCGTTGTTTGTTGAAGTTTGTAATTGTTTTAGGTGTTATTGGAGCGGACGCCATTTTTATTTTGTGTTTTTTTTCTTACTTATTTTACGAAAGTAATATATTATGTGAAAAAATATTATTATACTTTGTTTTAATAAAATATATGTATTCGAGGCATTTAGAGCTTTAGGTTGTTAACGAGTTTTTTTGTTGTTACTTGATAATACATATTTTTTTAAAGTAATTACTGTTTTTTTATTTTACTTCTCTTTTAACACAATCTTCCTGGAAGCGGTCGTTGTGGCCATATATTATCCGTAAGTTCTTGAGAGGGTCCCTCAAGTTATTTCCATACGTATTGGCAAAGTTTCATTGCGACCGGCGTGTCGCTTGTAACTAAAAAGTATGGGAGTTGTTGCTTGAGGGTCCGCCTTTATAAGTTAAGCGTATTAGGGAAAATTAATTTGGTGATTTACAGAAACGTTATGCCACATAAAGTGAACTTATGAATTGGTATTAAGATTTTCATAATGTGAATAAAACATAAATCTATAACTTTAAAATTTAAAGAAATCTTTGTTCGCTTGCACATAAAAGTATTATAAAATAGGCACCCCCAAATTAAACTTCGCTGTTTAAACGACGTCTGAACCTTAATCTAGAAATATTTCCCCTATTTCATCGGTGGATTTGCAAATACAATATCTTGTCATACTTTTCCCATTTAATTAATATCATAAATATTACAAACCATATTGACACCGATATCAACCCTTGTATGTCCCCACTGCTGAAGCATGGGTCTCTTCCTGCATCGCAGGCAGGTTAGGCCATACTCCACCAAGGAGGCCAACTCCGGGTTGGTGGAGGATTGTAAGACAGTGGCGAGCCTTACTGTCAGAAGTTATCAAGCTGCCCATAAGGCCTCTGACATGACTGAACGACTGCCATTACATGACAGCCGGCACCCGTGCCTTGCGAAGCACGGAAGTGCTCGGAAAAATGCCACTAGCGGTAGTCACGGGACGGTGACACATCTTGCACCTGACCGCGCCTGTTGTTGCTTAGCGCAAGTGATTGATTCCAATCACGCGGTTCGACTAGGCCACGAGCGCTTCTTTATTTGTATCTATCTATCTATCTATCTAATCAGAACATGAACAGAGCCCACAGTTGGGCATATACCTCTTC
This sequence comes from Yponomeuta sedellus, assembly GCA_934045075.1. NCBI lineage: Eukaryota > Metazoa > Arthropoda > Insecta > Lepidoptera > Yponomeutidae > Yponomeuta > Yponomeuta sedellus. Next base: position 2,129,622 of record OW203750.1, on the reverse strand, counting down.
TCTTTCACGCCAACCCATCCGGTCCTTTGCCAGTCTCGTCCACTGTTTCCCAGCCGCTTTCACAATGCACTAATCATTTTTATTTTGCACTAATCATTTTTATTTTGCACTAATCATTTTTATTTTGTACTAATCATTTTTATTTTGCACTAATCATTTTTATATTGCACTAATCATTTTTATTTTGCACTAATCAATTTTATTACTGCAATATCCCAATGGCCATTGTTTTGCACATCCACAGTTGATCTAAAAGGTCTAAAAGGCTGTGAAAATTATTGTAAGTAAAAATATGAATGTCTCTCAGTCTTACCGTAAAAAAAAACAATAACTATAAGTACATAAGTGTTTTTGTTTTAATAAGTCATTTAAAAATAAAAAGAGTGAAATTTATTCGTGGTTTGGCAAAAAAGTCTAGAAATTTCAAAACAAAACTTTGTTTTTAGAAAAGACACTTTCTGCGACTTTATTAAGGATATTGTTGCCATAATTAATATAAGTAAAGAATTTTTTGCCGAGCTGTAAATGTCTTAAGAAATTAATAACATGTTTTTATCAAGCAGTATGTTTTTAAACACTTGTATGTGTTTAAAAACATACCTACTGCTTGATCACTATCATTTTTTTTGGTTTGATGGATTCCAAAATAATGTGTTCTTTAAATTATCTTCAATCCCAAGGTACAAAAGTCCCTGAATCGTAAAAAAATGTCCTCGGAGTACTTGTCGCGGACGGTCATTTGTTCCCCGGAAATAGACTGAAGCGTACGCTATGGAAGCAAATATTCTGAGATTACATTGTGTTGTTATTTACATGATGTTGAAAAAGAAAAGGCTTTTTAAAAGAAAACACCGAACTTTTGACCAGTCCGGTCTCTTGATGTCCTCGGTAACTTGAGGGACTTTTTGTATACGGGGTACTTTTAGTCCTCCTTGTGCGTTATTCGATACAATTTATAAGAGATCTATATCGACAGACAAAAAAGTACCCGGGGGATAGTGCCTCGTCTGCGCAGGCCTTTATTGGTCACATAATATCATTGCAGCTATGACTTCCAAAACACCCTGTGTAAGAAGATCGTAACATTTTAAATACAGGTGTAACAAAATCCCCACACACAAGTTACCTGTGACATTAAGATGTATGGAACGTAGGTATCTTCCATACTTTTTACGTGTGGAATGTATGTTATGGAACAAATGATTTTTTTTCCACGATTTTGAATACCTTTACTGTGGGGAAATCTCACAGTAATGCCTTGACGTCAATACTACCTTACTACTCGTAGAATTGGCGTCATCTTATTTTTCGGGTGTTAACCGGGGTATTATTTATTACACAGTGTATTAATAGATTCTTGATTCAAAAATGTTATTTTGCATAAACTTCTGTGTGCTAAGGACAATTTAATAAACCTCTCTAGAGGCTAAAAATTTTTAGCACGGGTTAGTGCATTAAAAATAAAAATAGTATAATCATGTGAGTACAGCGATATCATTCCGATGTAAAACCTAACTGCAAAGTACTCGGGGCTGCAAGTGATGCAAATTACTCAAGCCAAATAAATAAATAAAATAAATAAAATATTATTTATTATAAAATTTCACAATTTATAAAAGGGTAAAGACCCCGTACTAGGTAAGAACCTGTATTACGGAAAGTCCTGCTCTTTCGATTACCATGGTAGAAAAAAAAAACAATTGCATAAAATAGTGAGTGGATAGTATACAGTTCGATATTACTTTTCAACAAAAGTTTAAAAAGAACTAAGAAATAACTATAAAACTAAATTTCATGCAAAGTTTAGGTAGTGAAAAGAAAATTTACATTATTCTTAATGCAATCACTTACTTAATTATCTATAAATAATCCAACGAGGTCTATGCATGTCTGTCTGTATTTATGTATGTGTGTGTGAGTGTGTTTCGAGTGTGTGTGTGTGTGTGGTGTGCGTGCATGTGTGTATGGTGTGTGTGCTATGTGTGTATTTTTTGTGAAATCTGAAGTACAATTTGATGTGGAACGTTATACTTATTATTGTATTTACGTTATAGTCTGAAGCAGACATTCAGTAGCTTGATAATCTAAAGTAGTGAGCCAAGTACTCAGTTTACTTTTACACTCGTATGTTGGCAAAGAATAAATATTAAGAATTTTATTTATTTTATTGTACAGTTGAAATGAACGATATTGGAAATGTCTCTGACCAAATGTCGTTTTAAATAATATATTACGATGTGCGATGGCATGACGTCTGGATTTCATAATCTCTGGGTCATATTCTAAGTTTCGGTGTGTATTGATTACAGTCCGGTGAATATACAATTGACGAACTGTTAGAATTTTACTTTCAATGTAAAGTTCCCGTGTTGGGTGTCTAAAGGGTTTGTAGAGCATAACTTTGATTAGAGCTCTCTGTGCTCTCTCTAGTCAAAGCCAAATGTGGGAGCCTGTACGTAATACAGATAATAGTGTAAAGAGGTTCGAAATTTCACTGGTGCCGGTGAGTCGCCCATTAGCTCAGTTGGAAAGAGCGCTGGCACGGATAGCCAGAGGTCGCGGGTTCGCATCCCGGCATGGGTGGAATGTTTAGCCTCTAAATAGGTTTTTTTAAATAAAGAATATTCCATCTATCTATGTTATTCTTGAATTGCGACTTTAATGTCTGTAAGTAATTGTTTCAAAATGCAATTCCTTTTAGATATTATGTACAATTTTATTCAGTTCGGAGTTACTTTGTAGCTCGTATATTGCCCCTTCGGCCGCGTATGATACCAGAGTTTGGTAACCAGTATCATACGAAGAAAAAATGATCGTCGTCGGATACTGGTATCCAAGTGATAGGATATATTACTTTTCTGATACCCTTCATCATGTTTGGTAACTAGTATCCAGTAAGGAATATAACATTCTGCCTATGAAACCAACTCGGCAAAACTTAGAAGATCGCATTCTGTACCTACGCTTATTGTAAAACCCTCGCTTTATTGAAAACATACAAGAAAACAAGGTTATAGTTCAACTGTGAATCTTTTATTACCTACAACCTTTGCTTCCATTATTATTATTATTATTATTATTAATGTAATACCTTGTAGACTTTTAGTTCGGATTTACTTACGGGTGTTGTTATATCGGAAAAGTCCGACCAGGTTTCGCTCCGATTCTAAAAGTCTACAATGTGTTGTGCTTACGAAAGTTTTAGTTCAAAAATGTAATACCTAATTGTAATATTGAATAGTCTATTACTGTACATAATGAGAGTTTAAAAACCTATTTAGAGGCTAAAAATTTCACCCATGCCGGGATTCGAACCCGCAACCTCTGGCTATCCGTACCAGCGCTCTACCAATTGAGCCAATGGGCGACTCAAGGCATCAGTGAAATTTCGAACCTCTTTACAATATTCTCTGTATTACGTACAGGCAGCGACATCTGACTTAAGCAAATTGCATTACTTACAGCCCTGACTACCTACTTTGCAGTTAGGTTTTAACATCGGAACGATATCACTGTACACACATGATTGGCTCAATTGGTAGAGCGCTGGTACGGATAGCCAGAGGTTGCGGGTTCGAATCCCGGTATGGGTGAAATTTTTAGCCTCTAAATAGGTTTTTAAATTTGTTCCTTAGCACGGGTTAGTGCATTAAAAATAAAAATAGTGTAATAATGAGAGTTTGAAGATTTCATAAATAAACGTTATTTGAGTATTTGCTTGAATATTCCTTGTTTTATTCCAAGCAAGAGAGAAAGTGTATCCCAGGATAAACTACATATTTTTTTTAATTTAATTCTCCTAAAGCGGTGGTAACGTAGCGATAGAACACCCGTGTCACATTGAGGAGGTCGTGAGTTCGATTCCCGGCATGTAACAATGGGTTATTTGACGAATCCCCACTGATAATCCCCATTGATGGGGATTAGTGGAATGTTTTCTAAGTTATGTACATTTGTGATGTTGCAGTAGCCTACGCTGATGCACTCGCTGACGGTGAAGAGAAACATCGTGACGAAATCTGAGCGTCTGTACTGTGTTTTAACTTATATTATATAAGTTATCCGTGCCAGCGCTCTTTCCAACTGAGCTAATGGGTGACTAACCGGCATCAGTGAAATTTCGAACCTCTTTACAATATTCTCTGTTTTACGTACAGGCAACGACATCTAGCTGAAGTAATTGGCATCACTTGCATTTTATGATGTTCATACGTTTTTTTTTTGAACGACAAGCTTTGACTTTTTTCCATTGGGGGCGCTTGTTAGCTCGGGTTAGCGTGTAAAAATAAATTATAACTCTCGACATAAAATAATCAAACGTTTATTCAACTTAAGATGGCGCGAACCGCACTGTCATCGAAAAATTACCTGGACACCCAGCGGGCCGTGGTACCAGAAAGAGTCTAGCTCCGGGAAATCGCTTTCCGACCACTGCCATCTTTTGGGTAGAAAATATGGCAGTCTGTAGCTCAGGTCACTGTCGAGGTATTTCCTGGCGTGAACTCTTCGACTGTCCGCTGAAAAGTGTTGCGTTTTTACAGGGCGTTTCTGAGAGGCTTCTAACGGGTTCCGATCTGCAATGGCCTACGTGGCAGTCACTCAAACGACTCCGGACCCAAGTAGGACGCTGCACACAAAACCAAAGCAGATGTGGTTATATTGCACCAACGGAGGAGCAATGTGACTGTGGAGCCTCATCGCAATCCATTGTGCACCTGCTCCAATGCCCATTGTTCCCTCACACCAGTCTCGCCAGACTGAACGTGTAACCTCCGTCTTAAAGTTGGTTAAAATATTTTTGACATTTTACAAACCCGCACCCCTTAAGGGGTTGTCCATTGCTAAAAGGGGCCTAAAAAGGGGCATAAAATCATGATATTTCATGGTTCAATCAACTCGATCACCAGTACGAAAACCGGCGAAAATTGGCGTAAACCGAAGCCTACCTACTCTAGAGCCCGAGGTACCTATATTCTAAAAGCTAACAGACTGTATATTTAAAAACCTATTTAGAGGCTAAAAATTTCACCCATGCCGGGATTCGAACCCGCAACCTCTGGCTATCCGTACCAGCGCTCTACCAATTGAGCCAATGGGCGACTCACGGCATCAGTGAAATTTCGAACCTCTTTACAATATTCTCTGTATTACGTACAGGCAGCGACATCTGACTTAAGCAAATTGCATTACTTAGAGCCCCGACCACCTACTTTGCAGTTAGGTTTTAACATCGGAACGATATCACTGTACCCACATGATTACACTATTTTTATTTTTAATGCACTAACCCGTGCTAAGGAACAAATTTAAAAACCTATTTAGAGGCTAAAAATTTCACCCATGCCGGGATTCCTTAGCACGGGTTAGTGCATTAAAAATAAAAATAGTGTAGACTGTATATTGTTTAATTTTTGCAAATCACGTCGTAAGAGAAGCCATGCATTTTTTCTATACACACCCAAAACCGATAAACTTAAAAACTACGTGCTCAAAATAATTACAATTGAAATTATGGTCGTTCTTATTTGCTGCAAGGTCAGCACTTAAAATTGAGTTAATATGGTATTCGACCAAGAACATGGATTCGACCAGTAGGAACATCATTTTACCACCTGTGAAGTCGCCTGCACCAACATGAAAACACGTTAGAACCTTGTCACATTGTTAGAATATTTTCGTTGCTTAATCGCGTAGTAATTTATTGCTATTTTACCTCGACGTTTCGACGACGTTACAGTCATCGTGGTCACGAGAAGACTAATGGCTGGCACCCGTTCGCATCTTCGGGGATCCCACGTTTGCGACAGTTTGAAACCACATTCCCGATTAAAATTTTTGTGTTTCTTAATTTCGACCGCTTGTGTCAGCCGAAGATGCGAACGGGTGCCAGCCATCAGTCTTCTCGTGAACACGATGACTGTAACGTCGTCGAAACGTCGAGGTAAAACAGCAATAAATTACTACGCGATTAAGCCCCGAAAATATTCTATGTGTACAAGTCGCGAAAGCTTAAAACTTGTCACGTTAATATCTTCTAGCCTGATGTATGAGAAATATACTATTTTGACTTTGGCAAGGTACTGAAGTGTATATAGTGCATGATAGTGCACGTGGCTGTTCGTTGTGGAGAGCCTGCGATTTTTTTTATTTAGTTGGACTAAGTATCTAAATAAACTTGGGCTGACAAAGAAATGCTAGATCCTTGTTGAAACATTTCGAAAATATTTTCTAGCTCTCATAGTCTCTTCATAGTTCTCTTAAAAATAATCGAATAATAATACGTTTTCCGTATCAATTTTTTACCACCCTAACTGGACGAAACTTTCGGTTTCTATTTTTCGGGCGCGTATGGTTTACTTTAAATTCTTTTCCGTGGGGCACTTTAATTTTTTTCCGACCGCTACTTTCAAATGTTTTCCATTCGCTACTTTATTTTTTTTTCTCGTTCGCTACTTTGACTTTTTATCGTTCTACTTTCATTTGTTTTCCGTGCACCACTTTATTTTTTCTTCCATTCGTTACTTTCAAATGTTTTTCGCGCTTTAGATAGATAGACAACACTTTGTTGCACAACCAAAGAGTATAGGTATAACCACCAACCAGAAAAATATCACAACCTCAGATCATAGAAAGAAGGAGATATGCCCTATGTGTGCGTTTTCATTACATGCAAAATATTGTAAATATAAGGTTCACGCACACGTCTGTCCAGTCATTTACTAGCGTTCTAATCGTTTAATTGGTTCGCAACTATGAAAAACAATTGTACGAATACACTCGTACACGTAAACAACAGCGTCGGTGAACTCCTTAGGGATGGAACACTTGTATCAAATAATACATCTATCGATAAAATTATCCGATGAGAGGTTATTCATTTATTAACAGTATACTTCGTGTTGGGATGATACAAAAAACAGAGCATGTTAAATTTACAAAAACAATATTATTAAAACAAATAATCCTATTTTAATTTACTGTCCTGTGAAATTTAAATATTTATTAAGTACGTGTCTTTTTGACAGTATTTGTGGCTTCAGTATATGATTAAGACGCAAACTTGGCTTTCTACTGAAATAGAATTTGATTATTTTGATAATGATGATGACCCCTGTACTGTATACTAATACGATATGTTAAATTTGTTGGACAGAACACCACTGAAGCATACTTGGTAGTGACTCTGTCCGGAAAGCTAGGTCTTCTGGGTTTGAATCCTGGTAATGGAAAGAACTAATATTTGTGTGAAGAGCATGTCCACGGTCAGGGACGCATTTGTACCTGGATCTTGGATATTTCTTTGTATTTTATTTAGTATATGAATCCCAATGTAACGTGAAATGCACTTACATTACCATTTACAAATTGGCTTTAAATATTGGTAACTCTGTTAGGACTCTGTAAATTAACAGCAGTTTTTGTTGGGTGAAAGAATAAAGTGCTGACTTTTTAAGAATACAATAGCAATTACTTTCTCATTCTCTGAAAATAATTCACCCAGCTATATAAAACATAGAATAAACACATGTATAAACTCGAAAAACAACCATTTTTCTGAAGAAATTGCCACTTGTCTGAGAAACAGCGATATATTGGAAATCAGTAGCCACGCTTGGATTAGAAGGATTAACTAAGGAATATGTTTATGGCTGTGATTGAAATGTATCATGGGCCTGTAAATAAAGTAACTTCCTAATTAAAAATACAGTAAATAGGAAGAACTTTTGTAAGCTTGTCAAAACAAATTTCAATGAAACTTTCGAAACATTTTAACAACAGAAACAGATTAAAAAAATAAAATCAGCCTCCGACTGAAATCCTACAGAGAATATTTTCATTATCGTCATCATTCAGCCACAAGATATCCACTGCTGGACATAGGCCTCCTCCATGGATTTCCAAAAAGACCAGTGGAAAGCGGCTTACATCCAGCGTCTTCCTTCGACTAGGATGAGATCTTCTCTCCGTTTGTCGTCCGACGCTGCACTTGCCGATATGACATATAAGCAAGTACCGACATACCATATTGTGGTCTCCATTCGAGAACTTGTCGGATCTAAAATGGTAAATAAATTATTAAAATACTGAAAATGCTTTATTTAACTTGTTTTTCATTACATAATCGAATTTCATTTATAACATAACGCTCATAAAAATTAAATATATAAGACTATGATTTAGTACCACAACCACATCACCTGATTTGTTTCTTTAGAAACACTTTCTTTTGGAGAGTTATGCGTCGTCCATATGAAATGAAGATTAGAATAAAGTGATAATTGAATATTCTAAACCATGTAAAATTTTATCGTGATTTTAAATATACTGGTACCTCAACCTTTATGAAACTCGTTATTTTCAAAGTAGGAACTGCCCACGGAAATACTTTTTCCCCCACTTTAGCATCTGGAAACACTTCTCTGTAAAATAGATGGAGCAAATGGTACTTTATTTGAGAGGAAATCAGTTATACCCTCTGTATTTTGATCCATTTTTCTTTCGTATTTTTCTTTATCTTTATTAGAAACTTTTTGAAATACATGATCGAAGCTAGGCCTGTTTTTATAAGACAAAATCCTTCTACTAAAATAAAAGCTTCCTTAGCAACGCAAGCTGAAGTCTACGCAGATGGAGTCGCGGGCAATAGTCGACGATAAGACTAGATACCTAGTCTTACAATAGTTGGTTCTAGTAATTTTGGAAGTCTGGACGAACGATTATAAATGCCTCAATAATATCGATACTTAATCAGTCTGAAAAGAAAGGAACTACCCCATCACTATGTCTCCAGTTGACCTAGGTGAATTTGTAATTTGACATGGTGAATTTGACATTTCGCGGCAAATACATGCGGCCGTACCTCGAAACATCGCATTGAACAATGATCAGTTTTGCGTGACGGTTCACTGCGGGCTGGCTTTTCCTAGTTAGCAAACCTCCATGAAAATCCTATATAGAAACAGCAGTGGAGTAACTACAATGTAATAAATACGTCTCAGCGATTTCTGCAAGTAATCACTGTGCAATTAGGCATTTATCTCAGATGTTACTACGACGCCTGGCGCGAAGCGATTGACGGCCATATTTTAAAGTTTCGCAGAGGTTAGCCCAAATGGGCTAACATTGGGCGACAGTGCCACGCCCACAAGGCACTTCTCCTTATTTTTGTGTTCTGAGATCACAACCATCCTTAAATCTAAGTCATGTTATACGATTGGCGGTCTTATCCTGGTTTGTTTATTGAATTGTCTGTTTTTCCTCGCTTAGCAATGACCTTCTAATACACAAGGACATCGCACTAGCGCGCGTAACAAGGGACCAAGAAAGTGTGCTTAACTCGTTGTAAGCACACTTTCTGGATCAGTCGCATGTCCACCGCAAAGGTGTCAAGATGCCCAAGTGCGCTATAAAAAAGTGCCGAAATAATACATTGACGACGCAGAAAAAAGATGGTGTGACTTACCATCGGTAAGTTAATTTTATTTACATAAGATAACATGCGAAAAAGTGTAAAATACGTAGTAAAACCATTGAAAACACAAGAAATATCTAAAATTATTTACAATGTTCCCATTCCTTTCTCTCATGCACATCGAAAAGAGACAGATGGAAGGGCGTGTCATGAATATTAGAAAAACAAAACTGTGGAGTAGCTTTTTTTGTTCAATGTAAAATCTATTTGGTATTATTCTTATCACATTTATTTCACTATCTTGGAAGTTTTCCCAATGAATAAAAACATATTACATGTCTCGAAGGTAATATTGTTTATCTTTACCAATTACTCAAAAGGTTGCAATGTGATGACTGCAAGAACAACCTATTAGCCACTGAAAAGGAGTGGTACCATAAACTAGTCGACTTGAAAGACATGGGTGGCTTATGCTATGCGTCGAAGGCTATCTTCTTGATAAATACAGAAACTGAAAATGTTATAAGACATTATAATAAACTCAGCGGCGGCAAGTACATGCTCAAAAAGTATGATAAAACGTTTTTGACAGTAAAAGTACTGAAATCGCTTTCAACTGTCAAAATATATACCCAGATCGATGCACACACAAAAGAACAGTTTAGTCATATTTATGACTTGACCAAGGCAGTCATAGAAAGATACATTGACGTTCGTCTACATTACATATGCCTGAAGGATACCTTAGAAAAGAAAATTAAGTCTAAAAGACAAGTTTTTAACAAATTGAATTTGTTCCAAGGCACTTAAGTTTGATGAAATAAAATTTGTATTTTCTTAAATTTGTTGTTTTTCTATACATACACTAGTGAACAATGACTTTTGAATGAATCAATATCTACACACACACACGTCCTCATAAAATCTCACAAACTCACACACCCTAACAATCCTAATAGAAACACACACACACACCTTACAATTGGCGTATCCCAAACGGGTATGTGGTTCTTGAAACCGTATTTCGTTGAAACAGTCACGTGCGTTAAAAACCACATTTGTGATTCATACGCTGATGTATCAAGTGAACAACCGAGATGAATATTCCATGCGAATATGCGGCAAATGTGACCGGCTTACTGCCACTTCAGCTTAGTAATTTTGGAGGCTATGTCTATCACCTTGGTTCTCTGACGGATAACGTCGTTCCTGATGCGATCCGTCAGAGAAATTCAAAGCATGGCACGCTTTATAGCTCGCTGAGCGACTTTAAATAAAAAAAGAGGTAGGCTCTATTATTAAGTAAATAAAGTATCTGCGTACCTCTGGCTTGGTAGGCAGATACTTTATTAAAGGCTTAATTTTATATAAGTATGTAATAAAAATCATCCCTCTTAAAACCATATACTAGTTTCATATTTACAAAAACAAAAATCTCAAAGATATAAAAATTAATAACGCTACACTACACTACTCCATTCCATTTTTTATTCCAGTCTGCTTCTCAAATCACTTTATTTTGCTTCTACTGCCTAATCGATTTACACTACGTCTTAATCACAGAGGTCAGTTTACAGGACTTGAATGTCAGCGGCAATGTATAGATGGAGCAGTATAAGCAAAATAGGGTGAATTTTGAAGTGTGTGCCATGTTTGGGCCATGTTGTTGTATGCCACGATTTGTCCTGTGTATTAGAAGGTCATTGTCGCTTAGTATTTTATCTGTTGCTTTTACAGTGCCACCATCTTATCTGTTCAGTTGGTAGCGGCGCTAGTGAAGAATTTAGGAGGTGACATTTAAGAAATTTACGTAGAAAAAATCGAAAATTTTAAGTCAAAGGCCCGTGGCACAACCTTGCGCTATGGCACTCATTCGGGGAGGGCTATGTCCAGCAGTGGACTAATATGACTGTGCGTCCCTTAGCAAAGCAGAGTTTGTACCGTGCCCTGTTAATTAACAGTACCTACCGTTGTCGGATCTTGTGAAGTCTACAAATGCCTTTTTGTTTTTTGTCATGTCTCTGTCCGCAGTGACGTAGAACTTCGTTTTCGGGGGCAATTCCTCGAGTACACTCCTCAACTTTCGCAGACAGTTTTCATATTTATACCCGTAACTCTTCCTGAAGAAGGGAAATGCTATGGCCCTTCCGCATCTTTTCAGGAGATCAGCGGCCGTTTCGTACCGGATCATGTACTGTTCTATGGTTCTCTGGTTCAGTTTAATTGGATCGTAGTCCGTTGGCTTTTTGCCGCTGAATTCGGAGCTCTGAGCGCCTATGCTTTTGAGTTTGATAATGTCTTTTTGTAGGGCATCCAAAATTAAGTTTAGACTACTTTGTGGTAGGGTTTTAAAGCTGGTGTCGACATTCCTCGCATCGGATTGCGTTAGTATTGCTGTAAGAAAAGTAATTATTACTATGAGCCCACCCCTTTACATGTCCTAAATGTCCTAAAAAGTATTTCTTAAGTTTTTGATCACTCACCGCCAATAATAACAAACACGGATATACAAAAACTATCGAGACACAGCATTTTACCTTTACTTATCTATGCCCGCACATACTAAGTACATTTTGTCGCAGTCAAAACTTGACGTGGCGAGCCATTACGTTGAGAAGTCAGGCAGCTACTTAATTTCAAGCTTAACTGAAATCAATTAATTTTTCTTCCGATAAGGATCTCTTCTAATATTATATCCATGCGAAAATGATTGGTTAGTCGAACTGGCATACACGCAACGTCGGTCTGGACTCTAGCGACATCCGTTTGGACGCTAGGATTTTTCGTCCGAACGCTAGTTTTTCGTTAGGCCTCTAGATTTTTCTAAAGGCCTGCCCAGACGAGGGACTTTTGTCCCCAAGGGACAAAAGTCCCTGAATCTTGTAAATAATGTCCTCGGAGTACAGTTACCTACTCGTCGCGGACTCAACGCCTACGGTGTGCGGACATTTGTTCCCCGGAAATTGAGTCAAGCGTACGCTATGCACGCAAATATTCTGAGATAACGTTGTGTTGAGTTCATGAGCTCTTTTTTAAATTTCTCTTATTAAAACACTACAGTTTCTTGCGTCATTGTATCGACGTTCATACGTATTTCACTATCTAGCGCTCAATGCGTAGGTACTAAAGTCCGTCGTGTGCGTTGTTGCGCCTGGTACCGTCGTCGTTCTATTTCTTTCGGGGACTCCCTCGAACTTTTGTCTAGTCCGGTCTCTTGATGTCCTCGGTAACTTGAGGGACTTTTTGTACGGGGTACTTTGGGTCCTTCGTGTGCGTTGTTCGATACAATTTATAACAGAGTTATATCGACGGACAAAAAAGTACCTCGTCTGCGCAGGCCTTAACTGAACGCAGGCGATGTTCGCCCGGCGCTAGGGTTTTTCGTCCAGACGCTAAGGGCATCCGTTCCGTGCGATTGGAAAGTCCGTCCATCTGGACGCTAGGGTCATCGACGCGGTCGCAGTGTCCATGTGAACGCTAAATATGAACAACCGACACACTCGTAAAGTCCATCCAGGCGCTCGGAATTTCTTGAGACACATATGTGATTGGTTGTCGGTGTTGTGACATTTAGTGGCCCTTTTAAGGTGAAATGGTTTTTATAATATTAAGGGCCTGTTTCACAATCTGCAGACAAAGTTCCGGATAAGTTATCCGCAACCAGGACTGCCGTTTGTTCAAAATTTGAAGCCATAAACGAACACACGCAATATAGGAATATTTATTTAAATTTAGAACAAACGGTAGCCCTGGTTGCGGATAGCTTATCTGGAACTTAACATGGGCTAATGAAAACATTTATTTAAAGCATCTTTGGCTCAAAATGTCAGTAACAATGGTGCTTATTTATTTTTTTTGTTGTTGTGATCACAGCCTCACAAAATGTTGTGAGGCTGGTATGTACTTATTTTGTACATACCAGCCTTACAATCTCACAGAGTCCGTCGTTAAAAACGTTTTCGTTCGACGCGCTCGTAAAGTCGTGTAGCTGGTTATCGCGACGGGGTGATTTTTATGGTGAATTTAATTTGATTTTACTTATTATGGGCTAGGCCGACTAAGCTGTCAAGATGGTATAAGTGATGGGCGAGCATACTCCATCTAAAAAACAATGTTCCAGGCTCGGCAGCGTCCGAGCGAGCCCTTTAGCCAACTACAGTCTGTTCGCTTTTAGAATATACCTCGGGCTCTAGAGTAGGCTACGGCTTTCGCCGAAAGCACACGAGTGTCATATTAGTTCCGATTTTAAAATTAAGTGTCATATTAGTTCCGATATTTCTATTGCACGAGTACTTCCGATTCTATCCGATAGTAGCCAAGGTACCTATATTCTTAAAGCTGACAGACTGTACTGAATTGAAACATTCTTACAATAAGTCCATATAGGCAATCGATAAATCACCTTCGAAAATGCTGAAGGCAGTAAGTCCGCCAAGTATTAATAATAATAAGCCTCGTTTAAGGAAGTGCGGATGATCGTGCTCTTCCACTATGAAGGGAAATTTTACGCCAGGCAGATCGTATGCCTGGGGTCGGCCGGTCCAACTGTGGTTAGTCGGAAGTTATGTTTATGGTAGGTTGTCATTGAAACACTTTAATTGCGCGATGCAGCAATGTTGGAGTTTATTTTCTTTTTAATGCACTAACCCGTGCTAGGGACAATTTTAAAAACCTATTTAGAGGTTAAAAATTCCACCCATTCCGGGGTTCAACCCGCGACCTCTGGCTATCCGTGCCAGCGCTCTCTCCAACTGAGCTAATGGGCGACTCACCGGCATCAGTGAAATTTCGAACCTCTTTACAATACTCTCTGTATTACGTACAGGCAGCGACATCTGGCTGAAGTAATTTGCATCACTTGCAGCCCCGAGTACCTACTTTGCAGTTGGAGTTTGTAGTGCGCGCGCAGAGTTGACATGTGCTCGCCACACCCCGTGACTATCGCTAGTGGAATTCTTTCCAAGCGGTGTCGTGCTTCGCAAGGCACGTTGAGACGTTGGTGCGGGCTGTCATGTAATGGCAGTCGTTAAGCCATGTCAGAGGCCTTATAGGCGGCTCAACCCGTTGTCGATCTAGCTGGCTGGAACTATCCTGGCTTCAAAATAAAACGTCAAAAACGGACATTTGAGAAGTTTATTACAAAAGCCTTTACAAAATTGGTTTTTATTTACACATAAATTGCATAAGATAGGTTCGCGATCATACAGATAAATAATTATGTTAAATCGCAATTATATATGGTACATTTAAGAATTAATTCAAGGTGTAGTATGTAATTAAATGGAAAAGCCCGTAACACGCAATGGATCGTAGCTATGAAGGCTAAGGCCCGGTGCTAACGTCACCAATGGAATAAAAATCATAACTTGTTTTATATTTTAATGTCGCGGTCCTATACCGAACCATCTAGAATAGAGCTTTCAGAGTGCTTAGTGCGAGTTTGACAGATCCAATCGAATAACTTTACTACCGCGTTAATCGAATATTGGGTAGTGAGTATGAGTAAGTTAACCGTTCAAACTGGCAAAACGCTGTCACAGTACAACTCGCACTTGCGTTTATTCGTGTTTTGGCTGGTAAACGTGTTCACTTCTCAACGTAAACCATTACAACTCGCACTCAGAATTGTCGCTAGGTGGCGCTTCCTCGATGCCATAGAAATATGAGTTTACGTTAACGCGATCGAGTAGTGAAAAAACTCGCACTAATCACTCTGGAAGCCTATCGAATAGTCCTATCCGCATGCTGCGTTTTAGTAACGCTGCAAGCAATAATGACTCGTATGTCCACTAGCGTAAGGCTCAAAACTCTACGACATTAAACTGTTTTAGAGTTGTTGCCGCGTGCACCAAGTGTAGGTACGTACGGGAATGTTCTAGTATTATAAAACAAGTTATGATTTTTATTCCATTTGTAACGCTAGCTAACGCCCCTAGGCGCCTTAAGGCGCAACGTAGTTAAATTAATTAGTAGGTCAGTTATCTATGTTTTGAGATCAAATATAGTTTTTTTATAAAATGTGTTATCACAAAAATTATGGCACAAAATATCGTTAACTAATAACAAGTATAATATTATATTGTAGACATTTAGTCCGGACCTACTTACGGGTGTTGTTATATCGGACGTGAGACGAGCAAACTCTGTCTCTGCTCACCATGATTAAGCTCTGCGAATCGGAGCAAAACCTGGTCGGACTCTTCCGATATAACAACACCCGTAAGTCGATCCGGACTAAAAGTCTACAATGTGCTTACGAAAGTTTTACTTCAAAAAAAGTATTATTGAAAAAGTATTAACAGAACTTATGAAATAGAAAAAAAAGCTACAATTCACTTGATGAAAAAATACCACATATTTCAAACCACAATAACTCTCAATCTCAATCAGCCACACAGAAAAATATTTTCGAGTTCCGTTCACAAATAAGTCACTAGAATTTTATCTAATAAAATGTGAACATGAGCCTTCAAATGGACTGTTTGTTTACTTAAAGTACTTAACTTTACTTACTTTAAACTTTATTGCACACTTAAAAATCATACAGACAACACAAAATATACAAAATAAAGGTGTACTGTAACTTCTTTATAGTAGCTGGCTGGCGTAGCCGTCTAGCTGAGTTTGAATTATTTAAAAGAATATCGTTACGTTTTGTTTAGATAGGTGTCAGTCGTGTCGAGACTCGTAGCTAGGATAGGTTTTGATGAAAAAAAGATAATAAATATATAAAGCGCGTTCACATTAACTTGACGCGTGAGAGAATTGGTAACAAGGACATAACATGTGAATTAGCTTTTGGACCTAATCGGAAGATGGTAAAACAAGCCCTCAATCCTTTTATTTTCCCCAAGTAATGGGAATGATTTCTTATTTAACATGGTAGCACTAAACATATCAGTGCTACCAATTCTTCATTCTTTTGTTAAATAAATCCATTTATGTCCTTATTTTAATAAAAAAAATTAATATTCAAAAAATAAATATTAATTTATTTTTTGAAAAAGTTCAGGAGCCAAATTACTATTTACACCACCGTTACACCGTGCACAACCAATTTTGATACTGGCACATTTTCGCCAATGGTCGGACTTGGTATGACTATGAGCTAAAACGGCCTAGAAAACGCCCCAAAGGTATAAAAAGTGTTCAGTTGTATCTACAAAAATATATCTAAACATTTTTGGTCACGAGTAGAAAACTTTAGAGACGACTGATTATTTTTTTGAGACGACATACATTTTAAATTTTATTATTTTTTTTACAAAAAAACTTATGTAAAACTACTGACGCGTCGCCGATTTCTGAATTGGCTAGTGTTGACTGAAACTGGATCGTGTTACTGAGAAACAGTCCAACCCACACGACATACATTTTAAATTTTATTACTTTTTTTTACAAAAAAACTTATGTAAAACTACTGACGCGTCGCCGATTTCTTAATTAGCTAGTTGTGACTGAAACTGGACCGTGTTACTGAGAAACAGTCCAACCCACACGACATACATTTTAAATTTTATTACTTTTTTTTACAAAAAAACTTATGTAAAACTACTGACGCGTCGCCGATTTCTTAATTAGCTAGTTGTGACTGAAACTGGACCGTGTTACTGAGAAACAGTCCAACCCACACGACATACATTTTAAATTTTGTTACTTTTTTTTACAAAAAAACTTATGTAAAACTACTGACGCGTCGCCGATTTCTTAATTAGCTAGTTGTGACTGAAACTGGACCGTGTTACTGAGAAACAGTCCAACCCACACGACATACATTTTAAATTTTGTTACTTTTTTTTACAAAAAAACTTATGTAAAACTACTGACGCGTCGCCGATTTCTTAATTAGCTAGTTGTGACTGAAACTGGACCGTGTTACTGAGAAACAGTCCAACCCACACGACAAACATTTTAAATTTTATTACTTTTTTTTACAAAAAAACTTATGTAAAACTGCTGACGCGTCGCCGATTTCTGAATTGGCTAGTGGTGCCAACCCACACGACATACATTTTAAATTTTACTACTTTTTTTTTACAAAAAAACTTATGTAAAACTACTGACGCGTCGCCGATTTCTGAATTGGCTAGTGGTGACTGAAACTGGACCGTGTTACTGAGAAACAGTCCAACCCACTATAAGCTTTTATTATTATTATTGTACTTTATTGCACACGAAACATTTAACAGGACATTACATAAGAAATAACATGTACAAGGGCGAGCTTATCTCTGAAAGAGATTCCTTCCAGCAAACCTTAGAGAGTCGGAGTAGCAGGAAAAAGCGGGTCTATAAGTGTACAAAATATACTACGTAAATATTGAATAACGTAACGTATTAGATTAATAGGTTTCATGTTTTATTTAGAATTTTCATATTTGTGATCATTACTACTTGCCGGTACTTGCCCATTAGCTCAGTTGGGAGAGCACTGGCACGGTTAGCCCGAGGTCGCGGGTTCGAGTCCCGGCATGGATGGAATTTTTAGCCTTTAAATAGGTTTTTAAAATTAATTTAAGTTTTTAAAAACCTATTTAGAGGCTAAAAATTTCACCCTTTCCTGTGGGCTAGGCCGACTAAGCTGTCTGGATGGTATAGGCGCTGGGCAAGTCTACACCATCTATAAAACCATAACCCAGGCACTACAGCGTCGGAGTGGTCCCTTCACACATCTAGTGTGAGTGAAGATACCACTGGACGCTGTATAAATCATCCCATTAAGTAGATGCAAAAAGTTTAAAAACCTATTTAGAGGCTAAAAATTTCACCCATGCCGGGATTCGAACCCGCAACCTCTGGCTATCCGTACCAGCGCTCTACCAATTGAGCCAATGGGCGACTCACGGCATCAGTGAAATTTCGAACCTCTTTACAATATTCTCTGTATTACGTTAATTTAAGTTTTTCTTTTGTGGGTTTTTCGAGCTTCGGGCTAGGTATAAGCACAGACAGCATAGTTTGTAAGAAATCTAAATTATCATCAGTGAAATTTCGAATCTATTTACAATATTCTCTGTATTATTTGCAGGCAGCGACATATGGCTGAAGTAAGTTGCATCACTTGCAGCCCTACTTTGCAGTTAGGTTTTACACCGGATGAATAGGTTCTAAAAAGGCTTTTAAAATGGCCCTTAGCAGGGGTTAGTGCAACAAAAAGAATATACCCACTTAAATTAAAGTTAGTACGATCAGATCAAAAATATGAAAAAGGTACAAAAAAGTGACTTCCTCGAAAATAACGCACTGTGGTTTGGAATGTTTCTGCGTAACACGCTCCAGTTATTTATGAGACTACTTAATTTAAATGTTTTAAAACAATTTACTGATATCAGTAATCGGCTCTCAGTCTACTGCGGACAGTTATTTCTATGGACAAAAATTTGTTAAAAAATCTTACACGTTTAGATACTTTGATGTAACAACTATTTTTATACTTTACAGAATATACTTTAAATTTAGGAGTTACATCTATTGAGACGAATGAAGGCAGTAAATATATAGGGTGTCGCAAAAAGGTTCTGTGTTAGTTTACGGTCTAAGACTTACCACAATTATTTTTGTAGATTGTAAAAAACGTAAGTACGAGAACCTTTTTAAACACCCTTTAAGTTATATAATGACTTTTGAATATATAAAATTATTTATGTGCATTTTTAACTGTGACATATCTATATGTACTTAAAATACAATATGCTGTTAAGATATTTCGCAAAAAAATTACTACTAAGAATGCCCAATTTCACTTTAAAAATTAAACTTGACCAGTCATTAAAACGACAGTTTAGGTCACAAACAGTGACTTCTAAACCCAGTTTGACGGATCTCGTTTAAATTATAACGTGAAATTGACTAACATTATTTGGCGAATTACGTTCTGTTTTAATACTGAGGCTTTAATTAAATATAATATTGATTATGAAAATGGAAGTTATGAGGTACATGTAGTCTGTCATAGATACAATGATCGTGTTTTGACAGTAAGCTATATTTATGAGGTGGATACATAATAGTTTGGTGTCTCTGTTTACATCTCTTAGAACTGAACCACATCGATGTGAATATAGAGTATGTGTGTCACTTTGAATCGTATAAAAAATCTATTTTATACAATGCAAATTCCGATGTAAACTCACTGCTCGCCTGCTTTATTATCGGCGTCAAGATTATATTACAAGCAGTGCCGTTACCAGGATTTAAGATAGATTTCATTGCCCACACTTCAGGAATTACCATCCTCAAAGTAAGTGTATATAAAACCTTATATCCGAGACGCCAGGGTAACCACCCTGGCGTTTCGGATTGGGTATTCCAACTTATCAACAGAGCAGCAGATAAGTGTTTGAAGGTTTGTATCTGGTTTTATTGGGCAAAATTGAAGTAGATGATACAGTTCATCTCAATTTTCGATACCCATAATGGATTCAGAGCTATAAACTCAAGACCTGCGCCTATTATTGATGTCTTTGTACAGTGACAATTGAGTGCTGTTACCAGGATTCCAGTCAGACAGCAATTTAATGTCCGGAATCATAAAATTACGGCTGTATCCTGGAGAGGATCCTGGAGACTGAGACAATGAACTTGGGTTTCCCGGTTTACCCAGCGAGCTTAGGATGAGGGTATCTAGTGTGACTGGACGACGTTGAAATAGGTGACTAAGTCCGCCTCAGCTTTTGAAACCCACGCTGTGTTCAGGGCTATTGTGTCGAGCGCTGCTTGCGCACCGCGCGCCGATCCGAAGAGGTCTTTGAACTGTAAACAAAAGCATAAAACAACAACAAATACGTTTAAGTCAGTTAGACCCTTACATATACAAGGTCATGGGTTTGATTACGGCGTGTACCAACGACTTTTGACGTACAATCTTAGTGATGTACAATTGTTATCAACCGTACCACTCGCTGACAGTGCAAGTTCACTTTCAGGGCAAGTTTTTAAAATTTCTCCATTTGGGTATTTTGTTGGTTTATTTCTAGGGCACTTGTGTAATTCAAGTTTTTTAGCAAAATCATGATGAGGATTAAAACAATTAGTGATTCCGTTGAGAGCTATTATTATAACTCTCAGATGCTGGATGGGTGACTGTTAACGCCGCAGACGAATGAGGGGAGCGGGGTGAAGAGGCGCGCGGGCGATGCAGTTTCCGCCACTCCCTTTTTAAATCGCCCCTTTGCTTGTCATTGAGCAAATCGACACCGAGCTGACGAACGCCGTAGTTTTCATCAGTCTCCTTTTTTTTTGTTAATTTTGAAACTAAACTATCGTATTAACTGTATTCGAAAAATAAAACTAATCATTGAAGAAAGCTGCTGTTTTTCGTTGTTTCACCAAACAGTGACCATCCTGTGGCTACCGTTAGTGCCATTTTTTCCGAGCCCCTCCGTGCTCCGCAAGGCACGTTAAGCCGTTGCTGCCGGCTGTCATGCGATGGCAAACGTAAAGCCATGTCATTATGGGCGGCTCGACTACTTCTGACAGTAAGGCCCGGCACTGTCTTACAATCCTCCACCAACCCGGACTTGGCCCCCGTGGTGGAGTACGGCCTAACCTTCCTGTGGTGCAGGAAGAGTCCCGTGCCCCAACAGTTGCATAATTTTTGTGTTATATAATATTCGTCTACATTTTAAAGTTAATATATAAAAAAAGATATAATTAGTTAATTTTATATTGTTTAATATTGCACAACCTGCTAATCTTGTCTCCAAAACTTAGGTTAGGTGATAGATAATGCTAAGTAGCATTAAGCTCGCCTACGTGCAAAATTTTTATGCAATAAAGAATTTGAATAATAATAATATTGGTCAAATACAATAACAGCCGCATATCCTCTTAAGCCCTGGAGGTAACAGTTACTTCTAAAACTACGTAGATTTCGAAGTACTTTTACTTCTTTTTGTTCAAAAAATGACGAGGACCTGTAACAGTAAGTTTTCCGGAGTTCAGGAGACAGGGCGCTATGGCGCTCATTAGGGGAGGGCTATGTCCAGCAGTGGCCTACATAATATAGCCTGAACAAGAAGAAGGGCTTAGGAGGATATGCGGGACGTATGGCAACTCTATGTATCAGAACTGCAAATGTGTGAAAACTATTTCATCTTGTGGTGATCTCCGGCCGCAGTTTAATTACTGAAGCAAGCAGGCGCCCAGTCTCTGTTTGACATCGTTTTTTGTTCCCTACCCGAATGTACGACGGCCGTTTGTTAGGTGTCTATTACATTGGATTGTTCACACCAAAAACTAAATCGGGTTCGGAGTGAATAAGCTGATTGTTATTTGTGTTGTTTCCTGCACTGCTACACAGGTATATACACTTTTATTTTATAAGTAGTTATTATTGTAAAATTCTACCTATATACCTACCGGCGGCCTCGGTGGCGCAGCGGTTTAGCACGCTGACTGTAAAACGGAAGGTCTCGGGTTCGATCCCCGGCCGGGTCAAACTAGGAAACGAACTTTTCTAGTTTGTCTCGGGTCTTGGATGTTATCTATGTATTTATTGTATTAAATCTATCTTCGAGTTAGCACCTTTAACGCAAGTCATTTAGTTGTACTTAGTATAGGGCTAACGAGATCTGTGTAATATGTCCATGAATATTTATTTACTTATTATTTATATTCTAATATAGTATTTTCTAAGGTTAACACGAGCAGTAGACATAATTAAAACGGATTTATGCTCGTTTATTACATTTTTACAATTTTCCAACGTTTCGGCACTTTTTCAGGTGCCTTGGTCCCGGATGACAGTCATCCGGGACCACGGCACCTGAAAAAGTGCCGAAACGTTGGAAAATTGTAAAAATTTAATAAACGAGCATAAATCCGTATAAAAACAGTTTTAATTATATTCTAATATGAGGCCATGAGAGCCAGAGCGGCCTAAATGCACAAACAAAAGTTTACAGTATTACAGAAAAACTAGCAGCCCTGATTTCAAATATTTGTAACTTTAGTAAATAAATGTATCATAACATCATTTGCTGCTTTAGTGTTTTAATTATGAGATAATTGCTGTTTACAAAAGTTTGCACAGATAAAATTACTATTGAAAAAAATGCAGTTAGGCCGCTCTGGCTCTCATGGCCTCATATATTTTGGAAGAAGCCCGGCTGCCCGTAGCACAGGGAATCCTAGTTTGGGAGCCAGTAACCATGTTTTGTAACAATGACGTTTTTTCATTTCATATTCCCTTTTCTACAACACTCACCATGTAGTAGTCCTGCGGCTGGTGCAGGCAGCGCGCGCAGGCGTGCAGGGCGGCGGGGGGCAGGGCGGCGGGGGGCAGGGCGGCGGGGGGCAGGGCGCCACTCGCGCGCAGCACGCGCCACGCGCCGCCCGCGCCGCGCCATCTAGCGGGGAGTGGCCGCACTTGGTTTATTCGCGCGCCTTTCAATTTGTTAAAAGTGGCAAAGTTTTACGCCACTGTCTCACAATCCTCCACCAACCCGGACTTGGCCCCCGTGGTGGAGTATGGCCTAACCTTCCTGCGATGCAGGAAGAGACCCGTGCCCCAGCAGTGGGGACATATAAGGGTTGATAACGAACGAAGTTTTACTCTAGCCCCAGGGTTAACGTTTCAGATTCTTCGACCCAGGTTCCTGTCAGAAGGCTCAAGAGCCACTACTATAGTTGTTAAGATTTATGATGTGACTTTGTGAAAACCTATTTAGAGGGTAAAAATTCCACCCATGCCGGGATTCGAACCCGCGACCTCTGGCTTATCGTGCCAGTGCTCTTTCCAACTGAGCCAATGGTCGCCTCACGGGCATCAGCGAAATCTCCCGCGCCGCGCCACCTGGCGGGGAGTGGCCACACTTGGTTCATCCGCGCTCCTTTCTATTTTTTAATACGGGTCATGTACTTAATAATAACCATCATTTGGAAATTTTACACACCTGCAGTAAGGGGTTGAGATTGTCTACTTACATACTTGAACAGCTGGAAATTTCCAAATTATATAGGGATAGGTTATTTACAATGCTGAATGAACAGGTGGGCAGCTCCTCTATTTCTCCATTAATCGCTATATTTGCGCAAAACAATAATAGCCCATAGGAGGTTGAAACGGTTTAACCGTCACCAGTTTAGCGGTTACATTGCGTCATCGGGGGGAGGGGCGGCCTAGCCTATAAATACGGAGCGTTTTTACGGAGACGGTCTCTTGCATTTGGGAGCCTGAGGACCTCTGGCTATCCGTGCCAGCGCTCTTTCCAACTGAGCCAATGGGCGACTCACCGCCGGCATCAGTGAAATCTCGAACCTCTAGCCAGAGGTCGCGGGTTCGAACCCGCGACCTCTGGCTACCCATGGGTGAAATTTTAGCCTCTAAATAAGTTTTTTAAATTGTCCTTAGCGCGATCTAGTGCATTAAAAATAATATAATCATGTGGGTACAGCGATATCATTCCAATGTAAAACCTAACTGCAAAGTAGGTACTCGGGGCTGCAAGTGATGCAAATTACTTCAGCCAGATGTCGCTGCATTTAAGTAAAACAGAGAGTATTGTAAAGAGGTTCAAGATTTCACTGATGCCGATGAGTTGCCTATTAGTCAGTTGGAAAGAGCGCTGCACGGATAGCCAGAGGTCGCGGGTTTGAATCCCGGCATGGGTGGAATTTTTAGCCTCTAAATAGGTTTTTTAAAATTGCCCTTAGCACGGGTTAGTGCATTAAAAAAGAATTATAAGTAATTATAATTTTCTTTAACGTTTCAAAGTAATCTTGTCACACGCTGTACCAGGCCACTCAGAAAGTTTTTCGAAAGTTTGCACGAGCACCTTCGCGTAGGGAGAATGAATAGTTTACCGCTGGGTGCCGCACAACCTCACCGAAGCTCAGAAGCAGGCCCGTGTGGATTGGTGCCGTTACAAAAATTTGATGCTGGCTCTTCACGGCGCGTTTACGACATTGCGACAGGTGACGAATCCTGGATTTATCAATATGATCCAGAAACAAAGCCTCAGTCGACAGTTTGGCAGTTTCAAAATGAACCACGAAAGTGAAGCGATCGAGGAGCGCAGGAAAAATTTTGACCGCTAGTTTCTTCACTTTGACGGGGTACCTAATTTCAATTCCACTTCGAGACCCAAGCAGCATCTACGCTGAATGGTATAACACAAAATGCCTGCCACAAGTTTTTCTGAATTGAGCAACAAGCGACCGAACACCGGGCTCCGCGGGGTCCTTCTTCATCACGACAACGCGCCCTGCGATCGAAACGAGGGACTTCCTGGACTCCACACTGGTCAGAGTCTTGAGACACCCTCCTTACAGTCCTGATTTGGCTCCGTGTGACTTCTTTTTACTCCCTAAAATTAAAAATCAGCTCAAAGGGATACATTTTTCATCGCCGGAACACGCGCTAGCAGCGTTTGAGAAGGCCGTAGAAGAGGTGTCTGCGGAGGACTGGAAAAAATGTTTTAAAAATTGGTTCAGACGCATGAAACTTTGTATAGAGGCTGGTGGAGAGTTCTTTGAAAAGATATTTTTTTTCATAAAAGTAAGTTTTTTAGTTTCTCAAAACTTTCTGAGTGTCCCACGTATAGATAAATCAGCACGTTACCTGCATGCGCCGGCGCAGAGGGCAGTCGCCCAAACCCTCCACTCGCGGTTGCGCTGCGCCTCGGCCGACAGAGCCGTCCACGCGAACCTAGAACCAAATATCGTTAAAAACTTTAACACTTACAAGAGCATGAATAAATTACTTTTATGCCACACCTGGCAATAAAGCGGCTTTTTCCGCACGCTGCGCGTACGGAAAAAGCCGCTTTCTGGCCAAGTGTAGACATAAAAAGATGTACACAACACGGGAGGTAATGAAGAAAGCTCTCGATCGCATATTTACGTCCCTCGCTTGCAGCTCGGGCCGCAAACTTCTGCGATCTCGGCCTTTCTTTGTATTACCACCCTAGTTGTGTAATGTACTATTAATGCACTAACCCGTGCTAAGGACTATTTTAAAAACCTATTTAGAGGCAAAAAATTCCACCAATGCCGTACGTAACACAGAGAATATTGTAAAGAGGTTCGAAATTTCACTTATGCCGGTGAGTCGCCCATTAGCTCTGTTGGAAAGAGCGCTGGCACGGATAGCCAGAGGTCGCGGGTTCGAATACCGGCATGGGCGGAATTTTTTGCCTCTGTATAGGTTTGTAAAACTTATAAGAGCACCAGCTAGAAGTTATCAAGCCGCCCATAAGGCCTGTGACATGGCTTAACACAAAACATCATCGTCATCGTCAGGCTATACTAGTCCACTGCTGGACATAGCCCTCCCCTAAAGAGCGCCACGTTGTGCTATCATAGGGGGTAATGCCCATAATCCCCACGCTGGGCATGCGTGTTGGGGATCGCAGTTCGGTGGAATTGTGCTGCAGGGGGCGCTGCTGCCCACCCCCCGGTTTGTGTTAAAACGTAACAAAACATACCGACAACTTAATACATTGTGACAATACAAATCAGAGTACTCGACAAACATATACAATGTTGAGGGGCGGCTGCTGCAAAAGACGAGACCTTGAAAGCCTTTAGCGAGGCTTTTACGGGCACTTTGATTGCTATGCTAGTAGCAAAGGATGATGGGCACAAATGTATGGAACCTGGTCCTGGCACCAATCGGAATGAGTAATACGTCGTTGGAAAGGTATTGTTTTGTAGAATAAGAATAATCGAAGCGCTAGTCCCGATTTTCTGTCCAATTTGAGTAATCATACGTTAAAAGTTTTTTTTTATTTAATTTTTTTTCTGTTGTTTTAATTCTTTTTGATATTTTTTCGACATTGTATATCGATTTTAATTACAAATGATCAGCATTGATTATTATATTATCATTGTTTGTTTATTATCGAAGTAAATAAAACAAGTTCAGAGTAAGTTTTATCGTTTAATGTGTTTCATCCATGATAATGTTATTTAAAAATAGTGCTGGTTCAGTAAAGCCTTCATGTCTAGCATATCCTAAATACCACACAATAGATATAATATGCGCACAGGAACCTATCGTGCGGCGTCCTGTCAAACATGTGCAATAATGTTGTAATATGTTTCTACTATTTCTGTCTAATAATATATAGCAAAAATATTGTTTTGATCGTACATGTCGGGACTGTATGCGTGCACGCAACAGCCACGCATCTTCGTGGATCCCATATTCATGGATATCCTCCAAAGCAGCTTCTCTATAAGTTTCTATAAGATATAAGCCGTTGTTGAGGTGCTCGCTGCAATATGATTTTGCCAGTTTTAACTGATATGTCCCCAATGACAGCAAAATCACGTCCTGTTCCCTCAATTGTGGAAAGTCTTGAATGTCATTTGCTTCCAATCTCTGGAAATTGGCTCTTCTGTTGTTTAATCTTTTTGCTTCTACATAATCATATAACACGTTTGGGGTTTGCCTTCTTTCAACATTTTTTTGTAAAAAAGCTTCTGCGTGTTGGCTATCGACAATAGGCCTGTGGAAGTGATTTGTAATTGCTGCTGCAATCATAAAATCCCCGAACATATTAGGCATTGTGTTATTAAAATATTTTTGGCGCAACAGCTTGAAATCTCTTTTGAAACGCCCGTTAACCACTTCCACTACCCATCGGCACATTGTCACCAGCCGGGAATCATTTGCTTGAGAAGTCGTGAGCTGCGACTCTTCCCGGTTCTTCGTCGGGGGGACGTGAAATTCGTAGCCACATGCTTCTATATGCTGCAGACTATCCCTGAACCCGCGGTCCAAAATAAATACGTCATTCGGCTGAAGCAATATATGAAGGGGATTTTCCTCGTCAGTCATTAAGTCGCTCATTATCTGCGCATCAGTTTTTGTTGCAGCGTATGGTCCTTTAACATCTATAATGTATCCGTCAGTGGTTACGATTAAAAATGGTTTCAACAAGTTTTGGAACTTGTGTAAACTGTAGGATTGCCTCTGAAACAAAAAGTTTGAACTCTTGTATATATAAATATACGTACCATCGCAAATAATAATGGCTTTATTGTTGTCTTCATTTCCATACAGTGCTTTTGGAATCCTCAAGTTTCTCTCCAATATATCTTCTCTATTCATGTGATCCACTCCCAAGTGTCGCACAACGTAGTCAGTGCTAAGACACTCTCGTGCGATGGCCAACTGGCGTTCGAGTTTTCTCCGAGACATGTTAAACAACGTCGCAAGTCTCGCGTTGGGTTCTCCTGTGCGTAGTTTCGTTAGTAAAATGCCCAAAGTGGTTCTGGGATCTGCACTTCTATTTCTTAATAATGGATTTTGCTCTAAGATGGCATTAAATTCATCATTAGTACGTCCAGTCCAAAAGTGCATTTCTTCTTCATTCATGCCTCGGTCGCTAAAACGTAATCTGGGTGAGTTTAAGGCATTTCGCATTAGGTCACAAACATCCCTGAAGTGGGCAGCCGTAAAGTCATGGGAAATATTGCAATGTTGGGGCAAATCATCCCAATCATTCCCATTAAGGTGATCGTGACATACTCTGGCACTGTCGGGGATATACAATTTATGTTGAGAAAATACGTGGATTTTAACAACATTTGGAATTCGATGGCGGGTTTCATTAGCGCAGCCATGAAAGATACAATGCGTCGCGGTATTAGGTGCTCTCATATATTCAGGAATATGAAGCATTTCTTCTAATTGCGGTTGTAGTTGTTCTTGCGGTTGTAGTTGTTCTTGCGGTTCTGCTTGTTCTTGCGGCTCCGGCTCGGGTTGAGGGTTTGCATGACCTCTAGTCGCATTTTCGGCTCTTTGCCAGCATCGGTAACATACTCTTCGGGTGTTGTCAAACACGACCTGAAAATGATATATGAAAATGTAAGGAAAAGAAAAACAACTTTGGTTTCCGAAAAATACCTAACAAAATAACGCATTGGGGGTCATTTGTGGGAGGGATTTGTTTTTCTGTCAGAAGGTGTGCGAATCGTCAAATATATGCCACAGATTCACAGATTTCTCAGAGATCTGGTTGCGGTTTTCTGTAGTTGTGTGTACGAAAACAAGGCATACACACAACCACACAAAACCGCAACCACAGTAATTGGTTGTGGTTTTGTGTAGGCCTTGTTTTGGTGGTAAATACATCGTGGAAGACGTAAAAGTGAAAAAGGAATCACTTGAATGTTCTTTAAGCGACCAGAATCACTTATCAATCGGTTTTCACTTTTACGTCTTCGTTACCTCATTTACTACTAGAATAGATCTGGGATGCAGTTGCACATGATTTCAATTGGTTTCCTTTTATATCGAAGGTTCAGTGAGGATCGAGTGGAAAAAAAAAGTGCAATAGGTACAAACCTCCAGAGCAGCGTTTTCTCGTATAAATGTTACTAGCTCCACGTGTGTTCTTGTCAAGGCTTCCGACAGAACGCGTACTTGATATCTGCCTCGGTATAGCCCTCTTCGGCACATTACACAGTTACGGTAACGTTCCATTGCAACGAAACAATCCAATCGTTAAGCACCCAAGTCCAATATAAAGCCACGGTCAACAAATAAAACGGGTAACAGAGTCCAAAATGATGCCAAGGTCAAAGTCGATGTGAACAATGAGGAGCGTAATAACGTAGCACTTAACACAATATCAGCAAACGATTGACTACCTGCGCAAGCGGCCAAGCGTTCCTCACCCTAACATACCTGCCCCCGCGCCGTGTCCCGGAGCGCGAGAGGGGTCAAAACCGAATTCCAGCGTTACCCGTGACCGTGAGTGGGAGAGAGGGCGCAATGTCGCTGTCTCGCTCTAATGATTTATGACAGAGTATGCATAGATGTGATTTTCGTAAAAATCATGAGCATCGGTTGAGTTAAACCAGAGATATGAATTTTTCTAATTTCTATTTAGAGCAAAAAATGGTACTTTCCGACGAGCATATTTCAAAATGGACAATTCATACGGATTCGTCTTCATAGAATTTATTTTTTCACTTGAAAAGAGCTATCCAACGACATATGACTCATCTTGATTGGACATAAGGACCAAAACGCCCATCATCCTTTTACCAAAAACCTAGGACCAATCACGGACACCGCTGGAACTCACCGGTAGAACACCCAGTCGTCTTCGGACGTGTCCAGTGACGTCACTAGTGCTGAGACGATACATTGATCCTTAAGCCTGCGCAGACGAGGGACTATCCCCCGGGTACTTTTTTGTCCGTCGATATAGATCTCTTATAAATTGTATCGAATAACGCACACGAAGGGCTAAAAGCACCTACCCCGGACAAAAAATCCCTCAAGTTACCGAGGACATCAAGAGACCGGACTGGACAAAAGTTCGGTGTTTTTTTAAAACGCCTTTTCTTTTTCAACTTCATGTAAATTACAACACAATGTTATCTCAGGATATTTGCTTCCATAGCATACACTTCACTCAATTTCCGGGGAACAAATGACCGGTCTCCGTAGGCGTTGAGTCCGCGACAAGGACTCTGAGGACATTTTTTACGAATCAGAGACTTTCGTCCCCAAGGGACAAAAGTCCCTCGTCTGCGCAGGCCTTTAGAGGAACTGTCTAGGAAGCTAAGTGACACAGTGAAAAGCACCGCTAGGATTAGTGACCTCATTAAAAAAATTCCAACTAAACAGTGAATACCTACCGCTAAGACGAGTGACGAGACACTCACCAAAAAAAAAGTCATTCAGCGATTAGTGATGCCACCATATACGCTGATATTTGTGAATTCCTCTAAAGAAGTGTCTCCAAGCGAACAGCGCTGATTCCCTTCAGGAAGTATACTGACTACCAGAAGAGCCAGTCGCCTTCAGGCACGACCAGCGAAGTCACCAACGCTACTTGCTGAGACGACACTTTGATTCTTTGAGGAACTGCCTAGGAAGGCTGTGTTACAGCAAACGAAACAGCTGGGACGACGAAATGTTTATTCGGCGAAGGACACTGATGGGACATTCCCTGGTAGAAGAGCCAGTCGTCTTCAGGCAGCGAAGTCACCAACGCTACTTGCTGAGACGACACTTTGATTCTTTGAGGAACTGCCTAGGAAGGCTGTGTTACAGCAAACGAAACAGCTGGGACGACGAAATGTTTATTCGGCGAAGGACACTGATGGGACATTCCCTGGTAGAAGAGCCAGTCGTCTTCAGGCAGCGAAGTCACCAACGCTACTTTCTGAGACGACACTTTGATTCTTTGAGGAACTGCCTAGGAAGGCTGTGTTACAGCAAACGAAACAGCTCGGACGATGGAATGTTTATTCAGCGAAGGACACTGATGGGACATTCCCTGGTAGAAGACCCAGTCGTCCTCGGAGGCGTCCAGTGACTTCTCCAGCACTGAGACGACACTTGCTCAAAAGGTCGTCTCAGCACTGGTTAGCCACCAATGACGCCACGAAGTGTCTCAAAGTGAACAGTGCCTTGAGGAAGTATAACCACCTCCGTGGTGTAGCGGTAGCGCATTTGCCTAGATTACGAGGGGTCCCGGGTTCGATCCCCGGCTGAGGACGAAAAAAAAACCCCAGGTCTTGGATGTTTACATGTTTGTGATGTCGTTTCTGGTTCCCACGAGACAAGGTATCCTAGTGTGGGGCCAGAAACAATGTATGTGTCAGTATGTAATGTTATAAATGTTACCATATCCTTATGTATTCTGTGCAGTGTAAAGTAATATTATTATTGTTAAATTATCTCACGAGTTTATTAACTTAACAATAAACCAGTGTAAACTATAATTAATACATTAAGTCCCAAAGTAACTTCATACTAACGGTGGATGCTGTGACTGCCTGTAAGTGAGGTAACACTTAGTTTATTTCTAGTTATGGTCTATTGTAAATGTACTGCTGTATATCTTGTTGGTAGTCCTAATTCAATTATTTCAAAGTTACGTACATTTGCGAATTTGCAGTCGCAACACCACACGCTAACTGTGAAGGAAAACATCGTGAGGAAACCCGCGGCTTGGTTGGCTCCGCACGTATTGAGTAGTCTTTCCTGTGGGCTAGGCCGACTAAGCTGTCTGGATGGTATAGGTGCTGGGCAAGCCTACACCATCTATAAAACCATGACCCAGGCACTACAGCGTCGGAGTGGTCCCTTCACACATCTAGTGTGAGTGAAGATACCACTGGACGCTGTATAAATCATCCCATTAAGTAGATGCAAAAAGTTTAAAAACCTATTTAGAGGCTAAAAATTTCACCCATGCCGGGATTCGAACCCGCAACCTCTGGCTATCCGTACCAGCGCTCTACCAATTGAGCCAATGGGCGACTCACGGCATCAGTGAAATTTCGAACCTCTTTACAATATTCTCTGTATTACGTATTACGTATTTTAGCCTCTAAATAGGTTTTTAAATTTGTTCCTTAGCACGGGTTAGTGCATTAAAAATAAAAATTAATCATGTGGGTACAGTGATATCGTTCCGATGTTAAACCTAACTGCAAAGTAGGTAGTCGGGGCTGTAAGTGATGCAATTTGCTTAAGTCAGATGTCGCTGCCTGTACGTAATACAGAGAATATTGTAAAGAGGTTCGAAATTTCACTGATGCCGTGAGTCGCCCATTGGCTCAATTGGTAGAGCGCTGGTACGGATAGCCAGAGGTTGCGGGTTCGAATCCCGGCATGGGTGAATTTTTTAGCCTCTAAATAGGTTTTCAAATTTGTTCCTCAGCACGGGTTAGTGCATTAAAAATAAAAATAGTGTAAAGATGCAAAGAGGCCAATATTATTAGTCCTAATAAACAAACACAAAAAAAGGTGCACTGACCGGTAGAAGAGCCAGTCGTCTCGGGGCGCGGCGAGCGCGTGCAGCAGCGCCCGCGCGCTGAGCGTGGCGCGCGGCGCGCCCGGTGACGTCACGAGCGCGCGCCAGCACGCCAGCCACGCGCGCGCGCCGTAGCGCCGCACGCCGCCCGTGAACGCCGCCTGGCGACGGTCACTTTAGAACGATTTACAACACAACATCCCGCCTAATGCGTATTTGCAGTGAGCCCACTAACCTGCCCACAGCATATATACAGAAACCCAACAACCTGCCCAGTGCATATACACATAAACCCAATATGTGCCCAGTGCATATGTACAATAATCCAACAACCTACCCAGTGCATATATAGAGAAACCCAACACCCTGCCCAGAGCATATACACATAAACCCAATAACCTGCCCAGTGCATATACACATAAACACAATAACCTGTCCAGTGTATATATACAATAATCCAACAACCTACCCAGTGCATATATACAGAGACCCAACACCCTGCCCAGAGCATATACACATAAACCCCGTAACCTGCCAAGTGCATATACACATAAACCCAACACCCTGCCTAGTGCATATAATATATACAATAATCCAACAACCAACCAGTGCATGTATACAGAAACCCAACACCCTGCCCAGAGCATATAATATATACAATAATCCAACAACCAACCAGTGCATGTATACAGAAACCCAACACCCTTCCCAGAGCATATACTCGTAAGTACACATAAACCCAACAACCTGCCCAGTGCATATATACAGAAACCAAACAACCTGCCCAGTGCATATAATAGTATACAGAAACCAAACAACCTGCCCGGTGCATATATACAGAAACCAAACAACCTGCCCAGTGCATAAATACAGCAGCCCAACTATCTGTCCAGTCCATATATACAAAAATCCAAGAACCTGCCCATTGCACATATATTGTAGCCCAACAACCTGCCCAGTGCATAAATACTGTAACCCAACATTCTACCCACTGCATGTTTCCAGGAAACCAACGAAAAAAAAAATCGCACTTGTGCACAAAGTTACAGTCTGTTAGCTTTTAGAACACATCTCGGGCTCCAGAGTAGGCTTCGGTTTTCGCCGAAAGCACACGAGTGTAATACTGCTTCCTGCTCTGTATAAAACTTTTCTTCACTATTTGGAAAAGTTATGTAAAGTTATGAAATAATAACAATACAAAATAAACCTTACCTTTACGAATATATCAGATTCTTTTTTATTAGGTAGTCTACCCGACACCACAGCTGTAACGCTGCCGAAACGTCGGGAAATAAGGTAATTACGTTTTCCCTACTAAATAATCGCGATTTGACCCATTCAATATACAACTATGTATGAGTATCGCGAATCATCAAGATATACTACATCCGATTCTATCCGATAGTACCTAGTATCGGATAGAATCGA
Source organism: Yponomeuta sedellus (assembly GCA_934045075.1). Lineage (NCBI taxonomy): Eukaryota > Metazoa > Arthropoda > Insecta > Lepidoptera > Yponomeutidae > Yponomeuta > Yponomeuta sedellus. Next base: position 2,096,052 of record OW203750.1, on the reverse strand, counting down.
ATATGCGATAGCACCAGAGTGCTTAGTGCGTGTTTTTTAACTACTCGATCGCGTTAACGTAAACTCATATTTCTATGGCATCGAGGAAGCGCCACCTAGCGACAAGTATGGAAATTAAAGTTGCTGAGTGCAAGTTGTAATGGTTTACGTTGAGAAGTGAACACGTTTACCAGCCAAAACACGAATAAACGCGAGTGCAAGTTGTACTGTGACAGCATTTTCCCAGTTCGAATGGTTAACTTACTCATACTCACTACTCAATGCTCGATTAACGCGGTAGTAAAGTTATTCGATTGGATCTGTCAAACTCGCACTAAGCACTCAGGTATATTCTTAAGGCTAACAGACTGTAACAAGTATTTAACATGTCCCATCGTCTACTCACCTCCTGATAAATCTCAGGAATGGACTGGTTCTTCTCGAACCAGGCATCGAACAAGTCCACTGCTTGTTGCGTCACCGCTTCGTTCTCCCACTCCACGCCAGCGGTCAGGAGGGCTCCGCTCAGCCAGCTGAGGGGAGAAGACAATATTTAGATAAATGAAATGAAAAGTTTTTAAAACCTATTTAGAGGCAAAAAATTCCACCTATGCCGTGATTCGAACCCGCGACCTCTGGCTATATGTACCAGCGCTCTTTCCAACTGAGCCAATGGGCGACTCACCGGCGTCAGTGAAATTTCGAACCTCTTTACAATATTCTCTGTAGGTTACGTACAGGTTTGAAAAGGTTGTAAAGGTTTTATTCAAGGTAGAGCAGAAACTGCGGCTTAATGAACGTTACAATTAAGGCTAGGTGTCCAGTTCAAAATCTAGATAAGTTTTGAAAAAATATATGGACAAAACATCTCCAAACTTAGTCTTTTCAAAGTCCTTAATTAACATAGTTTACAAAATTATTTAAAATTTTTTACAAATCGGGGGGTGGGCAGCAGCGCCCCCTGCGGTACAATCCCACCGAACTGCGATCCGCAACCTGCATGCCCAGCGTGGGGATTATGGGCCTTACCCCCTATGATAGCACAACGTGGCGCTCTTTAGGGGAGGGCTACGTCCAACAGTGGACTAGTATAGGCTGACGATGACGACGACAAAATTATTTTAAAACATATAACTCATACATTGTACTGGCTTTAATTCCAGACATCATTGTCGTCTAAATAATCATATGTTGTAGTAGCCGTTTTAGCACAATCATTACTAAATCATCACACTACACATCACATCGAAGTATGAGGGAACTAAGTATCAAGAAAATCCGTCCACAAATGTTTACACCATTTTGCCTGGCACCCTTTTTCACCCATTCAGAGGTTGAATTTTGAAATATATTGCAGACGTATCGAACGTATTTTTTTAATCTGATACTCGTATAATCACTTCTTCCTAATAACCTACTAAAGAATAATCAAACTCACATCAATTCCTCCTCCTTGTTCTCCTCATAGATGAGCTGGTGACTGTACTGCGTGACTGCACCCTCAGGGTGCAGGCCACGTAAAAGCCGCTGAAAATCCGGCCCGGCCTCGGTCACGCACAGTAACTCGCGCCCCCAAGACAGAGGCTTCTGTATTGCCTTTTGACCTATTCAAGCTAGCTGACTTACATAACACTCTAACTTCAGAAACTAACCTGAGGGCAGAGCAGGCAGGCAATAACGTAGTACCCCGCGCTGGAGAACTTTATATTGCTTTCCGCTTCGATAACCTAACCCGAGAGCGGTGGTAGCGGAGCGGTGTAGAACTCCGGCTTCTTAATCGGGAGGTCGTAGGTTCGAACCCCGGCATGTACCAATGACTTTGTTTTCTAAGTTATGTACATTTGTGAAATCATAGTAGCAATACTACTCGCTGACGGTGAAGGAAAACATCGTAAGGAAACCCTAGTGTCTGAGGTGTTAGCGTACCTCAGCGCTTGCTACGTACAACGGCCCAACTATGAGGCTAAGTGCGGAAATCTCAGGTCTAACTAACTAACTAACCTAACCCATTTAAAGTCAATATAATCTGACTTACTTCTCAAGGATTTACTTCAAAAGCATGCACGCTTGTATACTTTGGGTGTCGAGCTTGAAATTGTGCTACAATTATATTGTACTAAAATTGCCACTTATTTTACATGCCTAATAAACATTATGAAAAAAGCCTGCGGCACTAAAATACCACAATTGCTTTGGAATCCGACAAATAAGAACTGATCTTAATAAAATCCCCAGTGAGTTAGAGATCTTTAAGTCACCTTCTTCAGAAGGCGCCTGCAACCTATTAACGAATCATCAAACTCACATCAAGTCCTCCTCCTTGTTCTCCTCATAGATGAGCTGGTGACTGTACAGCGTGACTGCACCCTTAGGGTGCAGGCCACGTAAGAGCCGCTGAAAATCCGGCCCGGCCACGGTCACGCACAGTAACTCGCGACCCCAAGACAGAGGCTTCTGTATTGCCTTTTGACCTAATCAAGCTAGCTGACTTACATAACACTCTAACTTCAGAAACTAACCTGAGGGCAGAGCAGGCAGGCAATAACGTAGTACCCCGCGCTGGAAAACTTTATATTGCTTTCCGCTTCGATAACCTAACCCATTTAAAACCAATATAATCTGACTTACTTCTCAAGGATTTACTTTGAAAGCATGCACGCTTGTATACTTTGGGTGTCAATCTAGCTTGAAACTGTGCTACAATTATATTGTACTAAGATTGTCAGTTATTTTACAACAAAATTAAAAAAGTCTGCGGCACTAAAATTCCACAATTGCTTTGGAACCCGACAAATAAGAACTGATCTTAATAAAATCCCCAGTGAGTTAGAGATTCTTCAGAAGGCGCCTGCAACCTATTAACGAATCATCAAACTCACATCAAGTCCTCCTCCTTGTTCTCCTCATAGATGAGCTGGTGACTGTACAGCGTGACCGCGCCCTCAGGGTGCAGGCCACGTAAGAGCCGCTGGAAGGGCGGCCCAGCCGCCGTCAGTCGCAGTAACTCGCGCCACCAAGACAGGTGCTTCAAGACCACGCGCCACGGCGCCCAGTGGCGCTCGTTGTGCAGACGAGCTGTGTGGGCAAAGGTCAGGGTGTGATGCTCTGCGCATTGTGGAATAAGGGATTCATCATCAGAGCGGGGGACAACCGGCTTGAGAACCCAAGAAATGTAGGAGCTGGATTTCACCGTGGAACGTTGGATAACTTTTATAATAATAAATAAACTCTGGAACGACTTTAGGTGTGCTTTTATTTGTAGATTAGTATGTACTTAGTAATATTAAAACAGGAAAACTGGATAAAAAAACGGATAAGCAGGTAAAAAGTCAGATCTGGTCAAAGGGTAAAGTAGTTATCAGCCCTTGTATGTCCCCACTGCTGGGGCACGGGTCTCTTCCTGCATCGCAGGAAGGTTAGGCCATACTCCACCACGGGGGCCAAGTCCGGGTTGGTGGAGGATTGTATGACAGTGGCGGGCCTTACTGTCAGAAGTTATCAAGCCGCCCATAAGGCCTCTGACATGGCTTAACGACTGCCATTATATGACAGCCGGCACCAACGGCTTAACGTGCCTTGCGAAGCACGGAAGCGCTCGGAAAAATGCCACTAGCGGTAGTCACGGGACGCTCACCTACCCCGTACCTGACCGCGCCTGTTGTTGCTTAACCACGTGATTGATTCCAATCACTCGGTTCGCCTAGGCCAGGTTTAATGCACTAACCCGTGCATGAACCCGTGTAAGGACAATTTCAAAAACCTATTTACAGGCTAAAAATTCCACCCATGCCGGGATTCGAACCCGCGACCTCTGGCTATCCGTGCCAGCGCTCTTTCCAACTTAGCTAATGGGCGACTCACCGGCATCAGTGAAATTTCGAACCTCTTTACAATATTCTCTGTATTACGTACAGGCAGCGACATCTGACTGAAGTAATTTGCATCACTTGCAGCCCCGAGTATCTACTTTGCAGTTAGGTTTTAACATCGGAATGATATCGCTGTACCCACATGATTAAATTCTTTTTAATGCACTAACCCGTGCTAAGGAGTTACTGCATTAAAAAGAATATAATGTGTCTAGGCAATGCCTGTGAAGTTGAATGCTGTTGGTATCCCCTCTCTCGAGCTTCATAGCTAGAACCGCGCTGTGTTCACTTGACTGTTTTTTCGATTACCGATTGATACGACGCAAATCACTGTATAATTTTTGTGTGATTAAAATAAGTTAATTTACTGCAAAACGCTGGCTTCTTCATTTCTTTATGTTCTACTTAACATAATGCATGAATATAGTTTGTGACATTAAAATATTTTTGTTTTTTGCGGAGAGAGACAGAGAAAACTTACCAGCAGCGGCCACGGCTCTCCGGGCGGGCAGTCTCCCCGCTCTGCTGAGTACAAAGGCGTCGTCCAGAGACAGGGCTCTCTCGGCCGGAGCCCCCACTGAGTACTGCGCTGCGGCGCGAGCTAGCGACGCCTCAGTCCACTGTGGGTGAAGACAAACTCATGATATCAACCCTTGTATGTCCCCACTGCTGGGGCACGGATCCCTTCCTGCATCGCAGAAAGGTTAGGCCATACTCCACCACGGGGGCCAAGTCCGGGTTGGTGGAGGATTGTTAAGACAGTGGTGGGTCTGAGGCTGACATTCAGAGACGGAAACTGAAGCTAAGACCGGTCTCAGAAATGTCAAAATGTACGTGATTTGGACATTTGTAAGGCCAGTCTTTGCTTAGTTTTCGTCTCTGAATGTCAGCCTTAGTGTCTAAACACACTAGGCCGAAAATACGCGACCGAAGTTCCGTGGCCGATTTTACGTTCCGACGCATTCGGCTGATATGACACACGATAAGAGCCGAAATTACGCGAAAGAAATTCAGTTGCGTAAATTTGTGTTCAGTATCTCGAGCGCTGTCGTGGCGTTGCCACAAAAAATTGCCGCCGAATTGCTGCTGAACTTACGCCCGACCGAAGTTCGGGTGTACGCTATAACGCGACGTAATTTCGGCATGGTGTGTCATCAGTAATTTAAAATACATTGCAGGCGTAATCATGCCGAACTTCGGCCGCGTATTTTCGGCCTAGTGTGTTTAGACACTGACTGTCAAAAGTTATCAAGCCACCGATAAGATCTCTGACATAGGTCAACGAACTGCCACTATATCACCTCTCCATGTATATTTGTCTCAACCAAAGTCCAACTAACCTTCCCTATTATCTTTGTCTCAACCAAAGTCCACCTCACCTCTCCAATCATTGTATAACTAAAGTCCAACTCACCTCTCCACCTATCTTTATTTCAACCAAAGTCCACCTCACCTCTCGATCTATCTTTTGTCTCAACCAAAGTCCAACCCAAATCTACATCTATCTTTTTTCTCAAAGTCCAACTCACCTCTCCATTGACCGGGTCTTGGGGCGCAACCCGGTACAGTCCGCGTGCGCCGACGTTGTATCGCACCCACTTGTGTTTTCCCAGGTCCGGGATAGTCACTGGGAAAGACAAAAGGTTGTCTTCTGAACAGGACGTTGCATGAACTACACATTATTTTCTTTTATAAAGGGAAATTGCCCGCCAGGCAGATCGTATGCCTGGGGACGGCCGATCCAACTGTTGTTAGTCGGACGTTATATTTATGGTATGTCATTGAAACACTTTGATTGCGCGATGCAAGAATGTTGGAATACAGTTCAGTTCAGTTTCAAAATTTCTTTATTTAGTTAATCCTAGGCTAAACTAGCTTGACACTAATTGTTTCGCAGGCATGTTATATAGCCTATTAAAACTAATAAAGTTAACAAGACCGATAAATAATGGATATAATACTAATTTAAACTTACATTACGTATGATAACATTCAGTTATGTATATTTCGAAACAACAAACATTTTTGAAAAAATCGGTTGTGTTGTTGAGGCTAGCCTGAGAAGAGTACAGTACAGTGGGAGTACAGTGCGCAGCTCTGTACATGCACAGAGTTGACATGTGCTCGCCACAGCTTTTCCAAAGTATAAGATAAAAATGAATCCCCGAATGTGTTGGTAAGCGCAAATCTCGAGAGCAGCTGAACCGATTTCGCTAATTCTTTTTTTAGAATAATCCTTGAGGTACGAGGATGGTTCTTACGGACAGAAAAAAATTAAGAATCGATGGTAGCCGGTACGAAGTTCGCTGGGTCAGCTAGTCTATCTATAATATAAAAATGAATCGCTGAATGTGTTGGTAAGCGCAAATCTCGAGAGCAGCTGAACCGATTTCGATAATTCTTTTTTTAATTTATTCCTCGACGTACGAGGATGGTTCTTACGTACGAAGTTCGGTGGGTCAGCTAGTCTATAGTATAAAAATGAATCCCCGAATGTGTTGGTAAGCGCATATTTAATTTATTCCTCGACGTACGAGGATGTTCTTACGTACGAAGTTCGGTGGGTCAGCTAGTCTATAGTATAAAAATGAATCCCCGAATGTGTTGGTAAGCGCATATCTCGAGAGCAGCTGAACCGATTTTGATAATTCTTTTTTTAGAATATTCCTTGAAGTACGAGATTGGTTCTTACGGCGAGAAAAATTAAAAAAATTTAAAGAATCGACTGTTAGGCGGTACGAAGTTCGCTGGGTCAGCTAGTTTAATATAAAAATGAATCCCCGAATGTGTTGGTAAGCGCAAATCTCGAGAGCAGCTGAACCGATTTCTCTAATTCATTTTTTAGAACATCCCTTGAAATACAGCGATGGTTCTTATGGAGGGAAAAATAAAAATATAATAAAAGAATCGACTGCTAGGCGGTACGAAGATCGCTGGGTCAGCTGGTTATCAAAAAAAATATATAACTCTTACTCTCCGTGTCGTTCATCCAGACGAGATGCGTGACGTTCTCGGCCCATCGGGACACGTTGTGGACGCGTGTCTCGTTACCAATGTCATACCTAGAGGACAAATGCAAAATTATATGGAATCAGGCTGCTGTGTGGAGTCGGCCAAGAGAATAGCACCAACCCAATTCTTCCCGCGGGTGTCGTAAAAGGCGACTAAGGGACACAAACCGGGGTGTGGGCAGCAGCGCCCCCTGCAGTACAATTCCACCGAACTGCGATCCTCAACCCGCATGCCCGGCGTGGGGATTATGGGCATTAGACATAGACATCTTTATTGGTAATTATAATTTACACGTCATTTTATCAATAATTCAGATTCAATACTACAATTCAAAATAACACAATAATTATAACGCAACATGAATAATTGACAATCAACCCCCTATGATAGCACAAGATGGCGCTCGTTAGGGGAGGGCTGTGTCCAGCAGTGGACTAGAATAGCCTGACGACAACGACGACAACATACATTGCTTCTAACCCAATTCCACCAAACTGCGATCCCCAACCCGCATGCCCAGCGTGGGGATTATGAGCATTACCCCCTATGATGCGCAACGTGGCGCTCTTTACGGGAGAGCTATGTCCAGCAGTGGACTAGTATAGCCTGACGACGATACTTTGCGGAAATCCATAATAGCTTTAAAATCTAAAAATTACTTTGCTAAATTCCGCCAAAAATCAAACAAGTCCCATGCGTTAGTTAATGCACGATGCAAATGTTACTTAGTTTTTTTTAATAATACATCTGTTTCCACAGACTCTGGGTCCGTGCCTTTTTTAATTGACAACATTTCATTTTTTTAGCATACGTGTTTTATTGTCTTAAAGGAAACTAGATACAAAATAAAACGGCCCATATTTTTTTATTTTCTGAAACACGCACGTTTTCTTATATTTTTTAAATTTTAAAGTTTAAAATATTTTTACCGGAAGTGACGAAACAACGAGGCTCACAATATGTTTTCTTTTGCCTGATATCCTAAAAAAACATAGTTACAAACAAATGTCATTTTAGTATTGCCAGGGCCATGTTAAAAAACTGTTTCTGTATTTTTTTAACATCTGCAAATATGTTTTTCTTTTATACAATTAAATCAGCTTAGTTAAATTCATCATCCCTTATGTATGTAGTTGTTCCTTTTTTAAAGTGCACTTTGTGTTGGCAAAGCCTTTATCTGCGTTCGGAGTGTTATTGCTGCCAGTTTGTTACTTTTTCAAGGTTATTTATAATGGTAAGTATAAAGTATGGTAACCCTGATACTTATGTTGTGAGGCTTGCCTTGCCTTGCGTAACGTAAACAAACTTTGTGTAGTGTTAAATTTATTTCTCTCTACTCAATTTTTTGTTCAATCTGTTTACGAAGCAATACTGCAGTTTCATTGGTTTCCAAGTTGTCACATCATCGCCCATCATTTCGTATCGAAAAATTACTAAATACACACAAAGTAATTTTTTAGGTTAGATCTTGAAATTGACTTTTTTTTATCGTGGCACAGGCATGTTCACTGAGAGCCATGATGTGACGTCATCAGCGTATTTTTGTGTTTTTACCATTTTCTCGGAAATGCAACCACAGAAAAAACTGAAATAAATTTTTACGTGCTTTACAAAGCCAAATCTCGAAATGGTTTTCGAATTAGAGCTCCATACAATTTTGAAATGTTGTCAATTATGTGCATTAAATCATTTATTTTCCCTTGACATCCGCGTTCCCATAGTGCTCTTTATCTCGCTGAGCTCCACTATATCTTGCGTACAGGCGTTACCGTACTACACACGCTTATTCTAGCCTATAGTAATCAAAGTAAGTTATACTATTTAAAAATATATTTAGAGGCTAAAAAGCTAAAATTATAAGCCTGACGACGACGACGACGTTAATACGTCGTCGTCGTCGTCAGGCTATACTAGTCCACTGCTGGACATAGCCCTCCCCTAAAGAGCGCCACGTTGTGCTATCATAGGGGGTAATGGCCATAATCCCCAAGCCGGGCATGCGGGTTGGGGATCGCAGTTCGGTGGAATTGTGCTGCAGGGGACGCTGCTGCAACCCCCCGGTTTGTGTAATATAAGTAAATACCTAATATAGTATTTTAAAAACCTATTTAGAGGCTAAAAATTCCACCCAGACAACGAACAGCGAACGTAATACAGAGAATATTGTAGAGGTTCGAAATTTCACTGATGCCGGTGAGTCGCCCATTAGCTCAGTTGGAAAGAGCGCTGGCACTGATAGTCAGAGGTCGCGGGTTCGAATACCGGCATGGGTGGAATTTTTAGCCTCTAAATATGTTTTTAAATTAAGTTTTTAAGCACGGGTTATTGCATTAAAAATAATATAATTAAGTTATACTATTTTTTTTTGGGTATTTGAGTTTTTTTTTTGTGTTATATTTTTCTTTTTAAAATTCAAATTTATTGTTAGTTAGTTACCATATGATGATGATGACGATAGGAGCCCTTTGTTTGTCCCCACTGCTGGGGCACGGGTCTCTTCCTGCATCGCAGGAAGTTTAGGCCATACACCACCACAGGGGCCAAGTCCGGGTTGGTGGAGGATTGTATGACAGTGACGGGCCTTACTGTCAGAAGTTATCAAGCCCCCATAAGGCCTCTGACCTGGCTTAGCGACTGCCATTACATGACAGCCGGCACCAACGGCTTAACGTGCCTTGCGAGGCACGGAAGCGCTCGGAAAAATGCCACTAGCGGTAGTCACGGGACGGTCACTAATGCTGCACTTGACCGCGCCTGTTGTTGCTTAACTCGACTGATTGGTTCCAATCACTCGGTTCGACTAGGCCACAAGCCCTGGAGGTAACAGTTACTTCAAGTCTTCTAAAACTACGTAGATTTTGAAGAACTTTTTCTTCTTGTTGTCCAAAAAATTATGAGGAAAATATTGGATGTGGAACAGTAAGTTTCCCAGACTTATTAAATTATTGGGTGTGAATTAAGAAAGTTATTCGTGATGTCCTATTTTTAGGACGCCAGGGCTTAGGAGGCTAGTCCCAACTAACTCAAACTCACCAGGTCCCATTATGCTGCAAGTTCTCCACGGAATTCTTGTAAATCTTCGTAATGTTCTCCAGTTCATCCTCGTAATCCTGCTCCAGGGGCCCCACTATGAAAGTGACTGGGATGACCCACTTCGGCGGGGGGGGCGGCTTGGTGGTCTTGACCTGTGGTCGCCGCGTGGTCGTGGTCGGGAGGGGGGTGGTCGTGGTCGCGTTGAGGTCGTCTTCGGTCGTGTCTGTCAGGTTGGTCTCTGCCGGAAAAATGGATTTAGAAGTAAACTTGCATGTAGGTATCATTTTAAAAAAGCTATTTAAAGGCTAAAATTTTAACCCATGCCGGGACTCGAGCCCGCGACCTCTGGCTAACCGTGCCAGCGCTCTCCCAACTGGGCTAACGGGCAAGTGCCGGCATAAGCGAAATTTCCGAACCTCTTTACAATATTCTCTGACGACCTCTGTGGCGTAGCGGTAGCACATCTACCTACCATGCAAGAGGTCCCGGGTTCGAATCCCGGCTGGGAACAAAAAAAAAACCCCAGGTCTTGGATGTTTACATGTTTGTGATGTCGCTGTGTCTATTTCTCACGACACAGTGTATCCTAGTGTGGGGCCAGGTGCAATGTATGTGCCTGTATGTAAATGTTATGTTATTCTCTGTATTATTTATTCACTCGCCCATTAGCTCAGTTGGGAGAGCGCTGGCACGGTTAGCCTGAGGTCGCGGGTTCGAGTCCCGGCATGGGCGGTATTTTTAGTCCCTAAATAGGTTTTTTAAAATTGTCTTCAGCACGGGTTAGTGCAACAAAAAGAATATTACATGTGTCATCATCAACCCATTATGTCCCCGCCAAGGGGCACGGGTCTCTTCCCTTAGGAAGGTATAAGCCATACTCCACCACGGGGGCCAATTCCGGATTGGTGGAGGCTTGCAAGACTAGTGGCTGGTCTTACTGTCAGACGTTTTCAAGCCGCCCTAAGGCCTCTGACTTGACTTAACGACTGCCACTGCTTAGCGTGCCTCGCGAAGCACGGAACCGCTCGGAAAAATGCCACTGGCGTTAGTCACAGACGGTCACCCAACCATGCACTGAACAGCACCCTATGTTGCTTAATCTTTGTGATCGTTTAAGATCACTCAGGCAGCCGGGGCTACAAGCGATTCTTACAAAGAACTTACGTACATGTATAATAACGCTATCTGAATATACAGGGCGTCCCACGGCTATGCCACATGGTGCCTTGAATATTTTAGATGGAACAATTTACTGAAAAAAAATAATTACATATTTTAATTTAAAGAAACTGCATTTGTAGTTTTTTTTTATATAATGCTAGTCATTAAGACATGTCAGAGGCCTTAAGTAGGGCCGCTTGAAAACTTCTGACAGTAAGACCAGCCACTAGTCTTGCAAGCCTCCGCCAACGCGGACCTGGCCCCCGTGGTGGAGTATGGCCTCACCTTCCTGCGATGCAGGAAGAGACCCGTGCCCCAGCAGTGGGGACATACAAAGGGTTGATATCTCAGATCAAATGATCAGAGGTTAATACAGTAGTAGTTTATCAAAAATTTGATTACTATTCAAATTAGTACAGGTGCTAACCGGGTTCATAAAAAAGCTCCTCGAGGTCTGCTCTCAATTCCAGGGTCAGCAGATCGTTCAACAAAGGAGGATCTGGCTCCGGGGGTTCAGCAGACATGACAAATCTGAAATTAATATAGAACTTTAAAAGAAACACGCGACATAATCAATAAAAGGTACCTACACAAAAACCCAGAAATGCAACACAACAACTTTAAAATAAACACGCAACATAAACAATAAAAGGTACACAAAAACCCGGAAGGGGGCCACATAAGACACAAAAACTTTATAAGAAACACGCGACATAAACAAGAAAAGGTACACAAAAACCCGGAAAAGGGCCACATAAGACACAAAAACTTTAAAAGAAACACGTGACATAAACAAGAAAAGGTACACAAAAATCCTGAAAGGGGCCACATAAGACACAACAACTATAAAGTAAACACGCGACATAAACAAGAAAGGGTACACAAAAACCCAGAAGGGGGCCACATAAGACACAAACACTTTAAAAGAAACACGCGACATAAACAAGAAAAGGTACACAAACACCCGGAAGGGGGCCACATAAGACACAAAAACTTTATAAGAAACACGCGACTTAAACAAGAAAAGGTACACAAAAACCCGGAAAAGGGCCACATAAGACACAAAGACTTTAAAGTAAACACGCGACATAAAGAATAAAAGGTACACAAAAATCCAGAAAGGGGCCACATAAAACACAACAACTTTAAAGTAAAAAAAGCCAAAAAGGGGCCCAGAAAGGGGCCACATAAGACACAAAAACCCGGAAGGGGGCCACATAAGACACAAAGAGTTTAAAAGAAACACGCGACATAAACAAGAAAAGGTACTCAAAAACCCAGAAGGGGGCCACATAAGACAACAATTTTAAAGAAACACGCGACATAAACAAGAAAAGGTACACAAAAACCCAGAAGGGGGCCACATAAGACAAAAATTTTAAAGAAACACGCGACATAAACAACAATAGGTACACAAAAATCCTGAAAGGGGCCACATAAGACAAAAATTTTAAAGAAACACGCGACATTAACAATAAATGTTTCACAAAAAACCCAGAAGGGGGCAACACACGAATCTCTCCAAAAACTCTAAAGTAAACCAAAAACTTTAAAGTAAACACGCGCCATAAACAAGATGAGGTACTCAAAACCCGGAAGGGGGCAGCACACGAACCTTTCCTGCTTGAGCAGCACGTCAGGCCCTTCGGGCCGCGCCGTCAGCAGCGGGTAGCCGGGCCGCTCGCACCAGCCGTCCCAAGCGTGCGCCGGCGCACCTGCCGCGCAATGGACACTAATATTTAAATGCAGGCACTTAAACATTACGTAGGTGTAAACACCTATTTAGAGGCTAAAAATTCCACCCGTGCCGGGACTCGCACCCAATATTCTCTGTATTATTTACAGGCTGCGACATCTGGCTGAAGTAATTTACATCACTTGCAGCCCCGAGTACCTACTTTGTACGTAATACGCTCTGTAATACGTACGTAATACAGAGAGTATTGTAAAAAGGGGTCGAACTTTCACTGATGCCGGTTAGTCGCCCATTAGCTCAGTTGAGAGAGCGCTGGCACGGTTAGGCGCGAGATTGAGTCCCGGCATGGGTGGATTTTTTTGCCTCTAAATAGGTTTTTATTTCATTCTTGTTCAAACACTGGCGCAAGGGGCGCCGCAACTCGTATGCTATTCAAATTCTGGCGCCGCAATTCGTATGTTATTCAAACGCTATTGAAACATCGGCACAGAGGGCGTACACTGACCTGTGTGTCTGGCCGTTTGTTTGTGACTGTGTGTGTGTGTGTGTATATGTGTGTGTATGTGTGGATACGTATGGGAGTGTGACCGTGTCTCGACGTGTCCCGGCCGCTACAGCGCGCGCCATAAATCTTTCAATTGGTAGAGCGCTGGCACGGATAGCCAGAGGTTGCGGGTTCGAATCCCGGCATGGGTGAAATTTTTAGCCTCTAAATAGGTTTTTAAATATAAGATAAGATATTTATTGAGCATTCTTGTGTTTACATTGTTATTGAAAATGAAAATGAAAGTGAAAATAAAACGAAAACGAAAAAGGAAAATGAGAATAATTTATTTATGAACATGGGTAATAATGAAAAGGTGTTAAGGCTTGTCTGAGTGATCGCGTCTTACCGTGTACGGGGCGCTTGCAGCGCGCGCCACAGGTCTTAAGCTATTACAAACTCTGGCGCCATAACACGTAAGATCATCAACTATGCGTGCGTTCGAGTGTGTGACCGTTCGTGTGCCTGTGTGTGTGTGTGTGCGTTAATACGTGTGGGTGTGATCTTGCGTGTCACCGTGTCCGGGGCGCTGCAGCGCACACCACACTTATGCTTTTCAAACTCTTGCGCAGGAACAACACAACATGTATGCTAATCCAACTGTGCGTGCATTCGAGTGTGTTTACTATTACTAAATTATATTTCCTTAATTCGGAACGCAGTTATAGAGATCGTCCGTCTCCTTTACGCAGACTATGTCTCTTTCGCTCTCTTCCCTTTCAACATGGCTTCGTACAAGTGTGCTCTCGTTCTTTAAATTAATATAAAATCAAGACTAAACTTTGTAAGCTCGAATCAGTAATAAATAGTGTTAAAAAGTCAACCTGCATCTTTTAGTGCTTCAATACAGTGCCTATGGTTCAACAGAGCACAAAAATCTTCTACAGAGTGTGTGACCGTTCGTGTCTGTGTGTGTGTGTTAATACGTGTGGGTGTGATGTTGCTTGCGTGTCACCGTGTCCGGGGCGCTTGCAGCCCGCGCCACAGATCTTAAGCTATTACAAACTCGGGCGCCATAACACGTATGATCATCAACTGTGCGTGCGTTCGAGTGTATGACCGTTCGTGTCTGTGTCTGTGTGTGTTAATACGTATGGGAATGGGTGTGATCGCGCGTCTCACCGTGTCCGGGGCGCTGCAGCGCGAACCACACTTATTATTATTATTATTTGATATACTAACAGCTTAGAGCTGATACGTGTATGTCTTGTCACTGCATCAATGATCCAGTCTATTTTTAAAACAGTTCACCGAGTCTGCACTGACAATAACTTATGCTTTTCAAACTCTGGCGCAGGAACAACACAACATGTATGCTAATCCAACTGTGCGTGCGTTCGAGTGTGTGACTGTTTGTGTGTCTCTGTGTGTGTGTGTGTGTTTGTTAATACGTATGGGAATGAGAGTGATCTTGCGTCTCACCGTGTGTATCTTAAGCTTTTACAAACTCTGGCGCCATAACACGTATGTTCATCAACTGTGCGTGCGTTCGAGTGTGTGACCGTTCGTGTGTCTGTGTATGTGTGTGTGTTAATACGCGTGGGAGTGATGTTGCTAGCGTCTCACCGTGTCCGGGGCGCTGCAGCGCGCGCCACAGGTCTTAAGCTATTACAAACTCTGGCGCCACAATATGTATGCTAATCCAACTGTGCGTGCGTTCGAGTGTATGACCGTTCGTGTCTGTGTGTGTGTGTTAATACGCGTGGGAGTGATGTTGCTAGCGTGTCACCGTGTCCGGGGCGCTGCAGCGCGCGCCACATTTCGCTTTTACAAACTCTGGCGCCATAACACGTAATGATCATCAACTGTGCGTGCGTTCGAGTGTGTGACCGTTCGTGTGTCTGTGTGTGTGTGTGCATGTGCGTTAATACGTGTGGGTGTGATCTTGCGTCTCACCGTGTCCGGGGCGCTGCAGCGCGCGCCACAGGTCTTAAGCTATTACAAACTCTGGCGCCACAATATGTATGCTAATCCAACTGTGCGTGCGTTCGAGTGTATGACCGTTCGTGTCTGTGTGTGTGTGTTAATACGCGTGGGAGTGATGTTGCTAGCGTGTCACCGTGTCCGGGGCGCTGCAGCGCGCGCCACATTTCGCTTTTACAAACTCTGGCGCCATAACACGTAATGATCATCAACTGTGCGTGCGTTCGAGTGTGTGACCGTTCGTGTGTCTGTGTGTGTGTGTGCATGTGCGTTAATACGTGTGGGTGTGATCTTGCGTCTCACCGTGTCCGGGGCGCTGCAGCGCGCGCCACAGGTCCCGCGCGTCGGCGCTGGCGGCGCGGTGGTCGCGCAGCAGCCGCGCCAGCGCCGCGCGCCCCGCCGCCTCGCCCGCCGCCTCGATCGCCATGCTCACTATGGCCGCGCCCTGAGGACGACGCGAGGCTGTCACTTGGCAATCAATTAAAGAATGAATGAAAACTAGGGACAGGGAGAATCTGTCGCTTATAAGTGAATGAAAGAATGAACGAACGAACGAACGAATGAATGAATGAATGAATTAAAACTAGGGACAGGGAGAATCTGTCGCATATGAATGAATGAGTGAATGAAAATTAGGGACGGGGCGATTCTGTCGCTCGGATGGCCATGCTCACTATGGCCGCGCCCTGCGCACGAGGCGAGGCTGTCACTTGGCAATTCACTAATGAATGAATGAATAAATGAAAATTAAGAACAGGGGGGTATCTGTCACTAATGAATATATAAATGAATGAAATCTAAAGACAACTCGAATCTGCCATTTATGAATGAATGAATGAAAGAATGAACGAACGAAAGAACGAACGAACGTACGAACGAACGAACGAACGAACGAACGAACGAACGAACGAACGAACGAACGAACGAATGAATGAATGAATGAATGAATGAATGAAAATTAAGGACAGGGGAAATGTGTCACTTGTGAACCTTATGACGCTTCGGGGTGCTAACTAGCGCCATCAATGGAATAACGTTTTTATCAAAAAGTAAAAATCAAAAATTTTTATAACTGTGATAACTATTTAACATCGATTTGGGCTACTGGTGACAAAACCTGTGAGACAATCAATTTACCAACACACTCCTTATAAGCAGAAACGACCCATTTTCGCCCCCCCCCCCCTCACTGACATATACACACTCACCCATTAAGTCACTCATTCACACAAATACATATGTATGTACGCTAATATAACTACTTTTAAAGCAATCGACAAGAGTAATATATAAATAGGTTTTTAAAAGACTAATACAGTGTAATTAATAATAAATTCATAATTACGCCCCTTATATTGCCACGCCATAGAGGGCGTCATGTATGATCTAGTCATTGTAATAATGTCATCTTGAGTACAACATGACTGCAATAAATGAATTGAATTGAATTGAATTATCACACTTTATTTATTGGTCGTTTACCAATGAAAGGGCATAAAAACGTTTTGTAACCCATGTCTTTGTATTTGCTAGGTTCAATGGTCCTACTTCCATGCTTCGCAATGTACGTTAAGCCGTCGGTACCGGCTGTCATGTAATGGCAGTCGTGAAGTCATGTCAGGGGCCTTATGGGCGGCTTCATAACTTTTGACAGTAGGGCCCGCCACTGTCTACAATCCTCCACCAACCCGGTCTTGGCCCCCGTGGCCTAACCTTCCTGCGATGCAGGAAGAGACCCGTGCCCCAGCAGTGGGGACATACAAGGGTTGATATCGATGGTCCTACTAACCTTGTGCAATGAGAGCTCGTCCGTGGCAGCCTCGATGTCTGCTCTCTCTAGTCGCGGGGACGCGACCGCGCGGACTGAATTGCTGGAGTCGAGTCTGGAACGTAAAAGTAGGATTTAGAATACAAACCATCTAGGGCTGATTCTTCCCAAAATTCTTCCCGCGGGTGTCGTAAAAGGCGACTAAGGGACACAAACCGGGGGGTGGGCAGCAGCGCCCCCTGCAGTACAATTCCACCGAACTGCGATCCTCAACCCGCGTGTCCAGCGTGGGGATTATGGGCATTTGCGCTTTGGCGCTCATTAGGGGAGGGCTATGTCCAGCAGTGGACTAATATAGCCTGAAAAAGACGAAGGCTAATTAATGGTTGGTGCCGGCTGTCACGTAAATGCAATCGTTAAGCCATGACAGAGGCCTTTTGGGGTTGGCTTCATAACTTATGACGGTAAGGCCCGCCACTGTCTTACAATCCTCTTACTGTATTCCTGCGATACAGGAAGAGACCCAGCCAGCCCCGTGCCCCAGCAGTGGGGACATGGTTGGGTTGGACATTGTTGATAGATAACGAATAACGAAGGCTGATTAGCAACACTTCTTAAATGTCACTTAAGTCGCCATTTAAATCAAATTGTTCTAAAGCTTCTTAAATGTCACTTAAATCGCCATTTAAATCGAATTGTTCTAAAGCTTCTTAAACGTCACTCAAGCCTCTTAAGGGGCCATCCATAAATTACGTCACACGAATTTCGTGATTTTTTTTACCCCTCCCCCGTCCTTGTCACAGCTGGTCACATTTGGGAGACTCCCCCCCGCCCTAGTGTGACGTCACATATTTGCAATTTTACATTTAGAAATTATTGAATTCGAACAGCTGTTCCGAAATTAGTTTCATATCAAGAGTTGCAAATGTGGCTATTTCCTTAATAGTACAAAGTTCGTGTTTTAACACTTTGGAAATGTGACGTCACGAAATTTACGACGACGCCCACCCCCCTGTCACACAATGTCACACTTCGTCAGTTCCCTCCCTTCCCCTTAACGTGTGACGTAATTTATGGATGGTCCCTAAATAGAATAGTTTTTTTTTTACTTGTGAAATATGTAAAATAACAAGTGTTTCTTGTAATCTATCCGCTCTCGGAAACCTGTTCGATTTATCTGTTAGTGGCGGTCGTTCTTACTTTTTAATTTTACATGCACAGCTTAAGAAAGGCCTACGGAACGTACGTTTTGGCGCGCTATATTTAGAAATTAAAAACAATAAGTAGCGGCCATTCACAATCCGTAGGTACGGTCTTTTGACTTATTTATAATTTAAAAACCTAATTAGAGGCTAAAAATTTCACCCATGCCGGGATTCGAACCCGCAACCTCTGGCACCTGCAGCACATGATCCAGCAACAACGTATCGACCCACCTTACGCTGGCACCCGCTCCTCCAGCACCGACGTCAGAATATCACCACAAACCTCAACGCCGGTAGCACATGATCCAGCAACAACGTGTCGATCCCGCTTTAGCCGGCAGCCGCTCCTCCAGCACTGACGTCACTAAAACACCGCATACCTCAGCGCCGGATGCACGTGATTTAGCAACAGCGTGTCGCCCCATCTATAACGAGCGCCCGCTCCCTCAGCACAGACGTCAGTGTTACCACAAACCTTAGCACCAGTAGAACATGACCTTTAGCCTGCAGTCGCTCCTCCAGTATTGACGTCAATGTATCACCGCATACCTCAGCGCCGGTAGCATATGATCCAGCAACAGCACGTCGTCTCACCTTTAGCCTGAAACCGCTCCTCCAGCATTGACGTCACTGTATCACCGCATACGTCAGCGCCGGTAGCATATGATCCAGCAACAGCGCTTCGTCTCACCTTTAGCCAACGCCCGCTTCCCTAGCACCACGTCAGGGTATCACAACCAACCTCAGCGCCGGCAGCACGTGATCCAGCAACAGGGCGTCGTCTCGTTTGTCCCCCGCACGGCCGCCTATAGCCGGCGCCCGCTCCCCGAGCACACACGTCAGTATCACCACAAACCTTAGCATCAGTAGAACATGATCCAGCAACAGCGCGTTGTCTCACCTTTAGCCTGAATCCGCTCCTCCAGCATTGACGTCTCTCTATCACCGCATACCTCAGCGCCGGTAGCAGTTGATCCAGCAACAGCGCTTCGTCCCACCTTTAGCCAACGCCCGCTTCGCCAGCGCTAGTCGGGGTATCACAACCAACCTCAGCGCCGGCAGCACGTGATCCAGCAAGAGGGCGTCGTCCCGTTTGTCCCCCGCGCGCGCGCCGCCTATGGCCGGTGCCCGCTCCCCCAGCACCGACGTGAGGGCCTCTAGCAGCCACTGCCCGCTCCACCAGCGGGGCGAGACCAGCCCGCCGAACCACTGGAGGGGAGGAACGCACGTGTTGTAAAGGGAACGGAGGTGGCAAAATATTAGGGATGAAATTCGAGAACGGGTAGTGAAAGATCCTATTTGCAATGCGTTTTCTGTAAATATATTTTTTCTTTCGTTTGTACTAAAATAATAACAGTGCAGCATAATACGTCTCTCTGTAGCGCACAGGCCTTCTCCCAGAGAGAGAGAGAGAGTACTGTCGTAATTGATCACGCGTATTTGGGAATGAAATTCAGAAACAGTGAGTTTTTTTTTATTACTATATTACGCCGATGTAAAAACCTAACTGCAAAGTAGGTACTCGGGGCTGCAAGTGATGCAAATTACTTCAGCCAGATGTCGCTGCCTGTACGTAATACAGAGAATGTTGTAAAGAGGTTCGAAATTTCACTGATGCCGGTGAGTCGCCCATTAGCTCAGTTGGAAAGAGCGCTGGCACGGATAGCCAGAGGTCGCGGGTTCGAATCCCGGCATGGGTGGAATTTTTAGCCTCTAAATAGGTTTTTAAAATACTATATTAAGTATTTACTTATATTACACAAACCGGGGGGTTGCAGCAGCGCCCCCTGCAGCACAATTCCACCGAACTGCGATCCCCAACCCGCATGCCCAGCGTGGGGTTTATGGGCATTACCCCCTATGATAGCACAACGTGGCGCTCTTTAGGGGTGGATGTCCAGCAGTGGACTAGTATAGGCTGACGACGACGACGTATTAACGTCGTCGTCGTCGTCAGGCTTATATTTATGACATTATGGTTGCTTTCTTCTTTTCTGATTGTGCCATAAAGTGTTCTCTATCTATCTATAGTATTAAGCTTCAAGAGAAATGGGAGCAGAGTGCTTAGTGCGAGTTATTTAACTACTCGATCGCATTAACGTAAACTCATATTTCTATGGCATCGAAGAAGCGCCACCTAGCGACAAGTATGGAAATTAAAATTGCTGAGTGCGAGTTGTAATGGTTTACGTTGATAAGTGAACACGTTTACCAGCCAAAGCACGAATAAACGCGAGTGCGAGTTGTACTGTGACAGCGTTTTGCCAGTTCGAACGGTTAACTTACTCATACTCACTACTCAATGCTCGATTAACGCGGTAGTAAAGTTATTCGATTGGATCTGTCAAACTCGCACTAAGCACTCAGGCTTAAAATCAGCGCTGTCGCTGATTATGCCACCAAACATTATGCGCAGCCTGTATCCCTTCGTTTGCTAACCTTTCCTTTTTATATTCTTCTTCTTCAGGCTACACTACACTATACTATGTAAGGTTGCCAGATGTCCGGTATTTAAGCGTACAGTCCGGTATTTTTGGGGCCTGTCCGGTAAAAAATAAATGGTCATACCGGACAGAACATTGTCCGGTATTTCGAGGAACAGTACCTATCGGATGAAGAAATTCAGGAGTTTAAAAAACACGCTCTGATTGCTTATCAACGAGCTGTCTTGGAAAAGTGGTTCCAGTTCGAAAACTCAGTATTTAGTAGCTTCTGTTTCTTGGACCTTGAACGCGGTCCAAGCCGGTACCAACTTATATGCTAGGCCGTATTTTCTTGCGACCTAGCATATACCGGTTGGGGTTGTCCGGTATTATTTCGCGACTCACCTGGCAACCCTAACACTATGCAGTCCACTGCCGGACATAGCCCTCCCCTAATGAGCGCACTTGGTTGTGCCATCATTAGGGGGTAACGCCCATATTCCCCACGCTGGGCATCCTTTTTATATTAGGCATTAATTTTTTCTAATTGTATTTTGATAAAAGGCACGACGAAAGACTTTTAATTCCTCTTCCATAACGTGAGGACACATTTCTTTTTCTTCTTCTTCAGGCTATATTATGTAGTCCACTGCTGGACATAGCCCTCCCCTAATGAGCACCATAGCGCAAGGTTGTGCCATCATTGGGAGGTAATACCCATAATTTGGGGCATGCGGGTTGGGGATCGCAGTTTGGTGGAATTGTACTGCAGGGGGCGCTGCTGCCCACCCCCCGGTTTGTGTCCCTTAGTCCTGCCTTCAGTTTGCCGCATCCGGCATCTGCCGGCAGCTTTTCGCAGCTCGTCATCCCACCTGGACGGAGGGCGTCCTACATACATACATAACCTCACCCCTGTATCCCAGAGGGGTAGGCAGAGACCAGGGACTGCCACTTGCCATTTCAGTAATAAACTAAAGTTTAACGAAGGTTAGAGCAATTTTTCTAAAATTATTTTAAATCTGTGGGAAAACAGCTCGCAGTGTCATGGCGTCGAATCTGACGTCACGCCCATGTAAACAAACATCGTAATCACTAGAAGTCCGAAAGGTGAAGTTTATCAAAGTTAACCTAAGCGTGACGCAACGCGGTGTGATTAGTGTTTCAGTCAAAATAGGTGAAGGCAGTATTATAATATTTTATTGAAAATATTGATAATCTCTTTCTTAATAAAACTAAATCAGTGTTTTAAATGCTTTTAATATGCACTTCCCCCTAATATCGTTAAATCTTTGATTATTTGATACTGTCGTCACGCCTATTGAAGGCAATAATAATCGAATCTATCTATGTTATCTCACTCAGAATAATCAGAATCTATGTAATCTCACTCAGAATCATCAGAATCTCTCGATGTTATCTCACTCAGAATCATCAGAATTTATCTATGTTATCTCATTCCGAATCATCAGAATCTATATATGTTATCTTACTCAGAATCTATCTATGTTATCTCACTCAGAATAATCAGAATCTATCGACGTTATCTCACACAGAATCATCAGAATTTATCTATGTTATCTCACTCAGAATAATCAGAATCTATCGACGTTATCTCACTCAGAATCATTAGAATTTATTTATGTTATCTCACCTGCTGGGCCAGCAGTCTGGCTATGGTCTTGGTGTCAGTCAGCGTGGCCGGTGGGACCATGATCAGCCCCCAGCCCTCAGAGTAGGGGCTGATCCCGTCCACCGCTACGATGTCTGAGGAGAAACGAATTACCCTCTTGACTCCTGGTGCAATTACGTAGGTCCTCCACTATATTTAAGGTGGCCTTTGCATCTACGTAATGAGAGGATTTATACAGCGTCCAGTGGCATCTTTACAAACTAGATGGGTGAAGGGATCACTCGGATGCTGCAATGCCTGGGACATGGTTTAAGATGGCATTGCCTGATTTAGCCTGCTCCGAACTGTCAGGCTCTATAATATAAAAATGAATCGCTGAATGTGTTGGTAAGCGCAAATCTCGAGAGCGACTGAACCGATTTCGCTAATTCTTTTTTTAGACTATTCCTTGAAGTACGCAGATGAGAAAAAAAAATTAAGAATCGACTGTCAGGCGGTACGAAGTTCGCGGGGTCAGCTAGTTTATAATATAACTTCCAGTTTTGCTATCCAGTCGTAGGTTTATCTAAACATTAAAATTTACATTATTGAGTGTCAAAAACGATCCGTTATTTTTTCATTGGTAGCTCTAGTGCTTATAACTCTATTCTATATCAGCTGTTAAGCCTCTTTGGTGCCCTACTCTTCTATTTTAATAAAAATATATTTCTATTTAAAATTCAGAGTTTATTCGATCATAATATTTTCACAAGACAATACTACTTATGTTAGTTTTAAATTTTGTTTCTGTCAAATCAGAAACAAAATTCAAAACTAACATAATTAAAAAAGACTATATGTACAAAAAGTCAAAATAAACAACAAAAAAGGTCTGTCGCTAACATCAGCCTTTTACCGACCTTGACTTGTAAGGACCTTCTTAAGGTCAGCCCTTGCATCACATAACTTACCATCCTTTCGGGAAAGCTTTAAGGCGACTTTTAAGTGTCAAAACCTGTATGTATCTGACAGTTCTTCTTCTTTTTCAGGCAATAATAGTCCACTGCTGGACATAGCCCTACCCTAATGAGCGCCACAGCGCAAGGTTGTGCCATCATTGGGGGGTAGTGCCCATAATCCCCACGCTGGGCATGCGGGTTGGGGATCGCAGTTCGGTGGAATTGTACTGCAGGGGGCGCTGCTGCCCACCCCCCCGGTTTGTCTCCCTTAGTCGCCTTTTACGACACCCGCGGGAAGAATTTGGGTTGGTGCTATTCTCTAGGCCGACACCACACAGCATTGTTCTATTGAATTAATATTATAAAATACGTTCGATACGTCTGCAATGACATTAAAATAACAAAATTCAACCTCTGAATGTGTGCCAAGGGTGCAAAAAGGGTGCCAAGCAAAAGGAGTTAATATAAATTTGCGGACGGATTTTCTTGATACTTAGTTCCCTCACGCTTCAATACCTACAGTTGAAGCTGTGGCCAATACCATAAAAATGATTTCTATGTTGATGACCTCAACACTGGTTCGGATTCTAAATCAGTTTTAAAGGCTACTATCAAAGGAGTTACTGAAAAACTCACTGAAGGCTGCTTCCCGCTGCGGAAATTTCGCACTAATATTCCCGACATTCTTGACGATATTCCGTCTATTAGCAGTCTCAAGACTTCACCAAGGAATCCTCTGTGCTCGGGTTAAAATGGACACCTGATTCTGACACATTAAGCTTTTCTGTCGATGCCCAAAACTCTTAACACTACGTATCTAAAGACATTACACGGATTTCTTCTATAAGCAGCAAGATCTATACTTTTACCCTGAACACAGTTAACTATAGAAACACAGATTTCGCGTTTTTTCAAATTTCTACCCCTAAGGGGCACAAAAATACGTGCCCTTAGTAAGTTTGGACTTACCAAGCTTTGGTAGCGGATATGAGGTGTTCAGCTCGAAGGCAAACTGTTGTATCGTGTTTTGCACCCACTCCAACAGCGGCCTAGAAAATAATACAAATTCTATGACTACGGATGACACAATACGTGTACAGAAATAATAATCCGAAAACAAGTTAGTCAATAAATAATCGCAACCGTTTAATATATAACGAATTATTAAGAAATTCTACAGGTCAGTCAGGTTTCAAGATAATATTCTTTTTTTTTAATGCACTAACCCGTGCTAAGGACAATTTTAAAAACCTATTTAGAGGCTAACAATTCCAGCCATGCCGGGAGTCGGGACTCGAACCCGCGACCTCTGGCTAACCGTGCCGGCGCTCTCCCAACTGAGCTAATGGGCGACTAAAGGCATCAGTGAAATTTCGAACCTCTTTAGTTTTCAAGATGATTATTTCAAGCGAAACCACGCACATATTATTTTGAACAGATTCGGTCGTTATTATAGCGTGTGTGTGTGTAGGTGAGTGAGTTTGTGTGTGCGTTGTGTATAATGAGATAAAGTGCGTCATGCTGCACAGATGAGTCTTAACATAACACTGACTTTCATAACTAATTTAACTAATGTTAATAACTAAATGTAGAGATTCGTTATAATAGTGTGTGTGTGTGTTTGTGTGTGTGTGTGTGTCTGTGTGTGTGAGCGTGTGTGCGTGTGTGTATTTGCAAGTTGAAACGCTTCTATAATAAAATCCCTGAAGATATATTAAGCTTGCCTGAATCGCGGTTCAAAAAATATGTTAAGCACACTTTGTGCCAAAAGGGCTACAATAACATAAAGGATTATTTAGATGACAATGAGGTCTGGAATGAAAGCCAGTACAATGTATGAGTTCTATGTTTATAATGTAAACTATGTTAATTAAGGACTTTTGAAAAGACTAAGTTAGGAGTTTTTTTGTCCATTTTTTCTCCTAAATGATCTAGATTTTGAAATGGACACCTAGTTTGAATTGTAACGTTCATTAAGCCGCAGTTTCTGTGCTACTTTGAATAAAACCTTTTCATTTCATTTCATTTCAAGAAATATGCTTATTGCACATATGAGTTTGGATATAACTCTACGTTCATTTATTTAATTACTTAAGGCACACAAACAGTAACTGTTAAGTATTACATAATAGCTTAGCTTAGGATCTATTGTAGTATGTGAGCCAGTTGAAGCTAAGTTAAGCTACAAAAAAAGTTTTCTTGTACTGTTCGAAGGCATTTCTTCACTCATTGAATTGAAAACCATTCATGTATTTATTACACTTAGCACACTGAATGGAGACAAAAAACAACCAAGTCTTGGATGTTTACATGTGTGAGATGTCGCTGTTTCTGGTTCCCACGACACAGGATATCCTAGTGTGGGGCCAGGAGCAATGTATGTGCCAGTATGTAAATATTATGTTATTGTCGCGGTCCTATCCCGAACCATCTAGAATAGTCGCCGCATGCTGCGTTTTAGTAAACAATAAACGCTGCAAGCAATAATGACTCGTATGTCCACTAGCGTAAGGTGCAAAACTCTTTAAATGAGTAACTGTTCGAGCGACCTTGCCGCGTGTACCGAGTGTAGGTACGTAGTTACGGGAATGTTCTAGAACCCTGGCCGGCGGATATAAATAGCGGCCGCCGCGGCGCGCTGTCAGTTCCGTTTGGAATAGCGAAGAGTGAACTTCGAGCGAACATACCTGCGATACTTACGAGAGATAACCTACGACCTCAGCGATACTATTGGACTTCGATTACACCTGCGATTGGAATCTACGTGTGGACTTCGTGTCGTAAAGACCTGCAGATCAGACCCTGCGTGAATAAATCCTAAGAAGTTGTCATTGGCGTTTTACATCGAAATCCAGAACCCTAGCCCGTAACATTTGGTGTCAGAATTGGGGATTTGGAGATGCCACTGACTCCGAGAGAGGATACTTCTGGAGTGAGGACCAGGTCCAGAAGTGCTGCGGAGGCCACGCCCACTGCCCCTCAGGCCACGCCCACCGGCCATAGGGACACGCCCACTGGCCCCGCCCCCCAGGCCACGCCCACTGACCAAGCCACGCCCACTGCCCCTCAGGCCACGCCCACCGGCCATAGGGACACGCCCACTGGCCCCGCCCCGCAGGCCACGCCCACCCACCAGGCCACGCCCACTGGCCCCGCCCACCAGGCCACGCCCACAGACCCCGCGCGCCAGGCCCCGCCCAATGGCCTTGACCACCAGGTTTCACCAACCGACCAACAGGCTCCGCCTCGTAGCCACGCCCACCTGGCCACGCCCACCGAAGACATTAAACCTCCGTCACGTACAATGGAGGTTTTGGATATGTCGTGCCTGATGGCAATGTTGAAGGGCATGCGAGAAGAACAGAGCAAGCAGATGCAGTGCCTGCAAGAACAACAGAGCAAGCAGATGCAGTGCCTGCAAGAACAACAGAGCAAGCAGATGCAGTGCCTGCAAGAAGAACAGAGAGGCCTGCGAGAAGAACAAAGAGGCCTGCGAGAAGAACAAAAAGGCCTGCGAGAAGAACAGAAGGCAGATCAACAGGTGATCCTTTCTGCCGTTACAAAGTTCAGTGATACGGTCGCTAAGCTACATGAACATGTAGAGGTAGTGACCGAACGGGTTACCAAATTAGAGGAGGACCTACAAAGTCTGAAAAACGGCCTCACTGGACTAGAGCAGGAAGTTCGGCGTATAAAAGCTGCTGGAGTTACATCGAGCGGAGTTGTCAGCATAAGCCAGGGGCCTAAAGTGAAGGTGCCTCCGTACGATGGTACTACATCTTGGGTCGCCTACCGACAGCAGTTCCAGACTGTCGCTGCTTCAAACGGGTGGACGGACGAACAGAGCCTGACAGCCCTCACCGTCGCGCTCAGAGGTTCGGCTTTATCTGTCCTGGAGGGACTGCCCACCTCAGGCAGCGAGTTCAAAGATCTGCTGGAGGCACTTGAGGCTAGATACGGGGAACGACACCTGGAACACGTTTTTCGTGCCCAGCTACGCGACCGGACTCAGCGCCTGGGTGAAGGACTTCAACAATGGGCGTTGGAAATTGAGAAGCTGGTTCGAAAGGCGTACCCTTCTGCTGATAGTAAAATGGTGGATACGAATATATTGCAAGCCTTCGTCGACGGAATTAGGGATCTTGATATTAGGGCTGCAGTAAAGCTTCGCCACCATTCTTCATTAAAAGAAGCTCTGGCACACGCCCTGGAAGTTGAAGCCGTGCGTCATGATATCCGGCAAGGGTATAAACTTCGAGAAGTTACGAAAGAGGTCAAAGAGAACAAGACACCGGCCAAGAGGAACTCCGGGCCCATGTGTTACAAGTGTGGAGAAAGAGGGCATTTGCAGTTCACGTGTCCTAAGAAGGAGAGGCAACTGACCAAAACAGATGACAGACTGGTTGCGCGTCTCAACAAAATGGAGCAGCGTTTTGAAGAGTTAGTAAAGAACCATGACGCTCCGGCCTCCACTGTGAATCAGGGAAACGAAGCTAGGATTCCGAGGCGAGTACTGGCTGGAGCAGAGAAAGCCCAAGTAACCAGATTCTCGCAAGTATGCAATGGGAACGATTTGACAAGAAGGCAGAGTCCTGAAGAGTGCAAGCACTGTGCCAAACAAGGGACAAAGGATTTGCCATTGAGATTGACAAGAATGAGTCCATCGAGATCTTGGGAAGATGAGGCGATGAAAGAAGCACAGGAAGATGACGAAGATGTACGGCTCATTGTCGCATGGAAGAAACGAGGCGAGGACAAGCCAAGATGGTGCGAAGTCGCTCCTACTAGTGCTGTCACCAAGGCATACTGGGCTCAATGGGACAGTTTTATTCTTCGGAACGGAATACTTTACCGAAAATGGGAGAAACCTAACGGCAGAGAGTTCCATCTTCAGATAGTTGTCCCAAGAGATAAGGTACAAGATGTCCTTCGTGAAGTACATGACGGCGTGTCAGGTGGACATTTGGGCGTAAAAAGGACTTTAACAAAGATTCGAGAAAGGTTTTACTGGCTCCATTGTCGAGAAGATGTGCAAGATTGGTGCCGCAAGTGTGCTACTTGCGCCGCGGTGAAAGGCCCACCAACTAGAAGCCGAGGAAATCTGCAACTTTATAACGTTGGTGCGCCATGGGAACGCATTGCAGTTGATGTGGCTGGACCGTTCCCAGTAACGGAATCAGGAAATAGGTATTTCATGGTAGTTATGGATTACTTCACTAAATGGCCAGAGGTATTCGCCATACCCAATCAAGAAGCCACGACTGTTGCCTCCAAGTTGTTTGAGGAAGTAGTTTGCCGGTTTGGTGTGCCCTTGGAAATACACTCCGACCAAGGCCGGAACTTTGAGTCTCAAGTTTTTCAAGAACTCTGTAAAATATTGGGAATGCATAAGACTAGGACCACCCCATATCATCCTCAATCTGACGGCATGGTAGAAAGATTTAACCAAACACTTGAGAGACATTTAGCAAAAGTCGTTGACAGGCACCAGAGAGACTGGGACAAATACATACCGCCATTTCTTCTGGCCTACAGAACGGCAGAACATGAAAGCACGAAGGTAACCCCGGCGCGTGTAAATTTTGGCCGAGAACTGAGAATACCAGTAGATCTGCTGATTGGAGGCCCTCCTGACGACTCACGTTCTCTACACGACTACATTTCCGAGTTACGTGAGAAAATGCGAGAGATTCATGCCATAGTACGGGAAAACGGATTGGAGTCGAGTGAAAAGATGAAGACTAGGTATGACCGCCGAGCAAATACCAGCGGCTTCGAAGAAGGAGCACTAGTCTGGCTTCACAATGTAACTCGACGAAAAGGAAAATCTCCGAAATTGCAGACAAGATGGGAGGGACCGTACAAAGTGGTAACTCGGTTAAATGACGTCACGTACCGAATTCAACGGCAGCCAAGAGGTGCACAAAAAGTGGTTCACATCGACCGCTTAGCTCCTTATCACGGCAGTAATGAAGATGCTCGGGACGAGCATCTCTAAGAGGGGAGCAGTGTCGCGGTCCTATCCCGAACCATCTAGAATAGTCGCCGCATGCTGCGTTTTAGTAAACAATAAACGCTGCAAGCAATAATGACTCGTATGTCCACTAGCGTAAGGTGCAAAACTCTTTAAATGAGTAACTGTTCGAGCGACCTTGCCGCGTGTACCGAGTGTAGGTACGTAGTTACGGGAATGTTCTAGAACCCTGGCCGGCGGATATAAATAGCGGCCGCCGCGGCGCGCTGTCAGTTCCGTTTGGAATAGCGAAGAGTGAACTTCGAGCGAACATACCTGCGATACTTACGAGAGATAACCTACGACCTCAGCGATACTATTGGACTTCGATTACACCTGCGATTGGAATCTACGTGTGGACTTCGTGTCGTAAAGACCTGCAGATCAGACCCTGCGTGAATAAATCCTAAGAAGTTGTCATTGGCGTTTTACATCGAAATCCAGAACCCTAGCCCGTAACATTATGTTATGTGTTTGGGAAACTAGGGCCATCTATCGACGTTCTGAAAGATCACCAATCAGCGATCAAGAACAGCTCCCTCGACGGACAACAGCGGAACTAATTTTGACATTCGAAAATGATAACCGATATAGACGTTGCCCAAATCTGTATTGTTACGAATAAATTCGATTTCTGCTCTCAAAAGTAATTAGAATATTAATTTTTCATCGCGTACGCATTATTTACACCAAAACCCTGAGAACTGATTAATAATCTAATCTAATATTGTTTAGTTGCGCCGACTACCCGTATTTCAGTTTCAGTTTCTTCTTTTCCGTCAATGGTTGTCTGGAAGAAATTACTTTTAGTAATAAGGCCGCCACTTGTACTGTACTGTTATTTTATAAGTCTGTTATGTAATCCTTGGTGTACATGCAATAAAGAATATTCTATCTATCTAACCAAGAAAAGGACTAGACGAGACCTGCCGGCGAACATTATGTCATGTTACTTAGGACCACAGCACTCACCCCGCCTCGTCCAGTATATACTGTTGCTCGCTGTAAAGGCTGATCTCCGGTGGAGGCAGCACTTCATCCTCTTCAGCAGAGGTCGAGTTCTGATCGGGCGGTGACGTCACACCTGCTGAGAGAAGGAATCATTGCGTGTATATTCTTCTTCTCCTTCTTCAGGCTTCATAAGTCCACTACTGGACATAGCCCTCCCCTAATGAGCGCAAGGTTGTGCCATCATTGGGGGGTAATGCCCATAATCCCCACGCTGGGCATGCGGGTTGGGGATCGCAGTTCGGTGGAATTGTACTGCAGGGGGCGCTGCTGCCCACCCCCCGGTTTGTGTCCCTTAGTCGCCTTTTACGACACCCGCGGGAAGAATTGGGTTGGTGCTATTCTCTAGGCCGACACCTAGGGATGCAAAGTTTTTTTTATGATCGGATTTTATTTTATATTCTGATAGTAGACGTAATTTTAAGAAACTAATTTCATTTTTTTCGTGATTAATCGAGTTTGTCATTGTTATTTAATTAAAATGAATATTATTCGGCGTGACGTCATATGTTACATACTAAGCGCGTAGGTATTGTTCGCGATTGGATTTGTCTGTGGTTTAGTGTAAAAAGACAGATGTTTGACAGATGAAGTTGACAGGCCATTAATAGTTTTTCCACAGAATAACTACCACCACAGACGATTTAACATGTGACGTCATCATTGAGGTCATTTGAAGGGCATTTAAATATTATTATTTACTTAAAATAAGGCTCATCTTTTATGATAAACATCTCTTACATTAAAAATACTGTTGTTTGGATGCTAAGCTCGAAATGGTTTTCGATTCAGGCGGTTCACTTTTTTTTTTGCATCCCGAAATTGTTGATTACATCAACCCTTGCAAGCAACCGATCCCGCAGTCGCGACACAGGCGCGCGAGGTGCTGAACTGTGTGGCCCAGCCTGCAGACTAATAAAACTATAGATATTGTATCAAACAACCTTTATTAAAACAAGGATCACATGTAACAATAACAGAAACCACCTCTTCTAGGTATCAAAGGCACTTTTTTAGTCACAACGTGAAGCGAGCCTACTTATATCCACTGCTGGGGCACGGGCGGCACACGGCCAACGACGTCTTGTGAAACGCCGCAAGACACATTATTATAGTGTGAGTTTGTGTGTGAGTTTGTGTGTGAATGTGTGTGTGTATGTATTTGTGTAGTGTATGTTCATTCCACATATGAAAGTACTTAAGGAAAACGTTGTTGTTGTTATCAACCCTTGTATGTCCCCACTGCTGGGGCACGGGTCTCTTCCTGTAGCGCTCGAAGGTTAGGCCATACTCCACCACGGGGCCAAGCCCAGATTGGTGGAGGATTGTAAGACAGTGGCGGGCCTTACTGTCAGAAGTTGTCAAGCCGCCCATAAGGCCTCTGACATGGCTTAACGACTGACATTATATGACAGCCGGCACCAACGGCTTAACGTGCCTTGCGAAGCACGAAAACGTATCTTAAATAGATTGTTCTACAGAGTGTGAGTGAATGAGTGTGTATGTGGGTATTTGATAATATTGGAAACTTTCGTCCAAACAGATGTCCCATTCATAAGGAGTCATAAGCATCTTAGAATCAATCTAACTTAACTTTTAGTGATAAGCCCGCCGCCGCCGTCTCGATTCTTAGGTTAAGAAATATCTGTGCAATTACCACTTGTAAGAATAAAGTGTTCTCTATCTATCTATTTATCTAGACTTTTCCATTACGTATTTACCTCAAACTGACTTTGTGCGAGTGCGAGTGAGTGCGTGTAAACGTGCGTGAGTGTTGTGTGTGTGTGTGTGTGTGTGTGTGTGTGTGTAAGATTTCAGATAATAAAAATAGTAATTGTAGTTGAAGGGTACAAGGCAATGAAGACCGACATTGAACTGATATAATGGAAATAATAGATTTCAAACCTCTATAAAATATACATTACTTAAGTGATTTATTAAACAAATGTCTTATTTTTTAATAAATAGTGTTCAGTGACAAAGGTAGAAATGAACCACGGACAAAACATTTTTTTTCCGTGTACGACTAGGACCTTGCATGTTTTTGCATTGTAGTAGTATTTTTATAAGGCGACTAGCTCTCTTTTTCAAGCATTTATCTATTTTTTTCTCTCCGTAAGAACCATCCTCGTACTTTACGGAATATTCTAAAAAAAGAATCAGCGAAATCGGTTCAGCCGTTCTCGAGATTTGCGCTTACCAACACATTCGGGGATTCATTTTTATATTATAGATTACTCAGAGACTCTGCATGTTTTTCTCAAGAGCGTTTTTGCGTTTCGTTCTACCACTTTTACACTACAAAATGGCATTATCACTTTTAAAAAAGTAAAAATGCGACATTGCATGTTCTTCCCCTGTCCTCTTCTGTTTCTGCCGCTAATCCAAACGCCCCTTTTCTCCACTAACCTTTACCAGCAGTGGCCGTCTTGACCTCAGCCGTGGTAGGTACACTAGTGAGCGGCGCCGTAGCGGCAGCGGGCAGCGCGGGAGCGGCGCGGCGCTGCAGGCGGCACACTGCTAGAGACATCATGTGGGGCGCCATCGGCGGGGAGTGGGCGAATTCGTCCTGGAGCTGCGGGTTTTCGGGGCGTTGGAAAACGTTAATAGTACATTACACAACTAGGGTGGTAATACAAAGAAAGGCCGAGATCGCAGAAGTTTGCGGCCCGAGCTGCAAGCGAGGGACGTAAATATGCGATCGAGAGCTTTCTTCATTACCTCCCGTGTTGTGTACATCTTTTTATGTCTACACTTGGCCAGAAAGCGGCTTTTTCCGTACGCGCAGCGTGCGAAAAAAGCCACTTTATTGCCAGGTGTGGCATAAAAGTTTATAAGTATCGTTCCGATGTTAAACCTAACTGCAAAGTAGGTAGTCGGGGCTGTAAGTGATGCGATTTACTTCAGCCAGATGTCGCTGCCTGTACGTAATACAGAGAATAGTGTAAAGAGGTTCGAAATTACACAAGTGATATCGTTCCGATGTTAAACCTAACTGCAAAGTAGGTAGTCGGGGCTGTAAGTGATGCGATTTGCTTCAGCCAGATGTCGCTGCCTGTACGTAATACAGAGAATAGTGTAAAGAGGTTCGAAATTTCACAAGTGATATCGTTCCGATGTTAAACCTAACTGCAAAGTAGGTAGTCGGGGCTGTAAGTGATGCGATTTACTTCAGCCAGATGTCGCTGCCTGTACGTAATACAGAGAATAGTGTAAAGAGGTTCGAAATTTCACAAGTGATATCGTTCCGATGTTAAACCTAACTGCAAAGTAGGTAGTCGGGGCTGTAAGTGATGCGATTTACTTCAGCCAGATGTCGCTGCCTGTACGTAATACAGAGAATAGTGTAAAGAGGTTCGAAATTTCACAAGTGATATCGTTCCGATGTTAAACCTAACTGCAAAGTAGGTAGTCGGGGCTGTAAGTGATGCGATTTGCTTCAGCCAGATGTCGCTGCCTGTACGTAATACAGAGAATAGTGTAAAGAGGTTCGAAATTTCACAAGTGATATCGTTCCGATGTTAAACCTAACTGCAAAGTAGGTAGTCGGGGCTGTAAGTGATGCGATTTACTTCAGCCAGATGTCGCTGCCTGTACGTAATACAGAGAATAGTGTAAAGAGGTTCGAAATTTCACAAGTGATATCGTTCCGATGTTAAACCTAACTGCAAAGTAGGTAGTCGGGGCTGTAAGTGATGCGATTTACTTCAGCCAGATGTCGCTGCCTGTACGTAATACAGAGAATAGTGTAAAGAGGTTCGAAATTTCACAAGTGATATCGTTCCGATGTTAAACCTAACTGCAAAGTAGGTAGTCGGGGCTGTAAGTGATGCGATTTGCTTCAGCCAGATGTCGCTGCCTGTACGTAATACAGAGAATAGTGTAAAGAGGTTCGAAATTTCACAAGTGATATCGTTCCGATGTTAAACCTAACTGCAAAGTAGGTAGTCGGGGCTGTAAGTGATGCGATTTACTTCAGCCAGATGTCGCTGCCTGTACGTAATACAGAGAATAGTGTAAAGAGGTTCGAAATTTCACAAGTGATATCGTTCCGATGTTAAACCTAACTGCAAAGTAGGTAGTCGGGGCTGTAAGTGATGCGATTTACTTCAGCCAGATGTCGCTGCCTGTACGTAATACAGAGAATAGTGTAAAGAGGTTCGAAATTTCACAAGTGATATCGTTCCGATGTTAAACCTAACTGCAAAGTAGGTAGTCGGGGCTGTAAGTGATGCGATTTGCTTCAGCCAGATGTCGCTGCCTGTACGTAATACAGAGAATAGTGTAAAGAGGTTCGAAATTTCACAAGTGATATCGTTCCGATGTTAAACCTAACTGCAAAGTAGGTAGTCGGGGCTGTAAGTGATGCGATTTACTTCAGCCAGATGTCGCTGCCTGTACGTAATACAGAGAATAGTGTAAAGAGGTTCGAAATTTCACAAGTGATATCGTTCCGATGTTAAACCTAACTGCAAAGTAGGTAGTCGGGGCTGTAAGTGATGCGATTTACTTCAGCCAGATGTCGCTGCCTGTACGTAATACAGAGAATAGTGTAAAGAGGTTCGAAATTTCACAAGTGATATCGTTCCGATGTTAAACCTAACTGCAAAGTAGGTAGTCGGGGCTGTAAGTGATGCGATTTACTTCAGCCAGATGTCGCTGCCTGTACGTAATACAGAGAATAGTGTAAAGAGGTTCGAAATTTCACAAGTGATATCGTTCCGATGTTAAACCTAACTGCAAAGTAGGTAGTCGGGGCTGTAAGTGATGCGATTTGCTTAAGCCAGATGTCGCTGCCTGTACGTAATACAGAGAATAGTGTAAAGAGGTTCGAAATTTCACAAGTGATATCGTTCCGATGTTAAACCTAACTGCAAAGTAGGTAGTCGGGGCTGTAAGTGATGCAATTTACTTCAGCCAGATGTCGCTGCCTGTACGTAATACAGAGAATAGTGTAAAGAGGTTCGAAATTTCACAAGTGATATCGTTCCGATGTTAAACCTAACTGCAAAGTAGGTAGTCGGGGCTGTAAGTGATGCGATTTGCTTAAGCCAGATGTCGCTGCCTGTACGTAATACAGAGAATAGTGTAAAGAGGTTCGAAATTTCACAAGTGATATCGTTCCGATGTTAAACCTAACTGCAAAGTAGGTAGTTGGGGCTGTAAGTGATGCGATTTGCTTAAGCCAGATGTCGCTGCCTGTACGTAATACAGAGAATAGTGTAAAGAGGTTCGAAATTTCACAAGTGATATCGTTCCGATGTTAAACCTAACTGCAAAGTAGGTAGTCGGGGCTGTAAGTGATGCGATTTGCTTAAGCCAGATGTCGCTGCCTGTACGTAATACAGAGAATAGTGTAAAGAGGTTCGAAATTTCACAAGTGATATCGTTCCGATGTTAAACCTAACTGCAAAGTAGGTAGTCGGGGCTGTAAGTGATGCGATTTGCTTAAGCCAGATGTCGCTGCCTGTACGTAATACAGAGAATAGTGTAAAGAGGTTCGAAATTTCACAAGTGATATCGTTCCGATGTTAAACCTAACTGCAAAGTAGGTAGTCGGGGCTGTAAGTGATGCGATTTGCTTAAGCCAGATGTCGCTGCCTGTACGTAATACAGAGAATAGTGTAAAGAGGTTCGAAATTTCACTGATGCCGGTTAGTCGCCCATTGGCTCAGTTGGTAGAGCGCTGGCACGGATAGCCAGAGGTTGCGGGTTCGAATCCCGGCATGGGTGAAATTTTTTGCCTCTAAATAGGTTTTTAAGTTTATAAGTACTAAATGAAATGTCAGTGGAACTAGGATCCTCACAATATGCGATTAAAAAGCTTTGCAAAAAGTGTGTCGCTGCCTGTACGTAATACAGAGAATATTCAATTCTTTTTAATGCACTAACCCGTGCTAAGGACCTATTTAGAGGCTAAAAGTTCCAGCCGGGATTCGAACCCGCGACCTCTGGCTGCTATCCGTGCCACCGCTCTTCCAACTGAGCTAATGAGTGACTCATTGGCATCAGTGAAATTTCGAACCCCTTTACAATACTCTCTGTATCAAGTACAGGCAGCGACATCTGGCTCAAGTATCTAATTTGCATCACTTGCAGCCCCGAGTACCAACTTTGCAGTTAGGTTTTACATCGGAATGATATCGCTGTACCCACATGATTATATTCTTTTCAATGCACTAACCCGTGCTAAGGACAATTTTAAAAACCAATTTAATACGTAAGTAATACACAGAGTATTAGAGGTTCGTAATTTCACTGAAGACGGTTAGTCGCCCATAAGCTCAGTTGGGAGAGCGCTAGCACGGTTAGCCAGAGGTCACCGGTTCGAATCCCGGCATGGGTGGAATTTGTAGCCTCTAAATAGGTTTTGTTATTGCACATTATTTCACTCACCAATCGATGTCCGAGGTAGAAGCCCGCTTCTTCAGTCGCCACTATGGGCATATTGGTCAATGACACGTGAAATCTGTAACGATAGATAGATAGAATATTCTTTATTGTACACAGAAATTACAGTAACATAACTTATATAAAAAAAATATATATAGCACAAATGGCGGCCTTATTACTAAAAGCAATTTCTTTCAGGCAACCATAGACGGCGCCAAGAAATAAATTATAGACGGGTAGTATAGTAAGTATATTTAAAAAAAGAATCTATTGCTAGGCGGTAGGAAGTTCGCTGGGTCAGCTAGTAATAAATAAATATTCATGGACATGTTACACAGATCTCGTTAGCGCTATTAAGTACAACTAAATGACTTGTGCTATAGGTGCTAACTCGACGATAGATTTAATACAATAAATACATAGATAACATCCAAGACCCGAGACAAACTAGAAAAGTTCCTTTTCGGTGAGGTGGGGGGGGGGGGGGGGGGGGTGGTCGTTGCTCGCGTCCGTAGGTTTTACCCTAGATACCCTACACGTGCCTCCCGGGTGGTGCTAAACGAGTAACAACGCCGAGCATCGGGCGGCTGTAAATAACCTGACACCCTGGACATCTGAGTGCTTAGTGCGAGTTCGACAGATCCAATCGAATAACTTTACTACCGCGTTAATCGAGCATCGAGTAGTGAGTATGAGTAAGTTAACCGTTCGAACTGGCAAAACGCTGTCACAGTACAACTCGCTCTCGCGTTTATTCGTGTTTTGGCTGGTAAACGTGTTCACTTCTCAACGTAAACCATTACAACTCGCACTCAGCAATTTTAATTTCCATACTTGTCGCTAGGTGGCGCTTCCTCGATGCCATAGAAATATGAGTTTACGTTAACGCGATCGAGTAGTTAAAAACTCGCACTAAGCACTCTGGGGCGGCTACTACAAGCCGAAAGGAGTTAAAATGCCTCTAAAACAGTAGACTCGTCAACCCGCAATGGCCAGCGTGACGTTTCAAGGCCAACAGCCTTCATGTACAGACGACAAAAAGAAAGGCCCTCAGTCCCCACTGCCGTGTCGTGACAAGACACTGTAATTTAAAAACAGGCATTTTCCAGAAAACGCCAAAAATATTTCGTTAAGAAAATTCCGTATAGATACGTCAAATCAAAACAGATTACTTTAAAAATTTTACATGTGTTAAATAATAGTGCACATAATTATGCCGTACTAGTTAATTTATATTTTTTGTATATAGACTCAAATTGAAAATCTAGAATTTTCGCACTGAATACCCGCTTTTTTTCTTGACAAATAGGAAAAGGTTTTAAAGTTGTTATGACAAAACACTGCATCTATAGTTATTTGGCATAAAAATCACGAGCATGTTTTGGCAAAACACGGTACCTATCTATAGAAACAGTATTTTGTCAAAACAGGTCTCTATAATAATGGCTATACAGTCTTATTTACTATGACTGATTTGCGTATTATTAAAACTTTTTCAATATTTTTTGATGCCATGCCATGTACTTAAGGGCGAAGAATCGAATTATTCATGTTACTTCAAAACACTGTATCTATAGATTCAGTGTTTTGTCATACCACGGCAGCCCAGCCGTCCTGCAAGGCCCGACTACGGCAGCGGTCGGGGAACCGGCAGGATAGAGGGTGCTAAGAATCCCTGGGGGAACGGATACGGCTGCCTACAAATGACTTGTGCTATAGGTGCTAACTCGACGATAGATTTAATACAATAAATACATAGATAACATCCAAGACCCGAGACAAACTAGAAAAGTTCGTTTTCTACTTTGACCCGGCCGGGGATCGAACCCGAGACCTTCGGTTTTACAGTCAGCTTGCCAAACCGCTGCGCCACCGAGGCCGTCAATTGGCGATTTTATTGCCTAGAGCGATGTCCTCCAGACAACCTACGAGAGTTGCTGAAGGAAAAGTTACGTTAATTTGTATTGTCTTTTTTGGAGATTCACTTACTTTAGAATTAATGCTGTAGAAATGAGGTTCTTGAGAAGTATGTGTAGTGTTACTTTGAATGACAGGATACGCAATAGAGAGTTTTACCTAAAAATAAAACATACCTATTATTTTTTCTTGAGATATCCGGAATCCATCTTTGAGTGAAGCCTCTGCTTTTCTGTCGATTGAGTGTCTAGCCAACTTCCTCTCCCCGACGGTGGCGCCACCTACCTTGTTGGGCGATCTGTCATGGTGCCAAACTGACAACTTTTCGAACGGTTTTTAGTCATTATGAAGCTCAAGATGCACCAGGTAGAACTTACCTGGATTCCGGATATCTCAAGAAAAAATAATAGGTATGTTTTATTTTTAGGTAAAACTCTCTATTATTTGTTTCGTATCGATATCCGGAATCCATCTTTGAGTGACATGTTTGATATCTCCTGGTGTAAGAAAAGTTTAGAAAACGCTATAATGTGTGAGATAAAGAGGATATGAAAAGAAAATCATGTTTAATCAACGAAAATAAATCTAATTGAATATTAACATCAATAAGCTGCATGTACGTATTGGTTCAAACAACAATAATTACTAGGTATATTCAAATAAAACAAAAATATTGTCTGTAATTTGATAGACAATTTTGTAAAAACAATGATTTACCGAGCGGCATCGAAATAATTTGATAAGGACGTCAAATCATTTCTAATCGTATTAGTTTCAATTAATTCTCTTTGATAAAAATTTCTAAATGTATGCTCTCGTTTCCAATTACCGGTGGACAATATTTGATCTATTGGAAAATTTTCCAGCCAATTAAGTGAGGCAACAGCTGAGCGCAGAGAGCCTGGAGATGTCTCAATACCTGCTTCTCGAAGCAAAGATTTTATCCAGCCACCCAAGACAGTTCTGGATGCAGGTTTCGGGTCACCTCTGGCTGTGATAAAAAGTTCTTTAAACTTACCACTTTCTCTGCGCGACTCTGACAAAGGCAATAATAGCCTAATCCAATAGACGACATTAAGGTTCCTATCCGGGTGCTCCCGCAACCTCCATCCAGACTGTCTATAGCTGGCATTGTCGGTCTTGGAACCATATGTGGGCCAAAATACAATTGACTCACCTTCGTCCATAAAGCCAGGCTCGATATTTAGAAGAGTGAGATCGTGCACTCTGCGCCCAGATGCAAGAAGTAATAAGGTAGCTACATGTCTGGATACCTGATACAGATTATTTTCGGCAGGGGAATGATCACATAAATATTGCAACAGTACTTTTGGGTTCCAAATCGGTGGTTTAGCAGGTTGTTGTTTTGCTGCAGC
Source organism: Yponomeuta sedellus (assembly GCA_934045075.1). Classification (NCBI taxonomy): domain Eukaryota; kingdom Metazoa; phylum Arthropoda; class Insecta; order Lepidoptera; family Yponomeutidae; genus Yponomeuta; species Yponomeuta sedellus. The sequence continues at coordinate 2,056,164 of OW203750.1, read as the reverse complement.
TATTGCTTTAAGAATATGTGTGATAAAAAAGTTTGAAGAAAAATCGACATCAGTATTTACATTACTGAAAGTAGCGATCACCGATTTGTGCACCAAAATAGTTCTATAAGCTAAACCTGCGTCATTGTGTAGATGTGCTAAGTAACGTGCAACTTGTTCAGCCTTAGGATTTTTATAGTCAATGGACTGGCTGTGACACCATGTTTTCCATCTGCTCCATGCCGGTTTGTAAGTGTTTATGGTAGATGGTCGCCAACTTGACATTAGAAGATTACGTTCCGACTCAGTCCAACTGTCCACTAAACCTTGCCACCCAAAATCAACCATGCCTCCAGACATAGGTTTTGTATTTCCGGTGGATGGCAACCCGTCCTCGTGTCTACTAGTACTTGGGCCAGCGCTGGAATCTGATATGGGGGTCGGAGTGCACGTCGTTGTAGGTCTGCCTGCCAAAAGACTTTCTTCCACTTGGGGGCTATCAGAATATAATGACCGCTGGCTAGGTTCAGGTGGGACAACACGCGTGGTATCAAGTTGGGTGGAGGGAATAGCCATGCCAGTTCGTAGTTCCACTGGTGGCAAAACGCATTGTGCGACAGAGCTTGATGATCCTTCGGGTCTACTGATACATACCTTGCTACCACATGGGCTGTCCGAGATGCGAAAAGATCCACTTCCGGCTCGCCCCATATCTGAAATATCACGCTTGTTGCTTTCGGAGTAAGGTGCCATTCTGGACAGGACTTGCCGCGAGATAACGCGTCTACCTCTGCATTGAATCGGCCTGGGAAGTACTGAGCTGTCAGAGAAATATTCCAATGATCGAGTACCGCAAGAAGCTCCCGAGTCTGCTTGAGTAATCTTTTTGACTTGGTCCCGCCTTCTTTGTTTATGTAGGCGACTACAGTGCGGTTGTCTGTCTGGAGGAGTATCTGAGCGTTCTGAAGTTGATGTTCTTCTTGACGAATCGCTGCGAAAACTGCAAACATCTCTTTTCTGTTCGCATGCCATGTTTTTTGATTTCTTAGCCATGTACCTGCGATGTTTTCGTCGCCGAGCTGTGCGCCCCATCCGAAGTCGGACGCGTCTGTCGTTAGAAGATGGGTGACTGGTCCTGTGTGTATAGGCATTGAGCTCCCTAATGTGCTGAGCCACCACTGCATCTCTGAAAGGACTGGTTGTGGGATGCTTACTTGTCGGTATGGGTGGTGCTTTGGCAGCTGTCGACTGTAGTATTGCATTGTTCGACAGTGTAGCCGTCCCCGCCGGGTCACGAACGTGGCGAAGTTGAGTCTCCCCATTAGCGATTGGTACTGTCTGAGGGACCAACAGCCTTTCCGCAACTGGTGCTGAAGTGCTTTGCGTAGCGTTAGGCACTTTGGTTCCGACAAGGACTTTGCGTTGCGTTTTGTGTCCCATGTTATGCCCAGAAACTCGAGGCAGCGAGTCGGAACCAGCACAGACTTGGCGAAGTTTATGGTCCAGCCAAGATCGCGCAGCAGGTTGATGGTGAACGCTATGTTGTTGCGTAGCTCGTGTTGAGACTGGCTTGCTAACAAAAAGTCGTCCAGGTAAACTACACACCTGATGCCACGCGATCTCAGGTGCTCCGCTATCCAATTGGTGAGAGAGGCAAAGGTCCTTGGCGCCGAAGACAGGCCGAAAGGCAAGCAGGTCATTTGTAGTAAGCGACGATTGTAAACTAGCCTCAAAAACCTGCGATGTTCGTGTGCTATAGGCAGGTGAAAATAAGCTTGGCTGAGGTCGACCTTTACCATCCAATCCAGGTGCTGAAGGAAACTTGGTACTCGGAAATGGCTGAATAGCTGGAATGACTTGGTCTTTACGAACCTGTTGAGCTGCTTGAGGTTGAAGATAGGCCGGTGTGTACCATCGGGTTTCGGAGTCAGAAAGAACGTTGACAAATAGCTCGGCGTCAGTTCTGCGTCCTCCAGTACTCCCGACGCTAGCATATTCTCTATTTGCAGGTTCATATGAGGGGACTGTTTGGTCTGATAATTTTGCATGGTCCATGAATTGGGAAATATCAAGGGTGGTTTTAGCATAAAAGAAATCCGCGTGCCGACTAACAATTTGCATATTTCTATTGGAGCTCCTAGATTTCTCCACACCCCCTGAAATCGCCTTAGACAACCACCCTGAAAGCTTTGAGAGTCATTCGCGGTGTTTATTTTTAAGAGGTGTACGGGATCGGGGCTTTTTTCCTTTTGAGGTTCGCTTGTCGTTGCCGCTTTTTCCTCGATTAGGCTTATGAGTCGCTTGCGGCGCACGCTGCTCTTTTTTGGTGTTTTTTCCTTGACGAAAGAAGTTATCGTTTTGTTTACTAGTGGATGGCTTTGAATTTGCATAAAACTTCTCTTTGTATTGCTGTTGAACCGATCGGGATTGCGCAATTAACTTTTCGACCCCCCCAATTTTTTGCAAGTAAGTTTGCATTGCTTCGCATTCAAATAGTAAGTTAGAGCTTGGGGGCATTTTTTGCAAGACATCGCGATGAAATTCGTCCGGTATTTGACGTAACAAGGCCTCTCGGCGCAATGTAACAAGATCAGCACGCCTTCCACAAACTATTTGTAATAAATCGTCGGAAACGTTGCTATACGTAGAAGTTTTTGAAAAAAGTTCCTGAATTTTTTCGAATAGCGATGATGACGTGAGATTTATCTTAGAATCGCTCGACCAATCAACGAGTGTTTGTAAGGCCAATTGTAATTCTTCTTTTTGGGAAAGAATAGCGTTTGACAAGGCAGCAAAAGTACGCTCTAAAAGATGCATTCGGGGGTCCTCGCGTACGGCAGCCGCCTCGAACCGCTTCAGTTCATCGTTCACATTTAGTTCGACAAAACCGGGGGTAGACAAATATTTTTTTCTGTGTTTCGGAAAAACGTATAGCATACCAATCGTCACAATTGAAACGTTGCAATTGCGCTAATTTTGCTCTCTCGGTCATTACATTTCACAAAAACAGGGTCTTTGACTGTTGTGGAAAGATCCGATAGTACAAGCTGAGGTTTTTCCGTGCTACCCGTAGGGCGGCGTAAATCAAGATCATTTAGGGTTACAGCGGTATTAGTTGATGAAACTGCCACACCGTCGGCGCCAACACTATCTCTAGCAGTATTTTGCGTTATCATGTTGGTCAAAAAGGCCACTTGTTGCGACAAAAATTCAAATTGAAGATCACTCACATGTTTGGTCCGGTTTGTTTTACGAACCCTTTCTTTGCTGGAGCTGGAGGCGTTGCTCGATGTCGTAGATCCCTCGCTGCTCGAACTCGGAGAAGGAGAACGCTTTCGTTTTTTTGAACCACGATCATCACTTTTTTGAGTATTTTTCTCAACCGAAATCACACTTTCACCATTACTGTTCTCGTTCTCCATTTTATTTAGAGAGAGGAATTTAATTTTTATTTTAACACTGTAAAATTCAACAGTTTTTCGTTAGCTAGAACGATGTTCACGACGCGAAAAACGACGCTATAATGACTAAAAACCGTTCGAAAAGTTGTCAGTTTGGCACCATGACAGATCGCCCAACAAGGTAGGTGGCGCCACCGTCGGGGAGAGGAAGTTGGCTAGACACTCAATCGACAGAAAAGCAGAGGCTTCACTCAAAGATGGATTCCGGATATCGATACGAAACAAATAATAGTCTGATTAGAGAACGTTGTGGACTGAAAGAGGATGTAGTGACTAGAATTGAGAAAGGAATGTTGCGTTGGTTTGGACATGTGGAGAGGATGAAGGAAGAAAGATTGACGAAACAAATATATATTGCGAACGTGAGTGGAAGGGCTGGTAAGGGACGTCCCAGGCGGACATACATCGACCAGATAGGGGATGTATTAGCAAAGGCAAAGATAAAAAGTACCCGGAAGCGGCGTGCGTGCATGCAACGACTTATGAACGTTGATGAAGCGAAGCTGATCTGTCAGGATCGTGGCAAGTGGCAGTCCCTGGTCTCTGCCTACCCCTCTGTGATACAGGCGTGAGGTTATGTATGTATGTATGTATGTATGTATGTATGTATGTATGTATGTATGTATGTATGTATGTATGTATGTATGTATGTATGTATGTATGTATGTATGTATGTATGTATGTATGTATGTATGTATGTATGTATGTATGTATGTATGTATGTATGTATGTATGTATGTATGTATGTATGTATGTATGTATGTATGTATGTATGTATGTATGTATGTATGTATGTATGTATGTATGTATGTATGTATGTATGTACCTATGTTTTTTTTTTCCAACAAAACATAAACATTTCACTTAAGTGAATATAGCATGCATAACAAGCACTTGCTGCCACTCACCGGTCTCTCACGATGGTCAGTTTGAAGGAGGCTCGGAAGTGAGGTTCGTCCAAACAGGGGAACGCTGAGCGCGCGTTCGTCAACCAGAACCGTGTCACTGCGCAGCGACTGAAACAGTCCACATCGATATCAAACTATCAACCGATATATAAGTAAATATAGCTACACCAATGAAGCGCTCGTGGCCTAGGCGAACCGAGTGATTGGAATCAATCAGTTGGTTAAGCAACAACCGGCGCTGTTAGGTACAGGATGGGTGTGCGTCCCGTCATCCCGTGACTACCGCTGGTGGCATTTTTCCGAGCGCTTCCGTGCTTCGCAAGGCACGTTGAGCCGTTGGTGCCGGCTGTCATAGAATGGCAATCGTTAAGCCATGTCAAAGGCTTTATGGGCGGCTGTATAACTTCTGACCCGGCCCGCCACTGTCTTACTCCACCAACCCGGACTTGGACCCAGTGGTGGAGTATGGCCTAACCTTCCTGCGATGCAGGAAAATACCCGTGCCCCAGCAGTGGGGACATACAAGGGTTGATAACGATAGCTACACCCGATTTCATTCTATAGTAAAAAAAACTTAATTTGTCGATGCCGGAATCCCGACATTTTTTCGATACGAAAGTGCTATCCACGTTAGCTAACACCTCAACTTTAGGCAAATATGCATCAGATTATCCGACTTCAAGTCATAAACTCATAACCAATCCCTCGGTAGAGGCCCCACCTCCTTCGTAAAAGCCCAGTTGGAACGTTGGATAACTTTTATAATTAATAATAAACTCTGGAACGACTTCAGGTGTGGTTTTATTTGCAGATTTAGTATAATATTTTAATAAAACAGAAAAAAAACTGGATAAAAACGGATAAGCAGGTAAAAAGTCAGATCTGGTCAAAGCGTAAAGTAGTAGTGGTGAAAAATGAGGGAAATCGAAGAATGAGTGACAAAATTTAAATATTTGAAAATAATAGATGGAAAAAGGAAATAAAAATGGTGTGAAGAGGTTTGCACCGTTACACTACCCGGGGTTACCAGGTAAAAAATTTTTTTTTTTAAATATATTTATTTAAAAAAAAATATACTTGTTAAAAAAATATTGTCAAAATAAAAAAAAAATTAAGTCAAGAGAGGTAAGTAATTAAATTGAAATTTAAACACAAGGTCGAGAGTGAAGTCGATGATAAAAAAAAATTGTCGAAATAATAAAATTTAAATTTAAAGTCATGAGTCAGGTCGATGAAGGTCGGGGATGTGGGATGGGTAAGTAAATATGGTGAAAATGAGGGAAATCGAAGAATGTGTGACGTACATAATTTAAATATTTGAAAATGATAGATAGAAAAAGAAATAAAAATGGTGTGAAGAGGTTTGCACCGTTATACTACCCGGGGTTAACAAGTAAAAAAAATTTTTAGTAAAATATATTTATTTAAAAAAAATATACTTGTTAAAAAAATATTGTCAAAATAAAAAAAAAAATAAGTCAAGAGAGGTAAGTAATTAAATTGAAATTTAAACACAAGGTCGAGAGTGAAGTCGATGATAAAAAAAAATTGTCGAAATAATAAAATTTAAATTTAAAGTCATGAGTCAGGTCGATGAAGGTCGGGGATGTGGGATGGGTAAGTAAATATGGTGAAAAATTAGGGAAATCGAAGAATGTGTGACGTACATAATTTAAATATTTGAAAATGATAGATAGAAAAAGAAATAAAAATGGTGTGAAGAGGTTTGCACCGTTACACAGTGAAACCATCACTAGATTACGTCGAAGTGTCACTCCCATGACTGACTCGTCATTGGCAAAAATAGTCGTCCAAATTAGGACCGATTTGAGTTGCCATTAACTAAAAAAAAAAAGTTTACTTTATTTTTGATAACATGATTTAAGGCGTTTTGGTCGGTTTTTCCATTGGCGGCGCTAGTCAGCATCCTGAAGCACCTTTTTCGATTTCGACCCTGTATGTCCCCACTGCTGGGGCACGGGTCTCTTCCTGCACCGCAGGAAGGTTAGGCCATACTCAACCACGGGGGCCAAGTCCGGGTTGGTGGAGGATTGTAAGACAGTGGCGGGCCTTACTGTCAGAAGTTATCGAGCCGCCCATAAGGCCTTTGGCGTAACGACTGCCATTACATGAAATCGGCAGCTACGACTACCTAAATTGAAAAATACTTACTGTCGCGGACTGCCAGCCAAAAAGAATCCTTTCTGCTTGTCACTTCGGTCCAGTTTCGTGATGAACCGCAGGCTGAGTGTGTAGTTGTATTTGCGTCGCAGCTTGTCCTGTGAAAGAGAATGTGTATATCAGTTCAAATCAAATCATACCAACTTGACACTCACGAAAGGGCTGGTCGACCAGTTCAACGTCGCTCAGCGAGCTATGGAGAGAGCTCGCTCGGAGTTTCTCTAAAGAATAGGATTCGCAACGAATGCATCCGACAAAAAACCAAAGTTACCGACATAGCTCAGAGAATTAGCGAGCTGAAGTGGCAGTGGGCTGGCCATATCTCGCGAAGAACCGACAACCGTTGGAGTAAACGTGTACTTGAGTGGAGACCGCGACTCGGCAAACGTAGTGTAGGACGCCCTCCGACCAGGTGGGATGACGATCTTCAAAAAACTGTCGGCAGATGCTGGACGCGGCAAGCTAACGACAGGGCGCTATGGCACTTATTAGGAGAGGACTATATCCAGCAGTGGACTAACTTATAACCTGAAGAAGAAGAAAAGAAACCAATTTATTTTAACGTAAAGAATTTACATTCTGTTTGCTGAATGTCATTGTACCATGTAAAATGTAAGCCGCTGCAGGGGCCGTATTGTAGTGGAGAAAAATGCAGCGGGAAAAAAAAACTCCACTCTGACCATCTTTTCTCAGTTGTGTATGTGTGTATTAGGTGTGAATAAGTGTGTCTATCAGAGTGAAGTCCAATGTTGTGGAGATGACGCGAGACATTTGTAAGGTTGAGGGAAGTGGCAAACACTGGTCTCTGCCTATACCGTTCATTAATCAAAATAATAAAAATGTTAACCACATTGAATGTTAACCACATTGACTCTTGATGAATGAAAGGTCCTGCGTTGCAGGAAGAGACCCGTGCCCCAGCAGTGGGGACATACAAGGGATGATAACGTAACGTAACGAGTGAAAAGTCAATGTTACCACATTGACTCGTGATGAGAGAAAAGTCAATGTTACCACATTGACTGGTACATTCCTTACATTAAGTCTGGTCAGCGGGCTACCCGAGCGTCTTCGCGATCTTCGGCCCAACAGCGCCGCCGCTCTTGAAGAGCGCTCGCTCGGCTGGTACTTATGTGTTCATTTATTCGTTCGTCTGTGATTGAGTCACTTATTCACTCGTTCGTTCGCTAATCAATACATTCATTCATTCTTTCTTTATTTCGTTCGTTCGTTCATTCAAGTATTCATCCATTAATTTATCCATTTCATGATACATTAATTTGTTCATTCGTTATATTCTTTTTAATGCACTAACCCGTGCTAAGGACAACTAAAAAAAAACCCTGATGCCAGTGAGTTAGCCAGAGGTCGCGGGTTCGGGTCCCGGCATGGGTGGAAGTTTTAGCCTGTAAATATGTTTTTAAAATTGTTCTCTCGTTTCATACTGATTCTTACACAGCTCACGGGGCCTCACCTTGAACTCGATATCAGTCGGATTGGCGGGCATAGTCATTGACATAGAAGCGGGTGGATCGTCAATCATATTCGAGAACGGAATTTTGTAGCATACATTATACCATTCGCATGGCCCCACCTTGAACTCAGTATAAGTCTGTTCAGCGGGCCGCACCGCCGCTCTTGAACAGCGCTGGCTTAGCTGGTACTCATCTGTTCATTCATTCGTTCGTTAGTTCACTCATTGATTCATTCACTCACTCACTCACTAACTCACTCATTCATCCATTCATTCATTCATTCATTCATTCATTCATTCATTCATTCATTCATTCATTCATTCATTCATTCATTCATTCATTCATTCATTCATTCATTCATTCATTCATTCATTCATTCATTCATTCATTCATTCATTCATTCATTCATTCATTCATTCATTCATTCATTCATTCATTCATTCATTCATTCATTCATTCATTCATTCATTCATTCATTCATTCATTCATTCATTCATTCATTCATTCATTCATTCATTCATTCATTCATTCATTCATTCATTCATTCATTCATTCATTCATTCATTCATTCATTCATTCATTCATTCATTCATTCATTCATTCATTCATTCATTCATTCATTCATTCATTCATTCATTCATTCATTCATTCATTCATTCATTCATTCATTCATTCATTCATTCATTCATTCATTCATTCATTCATTCATTCATTCATTCATTCATTCATTCATTCATTCATTCATTCATTCATTCATTCATTCATTCATTCATTAATTCATTCATTCATTCATTCATTCATTCATTCATTCATTCATTCATTCACTCAATCGCCCACTCACTCACTCACTCACTGACTATTCGTTCGTTCAATAATTAATTTGTTCATTCACTTAATTTCACTTCATATTGATTCTAACACAGTTCGCGTGGCCTCACCTTGAACTCAATATAAGTCTGGTCAGCGGGCGGGTAGTCGAGCGTCTTCACGATCTTCGGTCCGACCGCGCCGCCGCTCTTGAAGAGCGCTCGCTCGGTCACGTTCACGTCGCGAGCGTTCAGCACCAGAAACTGCGTGTCGCGGTCCACTTTGAAGTCTATGGAGACCTCGCCTGGTGACCGAAAAAAATTATAAGTTACCCCTAAATTAACGTTCTTTGATAATAATAGTAAAACGGTACATGAAAGGGGCCTTCCCGAGGGCGTGCAAGGGCGTGCTTAATGCAAGAAGCATTCTCTTCCAGCACACCGGGTCACTTCAAGTGCGAGTCACTTCAACGCCAACACACTTTGGCGTTGAAGTGACTCGCAAAGGGGTAGTGCAGGAAAAGAAGTTGAACTACAATAATGAACTAAGTATTCGTCCGTATTCGTCCACTGCTGGGTATCAGTCTCCGCCACATCACTTCCAGCCACAGCAAGAGCCCTGCCTCTGATCGCCGTCGTCAAATCAATTATGCGCTTAGGCTTAGGCGCATGCTGAAATGCAGGCGACGCAGTACAGCACAGCACAGTTCAGTACAGGGCAGGGCAGTTGAGGCAGACATAGGGCCCCTCCGCATTCTGCGACGCAACTATTCGCTCCATTCCTTGGCAATTCTCTCCAATAATAACTCTTTCAAAGTTTTTTTAATAGTATGGGGATGATTTGTAGGTATCATACAAACAAGGTGCAGAGTGCTTAGTGCGAGTTTGACAGATCCAATTGAATAACTTTACTACCGCGTTAATCGAGCATTGAGTAGTGAGTATGAGTAAGTTAACCGTTCGAACTGGCAAAACGCTGTCACAGTACAACTCGCACTCGCGTTTATTCGTGTTTTGGCTGGTAAACATGTTCACTTTTCAACGTAAACCATTACAACTCGCACTCAGCAATTTTAATTTCCATACTTATCGCTAGGTGGCGCTTCCTCGATGCCATAGAAATATGAGTTTACGTTAACGCGATCGAGTAGTTAAAAAACTCGCACTAAGCACTCGGGATGCGACAACTAAAGACAGAGCGCTATGGCGCTCATTTGGGGACGGCTATGTCCATCAGTGGACTAGGTACATAATATACCTAGTCTGAAATTGAAGAAGAAGAAACAAGGTTCGAACTAATTCAATTAAATGTTCTGTCTATGCAACAAAATTGTTAGTAGACACGCCTCGACTTGCACGCGTCGCGCAGAAATCTGTGCCGGCACTACAACGAGACGCAGAGCAGGGCAGACACATGTCTGCGTCGCACGTGCCTGCGCCGCAGCGTACGTAGCCCAATGACGTTCCATGCTTTACAAAATCTTTGTATTATATTTCTATTACACGAATATATCCGATAGTAGCCGAGGTATACTCTAAAAGCTAACAGAATACTTAACATTTACCTACATACAGGCACATGCATTGCTTTTGGCGCCACACTAGGATACCCTGTGTCGTGGAAACCAGAAACAACGACATCACAAACATGTAAACATCCAAGATCTGGAGTTTTTTTTTCCCAGCCATATAATGCTGTTTTCTGCCTACCTCTCAATTCCCCGGTAGTCAGGTTTGGATGTAGCCAAAGACTGTAGTGTTTCGGGGTCACGAAGGTGGGCAGCCGTGCTCCACGCCACGGGAAGACCATGCCATTCGTTGCTATTCTTTCTCTGTGGATAAAAAAAAATGCCATCATCAACCCATTATGTCCCCACCAAGGGGCACGGGTCTCTTCCCTAAGGAAAGTATAGGCCATACTCCACCACGGGGGCCAAGTCCGGATTAGTGGAGGCTTGCAAGACTTACTGTCAGAAGTTTTCAAGCCGCCCTAAGGCCTCTGACTTGGCTTAACGACTGCCAACTGCCAACTGCTTAACGTGCCTTGTGAAACACGGAACCGCTCGGAAAAATGCCATTAGAGTTAGATATAGTCAGTCACCCATCCATGCACTGAACGCGCCCTATGTCGCTTAACCTTCGTGATCGTTTAAGATCACTTTGAATGATCTTTCAGAGATATCAAAATGGAGTAATACTCATGGTCTCAAGATCAACCCCAATAAAACGCAGATTATTATCGTCGGTAGACAGCAAGTTATTTCTAGGGTTGACATGGTTCCTACAGTTGACATGCTTCCTATAGTTATGTTTGAAGGTGCAACTATTCCATTCAGTCAGACTGTTAAAAATCTTGGTATTATTATTGATAGTACACTATCTTGGGTACCACAGCTGTAAGTGGTGAGCCGGAAGATGTTCGCGTCTGCAAGCTCACTTAGACGGCTTCGTAATTTTCTACCCACTGCTACCAAAGTTGCATTAGCACAATCACTCCTTCTTCCTATTCTCGACTACGCTGATACATGTTATCTAGATATCACCGAGGAGCAACTGAATAAACTTGAGCGCCTTCAAAACTTCTGCATCCGGTTCATATTTGGTCTGCGCAAATATGATCACGTTTCCGAATTTCGTACAGAGCTCAAGTGGCTCCCAATCCGCCTCCGCCGGAATACGCACATAATTTCTCTTCTCTACTGCATACTGTTTAATCCAGCAACTCCTTCCTACTTCAAAGATCGCTTTGAGTGCCTTCACTCTTCTCATATCCTTACTCTTCGCTCCTCCCAAAACCTTCTCCTAAAAATCCCATCCCATCACACCACCTTCTACAGCTGCTCTTTCACCGTGCAAGCAGTCCGTCTCTGGAATAGTCTGCCGGTGGAAGTACGGAGAGCCAAGTCCCTACCCATTTTTAAAACTATGATTAAGGAATACTATCTAGCTAGTGTTATGTAAAACTGCTGTTATTTGTAGTACTGTTCTGCAATTGTTGGTATTTTATTTATGTCCTGTACATATATTGTTATGCCTATAAAAGTATGTATTTATACATAATATATATTTATTATATCACTATCTAATTATGGATATCATTATTTATATGTATGTTTTTAGGGTTAGTATAAGAATGCGGTCCAAGCCGGTACCAACTTATATGCTAGGCCGTATTTTCTTGCGACCTAGCATATACCGGTTGGGGTTGTCCGGTATTATTTCGCGACTCACCTGGCAACCCTAGTGGAGAGGATGAAGGAAGAAAGATTAAGGAAACAAATATATACTGCGAATGTGAGTGGAAGGACTGGTAAGGGACATCTAAGCGGACATATATCGACCAAATAGGGGATGTGTTAGCAAAGGGGAAGATAAATAGTACCCGGAACAGGCGTGCATGCATGCAACGACTTAGGAACGTTGATGACGCGAAGGTGATCTGTCAGAATCGTGGCAAGTAGCAGTCCTTGGTCCCTGCCTACCCCTCTGGGATATAGGCGTGAGGTTATGTATGTAGTAAGATCAGATTTAAACAACGAAAAGTGATTTATAAATTACAAATTTAAAGTACTTCAGGAAATTTGGAAACTAAGAATTAAGATTTGACAGCCATGTCAGGAAAGACAGAAAGAGGAAACGTATAGGAACCAGTAATAAAAACCACAGAAACTTTTATACACACTCGGGTGTGAGTGTGTGTAAAACACTCACACACGCCTTCATCTCTTGCACTTGTATTCACATGTGCAAAAAACAAGGAACCACTAATAAAACGCTCACAAACATTTATAGACACACTCAAACACTCACACACCCGGTCTCCTTCATATCGCCATCTCTTAAATCTTCACACACTAATACACACCTTTAATTTCACTTATATCTCTGTTCCAATAAAAACCCACCCTTGGTAGCTTAGCAAGAAGGTTCAACTTACTTATTGGCAGCCGCAGCTGTGGAGTCGGCGTCAGTCGGAGGCTGGCCCGGTATGATTGCATTATCGCCCAAGCATGGACAGTCTGGGAAACAAAGGGTTGTAGTCAAAATTCATCGCAAAATACACAGAATAAAACGAAAATAAAAGCACCATGAGTTTTTTTTCCGCTTCCTTTGTTTGTCAGAAACAATAGTAGATTGTTAAACGAGGGTGGAAAGAATCAATTCCAGAGGTATTTAGACGCCCGAGCGCAGCGAGGGCGGCTATAGTCCGAGTAGGAATTGATTCTTTTAGCCGTGTTGGACACTCTACATTTCATTTTGAATATGAGGAAAATAAAAACTTTAGAACTCATTCAAATCTTACAGTGCGTTCACATTAACTTGACGCGTGAGAGAATGGGTAGCACTGAGATGTTTACTGTTGCCATGTTAAATAAGAAATAATTCCCATTACTTGGGGAAAATAAAAGGATTGAGGGCTTGTTTTACCATCTTCCGATTAGGTCCAAAAGCTAATTCACATGTTATGTCCTTGTTAGCAATTCTCTCACGCGTCAAGTTAATGTGAACGCACTGTAGCAAGATTATTACCATTTTTTTTTAATTCCGTCACAGATACGTAATAACAGATTAGTCTCCCGCCAATTCATGTCGATTTTTTTATTTTTATGAAACTCTTATTCCGCTCATTATTTTTGTGTTCTGAGTTCCGCTCAAAGAAGTTTGCGCTAAATTCACACTGGCTGCTTAGAAACTCACATGGCCGCAGCATTTTTTTAAATAAGTTTTTTACATAAAGCTCTTCACAGCTGACAGTAGTTCTATTTTTGAAGTTCATTCCGTCCCTTAAGTGGGAAGTAATTTGAATGAGTTTTTCCCTCTCTAGGGAGGGAAGCAGCATTTTCCACCCAATAATCAGATCAAATCAGATACTTTCCGAGCATATGAAATGAAAAAATATTTGTATCATTCAACTCACCGGCCGAAGGCGCAGCATAGACGACCAGCAGCGCTATTGCGAACAGGGTCCCCAAAAACAGAGCAGCCAGACAGAGTGCGCGGCGCTGCGAGCAGACCGCTACGGGTCCGTTGCGGAGATCACGCGCCTCGCGAGCCTTGTCAGAGTCTGTCGGGGAACCGGTGGGAAAACGCTACTATTTTTCTTCAGCTACTTTTAAAGAAGCGCTCGTGGCCTAGTCGAACCGTGTGATTGGAATCGATCACTAGAGCTAAGCAACAACAGGCGCGGCAGGATGGGTGACCGTACTGTGTCTACCGTTAGTGGAATTTTTTCGAGCGCTTCCGTGCTTCGCAAGGCACGTTAAGCTGTTGGTGACGGCTGTCATGTAATGGCAGTCGTTAAGCCATGTCAGAGGCCTTATGGGCGGCTTGAGAACTTCTAATAGTAAGGCTCGGCACTGTCTTACAATCCTTCACCAACCCAGACTTGACCCCCGTGGTAGAATATGGCCTAATCATGCTGCGATGCAGGAAGAGACCCGTGCGCCAAATCTTTTTTTTTTGTAAAACGTTACTAAATTTTATTCAGCAACGAATTGAATAAACATCTGGTAGCCTTAGGCCTACTTGTGTCAGCCCGAGTTAGCTCATTTAACTCGAGTTACACGGTTAAATCGATAATTTTGTATGATCGATTGATTTAACCTACTGATGTGCCGATTCCATTATTAAGATAATCGATTAATCGATTACGCTGATAATCACGATCGATTAATAATCGATTATGGCCGATTATTAGATAAATAAAAAAAAATTGACAAGAAAGTTTAATTGAAGTCTAACATTGATACTACAATATATAAGAAAATACAAAATGAAAAACAAATTACAATCTGAAAGTATGTATTAATCACAAAAAAAATATAAGAAGAGCCGAGACCGATACATTTTTTATTTAATTAAATTCCAATTAGCATTCAAAAATATTAAACAGTCAAGATGTTTTGGGAGAAGTCGATTCCTTCTCAAATTCAATTCATTTCATTCATTAGCTTGAGAATTATTTATAGGGAAATCCCTTGTTATTGGGTTACCATAACTAATAAACTGTAGGAAGTGTCGTGACTGATAAAATCGATTATTTCCGATTATCAAGTCACAATCGATAGTTGCCGATTAAAAAAATAATCGATTAATCGATTACTGATAATCGATTCCGCACATTACTGATTTAACCGGTTAACTCGAGTTAAATGAGCTAACCCGAGCTGATGCAAGAGGGCCTTATAGTTTAAGCCACGGTTCCTCAGACGAAATTATATTAAACTAGCTGACCCAGCGAACTTCGTACCGCCTGGCAGATGATATTTTTTTTATTTTTCTCTCCGTAAGAACCATCCTCGAACTTTAAGGAATATTCTAAAAAAAGAATTAGTGATATGGGATCAGTTGCTCTCGAGATATGCGCTTACCAACACATTCAGCGATTCATTTTTATATTAAAAGAAGACTAGCTGGCCCAGCGAACTTTGTGCCGCCTAACAGTCGATTCTTTAATTTTTTTTTATTTTGCTCGACGTAAGAACCATCCCCGTACTTCAAGGAATATTCTAAAAAAATAATTAGCGAAATCGGTTCAGCTGCTCTCGAGATTTGCGCTTACCAACACATTCGGGGATTCATTTTTATATTATAGACTAGGGGGCGAGCCCCCTGCGCGCTTACGCGCGCCAACCCCCAGCCGCTCCGAGCTGCGCTCTCCGCGGCGCTCGGCCTAGGGCCTCGCTAGACACTTATTGTAGGGAATTGTTGCATGGGAACATGTATGGTCTCGGCCTTCGGCCTCGGCCTGGACGGAGCTCGGCCTTCGGCCTCGCCGCGGCGGGGTTCTTCGTGCCCGCTCCGCGGAGCTCGGCCTCCGGCCTCGCAAGTTTGTCCCTCTTTGCTCTTGCGCTGGTAATTGTCCGCCGTAACCTGAACGTTCTCGGCCTTCGGCCTCGGCCTGGACGGAGCTCGGCCTTCGGCCTCGCCGTGGCGGGGTGTCTCGTGCCCGCTTCGCGGAGCTCGGCCTCCGGCCTCGCAAGTTTGTCCCATTTTGCTTTTGCGCTGGTACTTGTGCGCCGTAACCTGAATGGTCTCGGCCTTCGGCTTCGGCCTCGCCGCGGCGGAGTTCCTCGTGCCCACTCCGCGGAGCTCGGCCTCCGGCCTCGCAAGTTTGTCCCTTTTTGCTTTTGCGCTGGTACTTGTGCGCTGTAACCTGAATCGTCTCGGCCTTCGGCCTCGGCCTAAACGGAGCTCGGCCTTCGGCCTCGCCGCGGCAGAACTTTTTGTGCCCGCTTCGCGGAGCTCGGCCTCCGGCCTCGCAAGTTTGTCCCATTTCTCTGTTGAAAAGTCAATTTTAGTACTAAATCTCCATACAAAAATTTGTCATTTTCAATCATCAATATCTCGGCCGCCATCTTGAAATTCCAAGATGTCGGATTTTTCTCATATACCTGGGTCCTTTGGCAACGCGATGCCGCTTACGGCATATCTCCAGCATATGCCCAGTTGGCTGCCGACTTTTTTGCGCAAAGGTCGATTTTTCGGTCGGCTATATCTGCGCCGCTATTTTGAATTTCGAACAACAAAAATTTTTTTTTTCAATCGGATCACTATATCACCATACTATCAAAATTTCATCCAAATCGGCCGGTAAACTACAGAGTTAGCACCTTCGCGTAGTGGAACTCGTTCGAAATTCAAAAATCGGCTTCATAGGATGGCTGTAATTCATACATTTCCTACAACTTTCTCATACATCATTTTCGTCCAAATCTTACCGTTTCCGAGAAAACGTATGGATGAATAGATCAGTGAGTATACCGGATTGTAGCTTTATATATATACTAGGGGGCGAGCCCCCTGCGCGCTTACGCGCGCCAACCCCCAGCCGCTCCGAGCTGCGCTCTCCGCGGCGCTCGGCCTAGGGCCTCGCTAGACACTTATTGTAGTGAATTGTTGCATGGGAACATGTATGGTCTCGGCCTTCGGCCTCGGCCTGAACGGAGCTCGGCCTTCGGCCTCGCCGCGGCGGGGTTCCTCTTGCCCGCTCCGCGGAGCTCGGCCTCCGGCCTCGCGAGTTTGTCTCGTTTTGCTCTTGCGCTGGTACTTGTGCACCGTAACCTGAACGGTCTCGGCCTTCGGCCTCGGCCTGGACGGAGCTCGGCCTTCGGCCTCGCCGCGGCGGTGTTTCTCGTGCCCGCTCCGCGGAGCTCGGCCTGCGGCCTCGCAAGTTTGTCCCTTTTTGCTCTTGCGCTGGTACTTGTGCGCCGCAATTTGAATGGTCTCGGCCTTCGGCCTCGGCCTAAACGGAGCTCGGCCTTCGGCCTCGCCGCGGCAGAACTTTTTGTGCCCGCTTCGCGAAGCTCGGCCTCCGGCCTCGCAAGTTTGTCTCATTTCTCTATTGAAAAGACAATTTTAGTACTAAATCTCCATACAAAAATTTGTCATTTTCAATCATCAATATCTCGGCCGCCATCTTGAAATTCCAAGATGTCGGATTTTTCTCATATACCTGGGTCCTTTGGCAACGCGATGCCGCTTACGGCATATCTCCAGCATATGCCCAGTTGGCTGCCGACTTTTTTGCGCAAAGGTCGATTTTTCGGTCGGCTATATCTGCGCCGCCATTTTGAATTTCGAACAACCAAAATTTTTTTTTTCAATCGGATCACTAAAACACAATTCTATCAAAATTTCATCCAAATCGGCCGGTAAACAACAGAGTTATCACCTTTGCGTAGTAAACCGCGTTCGAAATTCAAAAATCGGCTCCATATCGTCTATATATATATATATATATATATATATATATATATATATATATATATATATATATATATATATATTTTATATAATATATATATATATATATATATATATATATATATATATATATATATATATATATAACTAGCTGACCCAGCGAACTTCGTAGCGCATAACAGTCGATTCATTATTACTTATTATTATTAAATTTTTTTTTTCTCGCCGTAAGAACCATCCTCGTACTTCAAGGAATATTCTAAAAAAATAATTAGCTCGGTTCAGCTGCTCTCGAGATTTGCGCTTACCAACACATTCGGGGATTCATTTTTATATTATAGATAGGTTAACAAAAAATAGTAGATAGGTACCTTCCGGACATCATTGTCATCTAATATTTTTTCACTTAGGGATTAGTTAGCAAAAGTTTCCATCGAGGACTAGATAAGCTCCTAAACTGCCAAAGCCATCTAAAGTGAAAGTGAAAATATTTTATTTACCATAAAATCAATGCTTAAAAACTACAAATCAATATATTCGTTATCAACCCATTTATGTCCCCACTGCTGGGGCACGGATCTCTTCCTGCATCGCAGGAAGGTTAGGCCATACTCCACCACGGGGGCCAAGTCCGGGTTGGTTTAGGATTGTAAGGCAGTGGCGGGCCTTACTGTCAGAAGTTATCAAGCCGCCCATAAGGCCTCTGACATGGCTTAACGCCATTATATGACAGCCGGCACCAACGGCTTACCGTGCCTTGCAAAGCACGGAAGCGCTCGGAAAAATGCCGCTAGCGGTAGTCACGGGACGCTCACCTATCCTATACCTGACCGTGCCTGTTGTTGCTTAACCAAGTGATTGATTCCAATACCTCGATTCGCCTAGGCCACGAGCGCTTAAGTCGAACCGAGTGATCGGAATCAATTTCTTGGTTTAAGCTACAACAAGCGCGGTCAGGTGCTGAACCACCTCTAATGGCATTTTCTGCGAGTGCTTCCCTGCTTCGCAAGGCACGTTAAGCCGTCGGTGCCGGCTGTCTTGTAATGGCAGTCGTTAAGCCCTGTCAGAGGCCTTTTGGGCGGCTCGATAACTTCTGACAGTACGACCGGCCACTGTCTCACAATCCTCCACCAACCCGTACTTGTCCCCCGTCAAATCAATACATACGTATTTGTTTTATGGTAAAAAGGAAGGGGCTCAGCTTATTGCTATGACTGCATGCGTAGTCAGTAGCGCTGTGTTTTCAGCCCCTCATTTTTCTATCAGCACTTTGAACAAAACTCTCAAATGATAGAAAACAAATCTAAAGCACTCGCCCTCCAAAAGATACTTCGAACATCCACAAAATCGATACACCAACTTGATGGCTCTAAAAATAATCACTAGCCGCTACCCTCTTCAATGCCAGCCCTTGATGGGCACGCTTAAAGTTGCATGACGTACACCGCCTGGGATTGCGGTTTCTCTTACGAGACTGTCACTAGCAGTATTATCTTAGGCATCAAAGCACTTTTTTTAATACGTGGCTATGCAGCGCTCCTGGCCTAGTCGAACCGAGTATGGTATGGTATCAACACTTGTATGTCCGAACTGCTGGGGCACGGGTCTCTTCCTGCGTCGCAGGAAGGTTAGGCCATACTCCACCACGGGGGCCAAGTTCGGGTTGGTGGAGGATTGTAAGACAGTGGCAGGCCTTACTGTCAGAAGTTATCAAGCCGCCCACTGGCGCCCCACGTTGGGCGCCAGTGGAGCGTTGTATATCCTTTACAAATAATAAGAAACTGGAACGACTTCAGGTGTTGTTTTATTTGTAGATTAGTAGTAGGTATAATATAACAGAAAAATTGGATAAAATCGGAGAAGCAGGAAAATAGTCAGATCTGGTCGAAGGGTAAAGTAGTAGTGATGAAAATGAGGAAAGTTTCGAAATGTATGACCAAATTTAAATATTAGAAAATGATAGATAGAAATAGAAATAAAAATGGTGTAAAAAGGTTTGCACCTTTACAAGGCCTCTGACATGGCTTAACGACTGCCATTACATGACAACAGGCACCAACGGCTTAACGTGCCTTGCGAAGCACGGAAGCGCTCGGAAAAAAATGCCGCTAGCGGTAGTCGCAGGACGGTCACCCATCCTACACCTGACCGCGCCTGTGTTTGCTTAACCAAGTGATTGATTCCAATCACTCGATTCGACTAGGCCACGAGCGCTTAAGTCGAACCGAGTGATCGGAATCAATTTCTTGGTTTAAGCTACAACAAGCGCGGTCAGGTGCTGAACCACCTCTAATGGCATTTTCTGCGAGTGCTTCCCTGCTTCGCAAGGCACGTTAAGCCGTCGGTGCCGGTTGTCTTGTAATGGCAGTCGTTAAGCCCTGTCAGAGGCCTTTTGGGCGGCTCGATAACTTCTGACAGTACGGCCGGCCACTGTCTCACAATCCTCCACCAACCCGGACTTGTCCCCCGTGGTGGAGTATGGCCTAATCTTCCTGCGATGCAGGAAGAGACCCGTGCCCCAGCAGTGGGGACATACAATGGTTGATGTTGTTAAATAAATTCGGGTTTTTTTGGGCCCTCCGGCCTCAGCCTATAATAAGTGTCTGTGAATTCAGTCTATCTAAACTCTCAATCCAAGTGACAATTTTGGAATAGAACACCTTACTTTTTTGTACCCGGATGTTGCATAATCTGCGATGGGCGTATTGGCCCATGGGAATTCGACTGCGAGGGGCCAAGATTCGATTCCCGCCTCGTACACTCGACTGATATATTGTCACTAATATTCGTTGACCGTATAGTAGAGTAGAGAAATGAAATAAAATGGAATGGAACGGAACGGAACGGACGGAACAGAACAGAACGGACGGAACGGAACGGAACGGACCGGAACGGAACGGAACGGAACGAAATTAAATAAATGAAAAAACTTGATTGTAAAACAGGGTTACAATAATGATTACTGGCTCCCAAACTGTGCGGGGACGCATGTAATAATTGTTGTTTTGAAGACTGATGTGGTGAACTCCTCAATGTTTATTCGGTTTTTTTAATATCGTTTTACATTGTACTTTTACATTTTCAGCAAACAGAATGTAAGTTCTTTACGTTGAAATAAATTGAACTGAATTGAATTCTATAACGGAACTCCCTTTTTTATTTCACTCGCCCTACCAGGAACGCGTTCCCTCCAGTCTGCTCAGCCCTTCAATGAGTCAGTGGGAGTATTCATGAGGAAGAGGAGCTCTTTTATAACTCCTCCCAGGGGAATGAATTGTGCTAGAATCGATGTGGGGTCGAATCCGGCTTTAACAAGGATGGCATTCGTCGCTCTAAGAGATATTCTTAAAAACCTATTTAGAGGCTAAAAATTCCACCCATGCCGGGATTCGAACCCGCGAACCTCTGGCTATCCGTGCCAGCGCCCTTTCCAACTGAGCTAATGGGCGACTCACCGGCATCAGTGAAATTTCGAACCTCTTTACAATATTCTCTGTAGGTAGTTAGTTAGTTAGACCTGAGATTTCCGCACTTAACACTTAAGAGACTAGGGTTTCCTTACGATGTTTTCCTTCACCGTCGGCGAGTGGTAATGCTACTATAATTTCACAAATGTACATAACATAGAAAACAAAGTCATTGGTACATGCCGGGGTTTGAACCCACGACCTCCCGATTGAGAGGCCGGCGTTCTACACCGTTCCGCTACCACCGCCCCTCTGTAGGTATTACTTACAGGCAGCGACATCTAGCTGAAGTAATTTTCATCACTTGCAGCCCCGAGTACCTACTTTGCAGTTAGGTTTTTACATCGGACTGATATCGCTGTACCCACAAGATATACTAATAGTTTCTGAAATTGAAAATTTCGCTAAGTAAATACTTAATACCTTTGTCAAAATCTTGTATATTTGTACATCTACTTTCTTCTTCAATATATTAGTCCAGTCCGTCCAAAGGTTGTCTGGAAGAGATCACTTTTAGTGATAAGGCGGCCGTCTGTACTCTTGGGTTAAGAAATATCTGTGTAATTTCCATTGTCATGTACAACTAGCTGACCCAGCGAACTTCGTACCGCCTACCACCGATTCTTGATTTTTTTAAATTTTGTCTCTCCGTAAGAACCATCCTCGTACTTCAAGGAATATTCTAAAAAAAGAATCAGCGAAATCGGTTCAGCTGCTCTCGAGATTTGCGCTTAACAACACATTCAGCGATAAATTTTTATATTATAGATAAAGTGTTCCCTATCTATCTATCTATCCATCTTAGGTACAGTCTATTAGCTTTTAGAATATAACTCGGCTACTATCGGATAGAATTAGATATATTTGTGTAATAGAAATATCGGAACTAATAAGACACATAACTTTACATAACATTTTTAAAAAGAAAAGTTTTATACAGAGCAGGAAGTAGTATTACACTCGTGTGCTTTCAGCGAAAACCGAAGCCTACTCTAGAG
The DNA here is from genome assembly GCA_934045075.1 of Yponomeuta sedellus. Classification (NCBI taxonomy): domain Eukaryota; kingdom Metazoa; phylum Arthropoda; class Insecta; order Lepidoptera; family Yponomeutidae; genus Yponomeuta; species Yponomeuta sedellus. Next base: position 2,034,183 of record OW203750.1, on the reverse strand, counting down.
CCCGAGGTATATTCTAAAAGCTAACAGGCTGTAACGTTCTGTCACGCTCTTTGCTGAGATAATCGAAGAGACAGCACTACAGTTGAGTATTTACTTAGAGAAATTCTCAATTCAGAAACCCGCCGCTAGTCGGCCTAACCCACAGGAAGGACAAGTTAACGAGCGGAGTTAACTAAGTGTGGCGAGCACATGTCAACTCTGTGCGCGCACTACAAACTCCAACATTCCTGCATCGTATACTAAAACAACGGGGAAAGAAAAGAAAAGAAAAGAAAAGAAAAGAAAAGGAAAGAAAAGATAAGAAAAGAAAAGAAAAGAAAAGAAAAGAAAAGAAAAGAAAAGAAAAGAAAAGAAAAGAAAAGAAAAGAAAAGAACAGAAAAGAAAAGAAAAGAAAAGAAAAGAAAAGAAAAGAAAAGAAAAGAAAAGAAAAGAAAAGAAAAGAAAAGAAAAGAAAAGAAAAGAAAAGAAAAGAAAAGAAAAGAAAAGAAAAGAAAAGAAAAGAAAAGAAAAGAAAAGAAAAGAAAAGAAAAGAAAAGAAAAGAAAAGAAAAGAAAAGAAAAGAAAAGAAAAGAAAAGAAAAGAAAAGAAAAGAAAAGAAAAGAAAAGAAAAGAAAAGAAAAGAAAAGAAAAGAAAAGAAAAGAAAAGAAAAGAAAAGAAAAGAAAAGAAAAGAAAAGAAAAGAAAAGAAAAGAAAAGAAAAGAAAAGAAAAGAAAAGAAAAGAAAAGAAAAGAAAAGAAAAGAAAAGAAAAGAAAAGAAAAGAAAAGAAAAGAAAAGAAAAGAAAAGAAAAGAAAAGAAAAGAAAAGAAAAGAAGAGAAGAGAAGAGAAGAGAAAAGAAAAGAAAAGAAAAGAAAAGAAAAGAAAAGAAAAGAAAAGAAAAGAAAAGAAAAGAAAAGAAAAGAAAAGAAAAGAAAAGAAAAGAAAAGAAAAGAAAAGAAAAGAAAAGAAAAGAAAAGAAAAGAAAAGAAAAGAAAAGAAAAGAAAAGAAAAGAAAAGAAAAGAAAAGAAAAGAAAAGAAAAGAAAAGAAAAGAAAAGAAAAGAAAAGAAAAGAAAAGAAAAGAAAAGAAAAGAAAAGAAAAGAAAAGAAAAGAAAAGAAAAGAAAAGAAAAGAAAAGAAAAGAACAGAAAAGCAACAAAGTAGAAAAAAAATATTAGGCTAATACGGTAGTTCCATGTATGTTTTTATTTGATTAAAATGATTAATTTCACGGTGTTCCTTTCTTTTAAAATACTATGTTATTTGAGAAGAGTTATTATTTTTTGGCCATTCTTTCGATTGGCATCATAAAAGTAGGGGTGTTTTTTTTACATTTAAGTCGGTTCGATTCCCAGACAAGGCAAGTAATTTTTAGAAAATCTTTGAATGCAGAATTACTAACTTTTAATAATAACAAAAAGTCCTCTTTCAGCATAATACCCTATCTACGATATTTAAGGTACTTTCCCTACATGGCCCATAACTTTGGGACGCCCTGTATATAAAAAAAAATAAATACATTCCTGCATCGCGCAATCAAAATGTTTTGAAACATACCATAAATATAACGTCCGACTGACGTGACAACAACAGTCGGACCGGCCGTTCCCAGGCATACGATCTGCCTGGCAGGAAATTTCCCTTTATAGTGGAGGAGCACGATCACCCGCTCTTTCCTATAGTGAGTGGTGACTAGACATGCGCAAAACAGTATTCTATGAGAACATGCCACATGGCATGGCATTTCGTACCACGCCATATAGCAGTACGCAGTACGCGGAACATGGCCTACCTGAGATGTCGCGTTATAACTCACGAGGGCCATGTTTAGAGTCATTGTCATTATGCCTCATGACGTAGCCCGTCTTGTAGTGTATCACGTGTTATACATAAAATACGAGGCGGTGTCGAAGAAATGTAGGCCTTATCAAGAACGTATTGAGTTCAAAACGATGTTCGGGTGTACGACCGACGGACACCCGAACATCGAAGTAGGATAATAATTTGTGCAAAAAAGTATCCTATTAACAAAGCAATAAGGTACACTCGCCGACCGCCGCGCGCTTTGTACCATGCATGTGCAAATACATAGCAACGATTGGCCGCGGTCGGCCGGCCGCGACGTACTGATCATGCCATAGGTAATGCTAAATTTTGCCGCGTACTGGGTACTGATCCAGTACGCGGTCGTGCCATATAACGCGTCCTGCATAACACGCAGTACTTACACATGTCTAGTGGTGACCCCGAGACGTAATACTAAGCCGCGGGTTTCCTCACGGTTCATATTGGTGTTGTTAAGTCCTATTTCAACCCTGTTTGTGGAGTATTCCTGCATCGCAGGAAGGTTAGGCCATACTCCACCACGGGGGCCAAGTCCGGGTTGGTGGAGGATTGTAAGACAGTGGCAGGCCTTACTGTCAGAAGTTATCAAGCCGCCCACTGGCGCCCCACGTTGGGCGCCAGTGGAGCGTTGTATATCGATTGTAAGACAGTCCTTACTGTCAAAAGTTATTAAGCCGCCCATAAGGCCTCTGACGTGGCTTACCGTCTGCCATTACATGACAGCCGGCACCAACGGCTTAACGTGCCGCGCGAAGCACGGAAGCGCTGGGAAAAATGCCACTCGCGGTAGTACCGGGACGGTCACCCATCCGCACCTGAACGCGCCTGTTGTTGCTTAACTCGAGTGGTTGATTCGAATCACTCGGTTCGACCAGGCCACGACCGCTGCTGTTAAGTAATCAATCAATTAAAATGGACTCAAAAACTCACCTGCCAAAAAGGCGACGTCGTCCAGGTCTTGATCCACCATATTTCTCCACGCAGCTGCTGCGAAAAACCGCAATTAAATTATCCAAGTTATTAAAAAAATATCCAAGTAACAGTAAATGACCATCCATAAATGACGTCACACGTTAGGGGGGGGGGCGCATAAGTGTGACGTTGTGTCACAGGGGGAGGGGACTCAAGACATTTGAAACTCTTGATATAAAAGTACCTAATTTCGGAATTTGCTGTTTGAATTCAATAATTTGTCTAAAATGTAAAATTTTAAAAACCTATTTAGAGGCTAAAAATTCTACCCATGCCGGGATTCGAACCCGCGACAACTGTCGTGACGTGAAATTTCGAACCTCTTTACACTATTCTCTGTATTACGTACAGGCAGCGACATCTGGCTGAAGTAAATTGCATCACTTACAGCCCCGAGTACCTACTTTGCAGTTAAGTTTTTACATTTTTCACTGATGCCGGTGAGTCGCTCTTTAGCTCAGTTGGAGAGAGCGCTGGCACGGATAGCCAGAGGTCACGGGTTCGAATCCCGGCATGGGTGGATTTTTTAGCCTCTAAATAGGTTTTTAAAATTGTCCTTAGCACGTTTAGTCCAGTCTAGTTTAAGCTAGATGCCTAAACTAGACTAGATCTCAATTTTACGGTTAGAATCTTGTTTACTAAATTGGACAAGGAAGAATAAATAGAATGTAGTCTGTTAGCTTTATGCTTTTAGAATATACCTCGGGCTCTAGAGTAGGCTTCGGTTTTCCCCGGTTTTCGTTTTTATTTTCGATGATCGAGTTCTGATTTCAAAATTAAGTGTCATAATTATTAGTTCCGATTTCGAAATTAAGTGTCATATTATCCTATTCTATCCGATTGTAGCCGAGGTATATTCTACAAGCCAACAGACTATAATAGTCCAGTTGTTAAGGTACTTAAAAAAAATAAGCAATCTAGATAAGTCTATTTAACGTAATCTTACACGTTACCAATTGAATTTGAAATGTCCCCTTGTATGTCCCCACTGCTGGGGCACGGGTCTCTTCCTGCATCGCAGGAAGGTTAGGTTAGGTGGAGGATTGTAAGACAGTGGCGAGCCTTACTGTCAGAAGTTATCAAGCCGCCCATAAGACCTCTGACATGGATTTACGACTGCCATAACATGACAGCCGGCACCAAAGGCTTAACGTGTTAACGTGCCTTCCGAAGCTCGGAGGCGCTCGGAAAAAATGCCACCAGCGGTAGTCACGGGACGGTCACCCATCCTGCACCTGACCGCGCCTGTTGTTGCTTAACTCAAGTGATTGATTCCAATCACTCGGTTCGGCTAGGCCACGAGCGCTTCTTTTTAATGTGATTTCACGAAATTAAACTGAAGTATAAAGATTTTTTAAATGAAAAAAGTGTTTATTTCGATAAAAAGACGTACCTACCTATCAAGATTGTTTAATTTTTTTAGAACGTACCTAAACAAATAGACCACAAAAATTTCTGTCACATTAAGCACGGCTGTAAAACAAAGATGCAACGGTTGATGTGGCGTCGCTACGTACTAAGGTTGTCTGGAAGAAATTGCTTTTAGCAATAAGGCAATAATTGTAATTTGTATCTTTACATGTTTTATAATATGTGCTCTGGAATACAATAAAAAATATTCTTATCTTACTGTAAGTTAGCCCCTGTATGGGGGAAATTATAAATAAATTCTAATGATTATAGCAAGTGTGACAAGGTTCAGGATGTGTGAACAAGCTGGCTGGCTCATGTCATGCAAGGTATTTCTGTTCAAGTGAAGTCTGTTAGCTTCTAGAACATACCTCGGGCTTTTGAGTAAGCTTCGGTTTTCGCCGAAATCACACGAGTGTAATACTACTTCTTGCGCTGTATGAAACTTTTCTTAGTAAGTTTATTTAATCAGAGACTTTCAAAGCCACCTTCCCACAAAATCCCCAAGAAGGCGCTGTCTATCGACTTTAAAAACTGTTTGGGCATTTACATCTTCTTCAGGCTTTACTAGTCCACTGCTGGATATAGCCCTCCCTAATGAGCGCAAGGTTGTGCCATCATTGGGGGCATCAACATTTAATCTGTGACAAACTGATGTGTCGATAAGTGGTTGCTTGTTATTGTCACTGTTGAAATAGAAAGAAAATATCAAACACAACATACGGCGATTTCCGTGCAACTGGACTCTGATATAAATGCGTTACGAAGTTTTTACCAACTTATCGATATACGGGTGGTGTTTGTGTGTTGGATGAAAGCTATTAAGTTAGAAGGGCGGGTAATAAAAGTATAATATATCTATCAACATGTTCATTATATTTTAATGACACCTTTGCATTGACTCCGATATCGGAGTCCAGTCGTAGCCAAGCCTTCAATGTAGTAGATATCGGTGTTCAAGAAGTCGATGCCACGTTACATTCGAGAGCTACTTTAAAAAGCCAACACGCAAAGAATAAATAAGATATATTCCAGAGAAATAGAGTATAGAATGAATGAACTATTATTATTATTATTTCATGATATGGCAACCAGCCGATGTCGACAAATTCTGCCACAGTCAAGTCTTGACACGAAATGAGCAATTTTTTTTTTTATGTTTACCTACTAATTTTGATTTCTTTGTGAAGACTTTGAACTAAGTGTGAACTAAATGAATGTTCTATCTACAGCAACTCTGAAACAATATAAAATTAACAATGAGTACATTAAACTGAAAAAATACATATTTTTAAAACTAAATACACGCTTAATAATACAACAACTAAAATAAAACTCTAATTATAACTTAATATCATTTTCTCCAATGAATTTTATAAGTAATATATACAGGCCCATGGACGATGATAAATGCGTTAATAAACACATGAAATTAATTGGTAGTGGAATATCTACAGATGGAATGCAACTATACAAATTAACTGATCTATTATTATTTGAGCAGTTAAAGAAAATGTGGTCGAGATCACCCTCCTCCAGACCACACTCACAAATCGAGTTATCACGCACTCTGATTTTATTTAAAAAGACAGGCGTACAACAGTGACCGATCCGAAGCCTTGATATCACCGACACTACCCTCTTACCAACCTTTTTAAATTTGAAAAACCAAGGTTTGGGTGTTATAGTTGGTTGAATAGAGAAAAATCGAGAACCCTTGAAGCGACTACTCTCTTCCCACAGGGTCGACCAGTGGACGTAAAGACGTGGCTTTGACAACGCTAGCAAGTCATAGGGATAGTGAGAGGAGTGCTTCAAGTCCACTTCATGAGTACAGGCGTGTTTAGCAATAGCATCTGCATTCTCATTACCCAAAATACCTGAGTGGCCAGGTATCCAGACCAGGTTGACTTCAAGGTTATTCTTATAACAATTTAGCAAAGATTTTTTAATATCCATAATGAGTTTACTATTTAATTTTGACTTGAACTGATTCTGGTCCAGAGCTTGGAGGCAACTTAGAGAGTCAGTAAAGATAACTGCATTATTAATATTGTGCGATTCAACAAAAAGACAGGCCTCCAATATTCCAATACACTCGCCAGTAAATACAGTGGACTCCGGAGGGCATTTAAATTGAATAGCCAATTTAGAGTTTTCTAAAAACACCGAAACACCTACTGAGGAAGATGATGATAACTTCGACGAATCAGTGAAAAATCTTTTCCACCCATTCCATCGCTCACTTATAGCAGCATTAAATTTGGAGTTGGCTGAAGGATCATCTTTACCTATACCGATGCTCAGAATTGTTTTAGGCTTATACTGAATTACATCAAAGCTGTAATCAAAAATAGGCACTTTACTGGTTGTTACAATAGAGCCCCTGAAATTCTCTAACCATCTGAAACTCTTGACAATTTGAGGAACTTCTTTGTTATTCCAGTAGGAACTTGTAGAAGTGAGGGAATCAAGCTCTTGTAATTTTCGAGGGAGGATGTGAGACGTACGGGAACAAACTTTGGTTATAAAGCGGTCCGAAAGTAACTGGCGTCGAAGATGAAGAGGTGGATCAACAGCCTCAACTTGAAGGGCATTAGTCGGTGTCGATTTCATACAGCCTAAAACAAGTCGCAAACATTTATATTGAATGCGATCTAACTTAACTAGCGAGGTTTTATTCATTGGCTCCAGGGCGAAACAACCGTAATCAATAACGCTTCTAATCAGAGCATTATATACTAATTTAAGGCTAAAGGGGTGTGCACCCCACCAAACCCCGGCAAGAACGCGCAGGATGGTATAAACGCGTTCGCATTTTTTAACCAAGTGTTCAATGTGATAGACGCCAGTTAACCTAGGATCAAGATGGACACCAAGAAATTTCACCTTCGATTTCAGAGGGATAGGGATATTTTCAATGCTTACCTCTATGTCGGGTATACGTCGTTTTCTAGTAAATACCAATAGGGAACTCTTTTGAGCTGACACAGAAAGGCCATGGGAGAAGAGCCAGTGACTAAGGGATTCAAGAGATAAGCTCAAAGAATTCGCTGCGTCCTCAATGGAATTGTCAGAGACATACAAGGCCACATCATCAGCATACTGAAGGATTTCACAGTTATAATTAAGGCTAGAATTCATGTCGTGGGTATACAAATTAAAAAGTATTGGGCTTAACACCGAACCTTGAGGGAGGCCTTTCCATAACATTCTGGTACCAGAGTTAAACTCTGGCAGTCGGAGAGTTACAGACCGAGCCATTAACAAAAGGTGAATGCAGCGAACAATCTTTGGGGGGATCTTTAGCTGAAGCAATTTATTTCTAAGAATTGAAAGGATAACACTATCATAAGCTGAGGAAATATCCAAGAAAGCTGCCACCGTCGACTTATTTTTACTAAAAGCTATCCTAATGTCGGTCACAAGTACTGCGATACTATCTACAGTTCCCACTCCCTTTCTGAAACCGAACTGCGTTCTAGGTAAAATGTCTCTATTTTCTACAAGCCACTCAAGACGATTTTTAATAAGATGTTCTAGAATCTTTGATAATGCAGATGAAAGAGCTATAGGACGGAAACCATTCGGATCATCAGAGCTTTTCTGAGGCTTAAGGATGGGCATGACCAATTGTTTTTTCCAAGATTCTGGAACAAAACCTGTTTCGAAACACATGTTTGCAAATTTTAAAAAATAATCGATTGTCTTAGGTCCTGATTTTGATAGGAACGAATATGGGAAGCCATCCTCTCCTGGAGCAGAGTTCTTTACGTGGGATAAAACAGATGCCAATTCGTCTGCAGAAAAAGGTTTGTCAAAAGGGTCCTGAGAGCTATTGGCAGAGACATCAGGAACCCATAATTCTTCTTCATTAGGGACATAGGGAGGAGCTAGTTTAATAAAGAATGCTTCGGCAACTTCATCCGAGATATAAGAGGATTGTTTAGGAGAAAAACTATTTCTAAAACGATTGATTTGTCTCCACACTAGAGAAGGTGGAGTTGATGGAGATAAAGCAGAACAAAACGCTACCCAACCTGCTCTTTTCTTCCTTCGTAGAAATCTTCTAGATTTGGCCAGAAGCCTACGGTACTCAATTAAGTTATCGATAGAGCAGAATTCATTACAGATTTTTTCTGCGTCAATACGTTATTTAATGATACGTGTACACTCCTCGTCCCACCAAGGAGGAGAAGGGATTTTTCCAGTGCGCAGTTTTTTAGCTGGGAAAGCATTCCCGGCAGAAAAATTTATGGCATCGGCGAAAGCATTATAGGTAGAAGCTAAATCAGAATTTTCAACGTTCGGTAGGGATGGAATCTCTCCCTCTAAAGTGTCTGAGTAAGTGACCCAACCATTTTTAGTAAGTCGATATTTCAGTAAAGGACTAACTGACTTTTCTGGGACAGATTTATTAGGTAAACAAACAAGGATTGGAAAATGATCACTTTCATAAGTGTAATTTAAGCGATCCCAAATACAGCGAGAACTTAAATCCAGTGAACAGATAGTTAAGTCAACACAACTTTTCCTCCCTCCTATGTAACCCCTACGCGTAGGTCTACCATCATTTAAGACACATAGACCTGCATCATCAATGGCCTCAATGAGTTCCTCCCCAAAGGTGTCACAATGGTCTGAACCCCATCTATAGTGATGCCCATTAAAATCGCCCATAATAATAAATGGAGTTTGTAACTGTGACATAAGTAAATTAATTGATGGAATTAGTGTGACGGAAGGGTTTGAAATGTAAATAGAGACAATAGTAATGCCTAAAGATTTTACACCGACCAAATTAACATCACTGCCCAGATGGGGAAGAGAAACTACTGAAAAAGGAATTTTGTTACTGACAAGAATGGCACAACCACCATAGTTGTCAGCCCTATCATTGCGAACACAATTATAGCTATTTACATTAAAATTGGAACTTGGCTTTAGCCAAGTTTCACTCAGGCAGCAAATTGCTGGTTTGTATTTGTTTAAGATATGAATTAGTTCATGTTTTTTATTGTTTATGCTTCTCACATTCCACTGAAGAAGATGAAGGGTCATTATGAAGAACAAATAAAATATTACTAAGTTTTTGGGCAACGTGGTCAGGTAGGGACTTGGCAGTAATAAGTTTAGTGAGAAGGGAAACAAGCTGCTCAATGGGATCCTCAGTAGCTATATTTGCTGAAAGTTGATTTTGGCCTAGAGCACAACCATTACAGGATGGTGAAAAGGAATAGTCCCTAGTCAGTTCTTGATGTGCAAGCCTATCATACCCTGGAGTAAGGGGAGAATGAGTCTTTGGTTTTGAAAAGACAGTTTTTTTATATGCTCTACTAGATTGCTGCCTTTGAGTGGGGCTAGACAGTGACTGTGAAAACAAGGGAGGGGATGATTTCACTGCGTTTGCATAAGTTCTGGAAATAGCAGGTATCCTTTTATTTGCCTCAAAATATGAAATAGCTTGCTCCGCCATTAGAATTTTAATAGCACGCTGTCTGCTGTATTCTGGGCAATCCTTGCTAGTAGCAGGATGTTCACCATCACACAGTAAACATGTAGCCTCACATTCATTAATCTCGCAACCATCACCAGGATGGTCTTTTCCACACTTATAGCATCTAGGTTTTGACCGACACTGATTTCGTGTATGTCCAAACCGGCAGCAATTATAACATTGCACTGTTGGATAAGTATATTGCTCAACCTCTAGAGCAGAGTAGCAACAGAATACTCTTTTAGGGAGGACCTGCCCATCAAATGTAAGGACCACTGTCTGCCTTGGGACCCATACTGAGTGACCTTCATTATCAATAGTTTTTCTATTCATTCTGCGAACTTTAATAACATTTCCACAGCCTGTTGGAACTTTTAACAAATTTTTTACTTCGTCCTCTGACCATTCAGTTGGAACCCCTCTTACGAGGCCCATTCGAGTCACATTATATTGGGGGACTACTGCCTTGAATTGATTCTGCTCTAGAACCGGATTAACAATGAAGGCATTTGCATCTTCCGGAGATTTAAACTCGACAGAAACTCTGTTGCGCCCTAATCGTTTTATGCCATCGTTCAAGACATTACCAATGTTGTGCTTCAATAGGAATAAGCCAAACTTAACATGGTGCAAGCTTGAACCAGAATTCTCCTCTGCCTGGACTTTTGAGACATGCACAATAAATGGGCCTTTGTCGAATGCAGAGTACTTTTGCCTAAGATCAAGAGTAGCTCGGGGAAGTTTAGATGGTAACTCAGGTGGCGGTCCGGAGACTGCAGCACGCTTTCTACAGGTACTATCAGAAGTATCCATCTGCTGGCACATCGGCGATTCTTGAGGTAAGGTGATCGTACAAATCGGCTCATATTCAAAAGGGACTGGGTCCGGGGGCTTAGGCGGGATCTTTTTGTCACCCATATTGAAGAAAAGTAATGATAATACTCACCGAAAACTGCTGAATCTAACTAATGGAAGTAATTAACTACACAATGATGATGAATAATAAGAAAAAGCCAACAAAAAGAATAAAATGGAAAATTCCGGAAAAAAAAAACAAATGAAGCGCATGTACCAGCCAAGAGCCCGACACAGAATCCATGAATGAACTAATTACACGACCACGACATGACACATTAGTTTTTTTTATGTAGTAAGATCGTAGATAGAGTAGAACTATAGATCAAGGCACAGTGTAACCGTTTTCACGTCGGTGAATATTATTTGTTTGTGTGCGTGAATGTTGCCACAGTAAAAGTGAATTGCCGTAATGAGGGATAAAATATTTCAGTCGTTCATAGGGCATGAATAAAAATGCAGATTTAGTTTTGAATTTTATTAATCATACATGTCTGACAATTGTTTGCAGAACGTAGCAAACGTTTTATAAACAATTGTCATTTTGTATAATTAAAAATACGTCTTATTTTACACGTTTAAATTTTACAAGTTAAGGCGCTTAGGGACGCTATTTAGGACCACCAATGGAATACAATCATAAACCTTTTTATTAATAAGTTTTTTTCATATAAAAATTCACCATATAAAAAATCTTTCGAAGGGTACCTCAGACCACCGAAATGTACATTTTGTCGAAATGTAGAGAGCATATTCGAGCATTTGATGTAGGTGACCAGTTCTCTCTTCTGAATGCTAGCACCCATTTTTCCAGAACAGAACTATTTTGAAGAAATCTGGAAAAGAAACATTGCTAATATTAATAAATATTGTAATACATTAAAATATAATAAGTAATAACTTTAGTATTATTATTCGCGATACTCATACATAGCTGTTGTATATTGAACGGGTCGATTATTTATTAGGGAAATAAGGTAATTACGTTTTACCTAATAAACGATCGCGGCTAGACGGTATTGTACGAGATTCATTGATACAAATTTGAATTCTATACTGAATTCAAGGGCACATTGCTTGCGGCAGAATGCACAAAAACACCGAAAGGGTTCTTGCGATAAATTCGAGTTGACACATTTCCTGCTGAGTGGAATGAATGCTGAATAATTATATGGGCAACAAGTCACATAGGAAGGCGATGCAGCTATCTAACAAAGCATCAGGATATTATATTTGATAATTCAGTGCTGTAGCCGTAATGTTTCTGTCTCTATTGTTTTTATTATAGATTTCGATATCAACCCTTGTATGTCCATAACTCTGGAGCACGGGTCCTGCATCGCAGAAAGGTTAGGCCATACTCCACCGCAGGGGCCAAGCCCGGGTTATAGTTTTAGGTACATTTGATTTTTAATAACGATACATTAAGTATTAAAGATTCATAATATATTTTGATTACGTTTGTAACTTAATATCTGTACAAGGACAAGCCGTCGAAGTCTGGGACTTCGAGATCACGCAGCGTTGCCAGATATACGATTTAAATCGTATTCATACGATGTTTTACATTTATGTTGCATATACTCGTACGATCAAGGGGCAGAAATCGTACGTAAACATATGACTTTTTTTAGATTTTATTCAACCAAAGTACTAATACCAACATAGCACGTCACTATTTATTCTTTTACTTACTAAGTAGCAACCCTTAAGGTAAATCTAACTAATGTGCGACGTTACCGGTTACTCGTTTTTGTGACACAGATTATGAACGCTGCTTCAGTTCAGTCAATCTTATTAAAACAAAGATCCGAAATAGGCTGAGCAATGAAACTCTAGGCGGCACACTTTTGGCAAAACAACATATTAAGCGCTATGGGTGTTGTGTGGATTTTTCTCAAACAAGAGCAATAATATTAACATTACAGTAAAACCCTTTACGGGGATAAATAAAAACCTAAAAATAGTGTGTTTATGTTTAATCGATTGTTTACTTTAAAGTAATAAAACAAAGGTTTTGAAAACGTTCTGTTTTTTTAGCAGCCTTCTTAGGGAATACTACTTTTTATTTTCCCATCGTACGGTCGCTTATAACGTCTGCCAACACGGTCAAGTAATGATCGGGATTTTCGACATAAACGGATGGCAACATTTTTTTACTCTTCGTTTTTTTAGGTTAGGAAAGAAAATTCTATTAAATTGCTTTTCTTACGGACTAGTTGCAAAGCTACTAGTTGAAACTTAACTAAAATACTCAACATAAGGCAACTTTGGGCTTAACAATAATTGAAACACAATAATTACTTACCTATCAAAGGAGACTTCCCCCAAAGCTCTTTCTTAACGATTTCTGCATACGAGTACACTACAATTCACCATACTTTCTCTATTTAGGTCACTTTTAATATATCGTTTCACAAATACACGGTTGCTCTTCGAAACGGCTAGCGTAGCGTTAAATATGATAAAATTTTCAAAATCTTGTCGTTTGTTTGCCCCCAAAAACGTCAACTTGACACTGGGGGCAAACAAAAAAAGCAGTTACACTTTTGCTGTTTACTCTATCTCTTTCTCACCCATGGTCGCTACGAAGTTTGTTTCATTTAAAACTTGTATGTGTGCGCTGTGGCTTGCTCTATAGTTTTACTCCCTCTACGAGTAAGATGTTTTTAAGCAAGCAACACAGCCCCATATAGCCAAGAATAAGTCTATGGACAGCGCCATCTGTGGGATTTTGTGAAAAGGTGGGTCTGAAACCCTCTCATTAAGTTTCATACCTACTCGTATTAGTTCCAATATCTCTATTACACGAATATATCCGATTCTATCCGATAGCAGCCGAGGTATATTCTAAAAGCTAACAGACTGTATAGTCTGTTATGACACTTAATTTCGAAACCGTAACTAATATGACACTTAATTTCGAAATCAGAACTCGATCATCAGTACGAAAACCGGCGAAAATTGGCGAAAACCGAAGCCTACTCTAGAGCCCGAGGTATATTCTAAGAGCTAACAGACTATACTTTGAATAAAAGCATTTCATTTCATTAACCTGACACCAGCCAGCCTTAGCACCTACCTTTAGCCGAGCCGTTTCTGTCGGTCCGATATTTCCCAACCGGCTCCATTGGTATACCTTCCATCTCAGCGCGGCATCACGTCATCACCTGCTAGGGAAAGGGATGATGGTGATGAAAAAGCTTTCGGATGGTCTACATGGGCTTATTCCGCTACTTGACTCGCAACAAATTTGGCGCGATAAATGAATATTTCCTGTAGTAGGAACTGAAATATATTGACTTTGCTAAGTAAGTACCTATGTAGGACGGCTGCAAAATTTGCAAATAAAAAAAAATATTTTCCGCTTTTTAAATTCGGAACGGTGAAAACGCTATCCGCCATGTTGAAAGCATCTTTGGTTTGTAAACAAACATCGTCAGTCAGAGCCAGTGGGCATTGATTATTATAGGACTTACATCAAAGTGATATTACGTAAAGAAACCCCAGTTTCAGTCGCTAAACTATCGGGGTCTCTTTTGGCAAGTTTGAGCCAATTTTTTCGTACCTATGTTTATTTCACTGGGTACACGAATCCACAACTTCCCGGGGGTCTTTATTGATATGTTGTTGCATTATCGAACAATGCAATAATGATAATTGCTATATTTTGCAAGTAAACTCGATGAAATCATGATTGCGATGTTGAATGTCAAACTTTGTTTACAAGCCTTCACGGCTTCAAACCATAGACAAAAATGGCTGACTGCGTTTTTGGCTGTTTAGCAAAGCAAAGTTATAAAATATATAATTTTTTGTTGCTTTTAGGTCCTCAAAAACTTAAAAAAATATTTTTTGGCCTAATGGAAGAGATATTTAGGTACCATTTAAGACTTACATACTTGAAAAGAGAGTCAAATAGCGGATTTAGAGGTGCTGACCCAAGATTCCGTTAATGAATTATTATTGTAGTACATACTCGTATAATGAAAACGTACGTGGCGATTTCGTTTTGATATCAACCCTTGTATGTCAACGCCTTATGGGCGGCTTGACAATTTCTGACAGTAAGGCCCGCCACTGTCTTACAATCCTCCACCAACGCGAACTTGGCCCCCGTGGTGGAGTATAGCCTAACCTTCCTGAGATATAGGAAGAGCCCGTGCCCCAACAGTGGGGACATACAAGGGTTGATAACGATGTCCCCACTGCTGTGGTACGGGGCTTTTCCTGCATCGCAGCAAGGTAAGGCCACCACGGGGGTCAAGTCCGGGTTGGCGGAAGATTGTAAGACAGTGGCGGGTCTTACCTACTGTCAAAAGTTCTCATGCCGCCCATAAGGCTTAACGACTGCTATTACATGACAGCCGGCACAAACGGCTTAGCGTGCCTTGCGAAGCACGGAAGCGCTCGGAAGAAATACTACTAGCGGTAGGTGCAGAACGGTAACCCGTCCTGCACCTAACCGCGCCTGCTCAACTCAAGTGATAGATTCCAATCAATCGGTTCGACTACGCGACGATAGCTTCATTTCGTTGCTGCTTTGATTATAAGCCCGCACACGTACTGAACCTTCTAGGCGCCAATGGAATAAAAAACATTTCACGTAACTTGTCCAATACACTAACAAAATCGAGGGTCTGTTAAATTATTACGTACGACAATCGTTGAGTATAAAGTACAACTTATAGGGAGCACATACCGACATATGCGTCGCAAGCTTTGCGGTCAAAGTGACAGCAGACCGTCTCACGTGTAATTAGTCAATAACGAGCGCTTGCCGCGTGAACACTAATTCGGACGTTACGAAAAATTTGTGTCTTCACATAAATATTTTTCAAACCCAAATAATCTAATCACACGATTAGATTATTTGGGTTTGAAAAATATTTATTTTTGAAATAAATAAGCAAGTCATAGTGGTTACAATGATTATGATTGTCTTACGTAACAAGTACCTACGCAGCTGCATAGGTTGAACTACGTTAGGTTGGGTTAGGTTAAATGTAACAGAAAAGCTTTCTCGCCGTGGTCATGCACAAAGAATCAACGTACTTACATATTTAAATAGGTACACGATAAAAAATAAACAAATAACGCTACAAAACATAAGTTTTAATTCAATTTATTACTAAAAAAGCACATAAAACCGGACAGCGGACCATGCATGCAACGACTAATGAACGGTGATGAAGCGAAGGTGATCTGTCAGGATCGTGGCAAGTGACAGACCCTGGTCTCTGCCTACCCCTCTGGGATACAGGCGTGAGGTTATGTTATGTTTTTTTTTTCAATACTTACCGGCGCTGTTTTACTCCTCAAACGCTGTTTTGCCATATTAATAAACTAGCCTACACGACTTATTCCCAGACATACTAAGGATACACAAAACAATTATAAAAATCGGTGAAGACGTTTCGGAGGAATTCAATCGAGATTTTTTATGTTAGACTAGCCGGTGCCCGCGACTTCGTTTGCGCAGGATTAGTATTTCAAGTAGCTTGTAACGGCGCAATCCTCTTTACACCATTTGTTATATTTCTTTTTCTATCTATCACTTTCAAATATTTAAAATTATGCCACACATTTTCGAGATTTCCCTCATTTTCATCAGTAGGTACTACTTTACTTCTTGACTAGATCTGCCTATTTTACTAAAATTTCTACAATTTTTTGGATAAAAAAGGATTAGCAGTCCTTTTTTTATCCAGTTTTCTGTGTTATTATTAGTGATCGAATAATCGGATGCATATTTACCTAAAGTTGGAAGTGTTGTGTTGTTATGGAATGCACTTTTGTATCGAAAAAATCCCGGGATTCCGGAATCGACGAATACAGTGTTTTAGTTATAGAATTAAGTCGGGTGAATACAGATACTTGCGTTCAGGTGTTTGCTAATATGGAATGCACTTTTGTATCGATCGTAAAAAATCAAGCGATTTCAGAATTATCGTTTAGTGCGTTCCGACTATAGATCGGGTGCTGGCTAATGTTATAAAGTTAATTGCCAAACTGTCATTGCAAACGTCAAGATAAGTAATTTTCTTTCTTCACTCTACATAGCGACAAACAACTCGGTGCCTTGAATTTCTATAAAAAAAATCTCATTTTTTTTTATATTAACACGGCGAAAGTAAGTAGCATCCGTAAGAGGGCTGGTAAACATTTCATAAATATATAATATAACATAATTTGTCATCTTACTCGCACTTATAAGTGAGTGAGCGAGACAGCAAATTATACCTGCTTGTGCACAGTTAGCGCCCCAAAAACAGTTCCTTTTGTTCATTTTATCACATTCGTCGCTTTGCGTGCCATGCGTTGGGGTGCTTTTTGTGTGTTTTCTGTATTTTCGGACTACTTGGCTATTCTACAACGGTTATTGATTTGCATTGTGATACGGATTGTGAAACAAAGTCACATATAAATAATTATGTAGTACCAGAAGCACGGGTTTTTTAAATTCATAATACTACAAGCTAAATAAGTCGTCTCCATGCTACGTATGCGATTAGTTTTGCATTCCCGAATTTTCTGAAATCCCGGGATTTATATTTAAAAAATATGTTTTAAGAAGCCGCTTCCATAATTTCTGAGCCAAAAAATAACTTTAGGTAAATATGCATCCTATTATTCGATCACTGGTTATTATAAATATAAATTATATAAAACAGTACAAATAAACCACAAAGTTAAAGTCGTTCCCATTTTTATATGTATAAAAAATAACAACACTACATGCTTATATAAGCGTGGCGTGGAAAAGAACTAACAATGAAATTACAATATAAATAATTTTTGGGTCGCATTTGAATAATTTCACACATTATCTTTATAAATTATAGCCTATGTGTTATTCTGAGCTATACTATTGTAAATAATATAAAATTGGCCTTTTTGAATCTACTTAATGAGATTATTTATACAGCGTCCAGTGGTATCTTCACTCGCACTAGATGGGTGAAGGGACCACTCCGACACTGTAGTGCCTGGGACTTGGTCTTATAGATGGTGTAGGCTTGCCCAGCACCTATACCACCCTGACAGCTTATAGTCGGCCTAGCCCACAGGAAAGACTAGTCAATACGTACGGAGCCAACCAAGCCGCGGGTTTCCTATATTACTATTGTAGTTTCATTAAAATCCATTCAGTAGTTGATACGTGATAGAGTAACAAACGTCCATCCATCTATGTTTATAAACTTAGGCGTTTATGATGTTAGTAAGATATATTTAAGTAGAAATGAGGTCCTTGAGAAGTATGTGTAGTGTTACTTTGAATGACAGGATACGCAGTAGTCTGATTAGAGAACGTTGTGGACTGAAAGAGGTTGTAGTGACTAGAATTGAGAAAGGAATGTTGCGTTGGTTTGGACATGTCCTCTCCACATGTCCAAACCAACGCAACATTCCTTTCTTGAAGGAAGAAAGATTGACGAAACAAATATAGATTGCTAATGTGAGTGGAAGGGTTGGTAAGGGACGTCCCAGGCGGACATACATCGACCAGATAGGGGATGTATTAGCAAAGGGAAAGATAAAAAGTACCCGGAACCAGCGTGCGTGTATGCAACGACATATGAACGTTGATGAAGCGAAGGTGATCTGTCAGGATCGTGGCAAGTGGCAGTCTCTGGTCTCTGCCTACCCCTCTGGGATACAGGCGTGAGGTTATGTATGTATGTAAGATATATTTTTTGGGGCGCATTTGAATAAATTCACACGTTATCTTTATAAATTGTAGCGTAATTTTTTATTCTGAGGTTTAAGCCATATTATTGTACAGTTTCATTAAAATCCATTCAGTAGTTTTACGCGAAAGAGTAACCAACATCCATCCACCTATACTTACAAACTTTCGCGTTTATAATATAAGTAGGACTAGATGACACGATGATACAGTCAAGGTAATAAGTTTCAAGTTTGGAATGTAAACTTCAAAATTTTTTTTTGTAAGAGGGGGAATATTGTGGCGTCTGCGCACGCACAGTTTTGTCGAGTAATCAGTTTCTTCATGTTGTAGCGACGCTAGTCGCGTACCAGGAGATCTTTTTTTGAATCACTCGTATGAAATTGTATTGTCGAATGCGACATAAGTCACACTCGTCTTCTAAGTCACGTGATCTCGTTTTTCCGTATTTTTGAATCAAAATCTCCATTAAGCATTAGATATTCTTCAAAATTCATTTTCTACACTGAAGATCACAATATTCCCAATCTACAACAGTTATCAGGAGTAAATTCACATTTATCGCCAGGTAGCGCTAGCGCGGCACAATACAAATTAACACAAATTTTGACAATTAATCTATCGATCGACATACGAGACGAGTGTTAAGGACCATTCGTTGCAGTCGAGTGATTCAAAAATACGGAATTTCGTATGTCGAACGAAAATCAGTAGAAATCAAGCGCTCGACGCGAAACGAGTGATTCAAAAATAGAGCTCCAGGTACCACCGCTCCGCTAGTACAGTTGTGTCCGAATTATGTAAAGTGTAATTTCCGTGTGTGTGGACAATAAAAGTCGGATTATCCGTTGCAGTAAATTGACGTTTAAGTTCAATCTCCACGTAACCCTCTGAGACTATATAGTTTGGTGATAGACATTAAAACTCTCCCTTGTTTCTTTCTATTTTTCTTCCCAAAATCAGCTAAATCTGCCCAGCCGAATTTTCTCGAATTTTAGCGGGACAAACAGTAACTCGGGCCCTCGTGGCCTAGTGGAACCGAGTGATTGGAATCAAACACTTGGATCTAGGTAGCTACAACAGGCGTGGCCAGGTGCTGGACCGCGCCTGTGGCATATTTTCCGAGCGCTTCCGTGCTTCGCAAGGCACGTTAAGCCGTTGGTGCCGGCTGTCATGTAATTGCAGCCGTTAAGCCATGTCAGATGCCTTATAGGCGGCTCGATAACTTCTGACGGTAAGGCCCGCCACTGTGTTACAATCCTCCACCAACCTGGGCTTGGCCCCGTGGCGGAGTATGGCCTAAACTTCCTGCGATGCAGGAAGATACCGGTGCCTCTGCTCCGGAGATGAACTAAGGGTTGATACCAAACATTAACTGATTTTTAGATGAATACATAGGTACCTATATACTATTTTTTTTTTTTACTCTAAGTAGTGTGGGACGCCCTCCGACCAGGGATGACGATCTGCGAAAAACTGCCGGCAGATGTTGGATGCGGCAAGCTGAAGACGAGGCGCTATGGCGCTCCTTAAGGGAGGGCTATGTCCAGCAGTGGACTAACATAGCCTGAAGAAGAAGAAGAACTCTAAGTTAACAAAATTACATGAACAAAGACTTTAATTACGAAGTACAAACAACACAAAAAGCCTTTAAGGCGAAAATTGCTCCTGAAAAAACAAGTGACATTTTATTTTAGTAGTAATATCCCGCCGTAGGGCTTTTGTTCTGTTGGAGGGCTGATTCTGCGGGGCTACGCCGGATTACGCGCACTGACGACCTCTGTGGCGTAGCGGTAGCGCGTCCGCCTACCATGCAAGAGGTCCCGCGTTTGAATCCCGGCTGGGAATAACCAAAAGAAAACCCAGGTCTTGGATGTTTACATGTTTGTGATCTCGTTGTTTCTGGTTCCCACGACACAGGATATCCTCTTGTGGGGCCAGAAGCAATGTTTGTGCTTGTATGCAAATGTTATGTTATGTTAGCACAAATTCACAAAGCACTTCAGAGATGGCGCTTATGGCCGTGCACTTGTGATGTTTTGAAGCTTTTATCTTCTTCTATAATATAAAAATGAATCCCGGTAAGCGCAAATCTCGAGAGCAGCTGAACCGATTTCGGTAATTCTTTTTTTAAAATATGCCTTGAAGTACGAGGATGGTTCTTACGGAGAGCAAGACTTTTAAAAATTAAAGAATCAACTGTTAGGCGTTCTGAAGTTCGTTGGGTTCAGTAAGTAAATAATAAAACTAGAACGACTTCATGACATGACATGACATGACATGACATGACATGACATGACATGACATGACATGACATGACATGACATGACATGACATGACATGACATGACATGACATGACATGACATGACATGACATGACATGACATGACATGACATGACATGACATGACATGACATGACATGACATGACATGACATGACATGACATGACATGACATGACATGACATGACATGACATGACATGACATGACATGACATGACATGACATGACATGACATGACATGACATGACATGACATGACATGACATGACATGACATGACATGACATGACATGACATGACATGACATGACATGACATGACATGACATGACATTTACATGCAGGCACATACATTTCTTCTGGCCCCACACTAGGATACCCTGTGTCGTGGGAACCAGAAACAACGACATCACAAACATGTAAACATCTAAGACCTGGGTTTTTTTTTGGTCATTCCCAGCCGGGATTCAAACGCGGGACCTCTCGCATGGTAGGCAGATGCGCTACCGCTGCGCCACAGAGGTCTTCACCAAACACCTTTGCGTTTTCCTCCCCATTTTTCAAACAAGATCTCTTCAAAAGGGGCGCGTAATAAAGCCCATAGAGGGTGTTTTTTTTAAAGTGCGTAAGCTAAAGGGCAAAGGGAAACAACGCATTCAGCCAACCCCCAAGAGTCAATGGTCGTACGGAAAACACTTGTGATGCCAGTCCGTGTGCAAATGGCATAAAAAGCCGCGGGCGGATAAAAAAAAGTAGTTTTTCTGTCAATATTGTGCCAGGCTTTTTGAAGAGTGATGAGGCGGTTAGCGGTTATATAGGTACTCTTTGGTGACGAGTGTGTCTTTTTAATCTGTGGTGAGTGGTGACGAGTATGATTTAAACGGTTGGAAAAGGAATACGGTTTTGGTATGATACACTCAAACACACACAAGAAAAAATATGTTAAATAAAATATCCATAAATAATTAAAAGCCTGAAAAATATGCGTTACTTACTATTTTATGTAATGAAGTTAGTCAGTAAGTGAATACTTTGATGTAGTGCTTCAAAGTAAAAAAAACAATATATTATGATTTCATCTTAGTTAATCCCACTTCCTCACTAATATTATGTTTTTTTATTATAAATACGAAAGTTTGTAAGTATGTTACTTTAAAACCTATTTAGAGGCTAAAAATTTCACCCATGCCGGGATTCGAACCCGCAACCTCTGGCTATCCGTGCCAGCGCTCTACCAATTGAGCCAATGGGCGACTCACCGGCATCAGTGAAATTTCGAACTTCTTTACACTATTCTCTGTATTACGTACAGGCAGTGACATCTGGCTTAAGCAAATTGCATCACTTACAGCCCCGACTACCTACTTTGCAGTTAGGTTTTACATCGGAACGACATCACTGTACCACATGATTATACTATTTTTATTTTTAATGCACTAACCCGTGCTAAGGACAAATTTAAAAACTTAAAAAAATTAGAGGCTAGCGCTGGCACGGATAGCCAGAGGTTGCGGGTTCGAATCCCGGCATGGGTGAAATTTTTAGCCTCTAAATAGGTTTTTAAATTTGTCCTTAGCACGGGTTAGTGCATTAAAAATAAAAATAGTATAGTATGTTACTTACTCAATCATGTCGGAACGGCTGAACAGATCTAGATGAAATTTGGCACAACGATAGATTATAGCCCTGGAATAATCAGACAAATACACACAAGAAAAATCGTTCGTACGAAGTTCCGTACGAACGATACTTAATATAAAATTATTTAGAAATTAAATTATTGCTTAATTTTAGAGAAAATAAATAAAAAATGTGTGATGACGTCACACATACGGTGGAATGCACAGAGCATATAAAAAGGAATGAGGAGGTACCCTTCCGTGTTGCCTACTATTAAAAATCATATGACAGATGTCATTTTCAATTTCATTCAAATGTCATGTCGGAGAAATTACTTTTCCTCCAATGGTCTTTTAAAATGTGGCAAGAAGCCGTATGTGTAACGTCATTTGGCGGTTACGTCCTTTTAGAATAAGACGAAATTCAAACAGAAAATTATAAATAAAAATCATCGAATTTCCGAAAAAAAAAAATGGGTCCTTTTATTCCGTATGTACTTTCCTTTAAGACAGTAAAATACGTATGCTAAAAATTTTTAATATTGTCAATAAATTAAGACCAGTAATGCGATCCCGTGGGATAATATTTTATTAGGATTTAAATATAGCTCTTATGACTAAGACGGATATTTCTTGCGTTCCCATGGTAACAAGAATCGTAAATGCCTTCTGTGGCGCTACGAAGCTCTGTAACGTGAGGAGAAAAATACCATGTTTCGTTGCCAGCGGGTACTAAGTAGTTTGCTTTAATATTTTCCCGCGCTTTCCTGTTCACTTTTTTGCTGTCGGATGACGTTTTTGTTTTTTTAGCACGCTTCCCTCGTGCCCTATTGAGACCTCTTTTCAGGGATCCTTTGAACTACCTAACGCTGTTTTTTTTTTCTATCGGGCGTTGAAAGGAAAATGGCGGCCTTTGAGATAAAAAAAGCTCCGTTTTCTATTAAAATTGTCAATGGACTACAACAATATTTTACGGTCTTTGTTAAAATAAGGACGATAAATTGCATAATATTGAGGACAAAATAACAATAAATAAATCATAGAAGTTTCTCTCTATTACTACGAATAGTAAGTAAGTACTCAAATAAAAATAAAGATTGTTCTATTTCTATTTCAAATTAAATCAATTTATTTCAACGTAAAGAATTTACATTCATTTTGCTGAATGTCAATGTAAAATTTTAGCCGCTACCTTCAGGCCGTATTGTAGTAGAGATAAAGGCGACATGCGTAAGTATACCTTCTACTAATTGAAGACCGATTACAATTTTAAGCACCGGTATTTTCCAATTACTTTTACCGGTTGTACTATTTTTTTTTTAATTTTTAATGCACTAACCGGTGCTAAGAAACAAATTTAAAAACCTATTTATAGGCTAAAAATTTCACCCATGCCGGGATTCCGGGAACCCGCAACCTCTGGCACGGATAGCCAGAGGTTGCGGGTTCGAATCCCGGTATGTGTGAAATTTTTAGCCTCTAAATAGGTTTTTAAATTTTACCGGTTGTGTTTTGTAAAAGTATTTGGAAAATACCCGTATAAGAAATTGTAATCAGTTCATATCGTAAAAACTGTATTTACACGGATTTCACGCGTTTAATTTTAGATTTTTACAATTTTCCGACGTATTGGCACTTTTTCAAGTAATCCTGAAAATAGGTAAGGAAGAGACCCGCGTAGACTAGACTATTCGTACTACCCGGGACACAAAGCGGATGTTTTCAGAGAAATGACATTTTCGATTTGAACCGACCGATTCACGTCTTCCAACGTTTGAAAGTGCAAACTCCCTGCACAAATATGGAAATTGTCCAATTTTCCTGAGCGCCAGACGTGATTGCCAATTTCCTAAGTAAGAGGTACCTATCTACTAGTGGGGAGGAATAAAATCACCTTCCGTCTGCCAGTCGAGTTTGCAGATTAATTAGTCGGTCGTGCATCGTTATATTATGATCTAGAGCTAGAGAATAGTAGGTATGTTTTATTTCGAAAATAGTAGATTGTTAACCGAGGGTTGAAAGAATCAATTCCCGAGGCATTTAGGAAAGTATAAACTCATTTTTATTATTCAAATCTTAGCTAAGATTATTCGCGAGATATGGCCAGCCCACTGCCACTTCAGCTTGCTGATTCTCTGAGCTAGGTATGTCGATAACTTTGGTTCTCTGTCGGATGCATTCGTTACGAATCCTATCCTTTAGAGAAACTCCGAGCATAGCTCTCTCCATAGGTCGCTGAGCGACTTTGAACTGGTGGACCAGCCATTTCGTGAGTGTCCATGTCTCGGCTCCGTAGGTCATACGTAATGTCGCTAAATACGGATCATATTTGGACATTCAAGGGAATCAAAATTTAACATAACTTAACTTAGCGCAACATTTACATACAGGCACATACATTGCTTCTGGCCCCACACTAGGATACCCTGTGTCGTGGGAACCAAAAACAACGACGTCATAAACATGTTAACGTCCAGGAACTGAGGGGTTTTTTCAAATTTCTAATTTTTGGGCACCATTATATTATTTTTAATGCACTTAACCGTGCCAAGGACAATTTCAAAAACCTATCTAGAGGCTAAAAATTCTTGGCTCGGGTTAGTGCATTAAAAATAATATAATCATGAGGGTACAGCGATATAATTCCGATGTAAAACCTAACTGCAAAGTAGGTACTTGGGGCTGCAATTGATGCAAATTACTTCAGTCAAATGTCGCTGCCTGTACGTAGATACCTAATACAGAAAATATTGGAAAGAGGTCCGAAATTTCACTGATGCTGGTGAGTCGCCCATTAGCTCAGTTGGAAAGAGCGCTGGCACGGATAGCCAGAGGTCGCGGGTTCGAATCCCGGCAATTTTTAGCCTCTAGATAGGTTTCTGGGCACCAGTTTCTGCACCAAACAAAATTTATAGGACCAGCTTGTGCATTGAGAAATTCAATAAGTAAATAGGTAACTATTGATGTCTCTTCGAATTCCTCAGAAAAGAGCTGGAAGGAACGTTATCTAAGGATTTACTTAGTGAAATTCTTAATTCAGACCCCGCATAGTTTTTTTCGTTAACCTAGTACCAACTATGTTTGGCAAGTAATAGCGTCTTAAGCTACAAGTCCAGGGAAATATATGTAATTAACAACAACTATACATTTGTAATTAAATCATAAAAAATTGTCTTTGAATATTCGCGAAAACCTACGGAAAAAAACTATGAGACTCGAAGACTCGATTCCTGATCTAGATGTGTACGTATTCTATGTACGGAACCATCGGCGAGCGATTGGGACTCGCACTATTCCATTTACGTAATTTTTGTTCTATGTCTATAGAATCGCGTTGTACTATTCGACTAATATTCAAACACAGACAACTATGTTATTATTGAAACCGAGAGTCTTACCTAATAATTCGCACCCTCAGAACGAAAGAGGCCTAAGTAAAAAAATAGTGAAATTGAGTTACAATCATAGAGTCATAAAAAGGTATGCCGAGGACGGAAGATTCGCTATGCTCTTTTTTTACAATAAGTGCCTTTGTTTTACTATTCATCGGATAGAGCATACCTTTCTCTATGATTGTTAGGTACTCAATTTTTTGAGATTTTTTTGAGTATTTAAACTATTTTTTGACTTAGGCCTCTTTCGTTCTGAGGGTGCGGTATGTTTAAAACAAAACTGAAGCGTAGTCTTCTTGAGATGGCACCATACGACAATAATGATTTTTTTTACCCCGATAATTAATAGCTGAACTGTAATTGCTTTTATTCTAATTAATTTTAGAATGAAACATTGATATGTAATTTTATTATTATGAACAAACTAATCTAATCTATATCGAGATACATATTACTTAATCTTGACCTTTAATTATCATGCAAACATATACAAATGAAAGGTCAAACTGGATTGGCGTGCTGCTTCTAATTTCTAAGAATATCAACTGGACTACTACGTTGATAAAGTCTAGAGAGTTTCTAAACGAAACGGTGATAAATCTACTGCAAGAAAAATTACACACGGTACAGGAAAAATACTAAAAGGAAGCGGAAGTACTTAAGTAAGAAAAATATATCCATAAAATATTTCTTTTTCAATTTACCTGTATATCACTTCGTAAAGTTTAGTGTCAGCCGTCAATAGTCCGCACAAAATCACTAGGATTCCTCTGATATCTCAGCACAAGAGTTAAAACACTATTCAAGCGCAATATCCGAAAAATGAACGAGAAATTTCGCGAGTACTATTCCCAAACACCTCCTAGGGGAAACTGCCGCGGAAATCGATTTTGGAGGGAAAGAGAGCGGCCATTTTGAAGCCGTGACGTAGAGTGAGTAACGGAGAGAGCGGTATGCAGTTTAAGCTGCGGCTAGAACGAGACGGGTGTGTTTTGTCGGGATCCCCCGGCGGGGAAAAGCGACGCACCTTCGACAATGTAGGGGTTGTTTTAGAAAAGGGAAACTATGATTCCTTTTTCCGGATAAAAAGATTATTGCATTGTCATTGTAGTGTATTTTCGTTGTCCTGAGATTTCGTGCTGAAGCGCTGTATAATCGAAAATTCCATTGAAAATAAGGAATATTAATGCTTAAAGTCGGGTTTTCACAGTACGAGTAAGGTCGGACTGAGTGCGCCATCCGGATAAACTAATGCATCCCATTGTTGGTGCATGCATTTTTGTCACGACACTAAAATGTTCTTGGCCATTTTAGTGTTTTCATTAGTTTTCCCAGATAGCGCACTCGGTCGAACTAAGTAATTCATTGAAATGAAAATGAAACTGAAAAGTTAAATTGTACCCAAAACCAAGTACCTAACCTTTGTTTCACAAGTAAAATAATACTTAAATTATTGACATCTCGATAGTCTTTTTAGTTTTGTTTATTTAAAGAGTTCTTATATAGAGTCATGGTAACATGGTAACAGTAAGGCCCGCCACTGTCTTACAATCCTCCACCAACCCGGACTTGGCCCCCGTGGTGGAGTATGGCCTAACCTTCCTGCGATGCAGGAAGAGACCCGTGCCCCAGCAGTGGGGACATGCAAGGGTTGATAACGAACATTGGTTTAATCGTTCTGAGTGCTTAGTGCGAGTTTGACAGATCCAATCGAATAACTTTACTACCGCGTTAATCGAGCATTGAGTAGTGAGTAGGAGTAAGTTAACCGTTCGAACTGGCAAAACGCTGTCACACTACAACTCGCACTCGCGTTTATTCGTGTTTTAGCTGGTTAACTTCTTCGTGTTATCTTCTCAACGTAAACCACTACAACTCGCACTCAGCAATTTTAATTTCCATACTTGTCGCTAGGTGGCGCTTCCTCGATGCCATAGAAATATGAGTTTACGTTAACGCGATCGAGTAGTTAAAAAACTCGCACTAAGCACTCAGAGTGCTGACTGCGAGTTTGACAGATCCAATCGAATAACTTTACTACCGCGTTCATCGAGCATTGAGTAGTGAGTATGAGATGGTATGAGTAAGTTAACCGTTCGAACTGGCAAAACGCTGTCACAGTACAACTCGCATTTATTCGTGTTTTGGCTGGTAAACGTGTTCACTTCTCAACGTAAACCATTACAACTCGCAGTCAGCAATTTTAATTTCCATACTTGTCGCTAGGTGGCGCTTCCTCGATGCCATAGAAATAAGAGTTTACGTTAACGCGATCGAGTAGTTAAAAAACTCGCACTAAGCACTCTGTATGGTATCACCAGAAACTGACAGTTCGTGGAATCGCAGATGATGCTGATGACATACTTCCGCGAATGGTTCCGTAGAACCTGGGGTTCTTTTTTCGCATTAAAAATTAATTAAAGCAATCCAAACCGAAATATTCAGCTCAACTCTCATTTAAGAACATAAGTGTATTAATTGTTGTGCAATAGCAAAAAACAAACATAAAATAATTACAAACATACATTACAATTGGCGGCCTTATTCCTCAGAGCAATTTCTTCCAGACAACCTACGACGGAAAGTTGCTGAAGTAAAAGTGTGTAACCCTTCGGCCGCGTATGGTACCAGAGTTTGGTAACCAGTATCATACGAAGAAAAAATGATCGTCGTAGGATACTGGTATCCAAGTGATAGGATATATTACTTTTCTGATACCCTTCATCATGTTTGGTAACCAGTATCCAGTAAGGAATATTAACGGTGCAAACCTCTTTACACAATTTTTATATTTCTTTTCTATCTTGATAGATTTTCAAAAAATTTAAAATTATGTCACACATTTTCGAGATTTCCCTCATTTTCAGCATTAGGTACTACTTCACATCTTAATTAGACCTGACTACTTTTACCTGCTTATTCCGTTTTAACCCAGTTATCTGTTTTTATTATAAACTAGCTGACCCAGCGAATTTCGTACCGCCTAACAGCCGATTTTTTAATTTTTTTTATTTTTCTCTCCGTAAGAACCATCCTCGTACTTAAAGGAATATTCTACAAAAAGAATTAGCGAAATCGGTTCAGCTGCTCTCGAGATTTGCGCTTACCAACACATTCAGCAATTCATTTTTATATTATAGATAAAATGTATACCTAATACAGTACAAATAAAGCACCAAATTGAAGTCGTTCCAGTTTTATCTATTTAACCCTCAATAAGGCATGGGTAGTATGATTTTTTTATTGGTTTTGGACTCTATTTCAAGGTGAAAAA
The DNA here is from genome assembly GCA_934045075.1 of Yponomeuta sedellus. NCBI lineage: Eukaryota > Metazoa > Arthropoda > Insecta > Lepidoptera > Yponomeutidae > Yponomeuta > Yponomeuta sedellus. The sequence goes on along the minus strand of OW203750.1, from coordinate 2,005,372 downwards.
GTTCAATTTAACGTGGGAACTATTTTCCCCTTGTCCACTTAAGGGTTAAATATAAAAATGAATCCCCGAATGTGTTGGTAAGCGCAAATCTCGAGAGCAGCTGAACCGATTTCGCTGATTCTTTTTTTAGAATATTCCTTGAAGTACTAGGGTGGTTCTTACGGAGAGAAAAATAATAAAAAGAAGAATCGACTGTTAGTCGATACGAAGTTCGCTGGGTCAGCTAGTTATTTATAAAAGTTCTTCAACACTACAATGGCGCCCAACGTGGGGCTGATAGGTAGTTCATGAAAATATTAATATAGCTAGGTAATCATTTGCCTACTTTTAAAAGCAGATTCTTTAAGGACAGCGCCCATTGCAGATGTCAGAAATAACCTTATAGATGTATATCAAGATGAAACTTAAGTAATTAGGTGTATATCAAAACGAAACTGATGAAAGCGAAACCATGGTACCGCGTCAAACATACAGGTCCTGTTATGGTTATGCTCCAAGTTTCCTCGCAAGCTTCATGCGAAACAGAGTTACTGGATCACTAGACTAGGGGTCTCCTTGTGGTGGCAACGAAGCAGAGCATCTCTTTGGATTTTCCACTTTTGCCGTGAAGAGTCTATTGGGAAGAGAGAGAGGCAGCCTGACAGGCAGATCGTATGCCTGGGGACGGCCGGTCCAACTGTTGTTAGTCGGACGTTATATTTATGGTATGTCATTGAAACACTTTGATTGCGCGATGCAGAGTGCTTAGTGCGAGTTTGACAGACCCAATCGAATAACTTTACTACCGCGTTAATCGAGCATTGAGTAGTGAGTATGAGTAAGTTAACCGTTCGAACTGGCATAACTCTGTCGCAGTACAACTCGCATTCGCGTTTATTCGTGTTTTGGCTGGTAAACGTGTTCACTTCTCAACGTAAGCCATTACAACTCGCACTCAGCAATTTTAATTTCCATACTTGTCGCTAGGTGGCGCTTCCTCGATGCCATAGAAATATGAGTTTACGTTAACGCGATCGAGTAGTTAAAAAACTCGCACTAAGCACTCAGGAATTGAGTCAAATGAAAAAGGAAGTATAGTCAAAATTCGACGATATATACAAATAATATTTATTATCGAGAAGAATAATACACAGAGACAATAAAAAATGGTAGAACAGTGCTTAGACAAATAAAGGTTTAGCGTGTGTAAGTAACTAGAGCAACGGTGACCCCACATTAGGCACAGTCTGTATCGTGGGCGCCCCAACATAGTTAGGCGTTATATTTACATTACATTGCGGCAGTCTAAGCATGTGATCTAATAAATTTTGTTAAAAACCTATTTAGAGGCTAAAAATTCCACCCATGCCGGGATTCGAACCCGCAACCTCTGGCTATCCGTGCCAGCGCTTTTCCAATTGAGCTAATGAGCGACTCACCGGCATCAGTGAAATTTCGAACCTCTTTACACTATTCTCTGTATTACGTACAGGCAGCGACATCTGGTTTAAGTAAATTGCATCACTTACAGCCCCGACTACCTACTTTGCAGTTAGGTTTTTACATCGGAATGATAGTGCGGGTTAGTGCATTAAAATTAAAATAGTATAAATTTTGTTAAGTACATTCCATAGCACTGTTACAGGTAAAATACAATTGTTTATTCCGTGTTTTTACATATACTTCCTATAACGTCAAAATTCGACGATGTATACTTCATTCCGCTTCTATTCATGGTAGCAGTAAATTTTTAGTAATTTTTGAACGATGAGTGGGTCTTGCAGTGGTTATCAAATGACTAATTGAATGATTAGAGTATATATTTAGATAGTTTTACAGTATAAGCTATATCCACAATCATGTAACATACCTACACGCCGCAAGCACACAACGCTCAGGCCTGCTTCTAACGGTTCTATCAATCCCGGCGTCAGTCAATTCCATCAGTTTGGTTAGACTGACGGCAAACTCAGCGTCTATTCAGGGTACTGATAGCCCAGACTGACGGATATTCGAGTATATTGATGCTTCATTAGTCTGGCATCGATCCGAGCTTGATCCAGGTCACGGAGTGAACTGACGCCAGTCTGAACGTGTAAACTCCGTCTATGTAATAGATTTGAGTTAGTGCAGAGATTGTAATAATTTAAAAAAAAAAAAAGAAATATTTTGTTTATGTAGGTTTGTAATATTTTATAAAGAAATTTAGTTGGTTAGGTTAGGCAATATTTTAAAAAGAATAAGTTGGTTAGCTTATTTAAGTTACGTTTAATTTGGTTGAGTTCAGATTGAACTTTCAATTAAGGCGAGGCTCTTCTTGATGTTCAATAAGAACCCACTTTTAGAGGAATGTTTAGCACTGACCAAATGAAATGCAAATAAATAGAAATATAAGAGAAACAGCTTATTAATTTAACCCCTCTACTATAAAACAATTAGAAGATAGGCTGAAAAAAAATAAACAAATTAGAACTCGGGCGCCAGGCCAGCACTAAAAGAAGATACCGTGGATAGTAGTAGGTAAAGCGCTTGGGTTTTAATCTCAAGGCGGGCATGAATTGAGTCTGCTGAAGGAGATCAAAGAAACTAGTTTAATGTTTAAATATCTATATATTGCAAGATCTTACATATGGCTTAAGGCCGCTCACCATGGAGGTTTAAAATTTATAACTTAGCAGGTTAAGTGGCTGTAGGTATCACCAGGTCAGTAGTCAAGTCGCTCCACCCCTCAGAAAGTCAAGTAGCGAGGAAGTCAGTAAATGTGGAAACTTAACCACTAGCCGTTAGATCCTAGTGAAAATTTATGATAAACAACACAATAACTTGGTGAATTATCTGAAACCCTAAGGAAGTTCTAATAAAGTTAAATTTAGCCAAAACTACTTATTTTAAATTTGTACCGAAACTACTTGGATTAAATTTGTACCGAAACTACTTGGATTATCGCTTTCAAGTTATTTAAAGTATAGAGGGCATCGCCTCTGGGAATGCTTCTCTCCGCAGAAAATTAAAAGGAAACATACCAGATAACATAGGTAATATATAAAACATCTGGATGGAACCTGCGGACGTCCAACTCTGGGTACTCAGGAACCCGCAGTCCTCAACACTCTCCGGCTCAATCCCGAAGCATTATGTAGTAATTAGGAAATTTCGAATGGCAGAATATTTATTTATAATAATAATAATAATAATAAAAAAAAACCCGACTAGAAAGTCTGAAAAAGAAAACAAACCTACGATTAACATCATGGCACTTCTAGCAAAGGAATTCGAATGAATTTATTTGGTACGGGACGAAAAATGCCCTAACGCAATTAAAGAAAAATCAAGAACACTCACCGAGTTTCTTTAGGTTAAATATAACGACGATACTCCATTGTCGTTAATAGTTTATATAAAATTCTGTAAGAGAAAATGTGCACTTTTAGGTTACAACGTAAAAATATGATGTAATTCGATCGAAAATCGCTTTTATTTCCTAGCGAATCCTTGAAATACTTACTATAGAAAAAGATCAAGACATGTCCCGTCTATATTTCCGGGGACATGGAGGAAAAAGCCCGAAAAACCTGCAAAGGCACGCCAACGTCAATATTCTATATTCGACACAAAACCCAAAAATAATGATGGAATCGAGTAAATCCACTCACCGGGAAGAAGAATAATATGGTGATCGGTCGCTAGATACGCCGATCACAAAAATAGGAACGGCTTACGCCGTCTATCTCGAGATCAACCACTTTGTTCCATTGTGGTGTCTCGTATGAAGACTTCAACGAACGTCAAAATGTCGTTGGATAATGTTTTTTTTAAAAGGGCCTATTCACGATCCAAAAAGAACAAAACACGTCACTACGCGAACTTCCGTTTTAAAACAGAGATTAAATAATCTATGTTCCTCCACAGAACCTACTCAAAATAAGGTTCGATAGGGTAACCCTAAGAAAAGTACTACTACCTGTCAAAACAGGTAAACAAATGTATCGTGTAAATAGAAAGAATCCAAAAACTGGCTTAAAGCCAATGTAGCGAAAATACAACGCTACATCACACCCCACCCCAGAAAAATTAAGACTGAAAGTCTTTATGAAAAACTTCAAAGTATGAAAAAGAAAGCTAATAATGAAAATCTTTACCACCAGACGGACACAATCGTCGCTGACTTTAAACCTCCATAGGAAATAAAAATAGGAATAAACAAAAAACTCTAATACAATAATAAGTATGGTATATTAGAAAATATTGAAGATCAAAACGGCAAACCCGTCGCTGAGACGATCTTCCACGTATGTATAGAAATTGGAATCATATGCAGAATTAGAATTATGAAATGGAACGGAGTAAATGGAATCATAACGCTATATGCATGCATGATAGGAGATCAGTTAGACACATTCGTCGCTGACTCAAAAACTTCACCAAAACTCAACATCCATAAAGTAAATAAAGAACTAAATAAAATTCAGTTAGACACCATCGTCACTGACTTTAAGAATAATAACCCTGTAGAAAAACTATTTTAAGTTCAGTTTGGCACCCTCGCCACTGACTCTTAAAAAAACTAAACCTAAGATAAACTATTTTAAGTTCAGTTTAGCACACTCGCCACTGACTCTTAAAAAACTAAACCTACCGAAAAACTATTTTAAGTTCAGTTTGGCACCCTCGCCACTGACTCTTAAGAAAACTAAACCTACCGAAGAACTATTTTAAGTTCAGTTTGGCACCCTCGCCACTGACTCTTAAGAAAACTAAACCTACCGAAGAACCATTTGAAGTTCAGTTAGGCACCCTCGCCACTGACTCTAGTTGAAATGCATAGGACAAATCTAGAAAAAGAATCGCCCCCGAAACAAACACCAACCCCGATGAGTCTAAAAGTAGAACATCACCTTTCAAAATAAACCCCAATAAAATGAAGATATGAGTCTACGTGACTAGAACAACAAAACACCAGACTTCCATGCACGGAGCTCAGTATATGGTATGAATGTTCATTACAGCTTTATATTCAGAGCTGTAACAAAAAGGTGGAACGATGTGACTGGAACAACAACCTACCAGACTTCCATGCACAACGACCAAAAAAAGTAAGATGAAACAATGTGACTGGATCAACAACCTTCCAGACTTCCATGCACAAAGTCCAAATATGTATGTGTAAACTAACTCAATACCTAGAGCAGCTACGAAGAATATCCATCGTGACTGGACCAACAACTACCAGACTTCCACGCACGATGTAAAGAATATGTTATGGTATGTATGAGAGACCAAAGCCTCAAAAGGTTTTATTGCAACCCTCTACAATCCGGAGAGTGCAATAAATGTTGGTTGATCAGACAACGCCGTCCAAAACGAAGCTGATACAACAAGGGAATAAGTCAAAATCGAGAATGTATGTATGTGTCAAATCCGAGGTTCTATAAAACTTAAACTACGGTGGCTAAAATTAAGGTATGTATAGCTAGTTAGCTTAAATATTTATATGGACAATATGATTAGCTAGACAGCTAAATTAGAGGGTATGCAGAATATAAAATTTTAAACAACTCATAAAATTTTATACAATATAATATACAAAAACTTTCTTATAGTGTTTTAATTTAGAATGGGAATTTATTTAATCCAAAATGTCCTAAGTATGGTAAGTATTGAATTTGAAATTAGTAATTGTATATAGAGTATTTTTCTTACATTCTTTCTCTTTCATAGGCTATATTCCTTTCATACAACATTCATCATCTTTACAAAATCACCTTCTCTATCAAAAGCCGTACCCTAATATTGCAAATACTAATAGTCCGAAAAGGTTAAAAGGAAAATAAATTTTAAACTTTAATTATGTCTTTAACGTGAAAACGACCAACTTTCCCATTAGAAAGATTCTTTAAAACATACACGTTATTTGAAATTTTATTTACGACTTTACATTTAATAAACTTAGGAGCCAACTTAGCAGAAAAATAATGAGCAGCATTAGATTGAACAAAGTTACGCCTCCAAACAATATCACCTACACTATAAGAAACCACCCTACGACCTTTATTATAGTTGGCCGCGTTACGCTTATATGCGTCCAACAAAGAAGAAGAAACCTTCTCAAAAATGTCTTTGAGAATGGATAAAGAATCAGCAAAGGTTTGCCTAGTAGAAAAATCAATGGTATCTAAATCAAAAGAATCATTGAATCGATGCAAAGAAGCGTCAATTATCAGTTCTCTACCGAACATCAAAAAATTCGGAGTAAAAGCCGTAGCTAAATTAACACTATTGTTCAAAGCCAACTGAACATGAGGAAGAAATTGAGACCATCTTCTATGATCATCTCTAACAAAGCAGGATATACAAGTTTCGATAGTTTGATTATACCTCTCAACAGGATTATTCTGAGGAGTATATAAAGTATTATAAAATATTTTATTTATATTATATTGATGTAAAAAGTCTACAAAATTTTTAGAAATGAACTGTGAACCGTTATCGCAAACAATGACCTTGGGAACCCCAAACTTCAGGAATACATCTTTCTCAAGGAACTTTACTACGGCGCGAGTTGTAGCATTGACCAGCGGGAATATCCAGCAATACTTGGTAAACACATCTACTACAGACAAAATATAACGATGACCAGAATATGTACGAGGTAAAATTCCAATAATATCAATAGAAAGCATCACCATAGGGCGATCAACAGTTTTAGGATTTATCATTGTACCAAAAGGTGGAGAATTAGAGTGCTTATAAGCTTTACATGTATCACAAGAATTGATAAATTTACGAACATCATCAAACATTTTAGGCCAAAAATAGTGAACTTTTAATTTATTTAAGGTTTTATGAATACCTAAATGACTTGAATTTACATCATCATGATTATTTCGAATAGTATCCAAAATGTTTTCTTTAGGAATAACAATTTTCCAGTCTAAATTTGAATTTAAAGAATACTTTGCTTTGCAATATTTATATAGTATTTCGTTTTCAACTCTATAATTTTTAAAACGTACAGGATATTTTTGACAATTTATGAAAATATTTCTATACCAAACATCTGTTATTTCATCATCAGGTGCAACGATTTGTACTTCATCAACAAAAAGTGAAGCCACTTCAATTCTAGAAAGCGTATCAGGAACCACATGTAAAGAGCCTTTTTTATGCATAATGTCAAATGTAAATTGAGAAATTCTAGCAGCCCAACGAGCTAAGCGTCCACTATGATTGCTTAAACCGAGTAACCATTTTAAACTAGCATGATCTGTAATAACAGTAAATTTCATGCCTTCAATATAAGGTCGAAAATGTTCAATTGAATCTAAAATTGCCAAAAGTTCTCTTTCAGTTGTACTATAATTTTGCTCACACTTAGATAAAGCTCGAGAATAAAACGCAATGGGATGTTGAGAATGATCGTCATCTTCTTGACTTAGAACACTTCCAATGCCTACAGAACTAGCATCACAATGTAAAAAGAAAGGCTTCTCGAAATTAGGACATTGTAAAACAGGGGATGATACTAATGATTGTTTTAAAGCAACAAATGCATTTTCAGCTTCTGAGTTCCAAATAAGTGAATATTTTGAATTTTTACTACCACCAGTCAAACGTGTCAAAGGAGATGCAATGTCAGCAAATTTGGAAATAAATCGGCGATAATAGGAGCACATACCTAGAAAACTACGCAACTGCTTTACAGTTGTAGGACGTGGAAAATTTTCAATGACGTCCAGTTTGGAAGGATCAGTATGTAAGCCATCACCATCAACGATGTAACCCAAATAACGCAATCTTTCTTTACAAAAGGAACATTTTTTGAGATTTACCGTTAAACCAGCTTCCTTCAAGGTTTTATGAATCTTACGAAGTAGATCTAAATGTGCTTGAAAATCAGTGGAAACCTGTATTAAATCATCCAAATAACAAAATACATGACTGTCGAACTCAGGACCAAACAGTTTATCAACTAAACGCTGTAATTCTGCCGGAGCGTTGGTCAACCCAAAAGGCATACGTACAAACTCATATAAACCTTTGCCGGGGACAACGAAAGCTGTCTTTTCACGGGAGGAAACAGCAAGCGGGATCTGTAGGAATGCCTTTGACAAATCAATAGCTGAAATAAATTTTGCATCACGGAGATTATCAAGAATACGTGTAGTATAAGGAAGTGGATAAGAATCCTTCACGGTAACAGAATTTAATCTACGCGAGTCCAAGCACAGTCGAATACCACCATCTTTTTTATCTACTGCTAAGACAGGAGAGCTCCAAGGAGATTTCGAAGGTTGAATTATACCTTCTTTTAATAAAATCTCAACCTCATCGTATAATTCTTTTTGTTTAGCAGGACTTAAAGGCCAATATCGTTGTTTAATAGGAGAACCAGTAGTCACTATTTCGTGTTCCACAAGGTGGGTTAAGCCCAAACCATTCTTTTCATATGAAATATCCTCATAAAGTTTTATTATTTCATCTAATTGTTCTTTTTGAGAAGGAGACAACTCAGTGGCAGCAGTAACTGCACAAATTTTAATTTCGGAATCGTTCACGAACGTGATATTTTTAAATAAATTGTCGGCTAAGCCGAATTGTAGCCAGAAATCAAATCCTAATATAATAGGCGGTTTAAATGAAGGAATTACCATAAAAGTAATATTATGTGTGACCGAGTCGCATGTTATAGGCAAGTCCATGACTCCAAGGATATCCGTCTTCGATCCATCAGCGGTACGAGCGATCTTACGCAACGGTCTGATCTTGAAACCTAATTTTTGAAACTCTAAGTGTAAATTAGAACCTAATACACAATGATTTGCTCCGCTGTCCAATAAACCAGAGAACTTTTTCTCGCCCACTTGGAACTCCAAAAATGGACGTTGGTCATTGTTCTTGACGAATAGGATAGGTGCAGCATTATGAACTCCAAAAAACACTTTGAGATAAGCAAGCCAATCTTTGAAGTCCTGGGGACGTTCAGGGGAATTTAATTTTAAATTTTCACCAGCCGAAGTTCGTGTCACTTCATGAGTTCGAAATCGAGTTCGACCGGTCCTTATAAGTTTTTTGGACAAGATGCCTCGACAGAAGGGTTACATTTATCACATTCTAAAGCGGTGACTCCTTGTTTACGGCAACGAAAACACACTTTGCCAAGGAATTCTTTACAGAATTTGAAGTGATGACCAGTCTTTTGACACTTCATGCAAATCACTTCAGATTGTACCACATTCGTGTTCGAGGAAAAATTAGATTTGTTGGAAACATTTGAAATTTTGGAAATATTTGGAAATTTGGAAATAGTTGAATTTTTTGAAATATTTGCGTTTTTTGAAATGTTAGAAATACTTGTCAACACGGGAGCAGGGGGCAAAAATTGCTCAACCTCTCTACCGAGCCTAGTTAAGGAATCAAGTGAAGTTATATTCCGGCCAATGAGATGAACGGCGTATGTAGGCAAAATGTTGTGACGAATTATTTCGAACAATGTAAGAAAACCAAGAGGATTCGATAAATTATTGTTGAGATAGGAAATTTCAACAATAAAATTCGCTAAACTTTCCGGAGGTAATTGTTTACGAGTGCGTAACGCAAGTTCGGTTTGGTAATCAAAATCAAGCCTATCAAATTGTTTGAGAAGTTCCACTTTTAAAGTAAACCAAGAGTGAACTCGTTCACGAATTGTTCTGTACCATTGTAACGCGATACCGTCTAACACCTCAGTAAATGCCCTGACAATTAAGTCGCTGTCAACGTCTCGTGCAAGACGAAACTCCTCCAGTCTCTGTATGAATTCTCTGACGCAAGTCGAACCGTCAAATTTTAACTTTGATTTAGTCAAGTCAACATATTTATTTAATTTAGTTTGAAATAAAGCAGTATTTGCATAGTCAGCTCGAGTAACGGAGCTGGAATTCACATTCGCATTAGCAGCTAAAGGAACAGTTACATCAATCATGTCCAAATGAGGATGATTCTCTAAAAGGTTTAAACTCTCAGGTTCAGATGTGACAATATTTAAAGTTTGAGTAGCCATATTGTTAGAAACTACCTGCTCGTCCTTAGAAACTAAGTTCTTATCAGACCCTTCCATTATAAAAAATAGGTCCCAAAAATACACCACTTAAAGCTAGCACACAGTTCAAAGCAGTAAAAAAGTAACAGCGAAAACTGTTAAAATAAAGTTATAGCATTATAAATATAACAGTAGAGAACCTTAATTAACAACTAAGTTGCTAAATATGTATGAAAATATGAGAGAATATAGCGATAATACAAGCAGTCCAAGTAAACAATGTTTAAACCTCCCAAAGCAGAACTCAGGAAAAAGAAAGCATTTAAATATTGTATGGTATGCATGAATGTAAAAAATATTTAAGTATGGTATAAGGTATTTCAAATATAATAAGCAGAAAGAATTTCAAGCATATTATGTAGGAAGAATTAAGAATTTCAAGTATAAATGCAAAAAGAATTAAGAATTTCAAGTATAAATGCAAAAAGAATTAAGAATTTTAAGTCCCTGTTCGCTTGGCGACAATTGTAATAATTTTTAAAAAAAAAAATATTTTTTATCTATTGTATGTTGGTAATATTTTATAAAGAATATTTTATAAAGAAATTTAGTTGGTTAGGTTAGGCAATATTTTAAAAAGAATAAGTTGGTTAGGTTTTTTTTTTTTTTTTGGTAACGCGGGGGAATGCATTTACGCACTTCACCACTCTGCTGTCAGGGGACAACAGAGCGGCTTCGTGTGGGACTCCCAGCCCGAGGGCTGGACTACCCACTAAACCCCCGCGGTGATCCTCCTCTCCTCTACCGGGTCGCGGGGTAGGCCAAAGGTTAAATCACCGCGACCCGGCAAGAGGTCGCCCCTCCACGTGAGGGGCTCGACTGGTGGGGGAGCCAGAGTGGCTCCCCAGCGGCGCCCCCTGCCCCATCGCTACGACGGGGCAAGGAAACGCCGCGTCTCCTCGGGGGGCCATATAGGCCCCCATTCGCTCCAATGCGCCGCCCCCTCCCATCCCATTGCTAAAACAATGGGACTAGAGGGGGCGGCGCATCGCTGCGAGGCCCGTCGCGTCGCTCACCAGCACTTCTCTGAGAACAGAGAAGGTGGAGAGCGAGCGCGCGGGCCCTCTCTGTGCTGGAAGGCACCCCCGGATCACGCAGGGGCGCCTTCCGGCCCGCCGTGTTAGAGGCGGCGGGTCCCCTGACCCTCCACCCACGGCCCTGGTCCGACTGGTACGAGGCGCACAAGGCGCCCCCCCCAGCCGGACCTCCTCCTCTTGGTCGCCCGGGTCCCGCTCCACAGTGTGAAACAGGGCCCAGGCGACTAGACGGTCGCAGGGGATAGGGAGAGAGGCGCACCGCTATACCAACACTCCTCCTCCCCTGCGACCCCACCGCGTCCGCCATCAGCCGGTGGCGGCCCCGGTAAGGCCGCGGCAGGTAGGGAGAGCGGCGCACCGTAATACCGGCACTCCTCTCCCGCCGCGGCCTCCTCCCTTCGGCTGCGATGCCGCCCATACGACATCGCAGCCCGCCTCAGTGGCGGTGCTGCCCATACAGCACCGCCACCTACTGACCGCTCGACTCGCAAGCGAGGAGCGGTCCCTCCGCGGTTGCTCTTGGTTTCACCGTGGGTGTGTTCCCGCCCGTAGGCCCCCACGGCTACTTAGCCCCCTCGCCACGACAAGGCGGCAACCGTCGAGGGGGAAGTTGGTTAGGTTAGGTTAGGTTAGGTTAGGTTAGGTTGGGGTGCGATGCCAGATTACCTTCCCGTGTGCCCTTCTGCTTCCGTTCCTACTGATTCATTTTTGAACCAGTAGGAGGGGTAAGTGGCAAGGGCCGGTGCACCCTGGGCGCTGGTCAGTAACTTCTCTTTATGGGATCTTGCTGGCCAGCGGCGAAAAATCTGGCGGGAGGGGTCGCGTGGGCCCTGTTTCACTTTGTGGAGCGGGACCCAGGCGACCAACCGAATGAAGGACCGACTGGGGGGGGCGCCGCTGCGCGGAAGCGCGCGCGCCTCGTACCAGTCGGACCAGAGTGGCCGCCGGGACGCGGAGGGTCGGGGGACTCTCCGCGTCCATCACGGCGGGCCGGAAGGCGCCCTTGCGTGTTCCGAGGGTGCCTTCTGGCACGGAGGGGGCCCGCGCGGTCGCTCACCGCCTTCTCTGCTTTCAGAGAAGTGCTGGTGGGCGACGTGACGGGCCTCACGTGTGGGGCGTGTGGGGGCCAACAGTTGACATTGGCCCCCATGCGCCCCAACGAGGAGGTGCGCCGCCCTCCTCTAATCCCATTGGACCACACAACAATGGGATGGAGGGGGCGGCGCGTTGGGGCGTGTGGTGGCCAAGGGGTTCGCACTTGGCCACTATGCGCTCCAACGAAGAGATGCGGCGTTCCCTCGCCCCGTCGTTCGGTCCGATGCGATGGGGCAGGGGCGCCGCCGAAGGAGTGCCCGAAAGGGCGCCCGCAGACGGGGTCGCGGAAGTGTGCGTAAGCGTCCCCGTGGCCCCGTCCTTTGCGGTGCGGAGGAACACCCCAGGAGTTTTAGTCGGTATACCGCCCTTTTTAGGGCGGGGAGTCCGACATAACCACTGTGCTCCCCCGAGCCGGTGGTACCCGTAATTGGGGTTTCTCCTGGGTGAAAAAAAAAAAAAAAAAAAAAAAAAAAAAAAAAAAAAAAAAAAAAAAAAAAAAAAAAAAAAGGTTAGGTTAGGTTAGGTTGGGGTGCGATGGGGTGCGATGCCAGATTACCTTCCCGTGTGCCCTTCCGCTTCCGTTCCTACTGATTCATCTTGAACCAGTAGGAAGGGTAAGTGGCAAGGGCCGGTGCACCCTGGGCGCTGGTCAGTAACTTCTCTTTATGGGATCTTGCTGGCCAGCGGCGAAAAATCTGGCGGGAGGGGTCGCGTGGGCCCTGTTTCACTTTGTGGAGCGGGACCCAGGCGACCAACCGAATGAAGGACCGACTGGGGGGGGCGCCGCTGCGCGGAAGCGCGCGCGCCTCGTACCAGTCGGACCAGAGTGGCCGCCGGGACGCGGAGGGTCGGGGGACTCTCCGCGTCCATCACGGCGGGCCGGAAGGCGCCCTTGCGTGTTCCGAGGGTGCCTTCTGGCACGGAGGGGGCCCGCGCGGTCGCTCACCGCCTTCTCTGCTTTCAGAGAAGTGCTGGTGGGCGACGTGACGGGCCTCACGTGTGGGGCGTGTGGGGACCGGGACGCTTGGGCCCCCACGCGCCTCAACGAGGAGGTGCGCCGCCCTCCCCGTCTCATCGACCGGCTTGCGATGGGATGGAGGGGGCGGCGCGTTGGGGCGTATGGGGGCCAAGATCATACGCACTTGGCCCCTATGCGCTCCAACGAAGAGATGCGGCGTTTTCTAGCCCCGTCGTCGAGCACCGACGGGGCAGAAGCGCCGCCGAAGGAGTGCCCGAAAGGGCGCCCGCAGACGGGGTCGCGGAAGTGTGCGCAAGCGTTCCCGTGGCCCCGTCCTTTGCGGTGCGAAGGAACACCCCAGGAGTTTTAGTCGGTATACCGCCCTTTTCAGGGCGGGGAGTCCGACATAACCACTGTGCTCCCCCGAGCCGGTGGTACCCGTAATTGGGGTTTCTCCTGGGTGAAAAAAAAAAAAAAAAAAAAAAAAAAAAAAGGTTGGGGTGCGATGCCAGATTACCTTCCCGTGTGCCCTTCCGCTTCCGTTCCTACTGATTCATTTTTGAACCAGTAGGAAGGGTAAGTGGCAAGGGCCGGTGCACCCTGGGCGCTGGTCAGTAACTTCTCTTTATGGGATCTTGCTGGCCAGCGGCGAAAAATCTGGCGGGAGGGGTCGCGTGGGCCCTGTTTCACTTTGTGGAGCGGGACCCAGGCGACCAACCGAATGAAGGACCGACTGGGGGGGGCGCCGCTGCGCGGAAGCGCGCGCGCCTCGTACCAGTCGGACCAGAGTGGCCGCCGGGACGCGGAGGGTCGGGGGACTCTCCGCGTCCATCACGGCGGGCCGGAAGGCGCCCTTGCGTGTTCCGAGGGTGCCTTCTGGCACGGAGGGGGCCCGCGCGGTCGCTCACCGCCTTCTCTGCTTTCAGAGAAGTGCTGGTGGGCGACGTGACGGGCCTCACGTGTGGGGCGTGTGGGGACCGGGACGCTTGGGCCCCCACGCGCCTCAACGAGGAGGTGCGCCGCCCTCCCCGTCTCATCGACCGGCTTGCGATGGGATGGAGGGGGCGGCGCGTTGGGGCGTATGGGGGCCAAGATCATACGCACTTGGCCCCTATGCGCTCCAACGAAGAGATGCGGCGTTTTCTAGCCCCGTCGTCGAGCACCGACGGGGCAGAAGCGCCGCCGAAGGAGTGCCCGAAAGGGCGCCCGCAGACGGGGTCGCGGAAGTGTGCGCAAGCGTTCCCGTGGCCCCGTCCTTTGCGGTGCGGAGGAACACCCCAGGAGTTTTAGTCGGTATACCGCCCTTTTCAGGGCGGGGAGTCCGACATAACCACTGTGCTCCCCCGAGCCGGTGGTACCCGTAATTGGGGTTTCTCCTGGGTGAAAAAAAAAAAAAAAAAAAAAAGGTTAGGTTAGGTTCAGATTGAACTTTCAATTAAGGCGAGGCTCTTCTTGATGTTCAATAAGAACCCACTTTTAGAGGAATGTTTAGCACTGACCAAATAAAATGCAAATAAATAGAAATATAAGAGAAACAGCTTATTAATTTAACCCCTCTACTATAAAACAATTAGAAGATAGGCTGAAAAAAAATAAACAAATTAGAACTCGGGCGCCAGGCCAGCACTAAAAGAAGATACCGTGGATAGTAGTAGGTAAAGCGCTTGGGTTTTAATCTCAAGGCGGGCATGAATTGAGTCTGCTGAAGGAGATCAAAGAAACTAGTTTAATGTTTAAATATCTATATATTGCAAGATCTTACATATGGCTTAAGGCCGCTCACCATGGAGGTTTAAAATTTATAACTTAGCAGGTTAAGTGGCTGTAGGTATCACCAGGTCAGTAGTCAAGTCGCTCCACCCCTCAGAAAGTCAAGTAGCGAGGAAGTCAGTAAATGTGGAAACTTAACCACTAGCCGTTAGATCCTAGTGAAAATTTATGATAAACAACACAATAACTTGGTGAATTATCTGAAACCCTAAGGAAGTTCTAATAAAGTTAAATTTAGCCAAAACTACTTATTTTAAATTTGTACCGAAACTACTTGGATTAAATTTGTACCGAAACTACTTGGATTATCGCTTTCAAGTTATTTAAAGTATAGAGGGCATCGCCTCTGGGAATGCTTCTCTCCGCAGAAAATTAAAAGGAAACATACCAGATAACATAGGTAATATATAAAACATCTGGATGGAACCTGCGGACGTCCAACTCTGGGTACTCAGGAACCCGCAGTCCTCACCACTCTCCGGCTCAATCCCGAAGCATTATGTAGTAATTAGGAAATTTCGAATGGCAGAATATTTATTTATAATAATAATAATAATAATAATAATAAAAAACCCGACTAGAAAGTCTGAAAAAGAAAACAAACCTACGATTAACATCATGGCACTTCTAGCAAAGGAATTCGAATGAATTTATTTGGTACGGGACGAAAAATGCCCTAACGCAATTAAAGAAAAATCAAGAACACTCACCGAGTTTCTTTAGGTTAAATATAACGACGATACTCCATTGTCGTTAATAGTTTATATAAAATTCTGTAAGAGAAAATGTGCACTTTTAGGTTACAACGTAAAAATATGATGTAATTCGATCGAAAATCGCTTTTATTTCCTAGCGAATCCTTGAAATACTTACTATAGAAAAAGATCAAGACATGTCCCGTCTATATTTCCGGGGACATGGAGGAAAAAGCCCGAAAAACCTGCAAAGGCACGCCAACGTCAATATTCTATATTCGACACAAAACCCAAAAATAATGATGGAATCGAGTAAATCCACTCACCGGGAAGAAGAATAATATGGTGATCGGTCGCTAGATACGCCGATCACAAAAATAGGAACGGCTTACGCCGTCTATCTCGAGATCAACCACTTTGTTCCATTGTGGTGTCTCGTATGAAGACTTCAACGAACGTCAAAATGTCGTTGGATAATGTTTTTTTTAAAAGGGCCTATTCACGATCCAAAAAGAACAAAACACGTCACTACGCGAACTTCCGTTTTAAAACAGAGATTAAATAATCTATGTTCCTCCACAGAACCTACTCAAAATAAGGTTCGATAGGGTAACCCTAAGAAAAGTACTACTACCTGTCAAAACAGGTAAACAAATGTATCGTGTAAATAGAAAGAATCCAAAAACTGGCTTAAAGCCAATGTAGCGAAAATACAACGCTACAAGATATAATGGAAATTGCTTTTTTTTAAACAAATTAGTGATTATATAAATGCTATTGTCAAGGCACATCCATTTTGCAGTAGCTTTAAAACCTCCCAAAATTAATTTTATTTTGTTTATTAGGCATGTTGAACAGGTAACAATCTTTGTAGGTACGATATAATAATTACATAAATACATCCTACTATCATCACATCACACCACACTTCAGATCACAATTAAAACTGTTTTATACGGATTTCACTCGTTTATTATTATTTTTTTTACAATTTTCCGACGTTTCGGCACTTTTACAGGACCATACGGCACCTGTAAAAGTGCCGAAACGTCGGAAAATTGTAAAAAAAATATAATAAACGAGTGAAATCCGTATAAAACAGTTTTAATTATGTCTAATACTCGTGTTAACCTTAGAAAATACTATACTTCACATCACAACATCATACTTCATGCTAATATTATAAAGGCGAATGTTTGTGAGTGTGTATGTTTGTTACTTCTTCAAGTCTAAACGGCTGGAGCGATCTGACTAACTTTGGTATGGAGTTAGCTGACACCCTGAATTAACACGTAGGCCACGTTTTACTGCGGGAAAATATCTGAATCCCATGGGAAGATCGATAATCCGCGGGTAACACCGCGGGGCACAGCTATTAGGTAGATAATTACTTATTAGAGATGTGAAAGTTTCCGTAGATGTTTGGATGATTGTTACTCAATCACGACTGCACGGAATTACATGACATTTCGCATGCAGTTAGACAAAGATCTGAATTGGGACATAGGATATTCCGATAATGCGTTCCCATGGGATAATGTTTTATTGGTTACCGTAACCCTTTTCGAGCCAAACTCCAAGATATTTATTTATTGCGTTGCGATGGTAACAACAGTCGTAGAAACTTTATCTGTGGTGGCGGTACGAAGTTGGCCAATACAGCTAGTTTCAAATATATCAACACCTTAATACTTTCGCTACGTGAGCCCTTTTCGGAGCAATTTAAAAATAAAAGTAGTACCTCAATACGGCCCAAAGGCAACGGTACATTGTACACTTCATTCATTGTAGCATTCAGCTAACAGAATGTAAATTCTTTACGTTAAAATCCATTGATTGAGTACCTCTCTCGATCGATAGATGGCACTGACGTAGGTAAACCCCACAGAACATAAAAAAAGAGTAGAAGTCGTAAGTGGGCGGTGCCCGCGTGCCTCACATTAGCAATGTATTGCCTATGCGTAGTCGGTGTCAGTTTTACTGACTTCAGTTGCCGTGCGCTTCTAGTAAAGAAAAAATGGTGAAAACTTTGTTAACCTGCCTTGTTATGCTGTGTTAGAGAGTAAAAATAAAAGTTGGGCACCAAAATATACCGATCATGGCGTAACATTTCATCTGCAAGACGTATTTCATTGGATTTTTAATTAAATTTGTAATGACATGAACACGGAAACCAATCCGAAAATGAGAAAGTGAAACCACCTTTATTTACTGGTTACTAAAGTTAAATTTTCATCGAAGAAAGTGTACATTCTCTAGAAATTTCTGTCAAAATTTGATTTCTACATAATTACGGATGGGGGCACACATGATTAAAATCTATCGATAATTAATTGACAACATTTCAAAATTGTATGGAGCTCTAATTCGAAAACCATTTCGAGATTTGGCTTTGTAAAGCACGTAAAAATTTATTTCAGTTTTTTCTGTGGTTTCATTTCCGAGAAAATGGTAAAAACACAAAAATACGCTGATGACGTCACACCATGGCTCCCAGTGAACATGCCTGTGCCACGATAAAAAAAAAGTCAATTTCAAGATCTAACCTAAAAAATCAGTGTTGCCAATTTAGCGACTTAGTCGCTAGAAATGACGACTTTTGCGAGAGCCTTAGCGACAAGAAAAAAGTTTTGAGGACAAAAATAATTTAGCGACTTAGCTGACGACCAGTGTTATTATCGTCAAAATCTGGACCTTCAAATTGCCGTATTTATAAAAAAAAAAAATCGCTGATCTGCCGTATTATCTTTTAATTGAATAATTAGTGATTGAAACACAAAAATAATAAGTATATTTTCAACTTTCTATCATTTCTTCATCCTATATGTTTCTAATACACTGCTTGTGCAATGAATATTTTTCTTTGCTTTTCATTTTGATAAGCATAATTATCTCCTGACACCTGAAATTTTGTGCAACCGCCTTGATTTCGAATAGCTTGTTTAGCTAAGAGTAGGACATATAAAAGAGATTGCATGAGACATCTAGTTCAATTTATGTCTGCAGGAAAATTTTCTTTGGGATATCCCGAAAATCGGACACATTTATTACGTTTCGTTTGTAGTATTTTTTGTTTTAAACTCACGAGCATGTTGGACTTGAATTGCCGTATTATATCATACGGCAGTCGAAATCCTGCCGTATACCGTATATTACAAAAAACATCCATGAATTACAGTATATTACGGCAATTGCCGTATCAATAATAACACTGCCGACGACGTTTTAACCTGAAGATTTCGTTAAGTACAAGATAAAAAAATATGCCCAACACTATTTTTTACTTACTCAAACGTCTACTTCAACTGAGCCATATGAGAATGAGGACGAAGAAGTGTTTAATTTATGTAGTGATGGCGAAGAATAATTTTTAATTATTAATTATCGTATTTCTTAAGTAGTACATTGTTATTCACGTGCCCCCCCCCCCCCCCTTTATTTTTGGTTGCTGCTGGTCTCCGGGGCCTATTTCATAAAACTGAAATCATGGTTTTCATCATCACGGTTGCACCTCTTATTTTCACTGCATCGTCATGAGATGCATGAACTCCAAAAGCATTGAAAGATCTACCTTGGGTAGATTTTGGCTGTCAGCGCGTACGAATCCGTCTAAATCTGAAGTGTCCATTGTATACCTACCAATGACTTTCTTGTTCTTGTATAGGATGTAATTTGAGTAGAGAGAAATAAATTTAACACTACCTACACAAAGTTTGTTTACGTTAGGTACTTACCTACGCAAGGCAAAACCACACAACATAATATCAGGGTTACCATACTTTATACTTACCATACCATTATAAATAACCTTGAAAAAGTAGCTACAAAAGTAACAAACTGGCAGCAAAAACACTCCGAACGCAGATAAAGGCTTTGCCAACTCAAAGTACATTTGACAAAAAAGGAACAACTACATATAAGGGATGATGAATTGAACTAAGCTGATTTAATTGTATAAAAGAAAAACATATTTGCATATGTTAAAAAAATTCAGAAACTGTTTTTTAACATGGCCCTGGCAATACTAAAATGACATTTGTAACTACATTTTTTTTTTAGGATATTAGGCAAAAGAAAACATATTGTGAGCCTCGTTGTTTCGTCACTTCCGGTAAAAATATTTTAAACTTTAAAATGTAAAAAATATAAGAAAACGTGCGTATTTCAGAAAATAAAAAAATATGGTTCGTTTTATTTTGTATCTAGTTTCCTTTAGGACAATAAAATCCGTATGCTAAAAAAATGAAATGTTGTCAATTGTCTATGACTTACTAGTCATACATACTTACGGTACTTAGGTATTGTAAATTCCAATTCGTCTAGGTAAAATAATTATTGTTATTTTATATCTGCTTCCTAAGTGCCTTTTCATATGCACCCGGTAGCCGTCCGGTCGCCGGGCCGGGTAAAGTAGTAATGTATGAGCTCCGGTCGCCGGCTGGTGGTTGTGCATGTAAAAACTGTCATTGGAGCTCATACATTACTTTCATACAAGACATGACATGAGCACATACAACAAATGAGCACAGCTAGATCGCGATATAGTTTTTCTTCACCAGTTTATCAGGGACTGCAATATTTAAGAAACTATCAAAGTAATTTTAATCTTACATTTTTAAATATTCCAACCGAGATGTAAAGTGAGGTTATCGAACACGACTCATATGGTTTTTTTACTTCAGTTCAAAACATTAAGTAAATTACTTAATAAATTGTTTACCTGTTCGAGTGGTTGTTCTCTTGGCGAGCATCAGATTTTCGTTTTGTTATGTTATTTGATTTGTGGTTTTTTTTATTATTCTGCTATTACCCTTAATACTTCAACCCCTTTGACAACAGCAAATCGAGGCAATGATAAAACAACCCTCTCGGAATCAAAACAATTTGGAAGTGAGTTTTCGTTTAGTTTTCCTAAGGAAACCGGATACGAAATTAAAATGGATGGCAGCGATAAGAAGGCAAAATTGGTTCCCAACGAAGAGGAGCACAATATATTCAGAGCATTTTCATACACTTCATAATAACTAAAAAGGTGGAAGATGGCACTTATGTGATGCAGCAATACCAGAAAAAATGTGCTTCACTTCCAGGTTAGACTCTTGCGTATAAATGAAATTATATTAGTACCACCATCATCATTAGTATTACTTATGAAACATGGCGTACAGATAGACAAAGTATTTTTTTTTTATTATAATTTCTAACGCCGGCAAAGCAGTGGGTTAAAGCTAGTTTTAATAATAGATTTTATTTTAAAATGTTATGAAATCTACCACATTGTTTTATTTGTATATGTATCCAGCCTATTAGTATTATTTCTTCATTGCACAAAAAGTAATGTAAAAAAGATGCATTTTCTACCAGTCAACCCGCAGGCAAAAAAGAAATAGCCAAAAATACTTCTGAGTATCAGTATTCGTATTCAGTCGTTAATGTGTCAAACTGTTTGTATAATTTGTCGATAGGTTCTCCCTATCGACAAACTAGAACTCGCATTGTCCCATCCCAAACTGAGAATTAACTTGTTTTTCAATTTTGAACTTTATGTCTTACTAGGTAAAAGTTCTTTTCGGTCCGACGCGGCGGTAGTTCCATCTAGTGTAGAGTAGCGTTACTACAAAATGCCAACCCTTATTTCATCACTGTCATTTGACTTTGATCATTGTTAACATTCTGAAAAGGTGCATATTTTACTCGAAACTTTTATAATGTACACCTTTTCGGCATTGACTTTATTTACCAATGGCAGCTTGGCATTCGTAGTATGCGTTTGGTCTATGTGTATCAGTTTGGTTACACTGGTTTTCGTAACCTTAACCCACTGCTATTTATTTTCTTCCGCTTCTAGTCTAGTCATCGCGCCTGTATACTCTGTGTCGATGACGCTCCTTGCTTCTTGCCGTTGCGTACAGCGCCATCTAGTTAATTTTGGTGAACCCAACTGACAGCTGTCAAAAAGACGCCTGAAAAGGTACCGACACTCAGAAGCAAGTGACATTGTCCAAGGAAAACACCTTGCATTACTATACTAACAGGACCTCAAATACGCACCCTTCAAAATGACGTCTCAAGTGTTGGCTGCGACTTTGAGCTCAAATATCAGGCGCATGGAAGTCAAATTTGATTGGCAAAGGAAGATGTAGGTGATTTCCCGGTTGTTTGCTTGTGACTTAAGTTTTTGTTGGAGAGATTAGAAATGTAATTAGATTAATTAGAGTACGGTTTGTCCAGAAATTCAAGAAACCGGAAGTGAAACTTTATTAGTAGTATCATCGAAAATGAAGACTATTTACAACCTTTGATTAAGGGGTTCTTTCACGTAGTCAAACTATTTTGTCAAACTCATTTGACCACGTCATTTAGAATCTTATACAGGAAGGATCATTACTTTAATTTGACCACGAGGAATGAATTTTCCACGTGGTCAAATGAGTCCGACAAAATAGTTCGACTGTACTTTTTGGCATTTAGAATCTTATACAGGAAGGATCCGTAGAGGGAGTAAACTCTATCTACGGGAAGGATCATTACTTTCATTAAATCAGTTTAACAAAATAGTTTGACTACGTGGAAGAACCCTGATTGATTAAGCAGAATACATCTTTTTAATTAAGTAACACAGCCAAAACAGCCAGATGTTGCTGCCTGTACGTAATACAGAGTATTGTAAAGAGGTTCGAAGTTTCACTTATGCCGGTGAGCCGCCCATTAGCTCAGTTGGGAGAGCGCTGGCACGGTTAGTCAGAGGTCGCGGGTTCGAGTCCCGGCATGGTGGAATTTGTAGCCTCTAAATAGGTTTTTAAAATTGTCCTTAGCACGGGTTAGTGCAACAAAAGAATAATATAATTAACTAACACAGACAAAAGTGTGAGCAAAATCTTGCCTTTAATTTCCACACTTTTTGGACAAGCACATCGACTCAGCCTTAACATGCGTGCATTAAAATCTACGAATAGCAAAACAATAGAAGTTTTTCTCTTTGCAAAATTCACGCTCAATAAGAAACAGGTATAAAAAATAACCAACCGTCCGAAGAAATTGCGCTCGTGGCCTTTTTTTTTATGGGGATATCCTCATGGATACCCTGTCGCTGGGGATGGCGACAGGGTTATGCCGGACTCTTACCGGCTAAAACCCCATGGTGTTATTTCTCACGCCGTACGACGGAGTCGCGGGAACGCCCTCGCAATCTTCCGCAACTCCGCCAGCGTCAATCCTGGTTGACCCCTCCATTGCCCATTATCCTCCAGGAATGAGCGGAATGCTAGAAACACGTAGCACTCCGCTCCGCTTCGTGAGGCCGGATACCCCAATCCGCTATTTCCCTCACGGGGCCGGAAGGAGGTGAGCATACGCTCTCCTTCTCCGTCCCGTCCTCCTGCGACGGATCGGCTGAGACGAAGGGTCGTCTTCTCTCCGCCGCCTCCTTCTGCGAAAACGTCATTTCGCAGGACACCACTGCCTGCCACGAGGACTCTCCCTGTATCTGCATTGCCCCTATTAGGGCTGGCAACGAGATGTTGCAGCCTATTGCCTGTTGCAGCGTCGCTCTCTCCCGCGCCCAAGCCGGGCAGACCTCCAGGGTGTGAAGCGCTCGTGGCCTAGCTGAACCGAGTGACTGGAATCAATCACTTGAGTTAAGCAACAACAGGCGCGGTCAGGGCTGGATGACCGTCCCGTGTCTACCGCTAGAGGCATCTTTTCCGAGCGCTTCCGTGCTTCATATACATAATACAATATACAACAATGTAAATACTAGAAATAAACATAAACTTTTGTTCCCACTATTTAGGCTGGCAAAGGTTAATACATCCTTCATGGGTCATTGTATACGCTTCTATAATAAAATCCCTGAAGATATATTAAGCTTGCCTGAATCGCGGTTCAAAAAATATGTTAAGCACACTTTGTGCCAAAAGGGCACTATAACATAAAGGATTATTTAGATGACAATGAGGTCTGGAAATAAAGCCAGTACAATGTATGAGTTCTATGTTTTATAATAATTATGTAAACTATGTTAATTAAAGACTTTTGAAAAGACTAAGTTTGGAGTTTTTTTGTCCATTTTTTCTCCTAAATGATCTAGATTTTGAAATGGACACCTAGTTTGAATTGTAACGTTCATTAAGCCGCAGTTTCTGTGCTACTTTGAATAAAACCTTTTAATTTCATTTCAATATACACAACTATGTTGGCTAACCCCGCCAACGATGTTTTGCAATATTAACCCCCAGTTTCTCATACACTAATAGTCTGTTAATCTACTGTTAACAGCTTTCAAAACCAATTTAGAGGCTAAAATTCCGCTCATGCCGGGAGTCGAACCTGCTAACTCTGAGTACGTAATACGTACCCTAAGTAGGTTTTTATACACTATGATAAATTCAACTTGACATGACGTTGGCGGGACCCAGCTCTTGTCTACCTTTAAGTTCTTGTTTTTTCTGGTTTTTATTTCTAACATACAGAAACCTAGCATTACCAACCCGCTTAGAAATGCAAAGGGCGGTGGACTACTTCTGTATGCCGTTAAAATAGTATTGTTACGGGCTAGGGTTCTGGATTTGGATGTAAAACGCCAATGACAACTTCTTAGGATTTATTCACGCAGGGTCTGGTCTGCAGGTCTTCACGACACGAAGTCCACACGTAGATTCCAATCGAAGTCCAATAGTATCGCGGAGGTCGTAGGTTATCGCTCGTATCGCAGGTATGTTCGCTCGAAGTTCACTCTTCGCTATTCCAAACGGAACTGACAGCGCGCCGCGGCGGCCGCTATTTATATCCGCCGGCCAGGGTTCTAGAACATTCCCGTAACTACGTACCTACACTCGGTACACGCGGCAAGGTCGCTCGAACAGTTACTCATTTAAAGAGTTTTGCACCTTACGCTAGTGGACATACGAGTCATTATTGCTTGCAGCGTTTATTGTTTACTAAAACGCAGCATGCGGCGACTATTCTTAGGACCGCGAAAGTATTATAATAAAATATCACGTTTTTAAAAGCTATTTATCTTTTAAAAACGTGATTCCGGCGTGGGTGGATTTTTTAGCCTCTAAATAGGTTTTTTAAAATTGTCCTTAGCACGGGTTAGTGCATTAAAAAGAATATAAAATATCACGTGTTAAGTTTTAACATACACCTATTGAAATTGTTGTTTTATCTCTGGCATCAGGTATAAGCCTGTAATGATAGGTAAACTTGTAGAAATAAAAAATACTTAGATAAAACTTATCTACCAAGAAAGAATTACAATACTCTTAATTTCTTATTTTGAAAAGGTTTCGTAATAAAAGACAATACTGCAGTACTATGAATAGAAGTTTTATTTCAAATACAGCCTTAACTACAGCTTAAAAATAACATATTTTAAACTTTCGCGTCTTGTACACATAGCATATTTTCGGGGCTTAATCGAGTAGTAATTTATTGCTATTTTACCTCGACATTTCGACGACGTTACAGACACCGTGGTCACGAGAAGACTGATGGCTGGCACCCCGTTCGCATCTTCGGCTGATGAGGTTTCAGACTACCCTCAATCAGCCATCACAAAGCACTATTAGGGTTGCGACACACTACACTGACAATGTCGGACGATAAGCCATTAAATTACTAGGTACGCGATTAAGCCCCGAAAATATTCTAGCTTAAAAATGAACTTAAAAATTACTCCACCATCGAAATGAAAAGACCAGAAGATCCATTTCCTTTTCAAGGCAATTTCAATGTCCAAAGTGTTTCAATGAGCCATTTTCAGCACAAATTCACAAAGAACTCCATAGATGGCGCTTACAGGCGTGCATACAAGAACAGGGAAACCTCTATCAAATGTTGCTTCTTCTTCAGAGTATATTATGTAGTCCACTGCTGGACATAATGAGCCCTTAATGAGCGCCCTAGGCCCTGTCTTCAGCTTGCCCCATCCAGCATCTGTCGGCAGTTTTTCGCAGATCGACATCCCACCTGGTCGGAGGGCGTCCTACATTACAGTCTATTTATTCTTACTCGTCCAATTAAGTAAACAAGATTCTGTAGACTTATAGTCCGGATTTACTTACGGGTGTTGTTATATCGGAAAAGTCCGACCAGGTTTCGCTCCGATTCGCAGAGCTTAAAAATAAACAAGATTTAACCTTAACATTGAGATTAGATACCTAAACTAGACATTTTCTCGCAAATTCATGAACTATCATGAACTGTGTTTATAAAATTGGCAGCGTGTTATCTAAAAGAGTGTTCCAGGTTACTTCATTTATAGAAATATGGCAGTTTTGGACTAAAAAGTCACAGTTTAAGGGTTGAATCTTGTTTACTAAATTGGACAAGTAAGAATAAATAGACTGTACGTTCGCCGAGTCGCGGTCTCCGCTCAAGAACACGTTTACTCCAACGGTTGTCGGTTCCTCGCAAAATATGGCCAGCCCACTGCCACTTCGGCTCGCTGATTCTCTGAGCTATGTCGATAACTTTGGTTCTCTGTCGGGTACATTCGTTACGAATCCTATCCTTCAGAGAAAGTCCGAGAATAGAAAATACAAATGTTGCTTAGCACAGATTAATTTTGACAGCCTTATTCCGGTTCTTGTATGGCCACGCCTGTAATCGCCATCTATGAATTGTTTTGAGAATTTGTGCAGATAATGGCACATTTTCAAGACCAAAAAGTTTTCAATTTAAAAAAACTCGAACTAAAAAGTTTTCGCACAATCTTTCCGTTCCTAGGGCGTCACTTCCATCCCCTGCAGTTGTGGCGCCTCTGAAAAGTTAGATAAACATTCAATCAACACCTCCGCTTTGGAAAACGATCAGGAAAAAATATCGTGAAGAATTTGTGTTGCAAGTAAGAAAATTAAATGAGTGGGGACATAACGGGTTGCTCGTGGAGCTCGAGAAGCGCTCGTGGCTTAGCCGAACCGAGTGATTGGAATCAATCACTTGAGTTAAGCAACAACAGGCGAGGTCAGGTACAGGATGGGTGACCGTACCGTGACTACCGCTAGTGGCACTACCGCTAGTGGCATTTTTTCCGAGCGCTTCCGTGCTTCGCAAGGCACGTTAAGCCGTTGGTGCCGGCTGTCATACAATGGCAGTCGTTACGCCATGGCCTTGATAACTTCTGACAGTAAGGCCCGCCACTCTCTTACAATCCTCCACCAACCCGGACTTGGTCCCCGTGGTGGAGTATGGCCTAACCTTCCTGCGATGCAGGAAGAGACCCGTGCCCCAGCAGTGGGGACATACAAGGGTTGATATCGATAACGGGTCGATGAAGAAAATAGCATTTTTTTAGTTGCTCATAATAGTACATTACACAACTAGGGTGGTAATACAAAGAAAGGCCGAGATCGCAGAAGTTTGCGGCCCGAGCTGCAAGCGAGGGACGTAAATATGCGATCGAGAGCTTTCTTTATTACCTCCCGTGTTGTGTACATCTTTTTATGTCTACACTTGGCCAGAAAGCGGCTTTTTCCGTACGCGCAGCGTGCGGAAAAAGCCACTTTATTGCCAGGTGTGGCATAAAAATTTTTACGTGCTTAAATAGTGTGATACAACTTAGGGAACTGAGGGCCAGTTTTTGAATTGCGAATTACGCAAAGCAATCAGTCAAGTATAACCTATTTATTGGAGCTTGAGATAAAAGGTAAACACAGAAATAGTGATTCTCAAACTTTTATCGGAAGAAACAGCACGCTCGCGTCAACAAGTTGGGAGAATGAAAATGGCGGCTATAACCCGAACGTAAATAAAATAGCATCTTTCAAATTAGAACGTTTGCATAACGTTACATCTTTAATAATACGTTCAAAATTTGTGAAGCACTGATTTTTTGGGTAATTTATAGTGCCACAATTCTATTAAAAAGTTATGTACTGAAATAAAATTTATATAAAATGCATTATTTACCAAAATATGAAAACTAAATTTGATATTTATTTTTTTCAAACATAATATATATTTTTACGATACTTTTAACAAACAATGTCGATTTTTTTTCTGATTAATAACAAACTTGTCATAATAAATTACCCTTTCTATTGTTTGTTTACCTTTTGTCTCAAGCTTCAATAAATAGGGTATAGTTTGACTTGTAACGTTCATTAAGCCGCAGTTTCTGCGCTACATTGAACAAAACCTTTTCATTTCAACTGTATTGCTGTCTCATGGAATTTCTCAGCAAAAATCTTGACTGAACGTTACTTAAGCACTTAGTTTAATTCTAAATTCAGAAACCGACCATTAGGGACAATTTTTTTTAAGAAAAAAAAAACATGAACGATTCAAAACTTATCACTTTCAAACTGGGCACTTATTGAGCACCAACGAGAAACATTTACATACAGGCACATACATTGCTTCTGGACCCACACTAGGATACCCTGTGTCGTGGGAACGAGAAACATCGACATCACACACATGTAAACATCCAAGACCTGGGGTTTTTGTCTCCAGCCGGGATTCCAACCCGGGACCTCTTGCATGGTAGGCAGAAGCACTACCGCTGCACCACAGAGGTCGTCAATCAACGCGCCAACTCAAAATCTGAGTGGGTTTTCAGAAACCCGCTTAAATAGCCCGCTGAGGGAGAAGGTAGAGTGGTAGAGAGCCAAATTGCTCCTCGAGGTGGATTCTTGAGGCCTCTCACCTTCCTTAATCGCTCGTAGCCCCGGCTGCCTGAGTGATCTTAAACGATCACGAAGGTTAAGCAACAGGCCGGTGGTGCCGGCTGTCATGTAATGGCAGTCGTTAAGCCATGTCAGAAGCCTTATGGGCGGCTTGATAACTTCTGACAGTAAGGCCCGCCACTGTCTTACCATCCTCCAACAACCCGGCCTTGGCCCACGTGGTGAAGTATGGCCTAACCTTCCTGCCTGCAGGAAGAGACCCGTGCCCCAACAGTGGGGACATATAAGGGGTTGATATCGAAGCAACAGGGATGTGCAACACAAAGTGCATGGATAAACCGTATACGACTAACGCTAGCGGCATTTTTCCGAGCGTGCTTCGCAAGGTACGTTAAGCAGTTGGCGCCGGCTGCCGTCGATAGATGGCAGTCGTTAAGCCAAGTCAGAGGCCTTAGGACAGCTTGAAAACTTCTGACAGCAAGACCAGCCACTAGTCTTGCAAGCCTCCACCAATCCGGTCTTGGCCCCCGTGGTGGAGTATGGCCTATACCTTCCTGCGATGCAGGCAGAGACCCGTGCTCCAGTAGTGGGGACATACAAGGGTTGACATCGAATCATGACTTCCGTTGCCATAAGCTGTTAAGTCATTGATGCCGGCTGCCGTCGATAAATGGCAGTCGTTAAGCCACGTCAGAGGCCTCAGGACGGCTTGAAAACTTCTGACAGTAAGACCAGCCACTAGTCTTGCAAGCCTCCACCAATCCGGTCTTGGCCCCCGTGGTGGAGTATGGCCTGTACCTTCCTCAGGGAAGAGACCCGTGCCCCTCGGTGGGGACATAATGGGTTGATGATTACCTTCGTTGAACATGAATTCGTCTTGATACTCCTTCAGGAACTGCTCGCTCCTATTCTCGTCCAAGAATAGAGAGTAGACTTTCTTCACGTCTTCCATGCCGACCTGGAACAAGAAATCTGATATAGGAAGAACAATGATATCAACCCTTTGTTTGTCCCGACTGCTGTGGCACGGGTCTTTTCCTGCATCGCAGGGAGGTTAGGCCACGGGGGCCAAGTCCGGGTTGGTGGAGGATTGTAAGACAGTGGCGGATGGTACTGTCAGAAGTAATCGAGCCTCTGACATAGCTTGACGACTGCCATTACATGACAGCCGGTACCGACGGCTTAACGTGCCTTGCGAAGCACGGACGCGCTTTAGCCCATTATTTCAATACCAAATATCTGTGTCTTCCAATTAATCTTTTATGTCATAGCACACTTTTATCGCGCGCGCTTTACTAGACCACGAGAAGCCCTCGTGGACTAGTGAAACCGAGTGATTGCAATCAACCACTTTTGTTAAGTGACAACAGGCGCGGTCAGCTGCTGGACGGGTGACCGTCCCGTGACTACCGCTAGTGGCATTTTTCCGAGCGCTTCCGTGCTACGCAAGGCACGTTAAGCCGTTGGTGCCGGCTGTCATGTAATGGCAGTCGTGAAGCCATGTCAGAGGCCTTACGGGCGGCTAACAGTAAGGCCCGCCGCTGTCTTACAATCCTCCGCCAACCCGGCCTTGGCCCCCGTGGTGGAGTATGGCCTAACCTTCCTGCGATGCAGGAAGAGACCCGTGCCCCAGCAGTGTGGACGTACAAGGGTTGATATCGGGGTCAAACAAGGGTCGATATCGATGATGACGAGGGGTCTAATCTCACCTCGGCAGCCTTCCGCCGCTTGGAGACCAGCGACGCAGTGGTGATCAGCTGTATGGCGTACCGCAGCGAAGTTTCTGTGGCTACTCGCGTCAGCACCGTCAAAGCGTCAGCCGACATCTGACAGTCTTCTTCCTCGCACCTGCAGAGGTTTTTTTATTCAAGTTTATCGACAAAACCCACAGCACGGCACAAGCAAGGAGAATTAAAGACTTTGACGAAGACTTACTTTGAAGCGTAGTTCGAAATTTAGTTACGGAGCGTGCATCAAGATGGCGCTACTAGTTATTAAACGATTTCTTTGACGAAAATATTATCATCTCATCGCGTATGAATTAATAATTTTATGTTAGTTAGATCAAACGATAAGTGGTTAAAGTCAACACGTACAATATGGCGATAATTTAATATACTCGATAATATACAGTCTGGTCACCTCCTCATAAAACTATGATAGTACGAAACAAGATCACCACAGTATGGTGCTTAAAATACGGTATTTTGGTAACGAACTTACTCTCTACATTGACGCTAGATAGCGTTACATTTACATAGTCGAGAGAAAATTCGCGACGCTATCTGTCGGTTTTCTAAATAACTATCGGTCGAGATGGTAGCGACATCTGGCAATAATATATCGTTATCAACCCTTGTATGTCCCCACTGCTGGGGCAAGGGCCTCTTCCTGCATCGCAGGAAGGTTAGGCCATACTCCACCACGGGGGCCAAGTCCGGGTTGGTGGAGGATTGTAAGATAGTGGCGGGCCTTACTGTCAGAAGTTATCAAGCCGCCCAATAATACATAATTTATGCTAATTAGCGGAGTACGTTTTTTGCATGGGAATATCACTCCTGTCTTTAATTCTCCTTGGCACACGTAAGTGAGGCAAGGTAAAATAAACAAATAGGTAACAACAAACTCGTGGCTATTCCGTGCAAACTCTCTCTACTACTTAAGTATAAAATGCCCCATAAATTCAAATTAAAATCAATTTATTTCAACGTAAAGAATTTACCACAGAACATAAAAAAGAGTAGAAGTAGCGACATGACACATTAGTACGAAAACCAGTGTAACCAAACTGATACACATAAACCAAACGCACACTACGAATGCCAAGCTGCCATTGGTAAATAAAGTCAATGCCGAAAAGGTGTACATCATATAAGTTTCAAGTAAAATATGCACCTTTTCATAATGTTAACAATGATCAAAGTCAATTGCCAACGATGAAATTAAGGTTGACATTTTGTAGTAACGCTACTCTACACTAGATGGAACTATCACCGCGTTGGGCCGAAAATAACTTTTACCTAGTAAGACATAAAGTTCAAAATTGAAAAACAAGTACATTCTCAGTTTGGGATGGGACAATGCGAGTTCTAGTTTGTCGATAGGGAGAACGTATCGACAAATTATACAAACAGTTTTAACACATTAACGGCCGAATACGAATACTGGTACTCAGTATTTTTAGCTATTTATTTTTTGCCTGCGGGTTGACTGGTTGAAAATGCATCTTTTTTACATTATCTTTTGTGCAATAAAGAATTAATACTAATAGGGTGGATAGATGCACAAATAAAACAATGTGGTAGATAGTATTTTCTAATGTGGTAGAATTCATAATATTTTAAAATGTTCCCTTATTAAAACTAGCTTTAACCCGCTGCTTCGCCGGCGTTAGAAATTATAACACGGGAAATATTATTCAACGACTCAATTCAGATCTTTGTCTATCTGTGCGCCATGTTTCATACGTAATACTAATTACGATTGTACTAATATAATTTCATTTATACGCAAGAGTCTAACCTGGAAGTGAAGCACATTTTTTCTGGTATTGCTGCATCACATAAGTGCCACCTTCCACCTTTTTTAGTTATTATGAAGTGTTCATGAAAATGCTCTGAATATATTGTGCTCATCCTCATTGCGAACCAATTTAGCCTTCTTATCGCTGCCTTCCATTTTAATTTCGTATCCGGTTTCCTTTGGAAAACTAAACGAAAACTCGCTTCCCAATTTTTTTGATTCCGAGAGTGTTGTTTTATCATTGCCTCGGTTTGCTGTTGTCAAAGGGGTTGAAGTATTAAGGGTAAATAGCAGAATAATAAAAAACCATAAAACAAATAACATAACAAAACAAAAATCTGATGCTCGCCAAGAGAACAACCACTTGAACAGGTAAACAATACAATAAGTAATTTACTTAATATTTTGAACTGAAGTAATAAAAACCATACGAGTCGTTTTGGATAACCTCACTTTACATCTCGGTTGGAATATTTAAAAATGTAAGATTAAAATTACTTTGATAGTTTCTTAAATATTTCAGTCCCTGATAAACTGGTGAACAAAAACTATATCGCGATCTACCTGTGCTCATGTCTTGTATGTGCTCATGTCATGTCTTGTATGAAAAGTAATGTATGAGCTCCAATGACAGTTTTCACACACACAAAGACCAGCCGGCGACCGGAGCTAATACATTACTACTTTACCCGGCCCGGCGACCGGACGGAGACCGGGTGCATATGAAAAGGCACTTAGGAAGTAGGTATAAAATAACAATAATTATGTTACCTACTTAGACGAATTGGAATTTATAATTCCTAAGTACCGTTAAGTATGTATGTTGTATGACTACTAAGTCATAGACAATTAATTATCGATAGATTTTTATCATGTGTGCACCCATCCGTAATTGAGTAGAATTCAAATTTTGACAGAAATTTCTAGAGAATGTACACTTTCTTCGATGAAAATTTAACTTTACTAACCAGTAAATAAAGGTGGTTTCACATTGTCATTTTCGGATTGGTTTCCGTGTTCATGTCATTACAAATTTAATTAAAAATACAATGAAATACGTCTTACAGATGAAATGTTACGGCATGATCGGTATATTTTAGTCCCCAACTTTTATTTTTGCTCTCTAACACAGCGTAACAAGGCATTTTAATAAAGTTTTCACCATTTTTTCTTTACTAGAAGCGCACAGCAACTGAAGTCAACAAAACTGTCACCGACTACGCATAGGCAATACATTGCTAATGTGAGGCACGCGGGCACCGCCCACTTACGACTTCTACTCTTTTTTTATGTTCTGTGGAATTTGAATTCTGTTTGCTGAATGACAATGTACAATGTAACATGTAAGCCGCTGCCTTCGGGTCGTATTGAGAATAACATATTGGGAACTGTTAATATCTGGCAACAATGAGTGAATGAAGACAGCTGAGTGAATGACGAATGAATGAGTGAATAAACGTTTGTTTTTCTTGTGTCGCTCTCGCTGCGTGCATCCGCCGACTATAATGCGACAAAAATATCGTGTTCGGGCATCTTGTCTACATTAAGGCGGCGGGCGAAGATTCTTGTCGAGTTGACGCGATGCATCGTGACGGATTGCGTTGTTCAGTTTGACAGTGAATTGACGTAGGTGTAACCACCCAAGCGCATATTGTCGCGACAATTCCCTTTGATCCGCGCCAGTTTACCGACAGCTCTCCGATACTACATCGTCTTCGCTTGAATACTACGCGAAGCCACGGCGTTTCATTTCATACAGTCCACGTCCCTCTATCGTATCTTGAATAGCGATGTACATTTTAAAAATCCTATTTAGAGGCTAAAAATTCCACCCATGCCGGGATTCGAACCCGCGACCTCTGGCTATCCGTGCCAGCGCTCTACCAACTGAGCTAATGGGCGACTCACCGGCATCAGTGAAATTTCGAACCTCTTTACACTATTCTCTGTATTACGTACAGGCAGCGACATCTGGCTGAAGTAACTTGCATCACTTGCAGCCCCGAGTACCTACTTTGCAGTTAAGTTTTACATCGGAATGATATCGCTGTACAGTGCTTCACAAGAAATAAGTCTCGCAGATGTACCTGCGCCGATTACCAAATTTTGGATGTGCGGCAAGTTGATCGACCAATCAGATATTTTCATTTTATGGCAGGCCGCACGCCTTTGTTGCTATTGTTTGATTCAACTTCATCGATGCAGGTTACTATTAGTTTGGCAATAGGTATTAGCGTGAGCGAAATAGGTAGCGCTACTGCGGCAATCAATTCTGCACCTTAACCGTATCGGTTAAAGATCATGTTGAATGTACTTATAGCTTCGGGTACTTTCGTTACACTTCTTCCTAGTCTGCGCGAACGAAGATTCCCGAAGGGATTTTTATGATGTGTAGTACTGTACCCACGACCCACATGTAATTTTTACCCACAACTTTTATCCTCTAAATAGGTTTTTAATATTGTCCTTAGCACGGGTTAGTGCATTAAAAAAATATAAAGTATAAAAACGATAGTACATGTTATTGGCCGATTCCATTATATCATATGGCATAAGTAGCTACGGTTGGACGTTCACGAAATATATTGAAAACATAAACTACAATTAAGTCTGATCAAAACCATCGCGAGTCGATCGTAGCCCCGGCTGCCTGAGTGATCTTAAACGACCACGAAGGTTAAGCAACACAGGGCGCGTTTAGTGCGTGCATGGGTAAACCGTCCATGACTAACGCTGGTGGCATTTTTCCCAGCGGTTCCGTGCTTCGCAAGGCACGTTAAGCAGTTGGTGCCGGCTGCCGTTGTCGACGGCAGTCGTTAAGCCAAGTCAGAGTCCTTAGGGCGGCCTGAAAACTTCTGGCAGTAAGAACAGCCACTAGTCTTGCAAGCCTCTACCAATCCGGACTCGGCCCCCGTGGTGGAGTATGGCCTGTATCTTCCACAGGGAAGAGACCCGTGCCCCTCGGTTGGGACACAATGGGCGGACGACAATGAAATAGAGAGACCGGTGCGTTTGAGGCGAAAGCCTATACCCACAGTGGGCAGCGGTGGGCAGATAAACATTTTAACATTTACACACAGGCACATACATTGCTTCTGGCCCCACACTAGGATACCCTGTGTCATGGGAACCAGAAACAACGACATCACAAACATGTAAACATCCAAGACCTAGGGTTTTTATCAGAGGTGTAGGCAAAGACCAGAGACTGCCACTTGCCACGATCCTGACAGATCACCTTCGCTCCATCAACGTAAAGTAAGGTAAAATACACATATGGGTGGACTTACCTAATACTGAGTATTTCACGCAATTCGTTCTGGGCGTAGGGCGCTGTGGGCACGATGATCATCCTGAAAGGAAAGCATTCATTGTAGTACCAAAGTTTAATTTTTATTAAATTTAAGATAAGATAATATAAGAATATTCTTTATTGTACACTGGAAAAACAACAAATACAAAACAATTGCAAATATACATAGTACAATTGGCGGCCTTATTGCTAAAAGCAATTTCTTCCAGACAACCTTACGATGGAAAGTTGCTGAAGGAAATTAGAAAGACGGGTAGCCAGTGCAAATTTGAATATTGATACATACTTATACTTAATAATAATACACTTACATACCGTCACTTATATAAACTTATAATTTATTATAAACATACATATAAATATTTAATGTTCTTTTATCGTTCCGAGACCCGATACCGCTTCCGGTAGCAATTTCGGTTCCGGTACCGGTTTAGTTCCAAACCGGTGCCGTTTCAGATCCGCACCGGTGTCAGTCCCGGTACCGGTTTCAATATCAACCATTGTATGTCCCACAGAACATAAAAAAAGAGTAGAAGTCGTAAGTGGGCGGTGCCCGCGTGCCTCACATTAGCAATGTATTGCCTATGCGTAGTCGGTGACAGTTTTGTTGACTTCAGTTGCCGTGCGCTTCTAGTAAAGAAAAAAATGGTGAAAACTTTATTAACCTGCCTTGTTATGCTGTGTTAGAGAGTAAAAATAAAAGTTGAGCACCAAAATATACCGATCATGGCGTAACATTTCATCTGCAAGACGTATTTCATTGGATTTT
The DNA here is from genome assembly GCA_934045075.1 of Yponomeuta sedellus. Lineage (NCBI taxonomy): Eukaryota > Metazoa > Arthropoda > Insecta > Lepidoptera > Yponomeutidae > Yponomeuta > Yponomeuta sedellus. Next base: position 1,969,524 of record OW203750.1, on the reverse strand, counting down.
TAATTAAATTTGTAATGACATGAACACGGAAACCAATCCGAAAATGAGAAAGTGAAACCACCTTTATTTACTGGATACTAAAGTTAAATTTTCATCGAAGAAAGTGTACATTCTCTAGAAATTTCTGTCTTAATTTGAATTCTACTCAATTACGGATGGGGGCACACATGATAAAAATCTATCGATAATTAATTGTCTATGACTTAGTAGTCATACATACTTAACGGTACTTAGGTATTGTAAATTCCAATTCGTCTAAGTTGGTAAAATAATTATTGTTATTTTATAATAATATCAACTTCCTAAGTGCCTTTTCATATGCACCCGGTAGCCGTCCGGTCGCCGGGCCGAGTAAAGTATTAATGTATGAGCTCCGGTCGCCGGCTGGTGGTTGTGCATGTAAAAACTGTCATTGGAGCTCATACATGACTTGCATACAAGACATGACATGAGCACATACAAGACATGAGCACAGCTAGATCGCGATTTAGTTTTTCTTCACCAGTTTATCAGGGACTGCAATATTTAAGAAACTATCAAAGTAATTTTAATCTTACATTTTTAAATATTCCAACCGAGATGTAAAGTGAGGTTCTCGAAAACGACTCGTATGGTTATTTTTACTTCAGTTCAAAACATTAAGTAAATTACTTATTATATTGTTTACCTGTTCGAGTGGTTGTTCTATTGGCGAGCATCAGATTCTTGTTTTGTTATGTTATTTGATTTATGGTTTTTTATTATTCTGCTATTTACCCTTAATACTTCAACCCCTTTGACAACAGCAAACCGAGGCAATGATAAAACCACCCTCTCGGAATCAAAACAATTTGGAAGTGAGTTTTCGTTTAGTTTTCCTAAGGAAACCGGATACGAAATTAAAATGGATGGCAGCGATAAGAAGGCAAAATTGGTTCCCAACGAAGAGGAGCACAATATATTCAGAGCATTTTCATTAAAACTTCATAATAACTAAAAAGGCGGAAGATGGCACTTATGTGATGCAGCAATACCAGAAAAAATGTGCTTCACTTCCAGACTCTTGCGTATAAATGAAATTATATTAGTACCATCATCAATTAGTATTACTTATGAAACATGGCGTACAGATACACAAAGTAATTTTTTTTTTAATATAATTTCTAACGCCGGCGAAGCAGTGGGTTAAAGCTAGTTTTAATAAGAGATATTATTTTAAAATATTATGAAATCTACCACATTGTTTTATTTTTATATGTATATATATAGAAATAAACCCTATTAGTATTATTTCTTCATTGCACAAAAGATAATGTAAAAAAGATGCATTTTCTACCAGTCAACCCAAATTTGGGTTTTGGAAAAACTTTGGTTTGACTGGTAGAAAACCCTTTCTACCAGTCAAATCAAAGCAAAAAAGAAATAGCCAAAAATACTTCTGAGTATCAGTATTCGTATTCAGCCGTTAATGTGTTAAACTGTTTGTATAATTTGTCGATAGGTTCTCCCTATCGACAAACTAGAACTCGCATTGTCCCATCCCAAACTGAGAATGTACTTGTTTTTCAATTTTGAACTTTATGTCTTACTAGGTAATAGTTCTTTTCGGTCCGACGCGGCGGTAGTTCCATCTAGTGTAGAGTAGCGTTACTACAAAATGCCAACCCTTATTTCATCATTGTCATTTGACTTTGATCATTGTTAACATTCTGAAAAGGTGCATATTTTACTCAAAATTTTTTTGATGTACAACTTTTCGGCATTGACTTTATTTACCAATGGCAGCTTGGCATTCGTAGTATGCGTTTGGTTTATGTGTATCAGTTTGGTTACACCGGTTTTCATACTAATGTGTCATGTCACTACTTCTACTCTTTTTTTATGTTCTGTGGTATGTCCCCACTGCTGGGGCACGGGTCTCTTTCTGCATCGCAGGAAGGCCATACTACACCACGGGGGCCAAGTCCGGGTTGGTGGAGGGTTGTAAGACAGTGGCGGGCCTTACTGTCACAAGTTATCAAGCCGCTCATAAGGTCTCTGGCATGACTTAACGGCTTAACGTGATTTCGAAGCACGGAAGCGCTCGAAAAAAATGGTAATAGAGGTAGCCAAGGGACCAGTTTAATTCCAGTATCGGTTCCGGTTCCGGTTTCAGTTCCGGTACCGGTCCACGCCTCACCTGTCCAGCAGATCTAGCGGCATGCCGTGCGGCGACTTGTACTGCGTGCCTCGTATGCGCGTGATTCCCCTGTTGGTCGCCATCATGACCACTGGGGCCGTCTCCGACTCAAGGGCGCGGTTCAGGAACGAGAAACACTCGATGTCCAACATATGAGCCTGGGGGTACGGTGAACAAGTGATTTAAAGATACGTAAAAAACATATAATTAGGATTATAAGATCAAATAAGATAAATATTAATGTCGTGCTTTAAACTGTCACTGGATTTTTGCTTTAAGAGCTTAATTAAGTGCTAAAATTTTTTTTCAACGTTCATAAGTCGTTGCATGCACGCACGCCGGTTCCGGGTACTTTTTATCTTTCCCTTTGCTAATAATACATCCCCTATTTGGTCGATGTATGTCCGTCTGGGACGTCTCTTACCAGCCCTTCCACTCACATTCGCAATAATGTTTCGTCAATCTATCTTCCTTCATCCTCTCCACATGTCCAAACCAACGGCACATTCCTTTCTCAATTCTAGTCACTACATCCTCTTTCAGTCCACAACGTTCTCTAATCAGACTCAGAATCAGAATCAGTCAGATCAAGTCAACATGTAAATTGGTAATGATGAAAATGAGGGAAATCGAAAAATGTGTGACATAATTTTAAATATTTGAAAGTGATAGATACTCGTAGAAAGAGAAATATAAAAAAAATGATGTAAAGAGGTTTGCACCGTTACAAGATCACTCAGGCAGCCGGGGCTGCCTGGGTGTGTAATGAGTGTATATATGAAATCTCACCTCATCAATGAACAACACTCCCGGAATCATCTCTGCTTTGCCCTCCTCGCGCCACTCGGCCACTTTGCTGTTAATCTGCTCGCGGATCTCAGACTTTATCTCGCCCGTATCGCCTGGGGGGTAGACGGGGATATCGTACAGAGTGCTTAGTGCGAGTTCGACAGATCCAAACGAATAACTTTACTACCGCGTTAATCGAGCATTGAGGAGTGAGTATGAGTAAGTTAACCGTTCGAACTGGCAAAAAGCTGTCAGAGTACAACTCGCACTCGCGTTTATTCGTGTTTTGGCTGGTAAAGGTATTCACTCCTCAATGTAAACCATTACAACTCGCACTCAGCAATTTGAATTTCCATACTTGTCGCTAGGTGGCGCTTCCACGATGCCATAGAAATATGAGTTTACGTTAACGCGATCGAGTAGTTAAAAACTCGCACTAAGCACTCAGTTTTGGTCTGTTAGCTTTTAGAATACACCTCGGACTCTAGAGTAGGCTTCGGTTTTCGCCAATTTTCGCCGGTTTTCGTACTGATGACCGAGTTCTGATTTCGAAATGAAGTGTCGAATTAGTTCCGATATTTCTTTTACACGAATATATCCGATAGTAGCCGAGGTATATTCTAAAAGCTACCAGACATTCGTAATTAAACTGAGAGGGATAATTGGCCTGCATGCATGAATGTCACTAGAAAATCAGCTAGTGACGCTAGAATATCACTAGATAGAGAGTTGGTCTGCGGCGATAGAGTATCACTAGAGAGTCAGACTGCGTCGCTGGAATATCACTAGACAGAGTTCGGCTGCGGCTTTAGAATGTCACTAAACAGTCAAACTGCGTCTCTAGAAAATCACTAGAAAGAGAGTCGGTCTGCGATAGAATATCACTAGAAAGTCAGACTGCATCGCTAGAGTATCACTAGAGAGAGAGAGAGAGTCGGTCTGCGGCGATAGAATATCACTTAAGAGTCTGACTGCGTCGCTACAATATCACTAGATAGAGAGTCGGTCTGCGGCTTTAGAATGTCACTAAAGAGTCAAACTGCGTCTAGAATATCACTAGAGAGAGAGTCGGTCTGCGGCGATAGAATATCACTAGAAAGTCAGACTGCATCGCTAGAGTATCACTAGAGAGAGAGTCGGTCTGCGGCGATAGAATATCACTAAAGAGTCAGACTGCGTCGCTAGAATATCACTAAAGAGTCAGACTGCGTCGCTAGAATATCACTATATAGAGAGTCGGTCTGCGGCGACAGAATATCACTAGATAGTCATAGTCGTCGCTGGAATATCACTAGACAGAGAGTTTGGCTGCGGCTTTAGAATATCACAAAGAGTCAGACTGCATCGCTAGAGTATCACTAGAGAGAGAGTCGGTCTACGGCGATAGAATATCACTAAAGAGTCAGACTGCGTCGCTAGAATATCACTAGTTAGAGAGTCGGTCTGCGGCGACAGAATATCACAAAGAGTCAGACTGCATCGCTAAAGTATCACTAGAGAGATAGTTGGGGTGCGGCGTTAGAATGTCACTAAAGAGCACTCTCTTTCTCTCTCTATCTCTAGTGATATATTAGCGCCGCGCTAGAATATCACTAGTGCCGGGCTGCGGCGCTGGAATGGCGCTAGAAAGAGTCGGCGTGCGGCACTGGAATGTCACTAGAGAGAGTGAGCGACAACGAACTCACCAGAGAAAAGCGCCAGGAACCCGTGAGTCCTCGAGTTGATGACATCGACCTCGTGGAGGGTCACCGTGTGCACCACCTCCTTCCTCTTCTGCAGCTCACCTTCGGGACACTGGGGAAGTTAATAAACCATTAAAAAAACCAGGGACGGATCTACCTAAGGGCTGCTTGGGCTGCAGCCCAGGGCCCCGAGGTTACAAGGGGACCCCAGATCCCTCTAAACACAGTAGGCGAGAATTTGAATTTTAAAAATGGTTGTCTGTCAAGTCAATTTACGGACTTTTAATATTGCATAATACTACTTGGACTAGGAGTGGGTCGTTGTCCGATTTTTCGACGACGAAACGCAACCGTTTTTTCTGGAACGAAAACAGGTCCTCGAAACGGTCCTCGTTCGCAACTGGTTTCATTGTATGCGAACGAGCAAGTCGCAGAGGACGGTCAAACGAGTGCGAACGAGACGAAATCACGAAACATCGGAAAAAATAAGTTGTTTTACACGATATTCGACTGTATACTCATAGACATAAAGATTACTTTATTGTATCACAGACCAAAACGAACGGAACGAGCAAGGAGCCGACGACGACGTCGCAATGATCTCATTACGTTCTAGGCTCTATTAATATAGCACTAAAGGACATATCCGCGTCAAATAATCTAAGGACTGGTCTCGCGACGAACGAACGCTGGCACTGCTTTAGAGTCTCTGGCACTGCTTTATAATGAAACGTACAACGGTCCTACCGTCGCGGAACACAAAACGGTCTTATAAAACGGTTCGTCTTTGCAACGATCACTCCTAACTTGGACTAGTTCAAAATAAGTAAAATTATTTTATTGTTTTTTTAATTTTCTTATATATATATATATATATATATATATTACTGAAATACTGAAACTAGTTAGGGGCCTATCTAGATACTCATCTCTTCCAGGCTATATATGGATATAGCCTATATATGGCTAGATAGGCCCCTAAGTAGTTTCAGCCCAGGGCCCCACAAATTCAAGATCCGCCCCTGAAAAAAACCTTCAGGTTGACCTTGCGTGGAGCGTGCTGCCTCGCTCGCACAGGTTAGTATTTTAATTACTGCAATCAGTTCAACAAAAAAAAAATTGTATCCTACATGAAGTTTGATACTGAAAATAAACAAACGTATAAACAGTTAAGTAAACTTTCTTTTTTTTATTTGGGCAAGAAACGTTTCATTGCGTTATACCGTTATGATCACTAATAAATGAATAACAATTTTTTCATCCCACCATCTCTGAAAGAGAATTTTTAATCTTCAATATCTGAGTGGAAAAGCCGTTTTTATTGTCTAGAGGATATAAAGTAAATTGAATTTAGAACATCGTGTGCACTAAGTTTGTGAATTAAAAAAGTGTACCTATATTGTGATGGTAAACGTTTTTTTTTGCATTTAGTAATTTCCTCGCTGAGGTGGAATGAAAAGTTACGTGTTGCACTCGAGTGCAAAGATTTTTCACCTCGTGCTCTTTTGATTCCCTCGCTAACGCTCAGGATTCTAATTTTCAATTTTAGAATCCTTCGCTCGCTCGGTCATCAAAATTGAACACGCGGTTAAAAAGCAACTTTGCACTCTTGTATAACAAATAACTATTACACGGATATATAGAAATAGATAAAGCAGTGAAGTTTCCACGAATTATTATTGCATAAGATCAAGAAGCATGTGTGATATTAAAATAGTGTATATTATATAATAATGTTTGATAATAGTACAATATAATTAGAATTAAAATGTCATAGGCCTAGTTTATAAGGGCCTTCTATAATTTAAAATATTGCGTGCCCTACAGGGTCCACGAAGAACCATATTTTAAGTTATGTCATCTGTATATAATTATACTTGTGGAATGCAATAAATTATTGAGTATTGAGACTTAATAGATTCAGACTTAATTTCTAAATACCTATCATGTTCTTATTTCTAATTTCTTTATTTCCAAACATTCCCTATCCTTACAGGTGTAACCTAATTCAATAGGGAGATACAAATAACTATCTTATTAACAATGTTTAAATATCATACATTTCCTTATTTATTTATAACATAAACCTTTAAATTGGTATGTAACATATCACATATAATCCTGTTCTTATGTTATGTTATGTGATTTTGTTTTTTTGTTTTTATTTATTGATCGAATTTTAAGTGTATTTAAAGTGTGAAAAAAAAATGAATTGAATAATGAATTGTAAGTGTAATAAATAACATAGATTTTAAACAACTGTTTTACTAACTATATTGGACCTGAGTTGTCTGAATACATAAATATAACAATAATAAGTTAACAAGGACAGACTATAATTAATTAAACATGATTATAGTCTTAGAATATACCTCGGGCTCTGTTAGCTTTTTCAAATAAACCTCGGGCTCTAGAGTAGGCTTCGGTTTTCGCCGAAAGCACACGAGTGTAATACTAGATAGATAGATAGATAGATAGATATATTCTTTATTGCATGTACACCAAGGATTACATAAGAGACATAAAATAACAGTACAGTACAAGTGGCGGCCTTATTACTAAAAGTAATTTCCTCCAGACAACCATTGACGGAAAAGAAGAAACTGAAACTGAAATACGGGTAGTCGGCGCAACTAAACAATATTAGATAACATATTATTTTATAGTTTCATATTTTATACTACTTCCTGCTCAGAGTGCTTAGTGCGAGTTTGACAGATCCAATCGAATAACTTTACTACCGCGTTAATCGAGCGTTGAGTAGTGAGTAAGAGTAAGTTAACCATTCGAACTGGCAAAACGCTGTCACAGTACAACTCGCACTCGCGTTTATTCGCGTTTTGGCTGGTAAAAGTGTTCACTTCTCAACTTAAACCATTACAACTCGCACTCAGCAATTTTAATTTCCATACTTGTCGCTAGGTGGCGCTTCCTCGATGCCATAGAAATATGAGTTTACGTTAACGCGATCGAGTAGTTAAAAAACTCACACTAAGCACTCAGTATAAAACTTTTCTTAAAAGGTATGTAAAGTTAGGTGTCATATTAGTTCCGATATTTCTATTACACGAATATAATCCGATTCTAACCGATAGTAGCCGAGGTATATTCTAAAAACTAACAGACTGTAAATGATATTTATGCCACACCTGGCCATAAAGCGGCTTTTTCCGTACGCGCAGCGTACGTTAAGGCGCAGCTATGTTTAGGGCTCCGCAGTGCTTAGTTACCGTATTTCTTTTGTTGACAATACTGTTACAGTACCAAACATGATAAAAGTATGTGTAATACCCAACCCACTACACATTTTCTGGCCAAGTGTAGACATAAAAAGATGTACACAACACGGGAGGTAATAAAGAAAGCTCTCGATCGCATATTTACGTCCCTCGCTTGCAGCTGGGGCCGCAAACTTCTGCGATCTCGGCCTTTCTTTGTATTACCACCCTAGTTGGTTAATGTACTATTATAAACAAGTTACAATAAATTTTGGTCCAATGTATGGGAATATAAGATTTTCAATGTCTGACAGTAGCTAAACTATACCTACGCTTCACTGTTTTGGTGCCATAGTATCAAATATTCTGGGCAATGTGCGTAACAGTTTGGAAATGTTTTTTATGCCACAGTGTTATTGTTGTTGTTATTGTTGAACTTGTTGACGCGAGCGTGCTGTTTCTTCCCACAGAACATAAAAAAAGAGTAGAAGTAGCGACATGACACATTAGTACGAAAACCAGTGTAACCAAACTGATACTTACAAACCAAACGCACACTACGAATGCCAACCTGCCATTGGTAAATAAAGTCAATGCCGAAAAGGTGTACATCATAAAAGTTTCAATTAAAATATGCACCTTTTAGTAATGTAGACAATGATCAAAGTCAAATGACAATGATGAAATTAAGGTTGACATTTTGTAGTAACGCTACTCTACACTAGATGGAACTACCGCCGCGTCGGACCGAAAAGAACTTTTACCTAGTAAGACAGAAAGTTTAAAATAGAAAAACAAGTACATTCTCAGTTTGGGATGGGACAATGCGAGTTCTAGTTTGTCGATAGGGAGAACCTATCGACAAATTATACTCGTACAGTTTACACATTAACGGCCGAATATGAATACTGGTACTTAGAATTATTTTTAGCTATTTCTTTTTTGCTTGCGGGTTGACTGGTAAAATTGCATCTTTTCTACATTATCTTTTGTGCAATATAGTATATTTCATTACAAGTGCGGAAAGGCTGTCATTGCAAAGAGTTCCGACAAGTTGCAATGACGGTTCCGCACGTGTACTGAACGACTATTAAATAAAGAAAAATTATTTAGAAAATGGCGCCAACCGTAAAAAAATATAAGCAGGGATTTTTTTCTTCACCTATTCTAGAAGGCAAAGGGAACTATGCCCATACAGCCAAGTCTTCAGAATTTTTTTTTTATTGATATGATATGAAATGAAAATGAAATTTAATGAGATGAAATGAAATGAAACCTAACTAAACTCATTCAATCAAATCATTAAATCTGATATTGAAATAAATTAGTAGCTCATAAAAACTTCTATGATTTTTTTTAATAAACACTTATTTCGACAAATTTAAAAACCTATTTAGAGGCTAAAAATTGCAGAATAAATAAAGAATAGTGTAAAGAGGTTCGAAATTTCACTAATGCCGTGAGTCGCCCATTGGCTCAATTGGTAGAGCGCTGGCACGGATAGCCAGAGGTTGCGGGTTCGAATCCCGGCATGGGTGAAATTTTTAGCCTCTAAATAGGTTTTTAAATTTGTCCTTAGCACGGGTTAGTGCATTAAAAAATAAAAATAGTATAATTATTTTGACAGTTGGGAAAGAAAACGCACGAGTGCGGGAAAAGTGAAAAAAAAGCACGAGTGTGTAATAGCCCACATCCCGCATGCTATACGTCCGTGTAATACGCCACTTTTTGAGCAACTGTATTAAAAAAGAATTAACACTGATAAGGTAGATAGACGCACAAATAAAACAATGTGGTAGATTTCATATTTTAAAAGGTTATCTCTTATTTAAAACTAGCTTTAATCCGCTGCTTCGCGGGCGTTAGAAATTATAACACGGGAAATATAATGTATTCTACGACTCAATTCAGATCTTTGTCTATCTGTACGCCATGTTTCATACGTTATACTAATTTTATTGATGATGGTACTAATATATTTCATTTATACGCAAGAGTCTAACCTGGAAGTGAAGCACATTTTTTTTGGTATTGCTGCATCACATAGGTGCCACCTTCCGCCATTTTTAGTGTTTATGAAGTGTTCATGAAAATGCTTTGAATATATTGTGTTCATCGTCGTTTTGAACCAATTTTGCCCTTGCTGTCGCTGCCATCCATTTTAATTTCGTATCCGGTTCCTTAGAAACTAAACGAAAACTCACTTCCAAATTGTTTTGATTCCGAGAGGGTTGTTGTAACATTGCCTCGGTTTTCTGTTGTCAAAGGGGTAAGGTGAAAAGTACTTCGATAGTTTCTTAGATATTTCAGTTACTGATGAACTGGTGAAGAAAAACTATATCGCGATCTATGTGCTCATGTCATATCTTGTATGAAAAGTAGGAGCTCCAATGACAGTTTTCACATGTACAACGACCAGCCGGCGACCGGAGCTCATACATTACTACTTTACCCGGCCCGGCGACCGGATGCATGTGAAAAGGCACTTAGGAAGTAGGTATAAAATAACAACAATTATTTTAACTACTTAGACGAATTGGAATTTACAATATCTAAGTACCATTAAGTATGTAGGACTACTAAGTCATAGACAATTATCGATAGATTTTTATCATGTGTGCCCCCATCCGTAATTGAGTAGAATTCAAATTATGACAGAAATTTCTAGAGAGGGTACACTTTCTTCGATGAAAATTTAACTTTACTAACCAGTAAATAAAGGTGGTTTCACTTTTTCATTTTCGGATTGGTTTCCGTGTTCATGTCATTACAAATTTAATTAAAAATACAATGAAATACGTCTTACCGATGAAATATTACGGCATGATCGGTATATTTTGGTCCCCAGCTTTTATTTTTGCTCTCTAACACAGCTCAACAAGGCATTTTAATCAAGTTTTCACCATTTTTTTCTTTACTAGAAGCGCACGGCAACTGAAGTAAACAAAACTGTCACCGACTACGCATAGGCAATACATTGCTAATGTGAGGCACGCGGGCACCGCCCACTTACGAATTCTACTCTTTTTTTATGTTCTGTGGTTTCTTCCGATAAAAGTTTGAGAATCACAATTTCTGTGTTTACCTTTTATCTCAAGCTTCAATAAATAGGGTATAGTTGACTGATTGTTTTGCGAAATTCTCAATTCAAAAACTGGCCCTCAGTTCCTTAAGTTGTATCACACTATTTAAGCACGTAAAAATTTTTATGCCACACCTGGCAATAAAGTGGCTTTTTCCGCACGCTGCGCGTACGGAAAAAACCGATGTACACAACACGGGAGGTAATAAAGAAAGCTCTCGATCGCATATTTACGTCCCTCGCTTGCAGCTGGGGCCGCAAACTTCTGCGATCTCGGCCTTTCTTTGTATTACCACCCTAGTTGTGTAATGTACTAATTTAAAAACCTATTTAGAGGCTAAAAATTTCACCCATGCCGGGATTCGAACCCGAATTCGAATATTGTAAAGAGGTTCGAAATTTCACTGATGCCGTGAGTCGCCCATTGGCTCAATTGGTAGAGCGCTGGTACGGATAGCCAGAGGTTGCGGGTTCGAATCCCGGCATGGGTGAAATTTTTAGCCTCTAAATAGGTTTTTAAATTTGTTCCTTAGCACGTGTTAGTGCATTAAAAATAAAAAAGTGTAATAATGTACTGTTATTTGTTATTTATTTACTTCGAATGCAAAGGAGGTTAGATAGATAGATACAGAACACTTTATTGAACATAAAAATGGAAATTACACAGATATTTCTTAACCGTAAGTGTTCGTTATTTCCAACGATAGTAGTTTTTTTTACATTCCATTTTAAATATTATCAACTTTTGTTGATAATATTTACTGCAAAGTAGGTAGTCGGGGCTGTAAGTGATGCAATTTGCTTAAGCCAGATGTCGCTGCCTGAACGTAATACAGAGAATAGTGTAAAGAGGTTCGAAATTTCACTGATGCCGGGGAGTCGCCCATTAGCTCAGTTGGAAGGAGCGCTGGCACGGATAGCCAGAGGTTGCGGGTTCGAATCCCGGCATGGGTGAAATTTTTAGCCTCTAAATAGGTTTTTAATATTAAATCCTCCACCAACCCGGACTTGGCCCCCGCGGTGGAGTTAGGCCTAACCTTCCTGCGGTGTAGGAAGAGACCTGTGCCCCAGCAGTGGGGACATGCATTGCCTATGTGTTAATTCAGGGTGTCAGCTAACTCCATACCAAAGTCAAATCGCTCCAGCCGTTTAGATGTGATGAAGTAACAAACATACACACACAACTTTTAATAATGTTAGTGTGTGATTTTTTTTAAAAATTCGTAACGTTGTCCTTAGTTCTGTAATGATTTGGTGTTTACGGTAAAGTTATAACTCTGTATTTAACCTAGCTAGTGGCATTTTTCCGAGCGCTTCCGTGCTTCGTGAGGCACGTTAAGCCGTCGGTGCCGGCTGTCATGCAATGGCAGTCGTTAAGCCATGTCCGAGGCCTTATGGGCGGCTTGATAACTACTGACAGTAAGGCCCGCCACTGTCTTACAATCCTCCACCAACCCGGACTTGGCCCCCGTGGTGGAGTATGGCCGTTAACCTTCCTGTGATGCAGGAAGGTTACTTCCTGCGATGCAGGAAGAGACCCATGCCCCAGCAGTGGGGACATATTATTATTATTAAATTCTTTATTGTACCTGTAAAGATTGTACAATTGGCGGGCTTAATACTAAATAGTATTTTATTCTAGCCAACCAACAGGTGACGTGGAGAAGGCTTCTAGTCTCTAGTCTAGTCTCAACCAGTGAGGTGATATTTTAGGACATACAAGCGTTAATAACGAAACGAACGCTTTAGGCGTGATCGTTGCAAAGACGAACCGTTTTATAAAACCGTTTTGTGTTCCGCGACGATAGACCGTTTTACGTTTCATTATAAAGCAGTGCCAAAGACTAAAGCAGTGCCAGCGTTTGTTCGTCGCGAGACCAGTCCTTAGATTGTTTGACGCGGATATGTCCTTTAGTGCTATATTAATAGAGCCTAGAACGTAATGAGATCATTGCGACGTCGTCGTCGGCTCCTTGCTCGTTACGTTCGTTTTGGTCTGTGATACAATAAAGTAATCTTTATGTCTATGAGTATACAGTCGAATATCGTGTAAAACAACTTATTTTTTCCGATGTTTCGTGATTTCGTCTCGTTCGCACTCGTTTGACCGTCCTCTGCGCCTTGCTCGTTCGCATACAATGAAACCAGTTGCGAACGAGGACCGTTTCGAGGACCTGTTTTCGTTCCAGAAAAAACGGTTGCGTTTCGTCGTCGAAAAATCGGACACCGACCCACTCCTAGAACGCTTGATCCGATACAACATCGAATATGTCAAAACAAATTTGACAAAGTTGTACGTAATACAGAGATTATTGTAAAGAGGTTCGAAATTTCTCTGATGCCGGTGAGTCGCCCATTAGCTCAATTGGAATGAGCGCTGGCACGGATAGCTAGAGATCGCGGGTTCGAATCCCGGCATGGGTGGAATTTTAGCCTCTAAATAGGTTTTTTTTTAAATTGTCGTTAGCACAATAGAAATAGTATAAAGTTGACCGGATCAGTTAATAATTAAAAAAATATATACAAAATCCCACTTGCCTGAACGAATCGCGCTTGCTGCCCAGTCGCGTCGTAATCGCGCGCGCGAGCAAAGCTGCGCCCGAGTTTGTTGATCTTGCCGGTCGCCTTGTCTATGGTTATCACGTCGCCCGCTTGCACCTGTGGCGGGCATCGTCGTTCATTCACACATAAATAATCAATTACATTTACATACAAGCACATACATTGCTTCTGGCCCCACACTAGGATACCCTGTGTCGCGGGAACCAGAAACAACGACGTCACAAACATGTAAACATCCAAGACCTGGGCTTTTTTTTTGTTTCCAGCCGGGATTCGAACCCGGAACCTCTTGAATGGTAAGCAGACGCGCTACCGCTACGCCACATAGGTCGGAATTCACCAATTCATTCTGTGATTCTGAACTGATCGACCTTCAGTTCATAATCGCAGAATGCATCGGTGATTCTAAACTAAAGTTTGATCAGTCTCGAATCACAGAATGAATTGGTGAATTGATTCATCTATTATGGGTGAATGATTTGAATGCATGAATAAATGAATAGTCCATTCATTATTGTCAACAGTACTAACGAATTAACCAAATAATGAAGTTTTCATCTTCTTTTTCAGGCTATATTAGTCCACTGCTAGACATAGCCCTCCCCTAATGAGCGCCATAGCGCAAGGTTGTGCCATCATTGGGGGGTAATTCCCGCAATCCCCACGCTGGGCATGCGGGTTGGGGATCGCAGTTTGGTGGAATTGTACTGCAGGGGGCGCTGCTGCCCGCCCCCCGGTTTGTGTCCCTTAGTCGCCTTTTACGACACCTGCGGAAGGAATTTGGGTTGGTGCTATTCTCCAGGCCGACACCACACAGCAGATTTTTCATGCAATCAATCAAATTAACAAAGTTGATTCAGGAATTCTAGTAATATAGATAGTCATTTTTTTCTTTCTATCTAGTATGATAGATAGAGTAGAATTTTTCCTTTCCGATATGAATGACTCGCACCTTTTCCTTGAGCAGCGAGTCGATCATCTTAGCCCCCATATCATAGTTGGTCTCCATGTCAGTCGTCTTAAGGGTCAGTCGGCCGACGCGAGCGCCCCCGCCCCCCGCAGCCCGCTCCACCGCCACCTCCACAACTTCGCCCTCTATGATCTCCGATTCCTCTCTGCAAAGGAGAGCTGGGAAATTAGGAAGAACTAGATATTGAACACTTAGTAACACAGTACAGGCTGTATAGTTAATCTATCTTCTTCTTCAGGCTATATTAGTCCACAGCTGGACATAGCCCTCCCCTAATGAGCGCCACGTTGTGCTATCATAGGGGGTAATGCCCATAATCCCCACGCTGGGCATGCGGGTTGGAAATCGCAGTTTGCTCGAATTGTACTGCAGGGGGCGCTGCTGCCCACCCCCCGGTTTGTGTCTCTTAGTCGCCTTTTACGACACCCGCGGGAAGAATTTGAATCTATGTAAATAAAATTCAAATTCCTAACTCACTGAGTCACTCATCAACGCCCAGCCCAAGCCGTTGGACCTAGGAAGCTGATATTTTGCACAGAGGGTCTATACACAATGCAGGCAAGGAATAAGACTGGATTTTTTGAAATTCAGTCCCTAAGGGGGCGAAAACGGTTGCCAAAATTAGTATGGGAGGTATAAAGAATGTCGTCTAATTTTCTTGAAACTTAAAATAACTCAACTTAAAATACTCTTCAACACAATTAATTGAACACGTGTTCAATTAATTCGCCGTTTTTTTTTATTTATCTCTTAAGGTAGTGAACGGGATTGCAAAAACTAAGGTCCACGCGGACGGAGTCGCGGGCAAAAGCTAGTCTCTCAAAGGCAACTGATGTATGACAGACTGTTGATAGCTGACCCATGCGTTATGCTCGTGAACGATATTATGTTTTCCCTACTTTTGTAAGGCACACAACGAATGCTTTGGCATTTAAAGTTAATGATGGCAATCATAAAATGTTATCATACATATAGCTGGCAAATGATGTATTAGTTTTAAAATGGCTTGAAAAAAGATGGTCAGAGTGGAGTTACACTACGGCCTGAAGGCAGCGGCTTTCACTTTCATCAAACTAGACTTAGTCCCCGTGCTGGAGTGTGGCCTAACCTTCCTGCAATGCAGGAAGAGACCCGTGCCCTAGCAGTGACGGCAAACAAAGGGTTGATATCATTGATATCAAGTTATAGTTAGAAACCAGTATTTTAAAATGCATTTAAACATACCCCAACTTAAAACTCGTGACTTTAAGACTAGAGGGACAGCCTTCACCGAGCAATTTAACTTCTTAATGTAGACAACTGCTGGACATAGCCTTCTCCTAATGAGCGCCATAGCGCCCTGTCTTCAGCTTGCCGCATCCAGCGTCTGCCGGCAGTTTTTCGCAGATCGTCATGCCACCTGTTCGGAGGGCGTCCTACACTACGTTTACCGAGTCGCGGTCTCCGCTCAAGAACACGTTTACTCCAACGCTTGTCGGTTCTTCGCGAGATATGGCCAGCCCACTGCCACTTCAGCTCGCTAATTCTCTGAGCTATGTCGATAACTAAGCAATTTAACAGACAGATTGTAATTATTTTAAACTTTCGCGACTTGTACACAGAATATTTTCGGGGCTTTATCGCGTAGTAATTTATTATTTAGTAATTTATCGTCCGACATTGTCAGTGTAGTGTGTCGCAACCCTAATAGTGATTTGTGATGGCTGATTGAGAGAAGTCTGAAACCTCATCAGCCGAAGATGCGAACGGGTGCCAGCCACCAGTCTTCTCGTGACCACGATGACTGTAACGTCGTCGAAACGTCGAGGTAAAATAGCAATAAATTACTACGCGATTAAGCCCCGAAAATATTCTAACTAGATTATACTTACTTGATCCGGATTCCAATAGACTTTCTGATTGCCTGAGTCAGCGCCTCAGTCTTGCTCATTTCAAGCGAGTAGATCTCAGAGCCCGCCATGCTGGTAAACGGTGTGTCCGGCCCCAACGCCTGCGCTAGGCCCATGGCTATGGCAGTCTTCCCCGTTCCCGGCTGGCCCGCTAACAGGACCGCTCGTCCGGCGATTTTACCTGTAAGGTTATAACATTATGTTCTCTTTAATGCACTAACCCGTGCTGTACAGAGCGGTGGTAGCGGAGCGGTGTAGAACGCCGGCTTCTCAATCGGAAGGTCGTAGGTTCGAACCCCGGCATGTACCAATGACTTTGTTTTCTAAGTTATGTACATTTGTGAAATTGTAGTAGCAATACTACTCGCTGACGGTGAAGGAAAACATCGTAAAGAAACCCTAGTGTCTGAGGTGTTAGCGTACCTCAGTGCTTGCTAAGTACAATGGCCCAACTATGAGGCTGAGTGCGGAAATCTCAGGTCTAACTAACAAACCCGTGCTGTACGTAATACAGAGAGTATTGTAAAGAGGTTCGACATTTCACTGATGCCGGTGAGTCGCCCATTAGCTTAGTTGGGAGAGCGCTGGCACGGTGAGCCAGAGGTCGCTGGCTCAAGTCCCGGCATGGGTGGAATTTTTAGCCTCTAAACAGGTTACACTATTCTTATTTTTAATGCACTAACCCGTGCTAAGGAACTAATTTAAAAACCTATTTAGAGGCTAAAAATTTCACCCCTGCCGGGATTCGAACCCGCAACCTCTCCCGGCATGGGTGAAATTTTTAGCCTCTAAATAGGTTTTTAAATCTAAACAGTTTTTTAAAAGTTATAATCAGTCATTAAAGAGGAGGAAACCCAGTATTGCGCCTGGAAGAGATCACTTTTAGTTAAAAGGCCACAGTCTGTAGCCTAAGAGTTAAGAAATATCTGTGTAATTTCCTTTTTTATGTACAATAAAGTGTTCTCTATCTATGTATGTATTGCAAGACGATTAGCTAGTTAACTTTTAGAAATCAATTTTTAAAGCATAGAAAAAAGCATCCCAAAATCCAAACGTTCACAGAAAAATATGTCATAAAAGAGTGGCACAATTAACAAAGTAAACTAAGATTCTAATTAAACTCTGCCAGGACACACCCAACTCAAAAGTTTCCAAGTTACTTTAATTATCTTAATTTCTTTATTCAGACAACAAAGCTCCTTGTAATGAAATAATATAAGATAAATAATAATGAACTTAAAAAAACTTAAGCTAACTGAGATTCCAGCCATTTTATCAATAAGTTATAATCAGCTTTGATTTAGCTATATTGACAAATCTGTGACTCATTGATCTGCGACTATTCAGTTTGGTTTTCAGTTCAGAAAGAGTGCAGCAAGAAGAAAAGAAATTGAAGGAATTTTTGCCTCTCCTGGGTTGACGGGTTGAAATGCAATAAGCATTAAGTCAACTTTTGTACATAATATTATGTGCAATACAGAATTAATTCACTTATCAACCACGAGACCAATGTGCGATTCTGCAAGTCACAGAGCCTAAGTAGGGCGGGTCGATTGGAACGGATGCTAGAGCAGCAAAGGTAATGACCAAATGGATGCCACAGCAAAACAGACATAGAGGCAGACAAACGAAGCAGTGGTCACTGTTTAGAACAGGATCTGCGGGCGATGGCGAAGTTTACCAACTGAAAGAACGTTGCCAAGCATCACGATAATCGGCCACAAACGCCCGACAACATCTCTGGCGCAGCAGTAGCGCAAATGCCTACCACGCAAGAGATTGAACCCCGGTTGGGGAGAAAAAACCCTAGGTCTTGAATGTTTACATGTTTGTGATGTCACTGTTTCTGGTTCCCACGTCACAGGGTATCCTAGTGTGGGGCCGGAAGCAATGCATGTGCCTGTATGTAAATGTTATGTTGCATTACAAAGTGTTGTAGCGCCGAGAAGAGGAAGAAACAATTAATTATAAAAAACATTTTCTCACCAACCCCCCTTAGCGTTGCCATAGAAACCAAACCTTCTAGATTCATTAAATCAATAGCACAAACCTTCCCGTATCATCTGCAGGATGACGCCTGCCGCTTTCCTGGCCATTTTCTGTCCAACCATACCCTGAGATACGGCGCGCGGTTCCAGCGAATCATCAAGACCCAGGCCCCGGATATGAGAATGGGCCCCGATGCGTTCTATGCGCGTTATTGAGCGCACTTCTTGCACTTGGGCTGCTGCTAGAGACTGCGAGAAGGATGGGATGTTAAATTAAATACAGTTGTGGGTAAGACTTTGCCGAAATTGCGGTGACGGAAATAGGTTATGTTTTAGTTTTTGGAAAGATTTAGGGCGGTTACTAGTAGTTTTGAATTGGTGAAAGCTAGGGTAGAGTACTTACGGCCATTATTTGGGTTTCTTTGCCTATTTGGGACTAAATTAGAGGAGTTGTTACGAAAAACAGCGTGTGCGATCTCCACGGCAACTCCAAACAATGTTTTTTTTTAACGTTTGATCACTGATCAAAGATTGACACATTGACAGTTCAGCTACGTTTCGTTCCCAATTTGTAATCTGGCCCTGCACAGAGACGAAGTGACTGACTAATGTCAACCTAAAAATGGCACATTTCCTTCTTCTCCCCTCTTGAGCATCTCGCTTTCGTTGGCTATATGACTGTGTATTTTTATGTAGTCAGTGCTGGGCGCTGGCTGGCTGTAAATAAAAAGCCAGCACAAAAAAAGTAAACTGTCAAATTGACATTTCATCATTCATTGTTTTGTTTTTCGTTCGTTGATTTGATTTTCTATTTCTTTCTCAGTTTTATTTTATTGAAGCCCCTCACAACGTCTCCGGCCATGAATAAATTGGAAGAAAAACCTACACCGAAGTGCCTGGATGACAGCAAACGGAACCACCATTGCGCGACATGCAACAAAATCATCATAGGAAGCGCATACAAATTGAAGTGCCACCTTTACAAGCACCGAGCTGTACCGGCTCGCTTCTCCTGCCGTTACTGCTCCAAGGAGTTCTTCAGGAGCGACGCATTCAAGCGCCACATAAGTAAGCACACTGGGGACTACAAAAACCTCTACGTCTGCGATTACTGCGATCGCCCCTTCGTCGAGAAAAGGAACCTGCTGAAACATCTCAAAGTCCACGACAACTCCTTCAAACTGCATCCTAAAGTGAAAGTGTACAGTTGTTTAGCCTGCGACATCACTTACACTGAAGAGAGATGCTTGAAACACCACATCAGAAGGATCCACAATAATGTGGAGGTAAAAGAGCCAAAGTTTGTGAAGAAACCCCTAAACGACACGTGGATTGAAAGAGTCCTCGAGTCTGACAAGTGTGTGCAAGTCACCAAGCTGAATAACAACGTTATAGCGATTAAAAAGTGTGACGAGAAAGTCGCTAACGACTTGAATAAGTATTTCCAAGCGGATAAGTATTTAGGGAAGATTACGTCTCAGTATTCCAAAGCCATCTGCGATTATTGCAACAAAGAGATGCTGAAAAAGAGTCTCCGGTTGCATATAAAGGAGCGACACACTGAAATACGCACTTTCAAGTGTAGAGTGTGTAAGAATGCTTATAATAGGCATTATCAGCTTGTGAACCATATTTGCGGTAAGCCTAGAAATAAGGCTAGGGTGAATACTAGCAACAAACAAGCTTAAATGCTAGGTGCATTTAAGCTTGTTCAAGAAATTTCTTTATTTCTTAACATCCAACGAAAACTATGAAATCTTGACTGAGACTTTGTGTGTGGCTAAATACTATACAGACTATAGTATAAAAAAACAATTGAGTTTAAAAAAACCTTATTTCAATATTAATTTTATGGCCTTATGTGACGGCCTCTATAGCGCAGCGGTGCAGCATCTGACTACCATGCAAGAGGTGCCGGGTTCGAACCCTGGCTGGGGACAAACAAAACCCCATATTGGATGTTTACATGTTTGTGATGTCGTTGTTTCTGGTTCCCACGACACGGTATCCTAGTGTGTGGGGCCAGAAGCAATGTATGTGCCTGTATGTAAATGTTATTTTATTTTAAAATTTTTGAAATAATAAAGTTACAAGAGTGCCAAAAGATTCTCAGCCAAACTCTCAGTTGCGTTAGACTTTTTTATATTAGAAATCGTTATTAGAATTTTCTCTCATTCCTGTTATTTTGATAAAGGAATTTGGAGAGAATGCATGCCTATGATAAAGGTTCTTGACAGACAGTCGGTTGAACAAACGACAAACGGTGGTTCTATATAGACTCCGTTCTTAGCCTTTGAGGTACTAAACCCCATAAAATAAAAACCATCTAAGTTTTTTAGAACAATACTCTTTCCTCTAGTGGGTTCCGCAATATTCTGCACTTTTCCATAAAACCCAGTAATTTTGAAGTCACAAGGCTTCAAGTACTGCATAATTTGTCACTGAATCGTGGGATTATTTTGACTGTTATGAAACAAACTTTTATTCACATATTTTCTGACTTACAATCCGTCTTAGTACCGTAAGCTTTTTTTGTATGAAGATTGTCTGTGTCAGGTTCCGTCTCCTTTCATTGACGGTTTACCCTTATATTCATAGTTACATCCCATGTGTGGTGTCTCTTTAACCTGTTGAATTAAACTATCATAATATATTTCGTGTAACATAGGTAACCATTGCTGGTGCTAATGCTAATTTAAGTTTCTCTATATTTCTCCACCAATCCGGACTAGGCCTCCATGGTGGAGTTTGACCTATACCTTCCTCAGGGAAGAGACCCGTGCCCCTCATTGGGAACATAATGTAACTAGAACATGAAATTATTCATCAACATTGGGACAAATCACACTATGCACAGCTCAAGCTGTATAATGTACACAAATATATTTCTTAAGTAACACGTCTCCCTTTCCTGGGTATTACGTTAGAGTTATTGAAACGCCTCAAACTTGGTGTCTATTTTGATAGATTGTTTTTTTATACAATATACAGCTGTTTTCAGTGTCCATGCGTGTTATAAAATAGTCTGTAACAAAACCCACCTCCAATAATCATGGTGCTATTCACAACTGTAATGACAAATTGTTTTCGATCATGATAGATGCATATTTGAAACTTTCGCGACTCGAACACATAGAATATTTTCGGGGCTTAATCGCGTAGTAATTTATTGCTATTTTACCTCGACGTTTCGACGACGTGACAGTCATCGTTGTCACGAGAAGACTAGCATAAAAATTGCAATAATTTACTACGCGATTAAGACCCGAAAATATTGTAACTATGATATATAGGGCCAATTTCTAAATTGATAATTTCGCTAAGTTTTGTATTTACAGTTTAGTATTTACTAAACTGTAGTGCTGACTCTTCGAATATCCCAGAAAAGAGTGTAACAGAATATTACCTATTTACTTGGTGAAATTCTCATTTCAGAAACTGGCCCTAACAAACTCAATATAGTTATTTTGTTACTGTAGTAACAAACTTGTTCTATTGAGTTTTCTTCAGTCTGTAAGATTTGCACAATAATTTAAAAAGACTGACTATTTTAACTGTAAGATAGTGCTTATAAAATGCATGTTTGTTAGTTTTGTTACTTATTAGATTAGATTTATATTTAGATTTAGAACAAGTTAAGTACATTTGGTACACTGTACCAAAATATCTTATAATGTTATGACTACTACGTGCTACGAAAATTATTTAGATTAGAATAAATATTTAGTTGTCTACTGGATATTGAAGAAACTTTAGTATTTGAGTTATGTTGTATTGGGATGTTGAAGGAAACATTAAAATTATATTTCCCTAAATAAGTCTGGTATTATTTAATTTCCTTTAAATTAGAACATGAAAAACTGTTATTTGCCTATGCTATAAACTGCCATCTATTGTGGAGTAGCCAAAGGAGTTCAATTTGTCACTTCGGATGTCGGTGAAGCATTGTTTTATGTTATAAGCGCCATCTTTTGTCGAGTAGCCGAAACATAACAACATCCGTGCAACTTGATGCGACTCCACTAAAAGCTGGAGTTTCGTGGTCGCAACTCAATACGAGTAGTCTGTATCACTATGAGATTCACTTGCTTCTACAACTTTAGTTTTTATTATTATTTTGCTGCACAAGGAAATAGGAGTAGCCTTTCCTTGTTTTTTACCTGTTTTATGTGTTTCATGATGATGTCTAAACTTTTTTATTTTTTTTACTTTCTTTTTTTTACTTGTGGGGGCCCCTGGATTGTCTTCTGCTGGTAAATAATCGGTATCAATCCCGGATTCTTCTGAAGTATCTTTGTAGTCAGCGCATTCTTCAATAGTTTTCGGTTTTTTCTTATGCAAAATGTATTTTTTCTTTTTTGTATAATCTCTTTTATTCCCGCCTTTTTTGTTTTCGCGCTTTTTTGCATTGTGCGCGTAGTTTAGTAAATCCAAACTCAACGGTGCATCTTTCTTCGTGATTCTTAGTGTAGTTGGATTAAAGACACCGCAGTCTTCGAGGCAGACATAGGTTTTATTACCTGGATGCATTATTTTCGAGTAAATTACCTCATTGGTCGAGTTTACTATTTGAAAGATTATTTCGTTGTCTTTTAGCTGAAAATTAAAATTTTGTAAAAAAAACTTATAGTCTAATACTTACTTACGTCGCCGCTAACAGATAAACCGAACAGGTTTCCGAGAGCGGCTAGATTGTAAGAAACACTTGTTATTTTACATATTTCACAAATAAAAAAAAAAACATAGTTTTTTGTTAGAATGAAATAAGCACTACAATGATTGATATTTGCCTCAATTTGGTAGACTACAAAGCAATAGCAATACAATGTCAGTCCAGAGGGGTATAACGGTATAACTCGCGCAAATTAAATAGGCATCTCTCGCGAAGAAGATCGAATCGCGCTAGGCGCCGTGTTAAGTAGCACGGGTTATTGGGTTATACCATAACAATGCGATTAGACTACTGATAGTGTGAATGTAACGACGATTATCGTACAAATATGACTCTATTAAACAACTATGCATTTAGAGAATCACCCCCAGAAACTTTTACCTTACATAGAATTATATGTTAGATACTTACCATTATAATTCTATGCATGATAAAAGTTTGAATTTATTTGTTCCGCAAAGGATATCTAAAATGTTTTTTTTTATTAGCTACGTATACCTACTTAATTTAGATTTAGTTTAGGTTAAAAACCTATTTAGAGGCTAAAAATTCCACCCATTCCGGGATTCGAACCTGCGACCTCTGACTATCCGTGCCAGCGCTTTTACCAACTGAGCTAATGGGCGACTCACCGGCATCAGTGAAATTTCGAACCTCTTTACAATATTCTCTGTATTACGTACAGGCAGCGACATCTGGCTGAAGTAATGCATCACTTGCAGCCCCGAGTGCCTACTTTGCAGTTAGGTTTTACATCGGAATGATATCGCTGTACCCACATGATTATATTATTTTTAATGCACTAACCCGTGCTAAGGACAATTTTAAAAACCTTAAAAAAATTTAAATTCACATTAGCACGGGTTAGTGCATTAAAAATAATATAGTTTAGGTTAGTTTCATTCATGTGATCTGTAAGTTAGGGCTTGCGTTTCATAAAGTACACCGCATAACAAAAATACCTACTCTGTACAAAGTTAGGATTTCAAAATAAATATCCCGGGCTCCCACGAGGAAAGAATAATTGGAAGCACGCTTTGAATATATCTTATCGAGCCTCCATTTTGTTACGATAGGATTGGAACACGTAGAAAATAAATCAAGATATTTTATTTCCATGGGGCAGCTTGCTAATTTCTTCTTCAATAGTTGCTGATGAGTCATTCCACAAACTGAGTTCGCTGTTTTCATGGAAAATATTTCGTAAGGGCACGGCGGCGATTTTTCGTCTATGTCCTGTAACAAAAGTACAGTTTGTGAGCGGACGCGCTAGTGAGGATCACGGTAAAGTTCGATAATTATTTATAAGAACGATACATAGGTATTCTTTTATAATATAAAAATGAATCGCTGAGTGTGTTGGTAAGCGCAAATCTCGAGAGCAGCTGAACCGGTTTCGCTAAATCTTTTTTTAGAATCTTCCTTGAAGTACGAGGATTGTTGGACAAGGAAAATTAAAAAAAATTAAAGAATCGACTGTTAGGTACAGTGCGTTCACATTAACTTGACGCGTGAGAGAATTGGTAGCAATGAGATGTTTACTGTTACCATGTTAAATAAGAAATCATTCCCATTTCTTGGGGAAAATAAAAGGATTGAGGGCTTGTTTTACCATCTTCCGATTAGATCCAAAAGCTAATTCACATGTTATGTCCTTGTTACGAATTCTCTCACGCGTCAAGTTAATGTGAACGCACTGTAGTACGAAGTTCGCTGGGTCAGCTAGTTATTTATAAAAACACGATACGACATTCCATAAACGCCGTACAGTGTGTTAGATACATTCCAAGGGAGATAATTGACCACAGACTACGTTATGGAGTTAAGGATTAAAAAATTACCAAGGGATCATTGTGTATATTGTGCGTTCACATTAACTTGACGCGTGAGAGAATTGGTAACACTGAGATGTTTACTGTTACCATGTTAAATAACACGAGCATACAAGTACAGACTTGTATGCTCGTGTTTGGCGAAACGTCACGATAATCGTGTCATCGTGTTTACAATCATATGGTAACGATAAGTAAAACAATTTTGAGTTCAATTAAACCTTACTAAATATGTCATATAAACACACGTCTGGGGTCCGGATAATAGCAGAGAAAACGATTTACTACCTGCCCCGATCGTGACCAGTTCCTTTCGCTTTACCAACATTCATTAGTCCTTGAAAGCTTACCAGTTTCAGGTATTTTATATCACGTTCTGTATACGTCCTACCAATTTCCATTCACATTCACTCGATATATTTCTTTCATATTTTTTTGGAACTTCGACGTTCTTATTATAATATTTTAGCGTTTTGTAAAATTAGGATATAACATAACATTTACGTACAGGCACTGCTTCTGGCCCCATACTAGAATACTTTGTGTCGTGTCTGTGAGAAAAAGTGTACTTTTTTCTTAACTCACCCAAAAACCGCTGTAGCTGCCACAGTCAGTACAGTTAGGTTTCATATCGACTAAATTGTGTGATTTATAATTATACACAATTTTCGTGCCATTTGGATATTTTACTTCCCTCCATGTTCGCCAATATCGGTCTCTTTTGAATATGTATTTAAAATTTGTCATTTTCAGGAGCCCCAAGAACTCGTCTTCAAGTTTTTTCATTGCACTGTAGACTCTTGTGTCATTATAAACTTGATAGTGAGGAATATCATATAAAGAAATAGTTGTATCGTTCTTTTCATTTTCCAATATTCCCTGTAACAGTTTCACATTGATATCTTGCTCATCATTCAGTTTTTTCTTTTCTAAGAATGATTTTCTTAGATCCATTTTAGGTTCATCTTTTTCATTATTTTCATAATCTGCTGATACGTCCTCCGCTACATTTGGATGGAAAAATAGAGCAACAACTTTTTCTATCGAAGTAATTTCTAACAAAATTAATAGAACACATAACTGAAAATACATCACAGCTATACAGGCGAAACGTTTATTGAGAAGAATTGCTGTAAACACTTAAACATTCGAACATGAACTGCCTTCATCAGTAGCAATTTGTACCCATGAAAAGATGTTTGTAAACAGCTACGCATGTTTCATAGCAAAAATCCTTATACTGAGTATGTACATACAACTTTCCACTTCTTTCCAATTTTAGATGTGAATTATCATCGATAAGTTGTTATTTGTTTTCTAGGTGAAACATCACTATACAAAAAATATAAACAAGGAGTTGCCACATATAGGCTTTAACATTCCCCACAAAGCTCAAATCTGTAATTTGTTTTGTTATGTGTTTTGTAGATGATGACAGGCACTAGCGAGGCACATAAAGTGCCCCGCTATAGTTTCTTACTCCATAAAATACCTTTTAAAGTACTAGATAGAGAAATTTCAGAGAAACGTTTTGGAATCGGTAAATATTATAGTAATAAAATAACAGATGGTCGAACTTGGTACGGGCCTGACAGCGGATTCGGTACGCTCCATACCATATCCATTCGTCTGGGAAATATTGTCGTTCGCTTGGTCCGATGGTAGCCCAATCCGCTGTCCGGCCCTTACCAAGTTCGATCGTCTGTTTTATTAGTATGAGGGCTTTTCAAAGCGCCATTAAAAACAAAAAACAGTACCGCAAGTTACCGGTAGATGGTGCTGACGTCATATAATATGTCAAAATTTACATCATTTAGGAAAACGGTGAGTGCCTATGTTTTTACAAAAATGCTCAATTCACGGGCTAGCCATTAGTTAAGACACAATTCACGTACGTATGTAATGAACAAAGTAAAAATATTTTAAAAACCTATTTAGAGGCTAAAAATTTCACCCATGCCGGGATTCGAACCCGCAACCTCTGGCTATCCGTACCAGCGCTCTACCAATTGAGCCAATGGGCGACTCACGGCATCAGTGAAATTTTGAACCTCTTTACAATATTCTCTGTATTACGTACAGGCAGCGACATCTGACTTAAGCAAATTGCATTACTTACAGCCCCGACTACCTACTTTGCAGTTAGGTTTTTAGCCTCTAAATAGGTTTTTAAATTTGTTCCTTAGCACGGGTTAGTGCATTAAAAATAAAAATAGTGTAAAGTAAAAATACTTCAAAACTTTCAAATTTCAACAGTTTCGAAACATAGTTTAGCTTAGATCACAAACTACAAAGAGATGTTTAGGTTATCACAAATAATAATCTGTGCGTACAACATAAAACGCGATAAAACGTAAGATGGGTGACATTCGTTCTGCTTGCAGCGCCATCTAGTTTTTTTTAATGCAATCAACTCACAGCTGTCATTGAAAAGCCCTCATTATGTACCTATTATGTCAGAAGCTTTACGCTAGCTTACCCGTAAACGAGAAATACCTCATGAAATGGCAACATTGCAAAAGTTTGAAAAAAAAAACAAAATGGCAGACAGACCTTTCCATCACAATTCACAATGTTCCAAAACAGCTGATTGATCGAAGGATCGAAGACGGAATGGAAGACCAAATATGAGAGGAAGTGATTTTGTTTAGTTTTGAACTGTTTATCGATAATATAAATTTAAAGCCCCCTCCTCGATAGGAGCTGGCTAGAACACGTTAAACGTTTCAGGGTCAACGTCCTCGGATGTACATTTGTCACTCCACTAAAAAAACTACTAAACAAGTTGAATCATTTCCATCGTTTCATTCATTGAAATTGAAGCTTAAGAAAGGACGTGTGTTAGTAATTGTTCCGCGATAAGTGAGTGCGATAAGGAACCCACGATGTTAACACAGTGTTCTTAGAACTCTGAAAGTGTTGTGTTTAGTTTTTTTTGCCGTGACTTTTACATCGTAAATGAACAATTTTTTTCTTGCCTTATTCCTGGATTTCGGACGCCAACGCCACATCATATCGGTAAGCGAAGTGTTCTTTGTTCGTTTCTATGATGCATCGTTTTCATCAGATGGATTTCTGTTTTAGACCAGCCAATATTTTTTATTATTGTTTTTTATGTAGGCTTTAAACGTGCAGGGCACAGACTCTTTCTCGGAGAGAATCCCAACTTTACCCACCAACCGAATGGGCTTTTAATTAACGCGCATGCCCACCGCGGATTGACAATTTCAGGTGAAGAGGTATTTGAGCACCTGAGACACTCAGGTCTCCTCACAATGTTGATTTTGTCACGATGGACCAATATTACGCGCACTAAAGCGCAAAAGATTCCCAATCGAAACATAACAGACTTCTTTTAATTATTACCTAAATAAATTATAAAAAAAAAATTGCATTTAATTAAATATTGGAATAAAATCTTACTAACTTAATTCAATAGAAATAAAATAAGAGCAGTAGAGATAAAATCCCATCGAAACCGAACATGAATTCATTCATCAGATTATTATATTATTTGTGTACAGGTAAAATAGAAATGGAATAAAATTTCAAGTGATATTGAATTAATTAGATATAAAAAAATTAGTATTAAAATCGTAATTTAAAAACCTATTTAGAGGCTAAAAATTTCACCCATGCCGGGATTCGAACCCGCAACCTCTGGCTATCCGTACCAGCCTCTAAATTTTTAGCCTCTAAATAGTTTTTTAAATTTGTTCCTCAGCACGGGTTAGTGCATTAAAAATAACAATAGTGTAATTAAAATCGTAAATTTTATGAAGTATTGTCTTCAAAATGGAATAAACGACAGGAATCTATCCGGATTTGGTATAAATTATGGCCCCTTTATAAGAATAAGAGTGTTTATCTTTTTTTTTTTTCATTTGGGGCTTTTGTACCTTACGAGGACATGTCAGCCCCATTGTACCTTATTCTAATGTTATTAACTTACGTTAACAGAGTCTTAACGATTATCTAAACTATCTCTGACAAATTTATAAATTAACATCGCTTCTTTTGAAATGGGATCGGAGGGTAACGTCTAGAACTTGCCTACTTCTAAAATGTTTATATTGAGTGCATCTATCAGTGCGTTTCTTTTATGTTGGTTTCCTATGCATTCCATTAACAAATGTTGAATATCTTCCACAGTACGACATTTCTCACAGTTTGGAAGAATGTTTATCGTGAGCATAAACATCTGCCGTGTCGTGACAAAACACTGTAATTTAAAAACCGGCACTTTGTAGAAAACGCCAAAAACATTTTGTTACGAAATTCTTGACAAATAGGAAAAGGTTTTAAAGACGTTATGACAAAACACTGCATCTACAGTTATTTGACATAAAAACCCCGAGCATGTTTTGGCAATACACTGTACCTATCTATAGAAATAGTGTTTTGTCAAAACAGGTCTCTATAATGTTGATTGTACAGTCTTAATTACTAAGACTGATTTTCGTATTATTAAAACTTTTTCAATATTTTTTGATGCCACCCCATGTACTTAACGGCGAAGAATCGAAATATTCATGTTACTTGAAAACACTGTACATATCTATAGATACAGTGTTTTGTCATACCATGGCAGACATGGGTTAAGCAGTAACAGTTGCTATGTAAAATAGATTCACCAAATCTTACCTTAACAGATGTACTCTGCCCCTGATAGTTGAAAGGGCGCATATAACATTTTTTCCGAAATTGAGTTATATACATTGTTGGAATCAGCAAAAAAGGCGCATCGGCCAGTATTTTTTATTTTTCGCTATCTCGCCTTATAGCGATTTTCTGTAGTAGAAATGGGCGCATATGCATCCAATTTTTTGACTAAATGGAAGATGAAAAGCCGAAATTAATATAAACTTAGTAGAATAGCCGCATTTGCACATATACGCCTTTGAGCTTCATAGTAATATTTCATGATCGGAAGTTTAATAGGCGCTTATTCGATATCGTTTTTAATGCTTAATAGATAGGTCGCAAGTGACCATTTGCGCCTTAGACGCTAGTTGGAACGTATTATACCTACTAAGTAGAAAAGAGAACATCTGCCACATGCGCCCTTACTACTTCGTATTTTATATTTTCTTCGATGCGCATCTGCCAGATACGTCGTATGTTTTTTAAAATAAATAAAAGGCTGAAATTATTGTTTTTTTACTCACAAGTCAAGATGAAACCTACAATAGACGATCATAGGTACTTTTCAACTTAGCCAAGGGCTATTAGATTGATAATGGATATTTGTGCCTAAAGTGCCTACTTAAATGCGCCTTTTCTTTCTAGGAAAATATTTAAAATTATACACTTGGTACTAGGGTTAAAAGTAATAAAAAGCGCATACGAAATTGATAGGGCGCATGTAGCGATATGCGCCTATTCAATTAATTATGTCTCATTTCTTCATATTTTTTAAACTAAAATGAAAAGGATTTTTTGAGATTTTGCATATAATATATTTAAAATATACCTATCGGTACTATAGCAATTGAAAGATAATCATGTTAACTATTGCTCAACATCTTCAAAAATATATTTCTTCGTTTAACTAACAGACAGCAAACAATTTAAGTTTTTATTCATTAAACATTTTTTTTCTCAGTTTTAGATTCTTGTTACATGCGCCTTTTCAACTATCGGGGGCAGTACTCACAATCATCCATCCTTTACATATTTTTTACATGTATGAAGGAAACAGTAACAAATCAGAACTGTAATGAAGGAACAGAAAGGTAACATTTTTAAATAAAAATCCTTAACGATATAAGATCAACTTAAAAACTAAATTGCGTATCTAACAATAGCGACACACTTTGCTGCACAATAAAATTATTCAATATCATACTCCATAAACTCTTTCAAACTAATAAAAACAATAATCTAGGAGCCAATACTTTGTTAAGAAATCTTTTAAAAGTATTTTATATTTTAATGTATATATTTTTATAGGTGCACTATTTTTATAGGTGGACAGCGGTGGTAGCTCAGTGGGTAGAACCATAGAACCATAGGCGAGAGCCCCAGAGGTTCGATCCCGAGTGCGGGCATGTACCAATGACTTTGTTTAATTTCAAAGTTACGTACATTTGCGAATTTGCAGTCGCAATACCATCACACGCTAACGGTGAAGGAAAACATCGTGAGGAAACCCGCGGCTTGGTTGGCTCCGCACGTATAGACTAGTCTTTCCTGTGGGCTAGGCCGACTAAGCTGTCAGGATGGTATAGGTGCTGGGCAAGCCTACACCATCTATAAAACCATGTCCCAGGCACTACAGCGTCGGAGTGGTCCCTTCACCCATCTAGTGTGAGTGAAGATACCACTGGACGCTGTATAAATCATCTCATTAAGTAGATGCAAAAAGGCCAATATTATTATTTTTATAAGACTTCAAAGTGAATTTACACTCTGTTAGATAGTAACTGATTAATTTTTTAATTTAAATGTTCTTTATTATTATTGATAGAGGCCTAATTATAATGTGGGACACGATTCTGTCAGAATTCTTTGCGATAGCATATCAGAATGGAATTTGACGTACACATTTGGAATTGTTCAGGATTTGGTGCACGTAAGAATCCTGACATTTGCGATAGTAATCAGTAAGGAATTTGCCATCATATTTGGTGCAGGTATTGTATGGAATCAGGCGTTACTTTGTGGAAATCCATTATAGCATTATGGAATTCTTAAGAATTTAGCAAAGTAATTTTCGCATTTTAATGATATTTGGTACACCTAGGTGCACCAGGCACTACAGCGTCGGAGTGGTCCCTTCACCCATCTAGTGTGAGTGAAGATACTACTCGACGCTGTATAAATCATCTCATTAAGTAGATGCAAAAAGGCCAATATTATTATTAATATAGGAACTGTTCACCGAGATGTTAAATATCTGATTGCCGGTTAACATTTTTAAGGTTAAGACTTTTTAATAGGATAAAGGACAAAGCACAAGAATAAGTGATTATAAGCCTTGAACCTTGGTACATGCACCAAGGTTCAAGGCTTATAATCAATAACATTGATTGTTTTTCAAAACTAAGTGCAGGAAAACTTCGTGAAGATAGACGCCTGAATGCCTGAAGTGTATATATCCTTAAGTGCGTGATACGGACAATGTAAATTTGTGGCTAATAACGGAAATCTAACGTCTGACTAATAACTTAACTTTGTTCCATGCGCAGGAGTATTTCTGTGATAAATTACGTTGCTGGCTGCCGGCCAATGTGTTGTTGGAATTTCAGATTTAAGGTAGATTAATGAATGAAAGAATGACAAGTCCACACAAACGATGGGAGGATGATTTGCCACCAAACTTCCGAAGAGCAGCATTGGATAGGGCGATGTGGAAAAACATGGAGGAGGCCTATGTCGAGAGACAACTTGACGAGTTTCAGTGCTAGTGAC
The DNA here is from genome assembly GCA_934045075.1 of Yponomeuta sedellus. Lineage (NCBI taxonomy): Eukaryota > Metazoa > Arthropoda > Insecta > Lepidoptera > Yponomeutidae > Yponomeuta > Yponomeuta sedellus. Next base: position 1,937,269 of record OW203750.1, on the reverse strand, counting down.
AATATGAACTGTTTAAAACTAGTTTTATAGTAAGCAAAAGTCAAGAAATAAAGGCTTATATTATTATTATTATTATAATGAATGCATCCGACAGAGAACCAAAGTTATCGACATAGCTCAGAGAAACAGCAAGCTGAAGTGGCAGTGGGCTGGCCATATCTCGCGGATAACCGACAACCGTTGGAGTAAACGTGTTCTTGAGCGGGGACCGCGACTCGGCAAACGTAGTGTAGGACGCCCTCCGACCAGGTGGGATGACGATCTGGGAAAAACTGCCGGCAGATGCTTGATGCGGCAAGCTGAAGACAGGGCGCTATGGCGCTCATTAGGGGAGGGCTATGTCCAGGAGTGGACTACATAATATAGCCCCAAGAAGAAGAATGAATGCTGTGTCTAAACAGTCTAAGGACATTGTAGACGAAATACACGTTGGATTGTGGACAAGACACCAATACAATACAAATCTTTATTTTTCCATCCACAAATTAGTTGAAAAATAGCAGTGGTACAATACGGTGCATTAGAAGCGATTTGTGGAGAGACTGGCTCCCAACCTAGATCAGAGATCTGTATCTAAGGATGCCAGGCCACCAAAAAAACTAGTACAACAAAGTATGAATCATACTGTAGACACTCAGGCTGACATTCAGAGACGAATCCCAAGTTCACGCTTAGAGCAGTCTTAGCAAAGTAAACTAAAGTCGTACTTAGTAAAGCGCCGAAATTTTCGTATTCACATTGATCGGGAGTCGGAGTTAAGCATGAGCTAAGATAAGAACTGTCTTAAGAAAGTCATCTATATTGTCTATACCTTCTTCGTCTATGTCTATAATTTTTAAGTGATGTAGTTCTTACCGGTTTTTTAAATATTATATCGCTACACGAGAGCAGGACAACATCAAACAAGTTTTGTATGTGTGTGAGAGTGAAATAAAAAGCTCGCAGATAATGCTTGCTCGTAGAACATCAGTGATATGACGTTTGGAGTCGTCTGCGAACGACAGATTTTTTTTACATTCTTTGGTTGGCGGTTGGCGCGAGTTTTATAAGTTGGCGAAAATTGTACCTATTCTCAATTCTGTAAATTATTCAGTTTCGTTAATTTTTCATAGACTGTGATTTCTTCTAAAAAGTCTGTAACTTCAAAGCGATTAGTAAACACAATGCTAATCACAAAACTCCAACGAAAACAATACGACAAAAAAGGTAACCTCAAAGTGAAGAGAACCAAATGACAGATGACAGTTCTATCTAAGCTCACGAAAAGTCACCAATATTGGTTATACACTTAGCTAAGTACCATTTCTACTCAACTTGATAAGATTCGATTATGAATACGAAATATTTCTAAGTACGTGATTTTGACATTTCTGAGACCGGTATTAGCTTAGTTTTCATCTCTGAATGTCAGCGTAAGTCAGCTCAAATTTCGACCGACAGAGAAATCACAGAATAATACAAATACAAAATATTTATTCATACAACCAAAATTATTCTTACATACACTTTTGCTGGGATTCCCTTGTAAGTATAAAACACCTGTGCCAGGGAAACCCGCTCTTCGACAACTTATAAAAGTTGAACAGCTAAAATTAACTTTTGAATCTTATTTTTATAAAGCTGGTTAAAAACCTATTTATAGGCTAAAAATTTCACCCATGCCGGGATTCGAACCCGCAACCTCTGGCTATCTGTGCGTGTAAGTCATGCAATTTACTTAAGCCAGATGTCGCTGCCTGTACGTAACACAGAGAATAGTGTAAAGAGGTTCGAAATTTCACTGATGCCGGTGAGTCGCCCATTAGCTCAAATGGAAGAGCGCTGGCACGGATAGCCAGAGGTTGCGGGTTCGAATCCCGGCATGGGTGAAATTTTTAGCCTCTAAATAGGTTTTTAAATTTGTCCTTAGCACGGGTTAGTGCATTAAAAATAAAAATAGTATAAAGCTGGTTAAGTTATAGAGACGTGGTGTGCGTGTTTGTGTATGTGTGTGAGAATGTACGTGTATATGTGTGTGTGTGTGTGTTTTATATTTATTCATGTTTATTACACTGATTACAGTTAACTAACATAATTCAGTTATTCATGTTTATTACACTGATTACAGTTAACTAACATAATTCAGTTATTCATGTTTATTACACTGATTACAGTTAACTAACATAATTCAGTTATTCATGTTTATTACACTGATTACAGTTAACTAACATAATTCAGTTATTCATGTTTATTACACTAACGGTAATTACGAGATGGTCACCCATCCAGTACTTGACCGCGCCCGTTCTTGCTTATCCCAACCCAAGTGATTGATTCCAATCACTCGGTTCCGCTAGGCCACGAGCGCTTCTATTCTATTTGATAAGTTTTTTTGCAAGTTAGACTATCTCTACGCGCCTCCCGCTTTTACACTGCCTGCCTTAACTATATGCCCAAAACGCCTCGGACACGGCTTAACGACTGCCATGACAGCCGGCACCAACGGCTTAACGTGCCTTGCGAATCACGGAAGCGCTCGGAAAAAATGCCCCTAGTAGTAGTCACGGGATGGTCACCCATCCAGTACCTGACCGCGCCTGTTAAGTTACGCAATACCACACACTAACTGTGAAGGAAAACATCGTGTGTAAACCCGCGGCTTGTAATATTAAGTAGGGTAAGTATTATTATTAGCCGTCCCTGCTGATAAGGTTGTAGACATAATTTAAAGACACACAAACATCACTTTATTCCCTAGACGGCTAGAAACCTCTAATGGGGAGATAAAACACGCATTAAATGCTTATCTTTCTCGTTCTTATCGTCGGTTGAAGGAACCTTGATATTGTTGTTATCCGTAGTGCTGGCGGAGCGGTATAACCGGCTTCTCAATCAGGAGGTCGCGGCCTCCAACCCCGTTCGAGCATTTGGAACAATTGACAATAATTCATATTTTACAAAGCCCAAAACTAAAAATACCGTTTCTTAGTTTTGCTATCGTGATTACGAAAAAAAACATGTAGAAATGTTATTATTGCCTAATTTTAGAGAAAATAAATAAAAACCAAAAATTGTGTGATGCCTAATATTAAAAATGTTATGACAGATGTCATTTCCAATATCATTCAAATGTCATGTCGGAGTAATTCCTTTTCCTTTCCTTAATTCCAATGGGTTTTAAAAAGTCGGCAAGGGCGTTAGTATTATTAAGCCGTATGTGTGACGTCATATGGCGTTTACGTCCAGTTAAAATAAGACGAAATTCAAACAGAAAATTATGAATGAAAATCATCGAATTTCCGATAATTAAAAAATATGGGTCGTTTTATTTCGTATCTAGTTTCCTTTAAGACTGTAAAATACTTATGCAAAAAAATTTGAATGTTGTCAATTATACATGTACAGTCTATTTATTCTTACTTGTCCAATTTAGTAAACAAGATTCTAACCTTAAAATTGAGATTAGATGCCTAAACTAGACATTTTCTCGCAAATTCATGAACTATCATGAACTATGTTTATAAAATTGGCAGCGTGTTATCTCAAAGAGTGTTCCAAGTTACATCATTTGTGGAAATATGGCAGTTTTGGACTAAAAAGTCACAGTTTAAGGGTAGAAACTTGTTTACTAAATTGGACATGTAAGAATAAATAGACTGTACTTACCAATAACTTTTCTTTTCTAAGTTGTGATGTAGGTACCTAGATTTTTGAAATTCTAGTAGCACACTCGCTAACGGTGAAGGAAATCGATTCAACCCTTGTATGTATGTTCCCACTCCTGCCTCGCAGGAAGGTTAGGTCCTACTCCACCACGGGGGCCAAGTCCGGGTTGGTGGAGAATTGTAAGACAGTGGCGGGCCTTACTGTCAGAAGTTACGAGCCGCCCATAAGGCCTCTGACACGGCTTAACGACTGCCATTACATGACAGCCGCCACCCACAGCTTAACGTGCCTTGCGAAGCAGGGAAGCGCTCGGAAAAATGCCACTAGCGGTAGTCACGGGGCGGTCACGCATCCTGCACCTGACCGCGCCTGTTGTTGCTTAACTCAAGTGATTGATTCCAATCACTCGGTTCGCCTAGGCCACGAGCGCTTCCTGATCGTAAGGATGTAAACAAGCTAGATTGTTGTGTCCTGCTGAATAAACAATTTTTATTCGATTTATTTTGCATATTTACAGAACCGCGTCGCATAGAAGTGGGAATCTCCCAAGGGCGTCAGTGTCAATATAGGTGTGGGAAGCCCTGACATAAATGATGTACTCTTGTCTCCAGTATGCTTAGCATGCACGTTTTGACTCTCTCTCTCTCTCGGCGTCGAGTAAGAGACTTGAAATTCAGGTGACGCAGTACAGCACAGCTTAGTTCACTACAGGGCAGGGCAGTTCAGGCAGACATAGGCCCCCACTGCATGCTGCGACGCAACTATTCGCTCCATTCCGTGGCAATTCTCGCCCATAATATCTCTTTCAATGTCTTTTTTGAATAGTCTGGATTATTTGTATCATACAAACAGCGAACTAATTCAATTAAATGTTCTGTCATTGCAACAAAATTGTTAATCAACCCGCCTCGACGTGCTCGTGTCGCGCAGAAATCTGTGCCGGCACTAAAACGAGACGCAGAACAGGGCAGACACGTGTCTGCGTCGCACGTACCTGAGGGCTTAGTGCGAGTTTTTTAACTACTCGATCGCGTAAACTCATATTTCGATGGCATCGAGGAAGCGCCACCTAGCGACAAGTATGGAAATGTAAATTGCTGAGTGCGAGTTGTAATGGTTTACGTTGAGAAGTGAACACGTTTACCAGCCAAAACACGAATAAACGCGAGTGCGAGTTGTACTGTGACAGCGTTTTGCCAGTTCGAACGGTTAACTTACTCAAACTCACTACTCAATGCTCGATTAAGGCGGTATATAGTAAAGTTATTCGATTGCATCTGTCAAACTCGCACTAAGCACTGCTAAGTTTGACAATAACTCTTTCTTTTGTAGTACCGCTACTTTACACTAGATGGAACTACCACCGCGTCTGATCTCCGAGAAGATCTATGGGATAGGCCATAAAGCCGAAAATCATTCGCTCTTTTTATGTTATTCTTTTTTTATGTTCAGAAAATTTACTTTTTTGCATAGAGAAGGGCCTTTCTCGCGCGTGGCATGCTAAGGGAACTGGTCTCCAGTTATTCATAGTTATCAGACCCACTCGAGTAAAATGTAACGAGATATTTTATTATCGTGATTTGTTTCTTATCATATAATGTGTCATGTTGTCATGGCTCAGCTTACACTTTTGAAACCGATTTGTGACATTTTCGAAACGTGTCAGTTAAGGGTACAAGTTTTGTTTTAGTTCTATTTTAATCGGGTCTAATCGCGATTATTTATCAAACAAAACGTGATAAGTATTTCTCAATGATTCGCGATACTCATCGCGAATCATTAAGAAATAGAACCGTTTTATTTATAACTAAAATCGTGATTACCTTAATTGCCGACGTTTCGGCAGCGTTCGTGTGGCCGAACAGTGTCCGTAGTCACGGATAGATAGACTCTGAAGTGGCGGTGGGTAGGTGGTCTATCCTCAAGTCACTTTAAAGGCCTGCGCAGACGAGGGACTATGCCCCGGGTACTTATTTGCCGTCGATATAGATCTCTTATAAAAAAAGTGACGCTAAAACAATAGATACTGTAAATTAGTATTATCTAGCATTTTCCCCTACAACAAAATTTTGAATTATGAATTTTTAACTGATTTTTGTCTTCAAGGGACTGTAACCTGAGTATATGATTTAAATTTCAACTCGATACCTCCTCCACGGAAATAATGTGATACTTCTTAGCAGACTTTTGAGGCCTGCGCAGACAAGGGACTATCCCCCGGGTACTTTTTTGTCCGTCTATATAGATCTCTTATGAATCGTATCGAGTAACGCACACGAAGGACTAAAAGTACCCTGTACAAAAAGTCCCTCAAGTTACCGAGGACATCAAGAGACCGGACTGGTCAAAAGTTCGGTGTTTTCTTTTAAAACGCCTTTTCTTTTTCAACTTCATGTAAATTACAACACGACGTAATCTCAGATTATTTGCTTCCATAGTGTATTTCCATCACTTAATTTCCATATGTGTACCTGCTGTGTGGTGTCGGCCTAGAGAATAGATAGATAGATAGATAGATAGATAGATAGATAGATAGATAGATAGATAGATAGATAGATAGATAGATAGATAGATAGATAGATAGATAGATAGATAGATAGATAGATAGATAGATAGATAGATAGATAGATAGATAGATAGATAGATAGATAGATAGATAGATAGATAGATAGATAGATAGATAGATAGATAGATAGATAGATAGATAGATAGATAGATAGATAGATAGATAGATAGATAGATAGATAGATAGATAGATAGATAGATAGATAGATAGATAGATAGATAGATAGATAGATAGATAGATAGATAGATAGATAGATAGATAGATAGATAGATAGATAGATAGATAGATAGATAGATAGATAGATAGATAGATAGATAGATAGATAGATAGATAGATAGATAGATAGATAGATAGATAGATAGATAGATAGATAGATAGATAGATAGATAGATAGATAAAACATTTATTTAACAGCACAATACTTTAAAACATAACATAGGCATACATGAACATAAAATATAACATAAGGGAAAAAATATTACATGCATACAAGAAAAGAAAAAGGACAAATAGAACACGTTTCAAACATTGATTACATTTACATACGCTTAAAACAAATACAACAGATAGCACCAACAATAGTACCAACCCAATTCTTCCCGCGGTTGTCGTAAAAGGCGACTTAGGGACACAAACCGGGGGGTGGGCAGCAGCGCCCCCTGCAGTACAATTCCACCGAACTGCGATCCCCAACGCGCATTCCGGCATTACCCCCTATGATAGCACAACGTGGCGCTCTTTAGGGGAGGGCTATGTCCAGCTGTGGACTAGTATAGCCTGACGAAATATTATGTGTAAAAAAGTAAATAACTCTTGCTGACGTAATCATCTAGACCCACCCCCGCGCCCCTAAAATGCTTTCGTCATACTACAACGACCCCTAAGTCCTGGTAACTTGAGATTCACATAGTAACCTTATCCTGGTACGCAACCACAAATACCTGAGAAGCTATGCCGACGTATGGTTTTACACTGGCCGACACTAACCGCACGACATTTTTTAACCGACTTCACAAATGGTGGAGGTTTGTTGGTCGGTGCCAAGTTCCAGACCAGCACATGCATTTTGGGCACCGACTTTAAAATATTCTTCTGCGATACCTAGATGTAATTACGAATTTCGAATCGCTCGTAGGCCCGGCTGCCTGAGTGATCTTAAACGATCACGAAGGTTAAGCAACATAGGGCGCGTTCAGTGCATGGATAGGTGACCGTCTACGCGGTCGATAGATGGCAGTCGTTAAGCGAAGGCGGCTTGGAAACTGACAGTACGACCAGCCACTTGTGCAAGCGTCCACCAATCCAGACTTGAGCTGAGCTGTTGCATTTTATACAACAGCTCATCAACAGCCATTATACTAATGCACTAACCGAATACTCACAGAATATATAAATTTTTGTATATATTCTGTAAGTATTCGGAAGTGAGATTAATGCAGTAGAAATGAGGTCCTTGAGAAGTATTATAGTGTTACCTCGAATGACAGAATAGGCAGTAGTCTGATTAGAGAACGTTGTGGATTGAAAGAGGATGTAGCGACTAGAATTGAGAAAGGAATGTTGCGTTGGTTTGGACATGTGGAGAGGATGAAGGAAGAAAGATTGACGAAACAATATATCGAGCGATATGGGTGGAAGGGCCGGTAAGGGACGTCCCAGGCGGACATACTTCGACCAAATAGGGGATGTATTAGCAAAGGTTAAGATAATAACTACCCAGAACCGGTGTCCGTGCATGCAACGACTTATGAACGTTGATGAAGCGAAGGTGATCTGTCAGGATCGTGGCAAGTGGCAGTCCCTGGTGTCTACCTACCCCTCTGGGATACAGGCGTGAAGTTATGTTACGTTATTTTGTGTTTTTTACGTTTCCAGTGCATTTATAATAAAAAATATTCTTATATATTATCTCAACATTGTCGTACTAATGGACTTTACACATTACAAGGCCATATGACGTGCTGACGAAACTATATGAACTAAAAAATGTATAAAAAATCTATTGACATACTAATACTTGATATCAATACTTGTACGTCCACACTGCTGGTCCGCGGGTCTAATCCTGCATCGCAGGAAAGTTAGGCCATACTCCACCATGGGGGCCAAGTCCGGGTTGGTGGAGGACTGTACGACAGTGGCGGGCCTTACTGTCAGAAGTTATCAAACCGTCCACAAGGCCTCTGACATAGCTTAACGACTGCCATTACATGACAGCCGGAGTCCTAAAGGTTACATGTTACGTAATAGGCCCCAAAAAAGGTTCAAATACGTCAGCGCTTGAAATTGCCGCCAACGTGCACCGTGCCACCGCAAGTTCTACTTGTAGTGTTGTAAAACTTTTATAAATGACTAGCTGTCCCAGCGAACTTCATACCGCCCAGGATATTCTTTATTTTTTTATTTTGCTCTCCGTAAGAACCATCCTCGAGGAATATTCTAAAAAAAGATTTCGCGAAATCGGTTCAGCTGCTCTCGAGATTTGCGCTTACCAACACATTCAGCGATTCGTTTTTATATTATAGATAATAATAGAAAACTGGATAAAAACGGAATGAGCAGGTAAAAATCTTCAGGTCTAGTCAATATGTAAAGTAGAAATAATGAAAATGAGGGAAGTCTCGAAAATGTGTGACATAATTTAAAATTTTTGAAAATAAATCTTCTTTAATATAAAAATGAATCGCTTAATGTGTTGGTAAGCCAAATCTCGAAAGCAGCTGCACCGATTTTGCTAATTCTTTTGTTAGAATATTCCTTGAAGTACGGGGATGGTTCTTACGGAGAGAAAAATAAAAAAAAAATAAGAATCGACTGTTAGGCGGTACGAAGTTTGCTGGGTCAGCTAGTGGCATATGTACAGAAAAGAAATATCATATAAAAAATGGTGTAAAGGGGTTTGCAACGTTACATACTCTCTCCTTCTCTCTCTCTCTTTCTCCCTCTCTCTCTCTCTCTTTCTCCCTCTCTCTCTCTCTCTCTCTCTGAGAGAAGGGATGTGATCTACTGTGGGACGGTTATAGGCTTCATAAAAAGTGCGCATGCTAGTCTTGTTACATCCTACATGTACGTTTTCCACGTATCCGCTCCGCTGTATCCAATAACAAGACGTCGATTGACATTTGATCGACAACGACATTGACAATAGACTGATTGTTCAATGATAGCCTCACATCATTTAAGGCCCGCCACGCACAGTCCGAGCGGAAGCGCTCGTGGCCTAGTCGAACCGAGTAATCCCGGCCGGGGACAAAAAAAAAGCCCAGGTCTTGGATGTTTACGTGTCTGTGATGTCGTTGTTTCTGGTTCCCACGACACAGGGTATCCTAGTGTGGGGCTAGAAGCGATGAAGGTGCTTGTATGTAAATGTTATGTAATTCGAATCAATCACTTGTGTTAAGCAATAACAGGCACGGTCAGGCGCTGGATGGGTGACCGTCCCGTGACTAGCGCTAGCGGAATTTCTCCGAGCGCTTCCGTGCTTCGCAAGGCACGTTAAGCCGTTGGTGGCGGCTGTTATGTTATGACAATCGTTAAGCCATGTCTGAGGCCTTATGGGCGGCTTGATAACTCCTGACAGTAAGGCCCGCCACTGTCTTACAATCCTCCACCAACACGTACTTGGCCCCCGTGGTGGAGTATGCCCTAACCTTCCTGCGATGCCTGAAGAGACCCGTGCCCCAGCAGTGGGGACAATGGCTGATATCTGTGTCCTGAACTTGCAGTGAGGCACTTGGAAGAGCTTCGGTGAGTACAATTTTTTAAAGTTGTGATATTTTTTTTAGGCCATATCCACAGTAGTCCACTGCTGGACATAGCCCTCCCCTCATGAGCGCCATAGCGCCCTGTCTTCAGCTTGCCGCATCCAGCATCTGCTGGCAGTTTTTCGCAGATCGTCATCCCACCTGGTCGGAGGGCGTCCTACGCTATGTTTGCCGAGTCGCGGTCTCCACTCAAGAACACGTTTACTCCAACGTTTGTCGTTTCTTCGCGAGATATGGCCAGCCCACTGCCACTTCAGATCGCTAATTCTCTGAAATATGTCGATAACTTTGGTTCTATGTCGGATGCATTCGTTACGAATCTTATCCTTCCTATCCTTCAGAGAAACTCCGAGCATAGCTCTCTCCATAGCTCGCTGAGTGACTTTGAACTGGTGGACCAGCCCTTTAGTAAGTGTCCATGTCTCGGCTCCGTAGGACATCGCAGGTAGAACTAGGACGCACTGATTGAAAACTTTCGTTTTCAAACATTGCGGTATGTATGACGAGAAGACTCGTAGTTTCCCAAACGTAGCCCAGCCCAGCAGGATCAGTGGGGACATACGTGGATTATATTATAGGATACGTACAAAATTTTATGGCATAAAAATTTCGACCTAATTCTTCGTATACTCCGACAAGGAAACAACGGCCTTAGAGTAAACGAAACGACACAACGCCTCTTGATAAGGCCAATGATCGTTGATTAAACAGCGCCAACAGAAATGCCAGTTAGTGTTAGGCCCTTCGCTCATAACCAGCCAGTGCGACGGGTTGGACCATATTCGTCCATCGCTAGACATCGATCGAATGATCGTTGATTAAACAGCGCTAACAGACATGTCAGTTAGCTGTTAGGCCCATCGCTCAAAACTAGCCAGTTAGACGGGCTGGACCATACTCGTCCACTTCTAGATATCGATCGATATCACCCCGCATGTCCCCACTGCTGGGGCACAGGTCTCTTACTGCATCGCAGAAAGGTCAGGCCATACTCCACCGCGGGGGCCAAGTCCAGGTTGGTGGAGGATTTAATATTTTATAAACCTATTTAGAGGCTAAATTTTATAGTCAAAAAAAGTTGATAATATTTAAAATGGGAAATAAAAAAAAACAAAAATCGTTGGAAATAACGAACTCTTACCTCCTTTGCATTCGAAGTAAATAAATGACAAATAAATAACATTTACATATATACACATACATTGATTCTGGCCCCACACTAGGATACCCCTGTGTCGTGGGAACCAGAAACAACGACATCACAAACATGTAAACGTCCAAGACCTGGGGTTTTGGGGTTTTTTGTCCCCAGCCGGGGTCCGAACCCGGGACCTCTTGCATGGTAGGTAGATGCGCTACCGCTGCGCTACAGAGGTCGTCTGTTAAAAGGCAGCCTAAATGAAATGAAATGAAAAAGTTTTATTCAAAGTAGCGCAGAAACTGCGGCTTAATGAACGTTACAATTCAAACTATGTGTCCATTTCAAAATCTAGATCATTTTGGAGAAAAAATGAACAAACTCCAAACTTAGTCTTTTCAAAGTCCTTAATTAACATAGTTTACATAATTATTATAAAACATAGAACTCATACATTGTACTGGCTTTAATTCCAGACCTCTTTGTCATCTAAATAATCATTTATGTTATAGTAGCCATTTTGGGACAAAGTGTGCTTAACATATTTTTTGAACCGCGATTCAGGCAAGCTTAATATGTCTTCAGGGATTTTATTATAGAAGCGTACACAATGCCCCATGAAGGATGTATTAATCTTTGCCAGCCTAAATAGTGGGAAAAAAAGTTTATGTTTATATCTAGTATTTAAATGCAACGCGATGTACGTCGGACCTAAGTACTTGAGCTGTGCGTGTACGCAACTACTTTGCGGCCTTAACGATGCACACCCTCAAGCCAATAAGACGCTTACCGTTAAGAAATAAGGTATAGTTTGCTATAACTCATACGAGTACAGATGATCCAATTCCGAGTCAATTTAACTGTAGGTACTGAAGTGACGTATACTTCGTCCCAGATACCTTTTCTCCGGAAGTAAACTGGAGAAGACGAAGAAAGATTGACGAAAGAAATATAGATGAAGGAAGGAATGAAATGAAATAATTTTTTTTTCAACGTGAAGAATTTACATTCTGTTTGCTGAATGTCAATGTACAATGTAAAATGTAAGCCGCTGCCTTCGGGCCGTATTGTAGTGAGGAAAAAGGCAGCGGAAAAAAAAACTCCACTCAGACCATCTTTTCTCAAGTCACATTAAAACTACGAGTAATACATCAGTTGCCTCCTATGAGTATGATAAGATTTCATGCTTGCCATCAATTATCTTTAACGCCAAAGCATTAGTGAATGAAATTATTCATGCCACAAACAAATATGCTTACATACAAACAATTCTCGATAACAGCTAGCTGTTACATCACAGTTACTGTGAAGAGAAGAAACTGTGGGTCGCCATGTCAGAGGCCTTAATGGCGGCTTGATAACTTCTGACATAGGCTCGCCAAGTTGCCACTGTCTTATAATCCGAGAAAGCCTGAAGCCTGTTCACCCAAGAAGCCTGTTTAAATATCTTTAATTTATGTGTATTTAATTAGTTTTTTTTAATTTAAGTTTAATTTGTCTTTATATAATATATATTCTATAACTTTAAAAAGGATTAATATGTATTACAGTTTACACTATTTTTTTATTTTTAATGCACTAACCCGTGCTAAGGAACAAATTTAAAAACCTATTTAGAGGCTAAAAATTTCACCCATGCCGGGATTCGAACCCGCAACCTCTGGCTATCCGTACCAGCGCTCTACCAATTGAGCCAATGGGCGACTCACGGCATCAGTGAAATTTCGAACCTCTTTACAATATTCTCTGTATTACGTACAGGCAGCGACATCTGCAAAGTAGGTAGTCGGGGCTGTAAGTAATGCAATTTGCTTAAGTCAGATGTCGCTGCCTGTACGTAATACAGAGAATATTGTAAAGAGGTTCGAAATTTCACTGATGCCGTGAGTCGCCCATTGGCTCAATTGGTAGAGCGCTGGTACGGATAGCCAGAGGTTGCGGGTTCGAATCCCGGCATGGGTGAAATTTTTAGCCTCTAAATAGGTTTTTAAATGTATTACAGTTTGTTGAATTTTACATGCATGATGCGATAACCTATAAGTGGGTGAGCAATTACCATGTTATTTGTGTGTGTGTTTTTTTTTCTCTGTGACTGTATTGTTGTATCGCCTGTTGGTTGTCCTATTTAAATAAAAATAAAAAAAATCCTCCACCAAACCGGACTTGGCCCCCGTGGTGGAATATAACGTTACCTTCCTGCGATGCAGAAAGAGACCCGTGCCCCAGCATATAAATGTACTCTATATTATATCTAAGTATTCAATTCAGTATGGTATTTCCCATGCTTTCACCACACCGCAGTCTGTAAGGCTCGCGGAGCACCTGGCACGGGCTGAAATTCAGCGCTGAAGGCTTGCCCATCAGCATATGCTGAGTCAGTTGCCATTTATAGCGGCAGTGACACGCCGTAACCTTTAGTGTTCTTTTCTTTTATTTTTTTTATTTTAATGTTATTTAGTTATGTGTTTTAAGTTTGCTTTGTTATTGTGGCGTGTGTACTGTGGCTATAATACATGTTTTTTCTTCTTCTACTCGTACTCTGATGGCTGGTATACCAGTTCAACTTGCAAATCCTATACGCGTAGAACAGCTAACTGTTCACATTTAATGTTTGTGAATAAATCTGCTTTCTACGTCATTTATTTTGCAACCGTACCACCTGCAGATGTTGCCATAGACATACTACGCAAAGATATCGTGGGCCGATTTCTAAATTGATAAGTAAATACTTAAGGAACGTTTTAGTACATTAACAACTAGGGTGGTAATACAAAGAAAGGCCGAGATCGCAGAAGTTTGCGGCCCGAGCTGCATGCGAGGGACGTAAATATGCGATCGAGAGCTTTCTTTATTACCTCCCGTGTTGTGTACATCTTTTTATGTCTACACTTGGCCAGAAAGCGGCTTTTTCCGTACGCGCAGCGTGCGGAAAAAGCCACTTTATTGCCAGGTGTGGCATAAAACATATTTAAAAACCTATTTAGAGGCTTACCTATTTAGAGGCTTAAGTATTTACTTATCAATTTAGAAATCGGCCCAGGATTTCTTTGCGTAGTATGTCTATGGCAACATCTGCAGGTGGTACAGTTATTTTTAGCCTCTAAATAGGTTTTTAAATTTGCCCTTAGCACGGGTTAGTGCATTAAAAATAAAAATAGTATAACGTTTAACATAACATTTACATACAGGCACATACATTGCTTCTGGCCCCACACTAGGATACCCTGTGTCGTGGGAACCAGAAACAGCGACATCACAAACATGTAAACATCCAAGACCTGGAATTTTTTTTATCCCCAGCCGGGGTTCGAACCCGGGACCAATTGCATGGTAGGCAGATGCACTACCCATCCTGCGCCTGTTGTTGCTTAACTCAAGTGATTCGGTTCGACTAGGCCACGAGCGCTTCCTAGGCCAGGAGCGACTTAGAAGTATTTTTGACGAAAACGGCTGCTTTAAAGCGAAACGGACGAAAGTTCTAGGTTCTAAAAATAGTTAACATTCAGTCTGTTTATCCTTACTTGTCCAATTTAGTAAACAAGATTAACCTAAAAATTGGCATTTGATGACAAAAGTAGATATTTTCTCGCAAGTTTATGGAATTCGTTTATAAAATGGTCAGCGTGTTATCGAAACTAGTGTCCCAGGTTACTTAATTTACGGGAATATGACAGTTTTCGACTAAAAAGTCTACTTCACCGGTAGAATCTTGTTTACTAAAATGGTCAAGTAGGAATAAATAGACTTTAGATATTAACATTTGTTTTTTTTTTTAGTTTTACCTCATATGTTTCGGAGTTATTTTTTTCCTTATTATGTAGTTCACTTTTTGAAACAACCGTGTTATAGAACAAGATATTATGATCTTTTGGAACGTCCAAAGCGGACATACTTCGACCAAGTTTTTTTTATGACCACGTGGCTGGCCTTACTGTCAGAAGTTTTCAAGCCGCCCTAAGGCCTCTGAATTGGCTTAACGACTGCCATTACATGACAGCCGGCACCAACGGCTTAACGTGCCTTGCGAAGCACGGAAGCGCTCGGAAAAATGCCACTAGCGGTAGTCACTTTTATTCTGAAGAAATAAAGCGACTGCCATCTATCGACGGCAGCCAGAAGCGACTGCTTAGCGTGCCTTGCGAAGCACGGAACCGCTCGAAAAAATGCCACTAGCATTAGTCCTAGACGGTCACCCATTCGTGCACTGAACGCGCCCTTTGTTGCTTAACCTTCGTGATCGTTTAAGATCACTCCAGCCGGGGCTATGAGTTCTTCTCTCTCCTTCTATACTTTATAATAACTCTATGTATGTTGCTAAGCCAGGCCAAGCAGAGCTGATATCACGGGCATTGACTTGTTTTGAGTGATAAAAATGTTTAAAAATACCTGCGGTTGTTGTTAGGCACTCGGGCGTAATGAAATGACTCATATGTTGTGATATATAATATCAACTAAATACCTTTTGCGGTTCGGGATATCTTTATAAAATAAAAATGAATCCCTGAATGTGTTGGTAAGTGCAAATCTCGAGAGCAGCTGAACCGATTTCGCTGATTTTTTTTTAGAATATTCCTTGAAGTACGTGGATGGTTCTTACAGAGAGAAAAATAAAAAAAAAAGGAAATGACTGTTATTAGGCGGTACGAAGTTCGCTGGGGCAGCTAGTATTTAATGAAAAATTTGTAAGTATTTTGAGTAGATTATATTAGCGTGGTGTAGATAACAACTAAAATTTCATTAATATCACATATATATTTTTTTGATCGCCTTGGAAAAAATATCATACAGTCAGACTATATTATATCACATAATATATCACATCACAACACAATAATATTGTAAAGGCGAAAGTTTGTGAGTGTGTATGTCTGTTACTTCTTCACGTCTAAACGGCTGGAGCGATATTAATAAAATTTGGTTTGGAGTTAGTTGACACGCTGGATTAAATTCACAACACTAAATATAATGATAAAGAAATCGCAGAAAGGAACCTGAGACTTGGCACGACTTTGTCTAGATTTCATAACTTTTTAGAGATAAAAGAGCAGCTCCATCGAGACTTGGCTAGTTTTTTACAGAATGTTTTCGGTGGGATTTCACTTCTTTTTGTGGAAACGTGGGTATATTAATTTATTTTATTAATTTTTTTTTAAATAAATCAATAAGTTACTTTCCATCGTAAGGTTGTCTGGAAGAAATTGCTTTTAGCAATAAGGCCGCCAATTGTACTATGTATATTTGCAATTGTTTTGTATTTGTTGTTTTTCCAGTGTACAATAAAGAATATTCTTATCTTAAGTCCGTCCCACCCCCCACAAATCAAGGGCAGTAGAAGAATGTCGTAAACGACTGTAACGCGTCCGGTTGCCACTTCGCCATATAAGGTTATCGGATAAACAAAACGTAAGCGCGTTTTAAAATACAGTCAGCGCCATCTAGCGACGTGTGCGGGTATCAACGCCGCTCTTAGTCGAATGCATTATATTTGGACCAAATTTTGAGCGAAATAATAAAATAAATAATAATCTTCTAATAGTTTGGTTGGGCTCTTGCGTTGTGTGTTCTGTCATGGTCACCAGGTACTCAAGATCTTCGATTTTCCTAGTTTTTATAGTTTTCCCTTTATGTGGCCATTAAACACTAACTCTGTATACAAATGTTCAGCTCTCTGAGTGTATGGGAAGTACCAAATCTATTGATTGATGATCATCAGTGTGCGAGTGTCATAAATGTGAAACTTAGCTGTCGCTTAACTTCGGAACTAAATTCTCTACAGACTTGAAATTTTGGATTTTAAGTGTGACTATAACTTACTGGATGACGAAAATTTCTGCGTTCTGGTCTTATTCAGAGATTCTCAAACAGGGGCCTGAAAATGCGGCGAAATGGTTCCAGTAAATATACTCGTAGTAAGTATATACGGCAGTGTTTGTTTCGCGCTAGACTTGGCGGGGGCACTGCTGTTCCCCCTGATTAGTAGGATGCAAAATATCACACAATGTCTTTATAAACTTATTCTGATGTACAAACTATATTATTTAAAAGTTTTATTAAAATCCATTCGGTAGTTTTTACGTGAAAGCGTAACAAACATCTATCCATACTTACAAACTTACGCGTTTCTAATATTAAGTAGGGTTCCAGCGCTGTCTAAACGTATGGTGCAAAAAACAATCTCACTAGCATTGACATAGTAACCTGTGTTACTATGTCAATGCTAGTGACCGACGAGTTGCAGACAAACTGTCTTCGCCCAAGTCAGCCATTTTCGCTTTTCGATATCAACCATTGTATGTCCCCACTGCTGGGGCACGGGTCTCTTCCCGCAGGAAGGTTAGGCCATACTCCACAACGGGGGCTAAGTCCGGGTTGGAGGAGGATTGTAGGACAGTGGCGGGCCTTACCGTCAGAAGTTATCAAGCCGCCCATAAGGCCTCTGACATTGCTTAACGACTGCCATTACATGATAGCCGGCACCAACGGCTTAGCGTGCCTTGAGAAGCACGGAGCGCTCGGAAAATGCCACTAGCGGTAGTCACTTTTATTCTGAAGAAATAAGAGCTGTGTGAATCCAATTAAATATGTCGGATATGGTGGTCATAAACAATTGTCTATGGTGTAGTTAATAAGCTTCTTGTTACTGAGTGACGTCATTCGTCTAAAGCAGTCTTTCCACTATGGGATGTATTAAAATACATATTACATCTTGAGATGTACTTAATAATTTATCGCTTGTCATGCATTCAAGGTATGCAAGTGTATGTATTATTATTAAGTATAAGTATCGATATTCAAATTTGCACTGGTTACCCGGCATTCTAATTTCAACTTTCCATCGTAAGGTTGTCTGGAAGAAATTGCTTTTTGTAATAAGGCCGCCAATTGTACTATGTACATTGTAATTATTCATGTTAAGCGCTCGGAAAAATGCCTCTAGCTTTGCCAAATTAGTATTAGATTACTTTTTTGCGTACGAGAGCGGAACGTGGCTGGGGCGAAAGGCATCCTATGATCCCAGCTTAGCTCTGTTCTGTATGGCATGCGTGCATCATTTTACCCCACGAGCGGAAAATAGTAATGTTTATGTGATAGCTTGGATATACCCCCTGAACTGCCTGATGAATTTAGATCAGAGATCGGACTAGTGCGTAAGCAAGGTCCGAATTAGGTCCAAGATTTCCAGACCGGTATTTTCACGGTTTCGGATCGGTCGCAGTGCGACACTGCTCTCAGAGAAAAGAGGTTAATAACCTTTTGAGGCCATTAATTGAAGACGAAATAAATTAGACTAACTGAGCTGTTGAAATAATTACCTGAAGCAGCGGAGCGTACGACACTTTGAAGGTCGACTTTGAACCAACTGCTTGGTATAATGCCCAAATACACTGGAGATGTTTTTATTGATTATATATTATTTTTAATGCACTAACCCGTGCTAAGGACAATTTCTAAAAACCTATTAAGAGGGTAAAAATTCCACCCATGCCGGGATTCGAACCCGCGACCTCTGGCTATCCGTACCAGCGCTCTTTCCAACTGAGCTAATGTGTGAAATTTCGAACCTCCTTACAATACTCTCTGTATTACGGGCAGCGACATCTGGCTGAAGTAATTTGCATCACTTGCAGCCCCGAGTACCTACTTTGCAGTTAGTTTCTAACATCGGAATGATATCGCTGTACCCACATGATTATATATGTTTTTATTGGGTTAGTTATTTGATCTGAGATTTCCGCGCTGAGCCTCATAGTTATGGCCGTGGCGCGTAACAAGCGCCGAGGTATGTTAACACTTCAGACACTAAGGTTTCCTCACGATGTTTTCCTTCACAGTTAGCGAGTGGTATTGCTTTGCGGGTGTCGTAAGAGGCGACTAAGGGACACAAACCGGGGGGTGGGCAACGGTGTGCGGTCGTTTTGTTCCCCGGAAATTGAGTGAAGCGTTCGCTATGGAAGCAAATATTCTGAGACTACATTGTGTTGTAATTTACATGAAGTTGAAAAAGAAAAGGCTTTTTAAAAGAAAACACCGAACTTGTCCAGCCCGGTCTGTTGATGTCCTCGGTAACTTGAGGGACTTTTTGTACGGGGTGCTTTTAGTCCTTTGTGTGCGTTTTTCTGTACAATTTAGAAGAAATCTATATGGACGGACAAAAACGTACCCTCGATAGGATAGTCCCTCGTCTGCGTAGGCCTTTATTGAGCTATGTGTTGTACGATACAATACATTTAACAATTATAGGTTCGATACAATAAGGCTTATTTGGAAGACAAAGAAGTCTGGTATTAAAATTATGTCAACGGGGACGATTATGTCTAGTGTAATGTAACTATAACTTGATAACTCTTAACAAAACATAACCTCACGCCTGTGTCCCAGAGGGGCAGGCGGAGACCAGGGACTTCCACTTGCCACGATCCAGACAGATCACCTTCGCTTATCAACGTTCATTAGTTGTTGCATGCACGCACGCCCGTTTCAAGTGCAAGCCAAGTACTTTTTATGCAAGTCAAGTACTTTTTATCTTCCCCTTTCCTAATAAATCCCCTATTTTGGTCAAAGATTGAACCGTTTTCAGCGCAATTCGCATAGCACTTCATAGATGGAGATATTTATATAATTTTGTATTTGCTTTGTTTCAGATCCGCCCATGGCACGACCAAGGAGACTGAAATTTTACATACAAACTCACCTACATTCGTAGGGAATATGTAGCGACACTTTTTAAATTGTACCTAAAAAGAAAACTTTGACCAAAAGGATTTTACATTCCAAGGAGACGTAATTAACTTGAAATTAAGACGCAGGAATCACAACCCGAGAATATCAAAACGTTTACGTACAACCAACCTAACTCGATAAACAGACGCGGGCAAAATAGCCCTAAGCAAATCCGAAAAAAACACTGAAATTAGAAAAAAGTGGAAGTGCGGCAAAAGTCCGCGCGCAAAACGTGACCAAAGCGCGCCAAAGAGGAAGGCATGAGCCAGCTTGGACGCCGCCTCCTTGCGTAACGAAACAAGATGGCGTCGCCGGCGGTAGGCGATGCGGCGCGCGTGGGGCAGACCATAGACGAGGCAGAGGAGAAGCTGCTCAAGGAGAACCAGGTTCTCATAGTGCCAAAGAGAGAAGAAGATGGAATTTTGGCTGTGAAGAGCTCGAAGAAAGGTAAGTTTTTTATTTTTTTGTAGCGTCCATAGTGAATACGCGTCACTGCAGGGCAAAGGCCTCATCTAAATGGTCTAAAAAATCAACATTTTTGGTCATTTGCCACCTCTGACCACCCCCATCATCCGCCATCGCCTTCTCGGACGATGTAGTCCGATGTAAAAGTTGTCTGAAACTTTGCAAGATTTTCTTATTTGCAAGATAGAAACATTAGGGATAAATTAAATTAATTTTGATAAATTATCAATAGAGGAAAAAGAATAAATTTTTCTTCATGAAAAAAAAATGAATATGTTAACTACATTAAGATATTTTTGTTATGTAAATTCAAATGTTATTCTTACTGTCAGCGAAAACCTGTTATTAGCTTCAAATCTAATTCATCTTATTCTTTGTAAAAATGCCTCGTGTATAAGCTGTTGGTTATCCAATAAACAATAAAAACAAAAACAAAACAAAAGTTGACGATGCTATTTTATAAAAACACGATTCCTCTAAGACACTCCTCAGAAACGGTTTAAGTAGTCTATGGTTACGTCTTTACGACACGCTATTTAAAATGTCTCTGACGAGTGTTTTAAGTAAGTACCTTTTGGTAACAGACATATAACTAAAATATCAGTAATTTTCTATCGGAAGTATCTATCGGAAATGACGATGTCGATTTTTCACATATTTCCTAAGTCCGTTGTGCGAAAGTCCTATGAATACTCATCGTCACCATCAACCTATTATGTCCCCACCGAGGGGCACGGTTCTATTCCTGAGGAAGGTATAGGCCATACTCCACCACGGGGGCCAATTCCAGATTGGTGGAGGCTTGCAAGACTAGTGGCTGGTCTTACTGTCAAAAGTTTCCAAGCCGCCCTAAGGCCTCGGACTTGGCGTTACTACTGCCATCCATCGACGGCAGCCGGCACCAACGACTTAACAGCTCATGGCAATGGAAGTCATGATTCGATGTCGACCCTTGTATGCTCCTACTGCTGGAGCACGGGTCTCTTCCTGTATCGCAGGAAGGTAAGGTCATACTGCACCACGGGGGCCAAGTCCGGGTTGGTGATGACTTGCAAGACTGGTGGCTGGTTTTACTGTTAGACGTTTTCAAGCCGCCCTAAGGCCTTTGAATTGACTTAACGACCGCCATCTATCGATGGCAGCCGGCATCAACTGCTTATCGTGCCTTCCGAAACACGGAACAGGTCGGAAAAATGTCACTAGCGTTAGTCATAGACGGTCAACCATTCATGCAATGAACGCGCCCTATGTTGGTTAACCTTCGTGATCGCTTAAGATCACTCAGGCAGCCGGAACTACGAGCGGTTCTAAGTGTCTAGGCTAATCACATGTTTTTACAAAATAGGATGCTCACCAGGAATTTATTTTATACTAGCTGACCCAGCGAACTTCGTACCGCCTAACAACGTCGATTCTTTATTTATTTTTATTTTCTCTCCGTAAGAACCATCCTCGTACTCCAAGGAATATTCCAAAAAAATAATTAGTGAAATCGGTTCAGCCGCTCTTGTGATTAGCGCTTACCAACACATTCGGCGATTCATTTTTATATTATAGAATTCGAGCATAACAAGAATAAATGCCTATGTACTAGAGCAACGATATCGTTCAGCAATGGTTATCGTCCAATGTATAGTCGGTCAACTTTTAGAATATATTTTAAAAACCTATTTAGAGGCTAAAAACTCCACCCATGCCGGGATTCGAACCCGCGACCTCTGGCTATCCGTGCCAGCGCTCTTTCCAACTGAGAATATACCTCGCCGCTACTATCGGATACAACAGGATCGTGTAATAAAGATATCGGAACTAATATGACACTTAATTTTACATAACTTTTCAAAATAGTGAAGAAAAGTTTTATACAGAGCTGGAAGTAGTATTACACTCGTGTGCTTTCGGCGAAAACCGACGCCTACTCTAGAGTCCGAGGTATATTCTCAAAGCTAACAGACTGTAAAACATTGTGTTTGCAGAATGTAAATGGCATCGCAAAAAAAAAACTTGTTACTGTGGGTAGTCCTGAAAAAAAAAACAAGTGACAGTTCTTTAGTTCCATAGAGGCGCATATGAAACGGAGCATTTCGATCCAAGGAACTCCTAAGTGTTAATTTTGTAAGACAGTTATTTAAACAGAAATCAAGACCTGAAATGCCCAAATATAAAAAGTTACGCGGTAAGTTTTATTTTATTAAGGTAAACAAACAATATTACAATGAGTGGTAACAGCATCTTAAGTAACATTGAAGTATTTTAAGTAATTGTACAACCAGCATCGCTTGCCACGAATTAGAGAAAAAGAAAGGAGAGTTATTCAGAAAAAACTAACTTCTGAATTAGGCAATGTACATAACTAACCAGATTAATATCAAGCTCCTACTTATTTTAGTTAAGCTAAGAATCTGAATATTGGCCGTGAGTTTCTCTGTCAGCTTCACGCATAATTTACTTTGCTGGAACTAACAATATTATAGTTATCGTGTGTAATCAAAACGTTTATTGGAAAATGTCACAAGCAATCAAAAAAATAACTTGAACTATAGAAATCCTCGAAGCGCTCGTGGCCTAGGCGAACCGAGTGATTGGAATCAATCACTTTGTTAAGCAACAACAGGCGCGGTCAGGTACAGAATGGGTCCCGTGACTACCGCTAGTGGCATTTTTCCGAGCGCTTCCGTGCTTCGCAAGGCACGGTAAGCCGTTGGTGCCAGCTGTCATATAATGGCAGTCGTTAAGCCATGTCAGAGGCCTTATGGGCGGCTTGACAACTTCTGGCAGTAAGGCCCGCCACTGTCTTACAATTCTCCACCAACCCGGACTTGGCCCCCGTGGTGGAGAATGGCGTAATCTTCCTGCGATGCAGGAAGAGACCCGTGCCCCAGCAGTGAAGACATACAAGGGTTGATAACGATATAAACATCCACAACAGTATCGTCGTATCATATAAAATACTGTTAATGAATAAGCAAAGTTAAAGTTAGTAGTTTCTGGACACGGGGTTTTCTCACGATGTGTTTCCGTCATACATAGCAAATGGTGTTATTACAACTTAACAAATGTACCGGAACATAATAAATATGGAAAAACACTCAGTCAATCGGAGAACGATGATCGATATAAACCCTTGCATTTCCCCACTGCTGGGGCACGGGTCTCTCCCTGCATCGCAGGAAGGTTAGGCCATACTCCACCACGGGGGCCAAGTCCGGGTTGGTGGAGGGTTGTAAGATAGTGGCGGGTCTTACTGTCAGAAGTTATCAAGCCGCCCGTGAGGCCTCTGACATGGCTTAACAACTGCCATTATATGACAGCCGGCACCAACGCCTCACGTGCCTTGCGAAGCACGGAGAACGATAATAACAGTGATATATTATTGTATCAATTCAGAAGCCATACTGTCGATACGCAGAATTAAATTAGTATTTAACCTTAGGGTCGGTTTCTGAATTGAGAATTTCTCTAATTAAAAATACTTAAGTAACATTCTGTCACGCGCTTTTCAGAGCAATTCGAAATCAAATTAAATGAAATGAAAAGATTTTGTTCAAAGTAGCGCAGGAACTGCGGCTTAATGAACGTTACAATTCAAACTAGGTGTCCATTTCAAAATCTCGATCATTTTGGAGAAAGAATGGACAAAAAAAACTCCAAACTTAGTCTTTTCAAAGTCCTTAATTAACAGAGTTTACATAATTATTATAAAACGTACAACTCATGCATTGTACTGGCTTTAATTTCAGACATCATTGTCGTCTAAATAATTCTTTATCATGGATCCTTTGGCACGGATAGCCAGAGGTTGCGGGTTCGAATCCGGGCATGGGTGGAGTTTTTAGCCTCCAAATAGGTTTTTAAAATTGTCCTTAGCACGGGTTAGTGCATTAAAAATAATGCACTAACCCGTAGTATAATCCTTTATGTTATAGTAGCTCTTTTGGCACAAAGTGTGCTTAACATATTTTTTGAACCCCGTTTCAGGCAAGCTTAATATATCTTCAGGGATTTTATTATAGAAGCGTATACAATGTCCCATGCTGTTGTAGCAACGCCACTCCCTAATTGTCTGGAATTAAATCCAGTACAATGCATGGGTTCTATCTTCTTCAGGCTATATTAGTCCACTGCTGGACATAGCCCTCCCCTAATGAGCGCAAGGTAGTGCCATCATTAGGGGGTAGTGCCCATAATCCCCACGCTGGGCATGCGGGTTGGGGATCGCAGTTTGGTAGAATTGTACTGCAGGGGGCGCTGCTGCCCACCCTCCGGTTTAAGTCCCTTAGTCGCCTTTTACGACACCCGCGGGAAGAATTTGGGTTGGTGCTATTCTCTAGGCCGACGACGCCACACAGCAACACAGCATGGGTTCTTATTTTTTTATAATAACTATGTAAACTCTGTTAATTAAAGATTTTGAAAAGGCTAAGTTTGGAGTGCTTTTGTCTATTTTTTCTCCAAAATGGTCTAGATTTTGAAATTGACAGCTAGTTTGAATTGTAACGCTCACTAAGCCGTAGTTTCTGCGCTACTTTTAATAAAACCTTTTCATTTCATTTCGTTTCACCTCCGTGATGTACGAGTGCGTAGCTTAGAAAAACATGTTCTGCGCATGGGCAGAAATTTTTATTTTACTTAACTCATATTTGCACAGAGTGCTTAGTGCGAGTTTGACAGATCAAATCGAATAACTTTACTACCGCGTTAATCGAGCATTGAGTAGTGAGTATGAGTAAATTAACCGTTCGAACTGGCAAAACGCTGTCAGTACTGTGACAGCGTTATATTTGCACAGAGTGTTTAGTGCGAGTTTGACAGATCAAATCGAATAACTTTACTACCGCGTTAATCGAGCATTGAGTAGTGAGTATGAGTAAGTTAACCGTTCGAAGTGGCAAAACGCTGTCAGTACTGTGACAGCGTTATATTTGCACAGAGTGTTTAGTGCGAGTTTGACAGATCAAATCGAATAACTTTACTACCGCGTTAATCGAGCATTGAGTAGTGAGTATGAGTAAGTTCACCGTTCGAACTGGCAAAACGCTGTCACAGTACAACTCGCACTCGCGTTTATTCGTGTTTTGGCTGGTAAACGTGTTAACTTCTCAACGTAAACCGTTACAACTCGCACTCAGCAATTTTAATTTCCATACTTGTCGCTAGGTGGCGCTTCCTCGATGCCATAGAAATATGAGTTTACGTTAACGCGATCGAGTAGTTAAAAACTCGCACTAAGCACTCAGACTACCCCTCCCTTATTTCCGTCAGCAACTCTCTGTCATAAGGTTGTCTGGAAGAAATTGCATTTAGCAATAAGGCCGCCAATTGTACTTTGTATCTTTACGTTTATAATAATGTGCTATTATAAAACAAAGCTAGGTAAGATAAGAATATTCTTTATTGTACACTGTGCTAGTGTACAATAAAGAATATTCTTATCTTATCTAGCTTTATTTATCCGTAGACTGTTTATAGACAACGAGCGTGAGTTGATAAAAGCTAAATCAATCGCGATTAATAAACGCTGATGTAATTCTAAAAACATTAAAAAAAACTTTGTATAAAAACAAAAACCACACTGCGAAAAAGTCGTCAACAAGCATGCAGGCTTTATCTGACTGCAACTAATCTAACAATAATGAGCCCGTTTCATATCTGCTTTTTTGACAGTTGTCCGTTGAATAAGTGCTCTGGTGTACAGTAAAGATTATTCTTGTCTTATTCTTATCTTGAATTCACCAAATTAATTAGATGGCACTTTACGCAATTCGCAGATGTACGTAACTTACAAAGTAAACAAAGCACTGGGAATCAAAACTATATAAGTATAGAAAATTAAACATAAATTTTATTTATAACTGTGAATATTAATTAACTGGTGCTGTGGGTTTTGTGAATAAATGAAATAAAAATAAAATAACTTAAGTGAAATAATAACATTTCATAGGCCAAAGTTTTTTTATCCTGTATACGCTCTGCAGGGCACAGGGTTTCTCTGAGAGAGAGAGAGACTTCTTCTTCTTCTTAGGCTATACTAGTCCACTGATGGGCCCAGCCCTCCCCGAATGAGCACCATAGCGCAAGGTTGTGAAATCATTGGGGGGCAATGCCCATAGAGAGAGACTATGGATACTATATTATAAGACCCGTAAATTCTCCGCTGGGTCAGCCTGGGAACGGCAAGGAGCAAAAAGCGTCATTGATACAAGGTGACAGATCCATAGTGTAGAATGAAGATTTAAAAACCTATTTAGAGGCTAAATAGCACGGGTTAGTGCATTAAAAATAAAAATAGTGTAGAATGAAGATGTTATGCATGACCAGAAACCAAAGAAACCTCGCTGCATACTATCCGCTATGCAGACAGGTTTATTTAAATTGCCAATCCGCGGTGGGTTTGCGTTACAATTAAGCCCATTGGATACTCTGTCTTTCTGAGAGAAGGACTGTGCCCTGCTATTGGACTGTTATAGGGCCAGTTTCTGAATCGAACTAAGTAAAAACTTAACTGTAGTGCTTGTCTCATGCAATTTCTTAGCAAAGAGCCGGACAGAACGTTACTTAAGTATTTCATCATCATCAACCCATTATGTCCCCACTGAGTGGCACGGGTCTCTTCCCTGTGGAGAGTATAGGCCATACTCCACCACGGGGATGGAGGCTTGGAAGACTAGTGGCTGGTATTACTGTCAGAAGTTTTCAAGCCGCCCTTTGAATTGGATTAACGACTGCCATCTATCGACGGCAGCCGGCACCAACTGCTTAGCGTGCCTTGCAAAGCACCGAACCGCTCGGAAAAATTTCACTAACGTTAGGCATAGACGGTCATCCATCCATGCCCTGAACGCGCCCTATGTTGCTTAACCTTCGTGATATTTTAATATCACTCAGGCAGCTGGGGCTACGAGCGCTTTAGTATTTACGTAATGAAATTCTCAATCCAGGCCCTTACTACATATTAAAAAACATACGTACCCGCGCGCGAAACACACAACCCTCCTCTGCTTTCGGGAGTCGGCTAAACGCTCGAAAGATACGAAATAAAAATAGGTCGCCACATGCATGAGTTGGCAAGCGGCCATCTTGGTTTTTGGAGCTGGAGACGTCCGTGGGAGGCTGAAGGCTGAAATAGCGCGCTTTTCACTTTGATTTTACAGATAGACATAAATATTGAGCTCACCCGCGACGCGGCTCGAAAAGTGTGTAAGTGAAGCGCATTTTGTTCATAAAGGCCTGCGCAGACGAGGGACTGTGGTCCCCGGGGGACAAAAGTCCCTGAATCGTAAAAAATGTCCCCCGGACTCACTCCGGACAATGTCCTCGAAAACTTGTCGCGGACTCAACGCCTACGCTATGCGGTTATTTTGTTCCCCGGATATTGAGTGAAGCGTACGCTATGGAAGCAAATATTCTGAGATTACATTGTGTTGCAATTTACATGAAGTTGAAAAAAAAGCGTTTTAAAAGAGAACTCCGAACTTTTGTCCACTCCGGTCTCTTGATGTCCTCGGTAGAGGGACTTTTTGTACGGGGTACTTTTAGTCCTTCGTGTGCGTTACCCGATACAATTTATAAGAGATCTACATCGACGGACAAAAAAGTACCCGGGGGATAGTCCCTCGTCTGCGCAGGCCTAAAAGTCTGCTAAGTATCACATTATTTCCGTGGAGGAGGAATCGAGTTGAAATGTAAACCATATACTCAGGTTTACAGTCCCTTAAAACCTTATAGCATAACATTTACATACAGGCACATACATTGCTTCTGGCTCCACACTAGGATACCCTGAGTCGTGGGAACCAGAAACAACGAAATTACAAACATGTAAACATCCAAGACCCGGGGTTTTTTTTTGTTCCCAGCCGGGATTCGAACCCGGGACCTCTTGTATGGTAGGTAGATGCGCTACCGCTACGCCACAGAGGTAGCCGCCGAGAAAGCCTCAAAATTTAGTTGTAGAGGAATCTTTTGCTAGATAATACTTATTTACAGTAGGTGTCTATTGTTTTAGAGTCACTTTTTATCTATAATATAAAAATGAATCGCTGAATGTGGTGGTAAGCGCAAATCTCGAGAGCAGCTGAACCGATTTCGCTAATTCTTTTTTTAGAATATTCCTTGAAGTACGAGGATGGTTCTTACGGAGAGAAAAAAAATAAAGAATGACTGTTAGGCGGAACAAAGTTCGCTGGGTCAGCTAGTTAATAATATAATATTTCGTCTCAGCGTAAAGCTCTGAGGATGCAGTACCTACTTTGTGGCTATTTACATCATCATATGATTATCGGTTTTCTATGTTTTTTTTTGCACATCTACTTCCTTCTCCAATGTATTAGTCCAGTTCATCCAAGGGTTGTCTGGAAGAGATCACTTTTAGTGATAAGGCCGCCGTCTGTACTCTTAGGTTAAGAAATATCTGTGCAATTTCCTTTTTTATGTACAATAAAGTGTTCTCTATCTGACTACATCAGTTTGTTGTTAAATGTTACCTGTACTTGTATCTGTTTATACTATTTTTATTTTTAATGCACTAACCCGTGCTAAGGACAAATTTAAAAACCTATTTAGAGGCTAAACATTTCACCCATGCCGGGATTCGAACCCGCAACCTCTGGCTATCCGTGCCAGCGCTCTACCAATTGAGCCAATGGGCGACTCACCGGCATCAGTGAAATTTCGAACCTCTTTACACTATTCTCTGTATTACTCACAGGCAGCGACATCTGGCTTAAGCAAATTGCATCACTTACAGCCCCGACTACCTACTTTGCAGAATTAGGTTTTACATCGGAACGATATCACTGTACCCACATGATTATACTATTTTTATTTTTAATGGACTAACCCGTGCTAAGGACAAATATAAAAACCTATTTAGAGGCTAAAAATTTCACCCATGCCGAGATTCGAACCCGCAACCTCTGGCTATCCGTGCCAGCGCTCTAACAATTGAGCCAATGGGCGATCTATCTTGTATCTGTTTCTTCACCTTACTATAAAATAAATATAAAATAAAATCACCATCTTCTTCTTCTTCAGGCTATATTAGTCCACTGCTGGACATAGCCCTCCCCTAATGAGCGCCATAGCGCAAGGTTGTGCCATCATTGGCGGGTAATGCCCACAATCGCCACGCTGGGCATGCGGGTTGGGGATCGCAGTTTGGTGGAATTGTACTGCAGGGGGCGCTACGCCGCTGCCCACCCCCCGCCTTGTGTCTCTCAGTCGCCTTTTACGACACCCGCGGGAAGAATTTGGGTTGGTGCTATTCTCTAGGCTGACACCACACAGCACAGTCCATCATCATCACAATCCCCAATATCATCAGCCATTTGACGCCTCCTGCAGGACATAGGCCTCCTCGTGGTTTCCAAGCTTCACGGTCTTCTAGAATTCCAAATTTCAATATTTCTAAATTGGACCGACTACCCGTCTCTAATTTCTTTCGTGCCTGCGTCTATGGTTATCTTTGTTAAATGGTCTTTGTATTTGACAATTGTACTAAATGGTACTGGGATACAGGCGTTAGGTTATGTATGTATGTATGTATGTATGTATGTATGTAAGGGTGTATGTATGTATGTATGTATGTATGTATGTATGTATGTATGTATGTATGTATGTATGTATGTATGTATGTATGTATGTATGTATGTATGTATGTATGTATGTATGTATGTATGTATGTATGTATGTATGTATGTATGTATGTATGTATGTATGTATGTATGTATGTATGTATGTATGTATGTATGTATGTATGTATGTATGTATGTATGTATGTATGTATGTATGTATGTATGTATGTATGTATGTATGTATGTATGTATGTATGTATGTATGTAAGGGTGTATGTATGTATGTATGTATGTATGCATGCATGCATGCGTATGTATGTACTAAATTGTTATTCAATTTCCGTTACTGTCATTACTGTGTACAATAAAGAGTATTCTATCTTTCTACCTCGCAAGTTTGAATTTGGGTCCCGCGCATTTCATTTTTGTCTATTTATGGCACTTTTTACACTCTTGCAAATACGACGAATCGACACACACACACACACAGATACACACACCCACATAAAACACACACCCACCCACACACACACACACACACACACAGACACACACATACGAACCAGACACATTACCTTCCTCTCCGCGACAGTCTAATATAACACTTTGATTTCGATCCTAACTCCGCGCTCCTCTGCCCACAGTGAAACTCCCAGATGAAGATGACGAGGGCCCGGCCGTGGGCGGCGGCCGGTTTACCATCGGGCCGGCGCCGGAGTGCGACTGGGAGATGGTGCCGCCGGACGGACGCTGGGGCTGGTGCATACTCGTAGGTAAAACATGGTTTGTGTGTAACGCAAACGCCACCATCCACTTTGAATAGAGGCCCTAATGCATTTTGCACGTAAGGACAAAGGTAACATATTAAAACCTTTCGGAAAAATTTAACATATTATTTAAAATATTCATCCGTTTTGAAAATAATCACCCATATTCCAAAATTTCAAACAATTTGGAAGTAATAAACGATATATTGTTAACATTCAACCATTTTCAATTTCAACCATGATCAACCATATAGTAAAAAACGTACTCGTGCCCCACGCCCACGATGGTGAAGCGGTCGCCCCGCGGTTGGGCGGTCGCTTCACCATCGGGCTGGTGCCGGAGTGCGACTGGGAGATGGTGCCGCCGGACGGACGCTGGGGCTGGTGCATACTCGTAGGTAAAACATGGTTTGTGTGTAACGCAAACGCCACCGTCTATCTTTAATGGAGCCCTTAATCGTGCACGTAAGATGAACATAATTATTAAAGAATTAATCAACAAATTAAAACATTGAACAGTTTTTATGAAAATTTTACCATTTTATTTGGGATTTTTAAGCAACCAACCGTACTGCAAAATTACAAAGATTTTGGAAAATTTAAAGAATAGTTGAAAATTCAACCATTTTACTTAGAATGTTCAACCGTTTTAAAAAAAAGGAATTTTCTCTCTGAGACCATACCAAGAGACCAAAGGATTATTTAGACGACAATGATACCTGGAATTAAAGCCAGTACAATGCATGACTTCTATGTTTTATAATAATTATGTAAACTCTGTCAATTAAGGAATTTGAAAAGACTAAGTTCGAAGTTTTTTTTGTCCATTTTTTCTCCAAAATGATCTAGATTTTGAATTGTAACGTTCATTAAGCCGCAGTTTCAGCGCTACTTTGAATAAAACCGTTTCATTTCATAATATCAAACTAATTGTCCCGCAGGCGCGACTCTCGTGAATATTCTGATCCCGGGCACGATCAAGTCCTTTGGAGTGCTTCTTGTGGAGTTCAACGATGTTTTTGAAGCCAGCGCAAGCGCATCTTCCGGTATCGTCGCGCTGTGCTACTTTCTGTACAGCAGTCTGGGTGAGGCTAGATCTAATTTTGTAACGTGTCACGTCTTTGCTACAAATTCATAGATGGCGCTAGGCGTTTTGAAATTGCTTATGCCAGATCGTACTTCTCAAGTTGGGGGTACTAAAACAAAAAGAGGAAGTCAGTGAGATTTTGCAACGCTAGTCGATCGTGCAGAATATTCGAAAGATATATGTGGTAATTTACTGTTTTAAGTGTGAGCTGTGTATATTAGTGTCGATATACGTACGGGTCACGGGCCTTTCGAAACGCCCTTTATGATTGGGAAGCGCATTCACGTATATACTTGTACCTCGATGGCTGCAGGCGGTTCGTTACCTGATTGGTCGTAGCGCGTCAATCAAGAGCGGGTGCCCATTTTATCAAGTTGTAACTGAGTGGCTACTGTACGCGGCAAATCCGAATAACAAAATTAATTTAATAACGTGCATCGAATGAAGTGTAGTACAAGTTCCGTGTCCACTGGGACAGTTTTGTTTATCCGGTTTTATATTTTTAAGTGCTGTTGAATTTCGATTTAGCTCCTGCATAGTGCGTAAGAGCACTACCTATGTGTGAGAAACAGGAATACTGGAGGATTTGCCCTCAAACTGTTTCCGTTTTGGGTCACCTCAGGCATTTGTAACTTTGGTTAAACTGGCTCAACTATTGGCGTGTTTGCATCAATTCCTCTTTCGTCACAAAAATACCCGGCTAATTTACTTCTGCTTCCGATGCTGTTTTTTTAAAATCAACACGTTTTCGAGTCAATTCAGCCAATTCATTAGTTATAAGAATTCTATCTCTGTGTCTCGTGACTTCCGAAGGGTCCCAATTAATTGCATCTACCGTTCCGGTTTGTTAACATAACTAAGTTGGGATGATTTTAGTTCGGGTTGGCCATCCGATTAGGTTGTCACTAACTTTAGTATGTTAAGAGGTTGCGAGTCAGAGCTACTTTACGCTACTTTTGGAATCGATGTTTCCATTGAATGTTCTCGGAACATTATCATTGTAATATTATAAAATCTCCATGTGCGTTAAGGAAGTGGTTTCCGCTTTCTTGATATAATTATATTTCTCCTTTTTTGCTAAGTTGTCGTTTCTCTTCCACCCAGAACCCAGCATGACAATGGCGCCCAACGGGTTA
This sequence comes from Yponomeuta sedellus, assembly GCA_934045075.1. Classification (NCBI taxonomy): domain Eukaryota; kingdom Metazoa; phylum Arthropoda; class Insecta; order Lepidoptera; family Yponomeutidae; genus Yponomeuta; species Yponomeuta sedellus. Next base: position 1,904,408 of record OW203750.1, on the reverse strand, counting down.
GGATAAGAGACAACCTAAACTTGCAATTGGATAAGACTACCCAAGCTTAATTAGATTGTCTAAGTTAATGTGTAATTACTATCGGCTACTCAAATTATTACTTATTCTACTCAAGACACATAAGTAGTATAGTATTGGGAACTCTAGGACACTTTTCCGTCGTGAGAGGCTCACTGCGTTCGCCGTCACTCCTTCAAAGTGTCCTAGAGTTCCCAATACTATTGTGGGAAATATGCAATCTAGACATTTCATTACTTGATTAACTTACTAAAACGGAAACTCTTTTTTACTTCAGTTCATTCATAGGAATTATTTATATAAGCGTCAAATACAACAATCACTTCATTGCACGCCTGCAGTTCTAGGTGTTAGTATCGTTTTTATTTTATTTACTCAAGAATGAAATTTATACAACAAGCGCAAACATTACGTTTGGAAAACATTTGTAGCGAATCTAACAACAAAATAAAACTACATGGAAATCTTTTACCAAATACAATTCGATGCATAATTTGTGGTCCTTCGAACTGCGGTAAAACAAACGTAATGATAGGTCTTCTATTGCACAAAAATGGATTGCGCTACCGAAACGTTTACCTTTATTCTAAAACGCTCTTCCAGCCAAAATACGTTTTTTTAGATAAAGTGTTAAGCATGGTTCCTGAGATAAATTTCAGTAAATTTCGTGACAACGAAGAAGTGATAAGTCATCAAAATGCCAAACCTTACTCCGTAATGATATTTGATGACGTTGCTTGTGAAAAACAAAATAACATACGTGATTATTTTGCGATGGGTAGACATAAAAAGATTGATTCTTTCTATTTGAATCAAACATACAGTAAGATACCAAAGCAATTGATCAGGGATAATGCTAATTTGATTATAATTTTTAAACAGGATGACATCAATCTACGACATATTTATAACGAACATGTTAACGCAGATATGAGCTGGACACAGTTTCGAGAGATGTGCAAAAAAATATGGAGTGTGCCTTATAATTATTTGGTAATTAATAAAGATTGTGAAAAAGGTAAAGGATGTTACAGAATGAACTTTGACAAATTCGTTGTCTTTGACTAAGCATATTTGTGCTATTTATAATGAGTTACGGATCGAAGTGTCGTTACTAATCGGTTTGCGTTGCGAGAGAAAGTACATATTTTATCTCGCTATGGAAAAGATACTAAAAACACAGATTGTAGAATCTGCTGAAGCTGTAAAAAGAAAGTTTAAACAATTGAAAGATATTGACCACGATAATGATCTAGTATTGGAAAAGGTTTTCAAACCATTAACAGGTCCACTAAAAAGCATCGCCGCAAAAAATGAAAAGATTAATAAAGAGTATTGGGATGATAGACACTGGGACACTAAAACAAACATTGATACTAACAAAGACCTTAATGAAATCGATGATGGTGCATCTACCAGCTACAACTTTATGCAAAATAGTGATCGTGACTCCCAAAAACCTGAACAGAAAGCATTTAGTGAAACTGATGAAGGCGATTTAAACATGGGTGATTCAAGTGACACATCGTTTAAAACTCTTGAATCTGTTCAGAGTCCTCGCCAAGATTCTTCTTCTTGGTCATTGTCATCGGAAATATTTAGTAATGTACCTTATGGAGTAAGGCTGGAGCGAGGAAAAACTATGTTGGGATCACTGCGAGTGTCAGTTACAGAAAATAAGATTTCAGTTGGCGGGAAAAGTTATTTAAATACACCTGGATTAGCTGAATTATTGTTGAAACCAAAACCAAATTTAAGTTTAGTTAAGCCTGATGATTTAAAAAACTATAAACAATTACTGTTAGAAACAAATGCTCACCGTCGTGATTTCAGTCCTAAACAGCCAATAAAAAGTAATAGAGGTATGAAGTATTTGCAAATAATAAAACCTCTCTTTAAACTAACCAAAAATACTTCTAGCAGTATTGAAAGTCTGCCGCAAGGAGAAGGGTTACCAGTTTTGAAAAAAATGAATAAAAATGTGGATTATGTGTACTGGGATGATCCAAATGAATGCTAAAACAAAATGCTAAAAGTATTATCTTATCGGCATGGGATGGGACGAACGCTTTCAAATTATGAACAACGCCTGCGAAAATTTAACCTTGTTTCCTTAGAAAATCGCAGAAAGATTCTTGATCTCAAACTACTCCACAAAATTTTACATTCTAACATAGATTCCCCTTTCCTGGTTAGTGTCCTTAACATTAATTGCTATTTTAGAACCCGAAAATACAGACCATTCTACCTGCGCGTGTATAGGAACAACACGTCGTATTACAACCCAATTTCCAGAATGTGTCGTCTTTATAACAACCTGTTCGCCGAATCTTCAAGCATTGATATATTTGAACCAAATCCTTCTAAATTCTTTAAAATTATTAGCTCTATAATTTGTAACTCGTCTTCATCCAACGCTTCACACGATAGTTGAATGATTAATTAAACTTATTTGTGATGTCATTTACGTTAAACGTTTTAATGTTCTAGATTAAGTTAGTACCTACTGCATATCCCGCTCTCAATTTTGAAAACCTCTATGTTTACATACCTTGGACTGCAGTCCAGAACACAAACAGATGTATTTTTAAATGGAACTTGTAATGACTGTATTCTGTTTTGTAAACTTAATAAAATAAATAAAATAAAATAAAATAAAATAAAATTGGTGGAACGTTTAAAATTACTTATTGCGTCTCGCGAAGCTGGTAATACAGGGCTTAATAACGAAATTATTTCTATCATTGAAGAACTGCGTGAATGTGGTCTAATAAAGTAATATAATTACAAACTCAAATGTATTTTCCATCAGTTCTTGTTCAACCTTCTTAAAAAAATGATGAATATTGATAAATTTGGCCACCATGTGCATAAAAGACTTCGTCCATCAGAAATATTTTATAGCACCAATAATAAAAATCTTACTCAAAACCTTAACGGAGAATATGACTTGAAATCAAAAAAACTGGTAGGATTGAGACTTCCTGTACTACCAGATGAGGCTGTCAACAAAGAGTATGTTGATCAAAACTTAAAGTTATTTTGCAAAGAGCATGATATTCTTGTCGAGCTAAAAAGTATAAAGAGTCAGATACAACTGATTCAGAAACAGTTAGATGAAAAGTGTACAAGGGTAGAAGTTAGTTCTATTATCAAAGATCAGTTGGTAGCAATCAGAGACATTGCCAGTAGAAATTATGAGTAAAGAAAAAGTGGTGAACGAGATTCATAGAGCTGCTAGAAGAAATTTTAATCGACGGCAAGTTATTCTTAAAGGAATCGATGATTTATGGCAAGCGGATTTAATTGATATCCAACATATTCGAAAACACAATAGAGGATTTAATTTTATTTTAGTCATTATAGATTGTTTTTCAAAATATGTTTGGACTGTTCCATTAAAAACTAAATCAATGAATGAAGTGTGTAATGCATTTGAAAAAATTTTAAAAAGTAATCGTGTTCCAACTAACGTACAGACCGATTTAGGAACAGAATTTTATAACAAATCTTTTCAAAGGCTTATGCAATCATACCACATTAACCATTATTCAACTTTTTCTACAAAGAAAGCATCTATTGTTGAAAGAGTTATAAGGACATTGAAGAATAAGCTATATAAATATTTTAGTTTAGTTGGCAATTACAAATGGATTGGAAAACCATTAGTTGATATTGTGATTTCATATAATAGTACGAAACACCGTACAACAAAGTATCGACCAGTGGAGGTAAACAAAGTCAATGAACCCAAAGTTTTAGAAAATATTGTATCTCACGCAGAGTCATCCTCAGTGAAACCAAAGTGTAAAGTAGGGGATTGCGTTCGTATTAGCAAGTACAAAGGGTGTTTTTACAAAGGGTATACTCCCAATTGGTCGACCGAGTTATTTACCATTAGCAAAGTTAACAAAACTACTCCCATTACATATCGTATTAAAGACCAGCATAATCAATTAATAAAAGGTAGTTTCTACGAGCAGGAATTAAATAAAACACGTAATCCCGGTGTTTATTTAATTGAAAAGGTATTGAAAAAGAGAGGAAATATGTTATTTGTCAAATGGCTTGGATTAAAAGACGCTGAAAACAGTTGGATCGGTAAAAATGATGTCGTGAAATAATGTTATTATATTACACTCATGAATGCAAAATTTTATTCATTCGTTCGTAAGTGATGACTGGAAGAGGACTTATTAATAAATTAATAAATAATTTACCACTCGAGTTACATTTACCAGGATATAATTATTGCGGCCCTGGCACAAAACTAGAAAAACGCTTACTAAGAGGTGATCGAGGTATTAATCAGTTAGACGATGCTTGTATGCGTCACGACATTGCCTATACTAAATACACCGATACGCGCAATCGACACCAAGCTGATAAAGAATTGATGGAAATGGCAAAACTTAGATCAAAAGCAAAAGACGTGAGTAGAGGGGAAAGACTTGCTTCGTGGTTAGTAAACAAAATCATGAAAGTTAAGGTTAAGACAGGTGCTGGTTTTAAATCAGGTATTAGAAAAATAAGTACACAATTAAAGAAAGCTAAACTAAAAAACAAACAATCTGCAATTAAATATGCACATTTAGCTGCAAAAAAATTGTTTCCTAAAAATATGAAAGTTCAGCTACCTCGAATAATACCAATCCCAAAAATTGGGGGGATACTACCACTTCTTCCTATATTTGCTTGCCTTTCGGCAGTAGGTGCATTAGCTGGAGGTGCAGCTGGAATAGCAAAAGCAGTGAACGACTCCAAATCTGCTCAAGAAAATCTAAAAGAATCAATACGTCATAATAAGATGATGGAGACAATTGCTATTGGAAAAGGGCTGTACATCAAACCGTACAAAAAAGGTGGTGGGCTCTGTTTACATACAAAAAACTGCTAAATAGGCTACCCCGACGCGCACTCACAAATGAAGATATAATGAAATATGTTAATAACAGTAATATACCATATTTCAGAGGTGTATACATGAGGGATAATTTGCCTCAAAAACCTAAACAAATTGAGTGTGCGATTATTAATTTAGATAGTTCTGACAACCCTGGAACGCATTGGGTAGCCTTCGTAAAAATTTATAATTATTGTGAATATTTTAACAGTTTCGGAGATTTAAAACCTCCTACAGAATTGGTTAAATACCTAAGTGGCGCAGATTTGTATTACAATTATACTAAATATCAAGCATACAACACGTTTAACTGTGGACATTTATGTCTTAAATTTTTGAAAGGTTTCTGGAAACGAGTCAGTTAACTATGTCTTTCACAATGTCTATAACGGGCACAGACTCTGCTCTTGTAACAAATTATTCACCGGCTTTGGAAACTGATGGTGATTATGAGTGTGGCCTGTTGTACTTCACTACTTTTAATTCAATTCCTAATGTTGATCACAGAAATAATAAATTCTATTACGGTAAAGATGGGGTTGTGATAATACCAGAGGGTTCATATGAACTTGAAGATATTATTGACTTCCTAACGAAACATGTTCATGATTGTGTTTTGGAATTAACTTGCAATAATAATACTTTAAGCACCAGTATTTTTAGTAGCAAAGACATTCATTTTGATAAGGAGAACTCAATAGGAGTTACATTAGGATTTGGAAAAGTATTATTAAAAGCTAATATATTACACACATCTTCCTATCCGATCAACATTTTACCATCAGCCATAGTCCGAATCGAATGTGATATTGTAAGTGGATCATTTGTTAATGGAAAACCTAGCCATATAATTTATGAGTTTTCTCCGAATGTGCCGCCGGGTTATCGAATAATTGAAATTCCTAAAAACGTTATCTATTTCCCAGTTATCCAAAACAGTGTGAGTGCAATTAATATTAGAATTTTGGATTTAAATAATAACCCACTAAATTTAAGAAGGGAAGAAGTACAGCTTTGCTTACATCTGAAGAAAAAATGATTGATTTCAATAAAAACCTGTGTACTACTAGCAGAAAGCGCAGTTTGCTTTCAAATATTACGAAGGTACCACCAAAAAGAAATAAGTTAACCAAAGCCAATAAACAATTTCTCAAATTAATAAATTTGTCGAAGTAACTAAAATGCTTAATGTAGCAGAACCTTTTGTACAAGACAACAGCATTGAAAGTATTCAGATTCATTCCTACAAGCCTTATGTAAGCAGCTACAATAGGAACGATGAGATACGGATTCCAATTAACCAGCAAGACCTTTACATTCTACCGTCGGAGAGTACTTTATACGTAGAAGGAAGGATCAGCGTAATCAACAGTGAAACTAAAGCCAAAGTGACCGAGTTTCAATTAATAAATAACCCAATACTATTTTTATTTCAAGATATTCGGTACGAATTAAATGGGGTTGAAATCGATAAGATTAAGAATGCAGGCATAACAACCACAATGAAATGTTTATTATCAATGAATGAAAGCGAATCAAAAATGTCTTATGCATGGGGTTGGAGCATTGACGGTATTAAAAACACAATGGGAGGAAGTTTTTCAGGCTGTCTCCCACTCAATAGAATCCTTGGGTTTGCGGAGGATTACAAAAAAATTATAATAAATTGCAAGCACGAACTTATACTTTTGCGAAGCAATACCAACATGAATGCAATTAAATTAAATAATAATGAGGTTGTAGAAGATATCGTAATCGATAAAATTATGTGGCGGGTGCCCCACGTTAAGGTGTCTGACCGAGAGAGAATCAACTTGCTTAGGTATTTAGAAAGAGACAGAGCTATTAACGTAGCGTTTAGAAACTGGGATCTTTATGAATATCCACTTTTACCTCAAACAACGAAGCATACATGGGCAATCAAAACTTCATCACAGATAGAAAAGCCAAGGTACGTTATCATTGGATTACAGAAAGACCGCAAAAATAATGGATTTCAGGATATGTCCCGATTCGATCATTGTAACTTGCGTGACATAAAAGTGTTTTTAAACTCAACCTACTTCCCGTATGAAAACCTAAACGTTAAATTTAGCAATGACAATTATGCTTTATTATACGAGTTGTATGCTAAATTTCAACAGTCTTACTACAGCCGTCTTCCGGAACCCCTGTTAAATTACATCGACTTCAAAGAAAAAACTCCATTATTTGTAATTGATTGCTGTCGTCAGAACGATACGCTGAAGACTGGACCTGTCGACGTTCGTGTTGAAATTGAGAGCGAGATAGCAATACCAGACAAAACAACTGCGTACTGTTTAATATTGAACGATTGTGTTATAGAATATAAACCTCTTACCAGTGTAGTGAAGAAAATATCATGAATCCGGAATACATTTTTGTAGATTTACAAGGCTTTAAAGACTACAAAAATAATTTTATTGTCAAAGAATTTGCTACGGCAGCAAGTGAAAGTACAGAAGTTTTTTTAATAAAACCTCCATTTCCTTTCAAACATTTGACTGACGAAGAAAAGAAACAAGTTGTTTGGCTCGGGAAAAATCGAGGAATCTACTGGAGTGAAGGATTAATAAGCTATAAAGAATTTAAGAGTATGATTAAGTCATCCCTATCTGGTAAAACTTTAGTTGCAAAGGGGGTTGAAAAATGTAAATGGGTTCAGGATCTATGTCCGAATAGCATTGTAAAGGATGTTGGCGAAATGGATATACCTAATCTTAAGACCTTAATTTCTTATTATTGTACGAATAAATGTAGTAAATATAACTGTCTGATTCATAACGATTACTGTGCATTAAAAAATGTTATATGTATAAGAAGATGGTGTGTTGACAATACAGTGTCAATATAATTTTTAATTAACTTCTTACCATTGAATTTGTACTTAATTATTATTTTATGAAAAATAAATGTGTTACTACGTAATTTTATATTTTCTTGTTTTATTGACTGAGAAAAAGAAAACAAAAGTCAGTTTAGTTTAAGATATTATATTTAAATGATTCGCATTTTAACATCGGTAACACTTATTCTACTTATAACTAAGATTAATAATATTTGACACAGTTAAATTTATTTATAGTATTACATAATTATTGCATAATGCTAGTTACCTAGCGAAATACAAAGAAAAAATAATTCTTCACATTTTTAGTAATCATTACTATTATTAGTTAACTTCCTACTCATTCTGTCAAGTAAATTTTCGGTCATGTCCATTATCTCGTCGGTATGTTCCATCACCATATACTGCGCATTCGACGTTTCCACTTCACTGTCACTGGATAAGTCAATCACTTTGATTTTTATCATTCGCAAACCTTTACGCCGCGATTTCTTCACAATGTAGGAAGTTGTATTTTGCGTCTTTTTCTTGGAAGGCCGCACTCGCTTGTTCGGATTTCGCGGGGGAGGTTCTGGAGCCCCAACTTCTTCCACATCCTCGCTCTCGAATCCGGTCAGTAAATGCTGGCCGTAGAAGAAAGGGTCCGTTATCGTCGGGCTGTAGGTCATCTTGGTGATCTGAAAATAAATAATAGATTTTAGTATCGACAAAATTAAAAAGAAGTTAGATATTTATTCAAAGTAGACAGGTTTCAACTTACCAAAATAAAAATATTTTATCAGCACAGTAACTCGTCTCGATGCTATCGATGTTAACTTGCGAATGAATTACGGACTCAGTCAAGCTGCGTCATCAATAGTCATCATTATTCGAAAGAGTTGTCCGACCAATATAACCAGAGCTACCTCTCCCCGCTGTATGCAATGTTATACGACGATGCATAACATCGTCGCGGGTGGTCCCCCTCCCCGCGCGCTTCATGCGCGCGAGCTCGCAAAGTTAGTTTAAACAAAGGACGTCTTGATGACACAATTGCGACAGGTTCGGTCTTGCTTGAGGTGGAAGTGAAATGAAGAATTTGATGACACAGCCAGAGCAGGTCAGGTCTTGATCAAACCTATCAAGGATATGGAATAAGTATGAACACAGGTATTTGTTTCAGATAAAAACGTTTATTTTAGTGTAGGTAGGTATTTAAATGTCTATCTACAATATTATCTTAAAATGTACACAAATTCAAAATTCAGAAAAACTAGATTTAATGTTTTTTTTCTTAATGTGCTTATACTAAAATTACTTACATAGGTATAACTTAATACAAGAGTCATCTTTAAACCATTTCAATAAGTGTTATATTTAAAATAATGAGTTATGCCCCCAGGCTACAGTGGACACTTTGTCCGGCATTATACATCTTTTATCGTCTGTATTAGACAAAGCAATTTTATTTACAGACTGGGTAAATATTTCGTGTTTTATAGACTTGAAAAGATTTTGCTTTCGTCTGACTAGTTTATTGTTCAGCAACACTTCACGATAATCGCTTGCAGCTAAATCTCGGACTACGCACTTTTTCACCCCTTTGGCTTTCTTTATTACCAGCTCAGTGGTTTTTATGCAATATAATTTTGAGCGCAAACCAATGAATTCGGTCAAAATTTTCCCCCCCAATTCATCTTTAAATAAACCAGGCACTTTTTTGTTTACCAATGGTAGGCCGAACTGGTTTCGAGGTTTGTAATTGCTTGTATCAAAAAAATCCATCAAGGATTCTTTCATATCTCTATAAAAATCTTCGGTTTGAATTTCATAAACAAAGCTGTCAGTGTCGGTGTAACAAAGCTGTATTTGTTTTCCATACTTAGGCTTAATTACCGAATAGTGAAAGTCATACATGTGACTCTTAGACAGCTCCAGCACTGCAAAACCCACATAAATTGGTTTGTTCAAAATTACTCTTTCCGGTTTCATTTGAATAGCGACTAAGTTTTCGGAAAATACGCTTGCGCTATGGAAGTTTAACCGAGCAATCAATTTGTCAGCGGTATCATGTTTTTTTGTTTTGTTTATTTTATCATGCCATTGTGTAACAAGTTTAACATTAACGCGTTTTTCACTATCCTCTAGCGTTTTTCCGAAAATAGAGTTATTATTTAACTTGAACAGGTCTTGCTGGAACTGAGTGACCGCTTTTTTTCTTAGTTCCGTGTTTAAATCGATGTATTCTTTCAAAAAAGCTCTCTGGCGAAATGTTATAACTCTATGAACTTTAGCGAGGATCAATCCGTTTGCCAGACATGTTTTGAGGTGAACGTAATGTATCACGTAGTAAAATTTATCGTACAAGTTCGGAGTCAATTTAGGTGTCTTACCTCCAGGAGGAATGAATTTCTCAGCACAAAATGGGTAATCGCTATGCGCATCGTGTAACTCATCAGGGTACAATAAGTCTACTTCTAATATGTAACCTCGTGGAGCATCATTGGGAATGTCTTCAACATTCAAGTTTTCGATTTCAGATTCACTTAAAAATCTAAAATCCGAAATTGGCAAGGACTGGCACATGCTGTATCCGTATAAATTGTTACAGTCAATGTATACCAAAAATGAGTCTCGTTTAGTTGGATCGTACGTCTCCATATATGAATTGTTTGCTTGCGAGTGTCTTTTGGAACACATGCAAATGCCACCTCTGATACCCTTTTGAATCATGCGAATAATTTCCAAGTTATCTATAAGTTCTAATTGGATCCCCGTTTTTAGAAGCATTGCATCAAATGACAAACTTGGAGAAGTTAGGTAGAAGGCTGGATCTAAGTTGTAATGCGTCTTACATGTCTTCCTGAAGTTTTCGAAGACGTCTGTTAATAACAGCACATCAGTCTTCACATAAAGGTCTGTATATTTGCCCATGTTTTCAATTTCGAAAGTTTGCCACACATTTTGAGCGTGCGCATACTCTTCGTCCGATATGTGTTCGTCAGCCATAGAATTGTAGAACAACGACTTATCAGGTAGTTGTTTATCTGTAAACATTTTCCAACAAGTCATATAATCGTAGGGGTACACCCCTTTGCGTGTAAGTAACTCAAACTGATTTTCATCTGGGAAATAACGCGAAAGATAAGTAAAGTCATTTTTGTGCAAGCCTTTTGCCAACTTTTGTAAACTCGTGCCCAAAAATTTATACGAGTCAACGAATCGTATTTGAGCAAATTCGTCTTCAGAAATTTGAAAAAACTTCGTGAACGAAATGTAGTTCTCTTTGTTTTTTGGAATAATTTTTATCGGTCCGCAAATGTCACTCAGTTCTTTAATGAACAAATGACAGTCATATCCTGCGAGGTTATGAAAAAATATCGGAACTAGTTTGGGAACTCGAAATTTCAAGTTACAATATGCATGTGCCGCACCGCGATAACGACCTGTCAGATGACAGTGATCTCTAACTTTGTCTGTAAATATTAGACGATCACAGATGTGACAACAATCTGCTTCCGCATAATCTTTTACATTTTCGCTTGTAAATGTCATAGGGATGTTTTTATTAACAATACTGTATATTCTTTTCACTTCTCGAACGAGTAGTTTAACAAATTTTTGAGCACAGTCAGAGCCACGGTACTGAACAAATCGATTTAAATTAGTATCAAATGAGCAAACAACATGGTATGCGAATGCAATTGGTACGTGTTTCTTTGCGTTATATGTGTAACTCAAATCAGGATTTTGCTGACATCCTTGATAAGGAACTAGAAGCGTTTCAAAGTCTGCATAAATAGCAAAAGGCATATCTTGCTTATGAGCAAAGTGTTTGAATTCAAGAAAAGTTCCTTTCCCAGGAAGCACTGTAGCAACACCACTACATAAATGGTTTTGTAGGGTTTGCTCGGATGATAGAAATTGGAGACAGTCTTCACAGAAATACAATTTACCATGATGTTTAGTCATCTGACTGCGAACAAGCCGAGGTAGATTTTTAATTAAAACGTAATGAGTGCGGTTTCCTTTCTCTAATAACAGCAAATTAACGCGTGTCGTCCTATACTTGTGTTCCGATTTGTAAATGGGTCCAACAATACCCTTGGTATTTTTCAACGCATATATGTTAACGCTTATGTTTGGATTGTTGGTCTCGAACGATTTAACGTCCGCTAGAGTAACTGGAAGGCTCAAATCAGCAGTATTCAGCACTTTGGTAAAATGGGGGTACGAAGACGTACGATCGGCCCTACCTTTAGGAGTATGAAGTGCAGCGACAATACTCCACAAGAAACAAGCGTCATCTTTATTTTGCATGTTGAGACACGCTTTCTTGTTTTTAATAACCGGTGGCAAGTCGATACGAGCAGCTCCATAAATAGGTTCGTACTTGTTGATGTTTATTTCCAAGAAAAGATTATTGAGAAATGTCCACCCACTGTCACGCTCTTCAAACTCTTCTATTTTCTTTTTTAAACAGGCTACCGTTTTACCTATTAGCTTTGCAAAGTCAAAGTTACGATGTAATGCAACATTCTTTGTCGAGAAGGATTTTACCTCTTGACCTTCGTTTTTAAAGAGAACGAAGTTACTGAAAAACTCGAAGTTTACCTTTACGTTTACATGTTTTGCAAGCGAATCCCGTAAAAGTTTCTCAATTTTGGGGGAGATTTCCGTGATAAACGTCTCTGGCAAACAGTTCTCTAAATCAGTCGCAAGAATCTTATAAGTAGCTATACGACCTCGAAAAGCAGACGCAATCAGAACTACACCATCGCTTAGAGGTACGCTGCTTTTCTCTTTGTGAGCAGTACTGCGTACATGACCCACCCAGTTTTTTTTCTCTACTTGGACTACACATGCAGTACAGTACGGCATTATCACGCAAATTTGAAACGTACACTCAAACGCAGCACTCAAACGTAAAACACCTAACAGGCGTTTTACAGCGACGATTTACTTATATTTAACTACGTCACCGTAAAGTGTGGGTTCGGAGTCTTTAAACAGCGGTTTCACGCGTCCGATGAAGCCCTAGAGCTGGTCCCACGCAGGTGTCCCACTGTCGAGCTGCGCTTTCAGCAGGAACTGCGCCTTCTTCCAGTGGTCCTGCTGCTTGGCGTCCCGCGTGAGATACACCTTTACTTCCACAAAGTACTCCCCCTCCAGAGGTGCAGTCCGTCGCAGAGAGCCGTCAGCGACCTTTGTGGTGAGCGAGGATGTGACGGAGTGATGAGATGCAGTTGCCAACACGTCGTCGTCGTCGTCCGAGAGCACCCCGAATAGGTCGAACTCGCTGGTCTTACGCTCCTTCACAAGACGGACACCACCCGCCTTTAATTAAAACCTAATCTAACCTATGACCCATAATAATACAATAGTAAAACACCTAACAGGCATTTTACAGCGACGATTTACTTATATTTAACTGCGTCACCATAAAATGTGGGTTCGGAGTCTTTAAACAGCGGTTTCACGCGTCGGATGAAGCCCTGGAGCTGGTCCCACGCAGGTGTCCCACGGTCGAGCTGCGCTTTCAGCAGGAACTGGGCCTTCTTCCAGTGGTCCTGCTGCTTAGCGTCCCGCGTGAGATACACCTTTACTTCCACAAAGTACTCCCCCTCTAGAGGTGCAGTCCGTCGCAGAGAGCCGTCAGCGACCTTTGTGGTGAGCGAGGATGTGACGGAGTGATGAGATGCAGTTGCCAACACGTCATCGTCGTCATCCGAGAGCACCCCGAATAGGTCGAACTCGCTGGTCTTACGCCCCTTCACCACCTTCTTTTTAGACCTGCATGCAAGAAAAAAACAAAAAATGACTTCAATGCTACATGAACTGTAGTTAGATGTAACATATTATAGCCCTTAGTTTTAATGTCAACATTAAATAAGACAGTGTGTTGGTTATCGTGTCACGCTCTCGCTGAATAATATACCACTACTTACAATACTAAATACCATACCTTAAACCATACCTTTATAATTGGTACAATTGGAGAAAATATGAACTCATTCAATTGTAACGCAATTATTCAATATTGACAATGAAAGTAGGGCTAGAAGAAGCAGTCTGACTAATAGGTCGACTGGATGAATAATTGAATCATTATTCAGTTGCTGCCATGTCTACCTTGATCCCGATTCACACTTAAATAAGTACAGTAGTGAGTTAACTTGCATCGTCGGCGAGTTAAGTCGCGTTTGCAGTTTGAACGGCGTTTGAACGACAAAAGCAACTTAACTCGACGACGATGCAAGTTAACTCACCACTGTACTTATTGAAGTGTAAATCGGGTTTTAGATTGGTAGGAAAACACGTTGAAAAAATAAACTACCATAAAAACAACACGGAAGTGAGCACGCTTGCAAAGAAAGCCACGCAGTCTCTCTCAGAGAGAAGGCTTTTGCCCTGCAGTGAGACCTATATAAAAATGACCCATAAAAAAAACGACTCACGTACTTTGAATTTTCCGCTGCAGCGGTTGTTCGGCGCTTAGGCACAGGTGCAGGTGCAGTACGTTGCTTCTTTTCACGCGGCTGCTCAGTGTATATCGATTCAACCTCTGAGTCCGACCTGAGGAAAAACCGCAATAAGAAAACAAAGTCAGCTTGAATACGCATAGTCGGTGAAGTGTAATGAAATGGGAGAGGAAACTTTAATTACTGGATTAACTCTGAGAAATGACAAGTACATAATTAACAGTGTATAATAGCTACAATACAAGGGGCAAAATTGTAAGATTGACACGAGATACACCAAGTCACCACCGGACCACCCCACAGTGGAACATCACGTCGGACGAGGACTTGGTGTTCCAAGTCATTAGAAGCCAAGATAATGAAGTCCTCATTGTCACCAGCCGGCGGGCCAAAGGCCAGGTCCGTAGCGAGGTCCCAATTTGGAAACAAAATATAAAAAAAAGAAGGTTACTTACTCACATTTTTGTATGTAGATCTGGATTACTTCTGGAGTGTTGATCTCTTGATGTTACTGAAGCTGAATATAATTGATCAAACAAATGCACCACGTTTTATAGGCGAGAAAATGCTTTCGTTTCAATATTTTACCTACACATATTCAACTTTACACATGGAAACAAGTCGGAACATGATATCAGTCAGGGCTGTCAAACTCACATGGTAAAAAATATTATTTAATAAAACCAAGCGCACAAATGTGTTCAATAGAATTTTACAGTTGCCTTAAAAAATACAATGCTTACTCAAGCATCATAAATATTTGTAGGTGATAGTTACAATTTTAAATATTATCCTTACGTTGCTGTTCTTTAAATTGGGAAATCGGAACAAAGTATGAATCGTAATCTATACTTAACATAAAGCAATCTCAGTACTAAGTTGCTGTTAAGCTAAGTTTTAGAAAAAACAACGTTTCACTAAATCATGTCTAACCCTGTTTAAAAGAAGAAGCATTTGAAGCATTGATATGACTGAGTGAAAAGAGACTTTGTACACAACGGGAATTGGAAAATAAATATGTACACAAATGTGACAGCCCTAGACAACTTTCACAGATTCTACCCACACACAAGAACTCCGCAAAAATTCTGATTCAGCAGGCCCTTATCAGAATCTGAAGACCACCAGAGAACACTTATAAACAGACCGGTGGACATCTGCCTAACATATATGTGGAAGTTAAGCACACATATTAGTCTTTTAGTAGTATGACTATAGTATTTTAGTAGTATAACTAAACGACTAACGCCTGTTTTATAGAACTATAATAATCATGGTTTACTATGAAAATTCGATTCGAAAATACATTGCATAGCGATTATCTCACAGATTAACCAGTATGAAGATTCGACTACGCAATGTACCTACATCGAATTGTAGGTACATAAACTATAAATTCTAGTATTATGTATGAAACGCGGCCCTGTAAGATAGCCATGAAGTACTAAAAACATGAAATCGGAATCAGGTTATGACAAGTTCGTTCTTGACCCTTTGTCACGTCTGGTTGTGGAAATCGATTTTAATATTTTCATTCCAACCCATTTCTATCCTATAATTACATATTTGAGTAAACGTATAATATTAGCCTGTAGTAGAATAGATAGACAATATACGTAGTCATACTAATAAATAGCTTATTAAAACTGGTAGGTATCTTTAATAATAAATAACGTGATGATAGAAAATAAACTTTGCTTATACTGAAAGTTATTATGTAACTGTGACAGCCCTAGGTATACTTTAATTCTGGACCACCTGGCCCTCCGGACTAGACATTTTCATCAGCAATTAATCAGCGCTTCGCACATCTACAGGTCCTAACATGATATACGAGACGATTTATACCGTATTTATCGAGAACTGCCCATATGTGCGAGTCAGCGAAAAGTCACATCACCACACCACAGTACCATAGAGCACTACAATCACTAACAAGTAATAATGAACTATTGCGTCATAAACCCTAATGCTTCAAATGTTAAGGAATAGTAATAATAACTTTCACACATCACAATCACTTGATCTGGTCCCAAACTAGGATACCCTGTGCTATGGTAACCAGACAAGGATAAACATGGAAAAACACCCAGACTGAGATCATTTGTACAAATGAAAGTATGACGGCCTCCGATAGGAATCTAACCTACGACCTCTGGTTTGGTAGTCTAACTTGATACCGCTAGACCATCCAGGCAGTCAACGGTATTTGTGTTGTTCTCAGTCGCACAAGAAGATTAATGTGTTTTGATTAGTTTGCATTTTATCGCGAAACCGTGCAATGCGATAGCCGGCTAACAAACAATCCTCACCTGTGCTCGTGCTGCGCTTGCAAATTCTCATCACTACTACACATTACCAATGTTTGAATGTTGACGTATGTAAGGTCTGTGTGGTGAGTGACGTTTGCTTTGGTAGTTGTCGTAATCGTTGTATGAACTCTCTTTGTGCGGAAATGCAGACTTTCAACTTAGATTCACTCTTCATTTGAGCCCAGTATAAGCGGTCGATTCTGTGAGGAGCTCGGATTAATTTTGGTGGAAACCTTAGCGGTGATAACTAAATCAAAATTACTCCAGATATTATGTCTTAAACTAAGTTTTTGAGGAAATTTTAGTGGATACCTACGGTGACAACGAAACTATAAATTTCCATTCGTAAATTAAGTACCTTCTAAACACAATATATTGAACGCTTATAATGTATACTCGAGAGTTAATAATTTACCATAATGCTTTGTGTAAAGTGCCAACCGAGTATGTTATTAGTGTTGCGAGAAAACCCAGTATCCAGTTTCAGTAAGTTGTTTTTTAGTCTAATATTCCTTAAAGTTTAATCAGGTCTTAGATAAAAAGTAATGAAATGGTTCGATTGCATATTTCCCACAATAGTAATTGGGAACTCTAGGACACTTTGAAGGAGTGACGGCGAACGCAGTGAGCCTCTCACGACGGAAAAGTGTCCTAGAGTTCCCAATACTATACTACTCACATAAGTAATTATTCTACTCAAGACACATAAGTGAATTGGTTATTACTCTTGATCATACTGGCAATCCTGTTCCGATCACTTATCTTATTTATGCATTAAGTTTTAAAGAAAATGGATCCCTATCTCCTTTTGAAAGATGAACTTGAGTTCGAATTAGCATGTAGGGGTATTTATGACGTCAAGACGTGTGCTCCCATGAGGAAAATCCTCAAAGAAATTCTCTGTCAGGAAATAGCAGGAACGACATCTATTCAATTAAAGGCTCCTCGCTCATGTACAGAGAATCCTTTAAATGAAATAGATATTTGTTCCAACAAACAACGGGCATTGGCTGTAGCACTGGAAGAAATAAAAGTTAATCCTGACCGCGCAAATCTGAAACGCATATGCTCGCGCTTAGAACACCTAAGTTCACGCATTAATTTAGTGCTTCCCACTGAAAGTGATCATATAGCACATCATGCAGCTGTTTCTAAAGCCATCCAGCAATTAGTAGACACCGTCAACTCCTTACAAAATGTAGATGACATTGAAGGTAAAGAAGACATCTCTGAACATGATTTAGAAATTTTACATAAATCGTTGGGGGACGAAGCTCTGAAAATTATTCGTTCGTTATCAACCCTTGTATGTCCCCACTGCTGGGGCACGGGTCTCTTCCTGCATCGCAGAAAGGTTAGGCCATACTCCACCACGGGGGCCAAGTCCGGATTGGTGGAGGGAAAATTATTAGGAACCGTGATTTAAGCACCAGCAATGTAGCTAAAGAATCATCTTCTTCAGATCCTATAAATGAACTAACACCACTAGAAAAATCGAGAGTACTAAACGAGAGCAAACAAGATAACATGCGAGGCAAGATCACCGAGGACAATCCTAGACGACATATTTTCTCTAGAACCTCTACACTGGACATAGAAAATCCTATAAGGAAACTGGTCCCAGTCAAAGATTGGGGCATTAAATTTAATGGAAGAGGTGGTATCAGCATTAATGCATTTTTGGAACGCATAAATGAATTGAAAGACGCCAGAAATGCTGAAGATACTGATCTGTATCGTTATGCTATTGATCTCTTTGAGGATGACGCACTTATTTGGTTTCGGGGCAAATAGGGATAACGTTTCAAGCTGGAAAGAACTTGTGGACCTGCTCCTCCTAACCTTCCAAAAACCCTTTTACCAGGAGGAATTGTTGGAAGAAATTAGAAACCGTACACAGGGTAGACAAGAAAGTGTATTAATTTACATTTCTATCATGCAAAATATGTTTAATCGCCTTCCATCGAAATTAATGGAACGACAAAAACTGTCCATTCTTTTGAAGAATATTCAGCCATATTTTCAGCAATCAATATGTCGAGAAAGCTTTAACTCAGTTGCAGAATTAATCACCGTCCTCAGAGTCCTGGAACATACAAAAATAAATTGTGAAAATTTTAAAGAGCCCAAACATCAATCTCGGTCCCTAGAACCTGATCTAGCATTCCAAGGAACTTGGTCCCAATCTGTTCATATCGTTAATGATATTGACCACGTACAAAATAATCAGACCTCGGGCATGATGAAGTGTTGGAACTGTAGGAATACCGGCCACCGTTTTAGAGATTGCGGTCTACCACAGCAAAGGATGTTCTGCTACAAGTGTGGTCGCTTTGGCATCACGACCAGGGCGTGCCCTTGCAACCAGGGAAACGGGAGAGCGGAAGACGTGTCTGCCCATCGCCTTCCGTAACAGCGTCTAAAAATTCTGAGGAGTGGCAGAGCTGGTTGAAATTCATATCAGAATATTTTGCTGCCGGAGAGGTATGCAACATTGATATAAACATTACAGACAAAAGATACTATGCTAAAATCGACATATTGGGTCAGAATTACTTAGGGTTACTGGATTCTGGTGCCACTATTTCCGTAGTATCAAGTAATTTTGCTTCAAGGCTGTCAATAGGAAACATTAAGGTACATAAAGATCCTAAGCGTAACCTATCCACAGCAGATGGGACAAGGCATTTGGTTGATTCAATCATATACTTACCTATACAATATGCGAACAGTTATAAAGTAGTGTCATTTTATGTCTTAGATAAGCTAAGCCATGATATCGTTTTAGGCATGAATTTCTTTAGAGCATTTAGTCTCAAAATAGTACTGCAGCCTAGCAATGCTGATAAGGAAATTTTTGAGGTGCAAGGAAAATGTGACATCTCAGTGGTCAATGAGACTTGTCCCATCATATCGCGAGAGGAATTAACGGGGGACCAAGAAAAAGAACTAGAAATTCTCATTCATCAAATGAGTGCTGAAATAGGTCACGGGTTAGGCAGGACACATCTTATTGAGCACAGAATCGATACTGGGCAAAATCTACCAGTGACTCTGCGACAGTATCCATTTGCACCACCCATTATGAAAGAGCTCGAGCAAGAGATAGATGACATGCTGGAGCAGGATGTAATAGAGCCGTCATATAGCTCATGGCGTGCTCCCGTATTATTGGTGAAGAAACCTAATGGAAAGAATAGATTGTGTCTCGACAGCCGTCAGTTGAACAAAATAACAAAGAAAGACTCTTACCCTTTACCAAGAGTGGATTCCGTTCTCAACAGTCTGAAAAATACTCATTATCTTTCAACGATTGACTTAAAATCAGCCTTCTGGCAGATCCCTTTAGAAGAATCGAGCAAAGAAAAAACAGCGTTTGGTCTGGCAGGAAAGGGACTTTACCAATTCAAGGTTATGCCATTTGGACTTAATAACGCTTCGCAGACCCAGCAACGTTTGATGGACCGGCTGTTTCCGCCGCAATTTGAAGGAAAGATATTCACGTATCTCGATGATATCGTCATTGTGAACAACGAATTTAAAGATCACATTGATACGCTCAACTGGGTTAAAGATCAATTGAAAATTGCGGGCCTAACCATAAACATGGATAAATGTGTTTTTGCTCGATCGTCTTTAAAATATCTTGGTTATATTGTGGATAAAGATCGATTACGTACAGATCCGGAGAAAGTAAGCGCAATTCTAAATTACCCCAGACCATCGACGTATACAGAACTCAAACGTTTTATAGGATTGGCCAGCTGGTACCGTCGCTTCGTCGAAAACTTTGCTATTGTTGCTGCACCACTTCATGACTTAACAAAAGGAGGCAAGAAGAACAAACTAATAACGTGGAATGGAGATGCTGAAAAATCGTTTATGGATTTGAAAACTGCCTTAACGTCAACACCTATACTAAGTGTGCCAGACTTCACCAGAGAATTTTCTATACAATGTGATGCTTCGAATAAAGGTGTTGGGGCAGTATTAATACAAAACCTTGATGGAATTGAAAAACCAATAGCTTACACTAGCCGCAAGTTAACAGATAGAGAATGCAAGTACTCAGCCTCAGAGAGAGAGTTATTAAGTGTGCTCCATGGAGTGGAACAATTTAGGCCATACGTCGAGGGAAGTCACTTCAAAGTTATTACCGATCATAGTGCGTTGCAATGGTTACATCGGAACAAGGATCCACATGGTCGGTTGGCCAGGTGGGCAATGCGTCTCCAACAGTTTGATTACGACATCATACACCGTAAAGGAACGGATAATGTTGTTCCCGATGCATTATCAAGAGCCTTACAAATCGAAGATATTGCAATATTGAACATAAACCCTGAGGATAAAGATAGTTGGTATATAAGTATGGAAACCAAAGCGCTGGAAGGATCCAGTGAAAAAGATTGGGAAATAAGCCAAGGTCGGCTATGGAAATACTTGAAATTAAAACAATTCCCAGATGAGAGATACAGTTGGAAGTTGGTAGTGCCGGAGAAGTTACGAGAAAAGGTTTTAGCAGAATGTCATGATCACCCGATATCCGGTCATTTAGGCGTAAAGAAGACCATAAACAGAGATCGTCAACACTATTATTGGCCAAGTCTTATTCAGGACATAAATTGTTATGTAAGAAAATGTGAAACTTGCGCGAAATACAAAGTTTCTCAACTTCCTCCGGTTGGGCTAATGGGCCATCACAAGGACGTAACCGGACCCTTCCAAATAATATCAATGGATCTGATGGGACCTTTTCCACGTTCGAAACATGGAAATACAATGCTTTTGGTCGTGTCCTGTTGGTTTAGCAAATTTTGCTTATTATTCCCTCTGAGGAATGGAAAAACATCCCACATTACGAAAATATTAGAAGAAGACATATTCTTACTTTTTGGAACACCAAACGTGATTATATGCGACAATGGCAAACAATTTGTCTCAAACCATTTTAAGGATCTGGCATCTTGCTATGGAGTAGAACTGTGGCACACGCCGTCTTATCATCCACAAGCCAATCCAACAGAGCGAGTGAATAAAGTCATTGGTACTGCAATAGCTTCATACGTCCAGGATAATCATAAAGAGTGGGATAAGTATATCCCACATGTGGCTCACGCAATAAGAACCGCGGTACACGAAGTAACGGAAAAAACGCCATCTTACTTATTTTTTGGTCGAGAAACCTCCGTACATGGTGTAAAATCACAGGTATTTCAGAGTCATAACCCTATTATGTTCAATAGAAATTTGTACGATGACGCCCTAAACATACGTAAAGAAATCTACGCTGATGTTAACTCCAGGCTTATAAAAGCTTATGAAATAAATAAAAAACGTTATGACATGCGACGTCGAGTCTGCAATTACCAGGTGGGCGAAGTCGTTTGGAAGAGAACCAAGAACTTGTCCAATGCGGACAAACACTTTATGGCCAAGCTTTCACCTAAATTTGATAAGGCCATCATTACAGAGAAGTTATCGGCTGACGTTTATAAGCTAAAAAGTTTGAGATTTGCTACAAATTCATAGATGGCGCTAGGCGTTTTGAAATTGCTTATGCCAAATCGTACTTCTCAAGTTGGGGGTACTAAAACAAAAAGAGGAAGTCAGTGAGATTTTGCAACGCTAGTCAATCGTGCAGAATATTCGAAAGATATATGTGGTAATTTACTGTTTTAAGTGTGAGCTGTGTATATTAGTGTCGATATACGTACGGGTCACGGGCCTTTCGAAACGCCCTTTATGATTGGGAAGCGCATTCACGTATATACTTGTACCTCGATGGCTGCAGGCGGTTCGTTACCTGATTGGTCGTAGCGCGTCAATCAAGAGCGGGTGCCCATTTTATCAAGTTGTAACTGAGTGGCTACTGTACGCGGCAAATCCGAATAACAAAATTAATTTAATAACGTGCATCGAATGAAGTGTAGTACAAGTTCCGTGTCCACTGGGACAGTTTTGTTTATCCGGTTTTATATTTTTAAGTGCTGTTGAATTTCGATTTAGCTCCTGCATAGTGCGTAAGAGCACTACCTATGTGTGAGAAACAGGAATACTGGAGGATTTGCCCTCATACTGTTTCCGTTTTGGGCCACCTCAGGCATTTGTAACTTTGGTTAAACTGGCTCAACTATTGGCGTGTTTGCATCAATTCCTCTTTCGTCACAAAAATACCCGGCTAATTTACTTCTGCTTCCGATGCTGTTTTTTTAAAATCAACACGTTTTCGAGTCAATTCAGCCAATTCATTAGTTATAAGAATTCTATCTCTGTGTCTCGTGACTTCCGAAGGGTCCCAATTAATTGCATCTACCGTTCCGGTTTGTTAACATAACTAAGTTGGGATGATTTTAGTTCGGGTTGGCCATCCGATTAGGTTGTCACTAACTTTAGTATGTAAAGAGGTTGCGAGTCAGAGCTACTTTACGCTACTTTTGGAATCGATGTTTCCATTGAATGTTCTCGGAACATTATCATTGTAATATTATAAAATCTCCATGTGTGTTAAGGAAGTGGTTTCCGCTTTCTTAATATAATTATATTTCTCCTTTTTTGCTAAGTTGTCGTTTCTCTTCCACCCAGAACCCAGCATGACAAACGGTACAAACCTGTTTACACCAATTTTTTTTATTTCTCTATAATCTATCATTTTCAAATATTGAAATTATGTACGTCACACATTATTCGATTTCCCTCATTTTTCATCACTACTACTTTACCGTTTGACCAGATCTGACTATTTTACCTGTTTCTCCGTTTTTCATCCAGTTTTCTGTTTTAATATTACTAAGTACAAACTAATCTGCAAATAAAACCACACCTAAAGTCGTTCCAGTTTATTATTATATATAATAACGTTTATTATTAATACTAACGTGCTATAAGTTATTGTCTGTTAGCTTTTAGAATATACCTCGGCTACTATCGGATATATTCGTGTTATAGAAATATCGGAACATGACAATTTCGAAATCAGAACTCGATCGTCAGTACGAAAACCGGCGAAAATTGGCGAAAACCGAAGCCTACTCTAGAGCCCGAGGTATATTCTAAAAACTAACAGACTATACAATCTGTTAGCTTTTAGAATATACCTCGGGCTCTAGAGTACGCTTCGGTTTTCGCCGAAAGCACACGAGTGTAACGCTACTTCCTGCTCTGTATAAAACTATTCTTCGATATTTTTAAAAATGTTATGTAAAGTTATGTGTCATTACACTATTTTTATTTTTAATGCACTAACCCGTGCTAAGGAACAAATTTAAAAACCTATTTAGAGGCTAAAAACTTCACCCATGCCGGGATTCGAACCCGCAACCTCTGGCTATCCGTACCAGCGCTCTACCAATTGAGCCAATGGGCGACTCACGGCATCAGTGAAATTTCGAACCTCTTTACAATATTCTCTGTATTACGTACAGGCAGCGACATCTGACTTAAGCAAATTGCATTACTTACAGCCCCGACTACCTACTTTGCAGTTAGGTTTAACATCGGAACGATATCACTGTACCCACATGATTACACTATTTTTATTTTTAATGCACTAACCCGTGCTAAGGAACAAATTTAAAAACCTATTTAGAGGCTAAAAATTTCACCCATGCCGGGATTCGAACCCGCAACCTCTGGCTATCCGTACCAGCGCTCTACCAATTGAGCCAATGGGCGACTCACGGCATCAGTGAAATTTCGAACCTCTTTACAATATTCTCTGTATTACGTACAGGCAGCGACATCTGACTTAAGCAAATTGCATTACTTACAGCCCCGACTACCTACTTTGCAGTTAGGTTTAACATCGGAACGATATCACTGTACCCACATGATTACACTATTTTTATTTTTAATGCACTAACCCGTGCTAAGGAACAAATTTAAAAACCTATTTAGAGGCTAAAAATTTCTCCCATGCCGTGAGTCGCCCATTGGCTCAATTGGTAGAGCGCTGGTACGGATAGCCAGAGGTTGCGGGTTCGAATCCCGGCATGGGTGAAATTTTTAGCCTCTAAATAGGTTTTTAAAGTTATGTGTCATATTAGTTCCGATATTTCTATTACACGAATATATCCGATTCTATCCGATAGCAGCCGAGGTATACTTATTCTAAAAGCTAACCCACTGCTGGGGCACGGGTCTCTTCCTGCATCGCAGGAAGGTTAGGCCATACTCCACCACGGGGACCAAGTCAGGTTGGTGCAGGATTGTAAGACAGTGGCGGGCCTTACTGTCAGAAGTTATCAAACCATAAGCCCACTGACATGGCTTAACGACTCGCAAAACAATGACAGCCGCTGCGCTGGCACGGATAGCCTGAGGTCGCGTGTTCGAATCCCGGCATGGGTGGAATTTTTAGCCTCTAAATAGTTGTTTTTTAAATTGTCCTTAACGGGTTTGTGTATTAAAAAGAATATAATCATGTGGGTACAGCGATATCATTCCGATGTAAAAACCTAACTGCAAAGTAGGTACTCGGGGCTGCAAGTGATGCAAATTACTTCAGCTAGATGTCGCTCCGTAATACAGAGAGTATTTTAAAGATGTTCAAAATTTCACTGATGCCGGTGAGTCGCCCATTAGCTCAGTTCGAATCCCGGTATGGGTGGAATTTTTAGCCTCTAAATAGGGTTTTTAAAAATATATTTATGGTTTTATTTTTAAAAAATCTTGAAGTTTTCTGTCTCCACTCCAATCTAAGCTTGACGCTAGTGCCCCATCGCAGGTCCGCTCTCCTCCATCCTGTCGGTGAAGTGGTCCTATCGAACGGTGACGCTGATCGGCGGCAGTTTCGCAGCCTTCGGGATGATCTTCAGCAGTTGGGCCTTCTCCATCAGTTACTTGTATTTTAGGTGAGTTTTTGAATTAATTCCAGTTATTCTTTATTTGAACGAGTTTGATGGGTAGACCACTTCAAAATCTAGATAGCTGTGTGGTGTCGGCCTAGAGAATAGCAACCCAATTCTTCCCGCGGGTGTCGTAAAAGGCGACTAAGGGACACAAACCGGGGGGTGGGCAGCAGCGCCCCCTGCAGTACAATTCCACCGAACTGCGATACCCAACCCGCACGCCCAGCGTGGGGATTATGGGCATTACCCCCCAATGATAGCACAGCGTGGCGCATGTCCAGAAGTGGACTAGTATAGCCTGACGACGACGACGACACACAAATTATTTACATAAATAAAATAAAAAAATATATATTATATATAAATACATAAATAATTAACAAAATATACACATTCAAAGGTCATTACAAAATTAAATAATAACAGTATTACTATTATTGTATTGTAGGTATTGTATTGTATTGGTATTGTATTGTATTGTATTGTATTGTATTGTATTGTATTGTATTGTATTGTATTGTATTGTATTGTATTGTATTGTATTGTATTGTATTGTATTGTATTGTATTGTATTGTATTGTATTGCATTGCATTGCATTGCATTGCATTGCATTGCATTGCATTGCATTGCATTGCATTGCATTGCATTGCATTGCATTGCATTGCATTGCATTGCATTGCATTGCATTGCATTGCATTGCATTGCATTGCATTGCATTGCATTGCATTGTATTGCATTGCATTGTATTGTATTGCATTGCATTGTATGTTTGTACGTCAACAGTTTCGGCGCTATGGTCGGCACGGGCGCCGGCTTAGCCTTCCCGCCGACCGTGTACATCGTGACGTCATACTTTGTGCGCCTGCGCGGCTTGGCCAACGGGATCTGCATGTCCGGTTCCGCTCTGGGCTCCATCATACTGCCCCCTGCCCTGAGGCTGCTGCTCGAAGCTTACGGATACAAGTCAGTGATATTTTGTTATTAGTTCTAAGTTTATATTGTCGCGGTACTATCGCGAACTATCTTGAATTGGGCCCTTTTGGAAGCCTATCGAATAGTCGCCGCATGCTGCGCTTTAGTACACTGCAAGCAATAATGGCTCGTATGTCTACTAGCGTAAGGCACAAAACTCTATGACAATATAACTTAAATAATAACTCTGTAACAATATTCTTTTTTTTAAGGCACTAACCCGTGCTAAGCACAATTTTGAAGACCTATTTAGAGGCTAAAAATTCCACCCATGCCGGGACTCGAACCAAAAACTGGTAACATACAGTCATCATTCCGATGTAAAAACCTAACTACAAAGTAGGTACTCGGGGCTGCAAGTGATGCAAATTACTTCAGCCGGATGTCGCTGCCTGTATGTAATACAGAGAATATTGTAAAGAGGTTCAAAATTTCACTGATGCCGGTGAGTTGCCCATTAGCTCAGTTGGAAAAAGCGCTGGCACGGATAGCCAGAGGTTGCGGGTTCGAATAGTTCGAATAGAAAAATTCCACCCATGCCGGGGGGTGGAATTTTTAGCCTCTAAATAATAATAACATTTACATACAAGCACATACATTGCTTCTGGCCCCACACTAGGATACCCTGTGTCGTGGGAACCAGAAACAACGACGTCACAAACATGTAAACATCCAAGACCTGGGTGTTTTTTTTGTTCGGAAACGGAACGGTTTTGGGACCTCTTGCATGGTGAGCAGACGTGCTACCGCTTC
This sequence comes from Yponomeuta sedellus, assembly GCA_934045075.1. Lineage (NCBI taxonomy): Eukaryota > Metazoa > Arthropoda > Insecta > Lepidoptera > Yponomeutidae > Yponomeuta > Yponomeuta sedellus. Next base: position 1,877,270 of record OW203750.1, on the reverse strand, counting down.
GCCACAGAGGTCGTCGAATAGGTTTTTAAAAACGTACAGTCATCAATCCAACCTTCTATTGCAGGGGCGCGGTCCTGATCCTGGGAGGTATAATGCTCAACGTATGGGCCGCGGCCCTCCTCTTCCAGCCAGTGGAACAACACATGGTGCGGAAGTACAAGAGGACCGAAGACGACGAAAATGCCCAGGTGAGGATAGCATTAAAGCCTTAATGTTAGTAGAGCGAGGAATTAGGGAGCATGCCTCAAAGACTGAGAACGCTGAGCTGGCTAGGTGAGAGTATGAAATGTCTCAAAGTTAGAAGACGCATGTGAGAATGAGCATGTGTAGGTGAAGTTAGGTTGAATGCCTCAATGGTAGATGACCAAGGGAGTAGGCAGCATGCCTCAAGGTTAGAAGACTGTGAACGATGAGCTGGCTAGGTGAGAGTACAGAATATGTCTCAAAGTTAGAAGACGCATGTGAGAATGTGCATGTGCAGGTCAAGTTAGGTTGAATGCCTTAATTGTAGATGCCAAGGGAGTAGGCAGCATGCCTCAAGGTTAGACGACTGTGTGTGAGAGTATGCAATATCTCAAAGTTAGAAGACGCATGTGAGAATGAGCATGTGCAGGTGAAGTTAGGTTGAATGCCTTAATGTTAGACGACCAAGGGAGTAGGCAGCATGCCTTAAGGTTAGAAGGCTAAGCACGACAGGCTGGCTAGGTCATAGTACGGAATATGTCACAAAGTTAGAAGACGCAGGTGCTAATATAGGCAATGTTAGTAAAGTTTAAAATATAAGACGTTGGGCGTGCGCAACTAGAATAAATGCCTCGGATAAACGCCGGGCGGGCGCAGTTGAGATTAGGGAACGTAGCTCAATCTTAGAACATCCGGGACTTTGTGCGTTGAGCAGGCGCTGACGAGAATAGGGAATATGACTCACAGGGAGACTTCGAAGCGATATTGTTATGATAGCTTATTGTTTTCGTAGGCAATTAAATTAAAATGGTCTTAATGGTCGCGTCTTTGTGTGTGTATGTGTGTTTGTGTGTGAGGGTGCGTTTGTGTGTGTGTGTGTGTGAATGAACTATTCGATAAATGTATTTATTTCAGACACAATAATTTATCTAGCGTATAATATTAATAAAAAGCCTGCAACGTAACTTAGCTTTAATAATTAGGTTATGTACTAAAATGAATATAATACTTTTATATACTGCTTACTTTGAATATAGTATGTTTTTCTTCGAATGAAAGTGATTTTAGGAGATTTTGAAAATGAAACTACGGTACAGACGGCCATTTTGGATGCCCGTTCTGATACCACCCTATTCGATCCAAATTTTACTCTCGAACGGAATTCTGTAACTGCAATAATGTTGGTTACTGTATTATACCAGTTTTTTTATATTCCAAATCATTTGACCGGCAAAATAAATTTTCTATTCGAAAGTTTTGAACGAAGTGCATAATACTGGCATGGCTGACCGAAAACTTCTCAAAGCAAAAAACAATCAGTGTCTCCCTACGTGATCCAGAGTACACAACAATATTTGACGAAACACACCCGAAGTAAGCGAAATTCCATTTATACCGATATTTATGTGACGCTAACAAAAAATATGGACTCAAACTGGGGAACAAATTTTAGTTTCAATTTGTATTTTATTTCTGTCGGCATTGGACTTCATGGCAACTCAATTCAATTGTATTTATGTCATCGTAACGCATTTACATTCTTTTGCTGAATAACATAAACATTTACATACAGGCACATACATTGCTTCTGGCCCCACACTAGGATACCCTGTGTCTTGGGAACCAGAAACAACGACATCACAAACGTGTAAACATCCAAGACCTGTAATACAGAGAATATTGTAAAGAGGTTCGAAATTTCACTGACTCACGTGAGTCGCCCATTAGCTCAATTGGAAGAGCGCTGGCACGGATAGCCAGAGGTTGCGGGTTCGAATCTCGGCATGGGTGGAATTTTTAGCCTCTAAATAATAATAACATTTAGATACAAGCACATACATTGCTTCTGGCCCCACACTAGGATACCCTGTGTCGTGGGAACCAGAAACAACGACATCACAAACATGTAAACATCCAAGACCTGGGTGTTTTTTTTGTTCGAAAACGGAACGGTTTTGGGACCTCTTGCATGGTAGGCAGACGTGCTACCGCTTCGCCACAGAGGTCGTCAATGTATAATGAAAGTGAATTTGAAAGCCGCTGCCTTCCGGCCGTAGTGTAGTGGAGAAAAAGGCAGCGGGAAAAAAAACTCCATCCATCTCTTCTCAAGTCATCTTTAACCTCAGTATCCACCTATACGTATAATAAAATTATATGATTGCCGTCAATAACTTAAAATGCCAAAGCTTCAGTTAATTGTTTTACAAAAGTCGGGAAAAAACTAAGTGTTGATAGAAATTGTTAGAATACCATTATATTATTTTTAATGCACTAACCCGTGCTAAGGACAATTCAAAAACCTATTTAGAGGCTAAAAATTCCACCCATGCCGGGATTCGAACCCGCGACCTCTGGCTATCCGTGCCAGCGCTCATTCCAATTGAGCTAATGGGCGACTCACCGGCATCAGTGAAATTTCGAACCTCTTTACAATAATCTCTGTATGCAATAATCTCATGCACCCCGATAGCGTCACTAGAGTCCAAAAATTTCAAAAGTTTGAGTCCATATTTTTTGTGAAGGTGTTATTAAACGAAGCTTCTAGTTTATTTGGTAGGTAGATATTGTAGAGTGCATGCTATTGTTTTGTTATTTGTCGTGGCTTGTTGTTTTTTTTCGTTGTAAGCTTAACAAGTAAGCAAGTTTGAATGAAATCACCTCATGTAGATTATACATTGAACGGGTCTTATCGTGAGTATTTCTTAGGTTAAACGTAATTGCCTCAATTCCCTACGTTTCGGCAGCGTTGCAGTTACCGTGATCACGGGTAGACTGAAGTGGCGAGTACAGTCAATTAGTTTAGGTAGTCACTTTTAGTTTTTCGTCGCAGCGGGCCGACGCACAACACTCAGTACAGTGCTACACAAGAAATAAGTCTCGCGGATGTACCTGCGCAGATGACCAAATTTTGGATGTGCGGCAAGTTGATCGACCAATCAGACAGTTTCATTTTAAGGCAGGCCGCGCCTTTGTTGCTATTGGTTGATTCAACGTCATCGATGCAGGTGACTATTAGTTTGGCAATATTAGCGTGAGCGAAATAGATCACGCTACTGCGGCAATCAATTCTACCCTAACCGTATCGGTTAAAGATCATGTTGAATGTACTTATAGCTTCGGGTACTTTCGTTACACTTCTTCCTAATCTGCGCGAACGTAGATTCCCGAAGGGACTTTTATGATGTGTAGTACTGTACGTCCGCGGACAGGTCCGATGATGAGGCGCGTGATTTGTTCTTTTAGATGCAACTGGATTCCACGTACTTGAAAGCTATTTACCTAATAAATAATCGCGAATAGACCCGTTTAATATATAGCTGTGTGTGAGCATCACAAATCGTTAAGAAATACTATCACCCTATTGATTGTGTTCTGTGTGCTTTAGCATCAGATAAAACAATTCATCCCTACTAACCAACAAATTTAAAGTTTGTTCCTTTTAATACTTACGCCATAGTTTTCTTTTAGTTTATCTATACAGAAAAGATACAGTACAGGGTAATCTTTTATAATATAAAAATAAATCGCCGAATGCCAATTCTTTTCTTAGAATATTCCTTGAAGTACGAGGATGGTTCTTACGGAGAGAAAAATTTAAAAAAATTAAAGAATCGGCTGTTAGGCGATACGAAGTTTGCTGGGTTAGCTAGCCTATAATATAAAAATGAATCGCTGAATGTGTTGGTACGCGCGAATCTCGAGAGCAGCTGAACTGACTTCGCTGATTCTTTTTTTAGAATATTCCTTGAAGTACGAGGATGGTTCTTACGGAGAGAAAAATTAAAAAAAATTAAAGAATCGGCTGTTAGGCGATACGAAGTTTGCTGGGTTAGCTAGCCTATAGTATAAAAATGAATCGCTGAATGTGTTGGTAAGCGCAAATCTCGAGAGCAGCTGAACCGACTTCGCTGATTCTTTTTTTAGAATATTCCTTGAAGTACGCGGATAGTTTTGAAGGAGAGGAAATTAAAAAAAAAATTAAAGAATCGACTGAATTACGCTGGGTCAGCTAGTCTATTATATAAAAATGGATCGCTGAATGTGTTGGTAAGCGCAAATCTCGAGAGCAGCGGAACCGATTTCGCTAATTCTTTTTTTAGAATATTCCTTGAAGTACGAGGATGAACCGCAACATTAAGTATAATAATAAAGAAGTCGCAGTAAGGAAGCTTAGACTTGGGAAGATTTATTAGTTTTTAGGAATAAACGAGCGAGACTTGGCTAGTTTTTACAGAATGTTTTTGGTGGGATTTATTTTCCGCATGAGACATTTCGCATTGACATCAACTGTTTAATCGCAACATGGGATTAAAAATACATCATCTGCATGACTGACATTTTGAGCCTGGACTCAATGACATTTTTAGTCTGGACTCAATGACATTTATAGTCTGGACCCAATGAAACTTCCAGTCTAGACTCAATGACATTTTGAATCTGGACTCAATTACATTTTGAGTGTGGACTCAGTGTCGTTTGTTTCGTCAGGTATTGATTAATGTGGTCATTATATATTTTTTACTACATTTCAACGTACAATCGACAGTATAATAGTATTTTTACACAGACACTCTTATTGGTTTCACTACCGGCGACTTTGTTACAAAAAAGCCAAGTTCAGGTCAAGTCAAGTTCGTTCGCTGTGTGGTGTCGGCCTAGAGAATAGCACCAACCCGAATTCTTCCCGCGGGTGTCGTAAAAGGCGACTAAAGGACACAAACCGGGGGGTGGGCAGCAGCGCCACTTGCAGTACAATTCCACCAAACTGCGGAACCCAACCCGCATGCCCAGCGTGGGGATTACGGCCATTACCCCGCAATGATGGCACAACCTTGCGCTATGGCGCTCATTGGGGGAGGGCTGTGTCCAGCAGTGGACTAATATAGCCTGAAGAAGATGAAGAAGTTCGTGTAGTTTAGTACCACGGTTTGTACCATTGGAATGAGAATAATTACTTGACTACCAATAGTGCCAATGAAATAACTATTAGGCACTAATATGACTCTTAAAGCACCGTTTGTGCCAAAGGGGCTACTATAACGTAAAGGATTGTTTAGATGACAATGATGTCTGGAATTAAAGTCAGTACAATTCATGAGTTCTATGTTTTATAATAATTATGTAAACTCTGTTAAATAAGTTAGAATATTTTCGGGGCTTAATCGCGTGTAGTAATTTATTGTTATTTCACCTCGACGTTTCGACGACGTTACAGTCATCGTGGTCACGAGAAGACTGATGGCTGGCCTCCGTTCGCATCTTCGGCTGATGAGGTTTCAGACTACCCTCATCAGCTATCACAAAGCACTATTAGGGTTGCGACACACTACACTGACAATGTCGGACGATAAGCCATGCGACTCTTTGATCCACTCGAACACATCTTAATGACCGGATCCCACGTTTGCGAAAGTTTGAAACCACATTCCCGATTAAAATTTTTGTGTTTCTTAATTTCAACCGCTTCACGCACAATTCGGCTATAATAATGGCGATCGTTGGAAAGTTCTCGTGACCACGATGACTGTAACGTCGTCGAAACGTCGAGGTAAAATAGCAATAAATTACTACGCGGTTAAGCCCTGAAAATATTCTAACTATGTGTACAAGTCGCGAAAGTTTAAAATCTGTTAAATAAGGACTAAAATGCTTAGAGATTTTTTGTCCATTTTTCTCCAAAATTATCTAGATTTTGAAATGGACACCTAGTTTGACTTGCAACGTTCTTAAAGCCGCAGTTTCTGTGCTACTGTGAGTAAAACCTTTTTCCTTCATTCACTTCATTGTAACAACTATGCATTTTGGAGTATCGCCATACCAAAATTGTTCTACAAATGGTCCTGAAATAGGAAAGCTGATGCGCTGTCGATTTTACTGTGAATATCAACGTAAACTAAAACGGCCTTACTGATAAAGGTCATGAGCTGTGTATACAGTCGCCATGCGAGGTCTGACAAACTGGTTATTCGTACTGTTATACCCTTGCCATGTAAGGGATAGTGCTTACTCCTCGCTAAATCATAAGTAGTTAGGTATTTGAACAACTCAGACACTCAGGTTTCCTCAGGATATTTTCCTTCACAGTTAACGAGTGGTATTGCTACTATAAATAAATAAACAAACAAACAAACAAACAAACAAACAAACAAACAAACAAACAAACAAACAAACAAACAAACAAAGAAACAAACAAACAAACAAACAAAGAAAGAAAGAAAGAAAGAAAGAAAGAAAGAAAGAAAGAAAGAAAGAAAGAAAGAAACAAACAAACAAACAAACAAACAAACAAACAAACAAACAAACAAATAAATAAATATTCATGGACATATTACACAGATCTCGTCAGCCCCATACTAAGTACAACTAAATGACTTGTGTTATAGCTGCTAACTCGACTATAGATTAAATACAATAAATACATAGATAAGACCCGAGACAAACTAGAAAAGTTCGTTTCCTAGTTTGACCCGGCCGGGGATCGAACCCGAGACCTTCGGTTATGCAGTCAGCGTGCCAAACCGCTGCGCCGCCGAGGTCCATTGCTACCATGGTCGTAACTTCACAAATGTACATAACTTAGAAAACAAAGTCATTGGTACATGCCCGCGCTGGGAATCGAATCTGGTTCTCTCGCTGTGTTCGTAAAATATCTAAACAAAATTGAGTTTCATTTTCAAAATGGCGTCGTTACATATTGAACGGGTCTAATCGCGATTGTTTATTAGGTTCAAAACACAGCAATCGCGATGAGACCCGTTTAATATATAACTATGTATGAACATCGCGAATCATTAAGAAATCCTATGGAGTCGTTAATTAATAAAATTCGCTTCCGTAAAGTGTTTTACGGAACATTGTATTTTATAGTTTATGTTAATGGTTTGAAAGCGTTTTTAAAGTGATTTTGTAGTTTTGTCGTAGTTGTTGTTAGTTACGTGTCGTTTGTCTTTTAACCTATTTCCTAGAACATACTTTTACATACTAAAAAACCTATTTAGAGGCTAAAAATTCCACCCATGCTGGGATTCGAACCCGCGACCTCTTGCTATCCGTGCCAGCGCTCTTCCAATTGAGCTAATGGGCGACTCACCGGCATCAGTGAAATTTCGAACCTCCCTACACCACTCTCTGTATTACGTACAGGCAGCGACATCTGGCTTAAGTAAATTGCATCACTTACAGCCCCGACTACCAACTTTGCAGTTAGGTTTTATATCGGAATGATATCACATGATTATACTGGTGGAATTTTTAGCCTCTAAATAGGTTTTTAAAATTGTCCTTAGCACGGGTAAGTGCATTAAAAATAAAAATAGTATAATATTTTTACATAGTTATATAATTATCAATCGGGTCTAATCGCCATTAATGTGCGTCGGCCCGCTGCGAAAAACAAAAAGTTACTAGAGGATAGACCACCTAACCTCACTATAATAATTGACTGTACTCGCCACTTCAGTCTACCCGTGACCACGGCCACTGCAACGCTGCCGAAACGTCAGGAATTAAGGCAAATATGTTTTACCTGATAAGTAATCGCGATCTAAGACCCGTTTAATAACTATAACTGTGTATGAGCATCGCGAGTTTTTACTGCAATTTTATGCATATTTCTTCAAAGCACTCATAACTTCTATCAAGCGTCTAATCATTCGTAGTTTCTGTCTGCTAGTAACATAGTATCGCTTAGCTAAGGTTTGAGGCACACAGGAAGTCGCGGGACAAGAGCACGGAAAAGACGCGTTCAGTACATTTTGTAAAAAAAGTCAATGAGGGATTTTCACAGAGGTCATAAAAAAAAAGTTCTTGAAACTGCGACAGATGGCTCTGATTAAATTTTTAATCTGTGAACGTTACATCATTCCGTCTAGACACATGTCTTCGTCATCATTCCGTTTCTCCTGTGGTCACGCGTATTTACTGTTGTTCTGTTTTCTTAGTGATTGTTACGACGACCTTGGCTATTCTTTCAGTCTCCTCTGTTCATGACAGATAACGATGACAGTGACGTATTAACACAGATAAATAAAAGGCTCTCAGCTGTAGTAAAAAAAACTACGTACGTAGACACCAACGCCATCTAGTAGCGAGATTGGAATCGTTTTTAGGAGCAGGCAGAAAATCGCTCATTGGAAAGGTGACGCGTATAGTCCGCACCCCCGCGCCACGACTTTTCTGTGTCTCAGGCCAAACAATACAGCTCATGATATTAGAGTCGAAATTCGAATTCCATTGGCTGCAGATTTTAAGCGCGAATCGATCAACCAATCGTCCTCTCGTGGCCTAGTCGAATCGAGTGATCGGAATCAATGACTTGAGTTAAGCCACAACAGGCGTTCTCAGGTGCAGGATGGGTGACCGACCCGTGACTGAAGCTAGTGGCATTTTTCCGAGCGCTTCCGTGCTTCGTAAGGCACGTTAAGCCGTTGGTGCCGGCTGTCATGTAATGGCAATCGTTAAGCTTGTCAGTGGGTTTTTGAGCGGCTTGACAACTTCTGGCAGTACGGCCCGCCACCGACTTACAATCCTCCACCAACCATTGATTCATTGATTCTAATCACTCGGTCCCACTAGGCCACGAGAGCTTCAAAACGCTTTTGTCGCCTCTAAAACAGAAAAACATGAGATGCGCGGTGTTGTTAGCGAAGCGACGATAGTCAAATAACTCCTCTTCACAACTCTTCGACTTAACCGGCAATTCCTTTTCCCTGTAGGACGAAATATTCTCCGAGGAGGACGAGGACCGGCTCGCCTTCGACGAGTCGCAGGCCGAGAAAACTGCCAACGGGGACGCCACAGAGAGAAAGGACCCCTACAAACCGTCCCTAGATATCCAGACCAGTCACCACCAAATACCGTCACTCTCATCACAGAGCCAACTTAAGCAAAATCTCTCCAAGCGCAGACTCTCCGGCGCTCGACCGCCCAAAGTGACCTACAGCTCAGCGTCTATGGCCGTGGATGGCGTCCCCGAGAACAGAAGACTAGGCTCTCAAGAGGGTTTCGGCCGGAAGCTAAGCTACACGGGCCCCAAGCGTAACTTTTCCACTTCCAGCTTCAATTACGTGTCGACGCCCTTCCACGGATCCACACTGTCTGCCTTCGAGAGGCCAAACGAGTTCGCGTCCCAATTTTCGCTCAAATCCATCTCTGAGAGCGTAACTGACGTCGCTTACTGCTGCTTCTGCTGCAAGAAGAGGCCCAGCGATAGGGAGCCGAACAAATTCTTCGACGTGACTTTACTAACCGACCCCGCTTACCTGGTGATTTTAATCTCGAGCAGTACCGTTGCGATCTCTTGTACTAACTTCATAATCCTCCTGCCATCACACGCCCAAAACATCGGCTTCGATAAAGCAAGAGGCGCCTACCTTTTAAGCACAGTGGCGGCGCTAGATCTGGTCGGCAGAATTGGAGGTTCAGCGTTATGCGACTTGAATCTCATACCGAAAAGCTTCTATTTCGTCGGTGGACTCCTGTTCTCCGGCATAGCGTTGGTGATCATACCATTCTTGAAGTCGTACGTAATTCTGAGTGTAGCTTGCGCGTTTTTTGGCCTAGCGTCCGGCATTAATAACGCCGTGACCACACTAGTCATGGCCGAGTTTTTGGGCGTTGAAAGACTTATGTCGACTTATGGGATAAGTCTTTTTGTGAACGGCCTGCTTCAGCTGGTGGGGCCGCCGCTATGTGGTATCTGGTTTGAGGCGGACAGGAACTTTGTGCATATGTTTGTGACGTTCGGGTTCATATTTATCGGCGGAGCGGCGCTGTGGCTGTTCATGCCGTTCATTAATAAGAGGAAGAAAGAGAAGGCACGTCTGGAGTCCGAAAAGACTGCGAAGAAGGTTAGGGTGTGAAATGCGTTACAGAACAATCACTAACGTCCACATTCTAAGACATTCCTCGAAGTTTTCCTCCACTCCACTCTTGCTCAACCGAGGAAAACAGTATTCTAAAGTTTCTCACTCGAGTCGGGGAATCAACTGTCAAAGCTAAAGCACCTCGGGACCTACCTTAAAGTCTCCTCGAGAAAGACAAACTTCTGCCTGTCAAACCTTAGCAATGACATCGCCATTGCCAATATAAAAACAAAATTCTCACTCGAGCTAAAGCACAGATTATATTGATTGTACTCACTCGAGTACAGTCCAAATAATGACTGGTAATTTTAAAAACTTATTTAGAGGCAAAAAATTCCACCCATGCCGGGGCTCGAACCCGCGACCTCTGGCTATCCGTGCCAGCGCTCATCCAACTGAGCTAATGGGCGACTCACCGGCATCAGTGAAGTTTCGAAACTCTTTACAATATTCTCTGTATTACGTACAGACTGGTAATACTAACTCAAAGAAATGCCTCCACTTCTCCTCGAGTCCACCTCCGTTGAGTATTGAGTCGAGGAGACTTTGAGGAACGTTTTGGAATACCGGTGTTACTTACACCGCTGGCTCAGCCACCCGAAGTGGGTCCTGCGTGATCTCTTTTCAGTCATCCGCCTGGAGCTCACGCAGGACCTTGGGCATTTCGTCCTTCCAGCGATATCTGAGGCGGCCAACCGGTCTTTAGCCGATTGGACGCCCCAGGTATGCCTTCTTCACCGCACGATCCTTACCCATCATTTTAAGTGGCCGAGCCAGCGGAGTCGGTGGCTTTTGGTTTCCCAGATGATTTTAAAAACCTATTTAGACGCTAAAAATTCCACCCATGCCGGTATTCGAACCCACGACCTCTGGCTATCCGTGCCAGCGCTCTTCCAACTGAGCTAATGGGCGACTCACCGGCATCAGTGAAATTTCGAACCTCTACAATATTCTCTGTAATACGTATTTTTAGCCTCTAAATAGGTTTTTGAAATTGTCCTTAGCACGGGTTAGTGCATTGAAAAGAATATAATTCCCAGATGATGTTGGGTTCGAAAATCAGATCTTCGATTTCCTGGTTCTCTTTCTTTTTAAGCCGTGTCAGAGGCCTTATGAGCGGCTTGATAACTTCTGACAGTAAGGCCCGCCACTGTCTTACAGTCCAACACCAACCCGGTCTTGGCCCCCGTGGTGCATTTTGGCCTAACCTTCCTGCGATGCAGGAAGAGACCCGTGCCCCAGCAGTGAGGACACAAGGGTTGTTATCGAAGAGGGGATTTTTAGTACTTTTATCAACCATGTTGTCTCCTCGCTATTGGTCTAAAAAAGACTCGACGAGGTTTTGATACTCTACCTATTCCCTCTGGTGAGGTTAGTTAAAATGGCCAGCCTTAGTTTTAGTGTTGCCAAATTAGAAAAATATAATTTAATTAAATTGTAATAATTATGTCCAAATCACGTAATGCGTAAGTGCGTGGATATTTATATCTGAGAATTGAAAATAATTGTTTTGTTAACAAATGTTCAATAATAATTGTTTATTCCAATGTTTTCACGCTAAATGCGTGAAAATATTGGAATCTTGGAATCAACATTTTTTTAAATTAAATTACAGAAAAAAATTTTGGACGGCACAAAGGTTAAGAAATCAATATGATTTGTTACTTTGTCAATTTTTTTTATTAAATAAGAAATGTATTGAATGAAATAGTTTAAAAACACATTTTTCGCTACTATTTTAAAAGCTTTACAAATTTATTCATAAAAAGTCACTAAATCACTCTTAAGACAGATTTCAAGCCGATGTATGATAGGAATTCCTCTCATAAACCGAGTTTAACATTGTCTTAATAGTGAATAGACTTTCTATACATAAGACTTATTATTTTAAGGGATTTAGTTAAAATTTATTAATTGTTTATATTACCTGGTATGCGTTTTTGTGGTCAGATAAAGGTACAAATTGTAAAGTTACCTTCGTATTTTTAGTATACTTCGATGTATCAGAGTATATTATTATCTGACGTAGGAAGACCTTTTTTATAGATTGGACGATCACAGTCAGTTTAAAAACAAATTTACAAAAGTGGTAATAGCCACAGTCCACTGTGATTCATTTAAAAATAAATTTACAAAATTGGTTATAGCCACAGTCCACTGTGATTAATTTAACAATATATTTACAAAATTGGTAATAGCCACAGTCCACTGTGATTCATTTAAAAATAAATTTACAAAATTGGTTATAGCCACAGTCCACTGTGATTAATTTAACAATATATTTACAAAATTGGTAATAGCCACAGTCCACTGTGATTCATTTAAAAATAAATTTACAAAATTGGTTATAGCCACAGTCCACTGTGATTAATTTAAAAATATATTTACAAAATTGGTAATAGCCACAGTCCACTGTGATTGCCTCGTGTGACGGCCTCTGTGGCGCAGCGGTAACGCATCTGCCTACCAAGCAAGAGGTCCCGGGTTCGAGCCCCGGCTGGGAAAAAAACCCCAGGTCTTGGATGTTTACATGTTTGTGATGTCGTTGTTTCTGGTTCCCACGGCACAGGGTATCCTAGTGTGGGGCCAGAAGCAATGTATGTGCCTGTATGTAAATGTTATGTTATGTTAAATGTTATTCATTTAAAAATATATTTACAAAATTGGTAATAGCCACAGTCCACTGTGATTCATTTAAAAATTAATTTACAAAATTGGTTATAGCCACAGTCCACTGTGATTCATTTAAAAATATATTTACAAAATTGGTAATAGCCACAGTCCACTGTGATTAATTTAAAAATTAATTTACAAAATTGGTAATAGCCACAGTCCACTGTGATTCATTTAAAAATATATTTACAAAATTGGTAATAGCCACAGTCCACTGTGATTCATTTAAAAATTAATTTACAAAATTGGTAATAGCCACAGTCCACTGTGATTCATTTAAAAATATATTTACAAAATTGGTAATAGCCACAGTCCACTGTGATTCATTTAAAAACAAATACAAAATTGGTAATAGCCACAGTCCACTGTGATTCATTTAAAAATAAATTTACAAAATTGGTAATAGCCACAGTCCACTGTGATTCATTTAAAAATAAATTTACAAAATTGGTAATAGCCACAGTCCACTGTGATTCCTTTAAAAATATATTTACAAAATTGGTAATAGCCACAGTCCACTGTGATTCATTTAAAAATAAATTTACAAAATTGGTAATAGCCATCTATGAATTGCTTCGGTTCTGAAAACGTCTCATTTCTGTTACATATCTACTTGAGTTTATGGGAGGTTAAAGACGAATTCCCACACGTACAAGCTAATTCAATTCAGGATCAGACAATTTTTCATTGCGATCAGGGGGGCGATTCTCGCCCATGCAAATTAAAAGCGTAGACGCAATATCTTCATAGTCATAGACATTTGTCGTATAAAAATAAGATAAGACACGGTCTGTTAGCTTTTAGAATATAAAGCACACGAGTGTAATACTACTTCCTGCTCTGTATAAAACTTTTGTTTACTATTTTGAAAAGTTATGTGAAATTAAGTGTCACATAGTTCCGATATTTCTATTACACGAATATATCCGATTCTATCCGATAGTAGCCGAGGTACGAGTATATTCTAAAAGCTTACAGATTGTAACTCGAAAGAGTTATTAGATATTTATTTTCTCATTCGAATTCTATCTAGCATGGCGTTCAGAATACAAATTTTGGCTGTCTCTCGACTTTTTACGTAGTATTCCAAGTCTTAGAGTCGTATACGACTTATTTGCTAATTAAGTGAGAATTGGCTCCAAGGTAGTAGTTATACAAAAATGATATAGGGCCGTTCCCTGAATAGGGACTTTCACTACACGCTTTTAACCGAAAAATTCGAGGAGTCAGCACTACAGTTACGCATTTACTTAGCAAAATGCGCAACTCAGAAATTGGCCCCTAGAGCCGGTTTCTGAATTAAGTAAAACTTAAGTAACGTTCTGTCACCACGCTCTTTGCTGAGAAATTCGAAGAGACAGCAGTACAGTTAAGTATTTACTTAGCGAAATGCTCAATTCAGAAATTGGCCTCGAGAGCCGGTTTATGAATTAAGTAAAACTTAAGTAACGTTCTGTCACCACACTCTCTGCTGAGAAATTCGAAGAAACAACACTACAGTTAAGTATTTACTTAGCGAAATGCTTAATTCAGAAATTGGCCCCTAGAGCCGGTTTCTGGATTAAGTAAAACTTAAGTAACGTTCTGTCACGCTCTTTGCTGAGCAATTCGAAGAGACAGCACTACAGTTGAGTATTTACTTAGCGAAATTCTCAATTCAGAAACTGGCCCTAATTTCTGACCACAAATTAATTTTAAAAATATTGCACTGTTTGGGACATTACATAACATAACATAACATGTACATACAAGCACATACATTGCTTCTGACCCCACACTAGGATACCCTGTGTCGTGGGAACCAGAAACAACGACATCACAAACATGTAAACATCCAAGACCTGGGCTTTTTTTTTGTTCCCAGCCGGAATTCGAACCCAAGACCTCTTGCATGGTAGGCAGACGCGCTACCGCTACGCCACAGAGGTCGTCATTAAAATATAATTTCCTGTCCAATTTGTGTATCAAGCTCAGTAGTTGGTAAATAGTATATTATATTAAAGTTATTTTATTAAATAACTATTCCTTGGGGTGGACAGATCACACAAAAATGCGTTTAGATATATTTTCTTGTTAATTAATCATATTATAATCATTGTCAATAATGTTTGAACTTTTTGAGGTTATTGTATTTTCTAAGGTTAACACAAGCACTAGACATAATTAAAACTGTTTTATACGGATTTATGCTCGGTTATTACATTTTTACAATTTTCCGACGTTGTTCCGACAATTTTCCCCGGACCAGTCATCCAGGACCACAGCACCTGAAAAAGTGCCGAAACGTCGGAAAATTGTAAAAATGTAATAAACGAGCATAAATCCGTATAAAAACAGTTTTAATTTTTGAGGTTAGTCACGACTATACAATGTTAATTTTTTTTAGAATAGCTAAAATGGTCGCATGCGCAGATTGATATATTTTATAATTTACCTAGATATTTAAATTATTGTTATATTTATATTTTTTAGAACTATGCATGATTGAGTAAGATATGAAACGATAAATTCCTTGGCCCATTCCTAGACAATAAGAATTTTATTTAAACAATTAAGGAAATAATTGTATTTAAACTGATTTTATATTTAAATATATCGAATTCAAAGACTTGTATTTAACAATAGATTTTGAAATACATTCCCGTTCTAATTATGAACATTTGTGAGTTTTATTGAAAAATTGTACACCTCCATATATTAGGTATAGATCACAATAAAGTGAAGTAAAAAATAGCCAAGAAGCCTGCTGAAGAAGCAGACTGCAGAGCATAAACTACTAAGCTAGCGGGACCAACCTCAATACAGTACTACACATCATGAAAGTCCCTTCGGGAATCTTCGTTCGCGCAGACAAGGAAGAAGTGTACCGAAAGTACCCGAAGCTATAAGTACATTCAACATGATCTTTAACCGATACGGTTAAGGTGCAGAATTGATTGCCGCAGTAGCGCTACCTATTTCGCTCACGCTAATATTGCCAAACTAATAGTCACCTGCATCGATGACGTTGAATCAACCAATAGCAACAAAGGCGCGCGGCCTGCCATAAAATGAAACTATCTAATTGGTCGATCAACTTGCCGCACATCCAAAATTTGGTCATCTGCGCAGGTACATCCGCGAGACTTATTTCTTGTGTAGCACTGTACCTTGCAATGAATTAATTAACATAACATTTACATACAGGCACATACATTGCTTCTGGTCCCACTAGGATACCCTGTGTCGTGGGAACCAGAAATGGCGACATCAGAAACATGTAAACATCCAGCACCTGGGATTTTTTTTGCACCCAGCCGGGGTTCGAAGCCGAGACCTCTCGCATAGTTGACAGATGCACTACCGCTGCACCGTAGAGGCCGTCAATAGATCTATTGTTGATAAGTAGATAGAACATAGAATACTCTTTATTTTACACACAATTACAGTAAAAGAAATTATACAAAAATATAGTACAGGATTTACGAGCTTGGGTCCAGCAATTGATGTTCAGCGGTCAAGTTCTGGGTTATAGGGGGGCACGGTATAGTGCCCCCGCCAAGTCGAGCGCGAAGCAAACGAAGAATCCTTTACTGGAACCATTTCGCCGCATTTTCAGGCCCCTATTTGGGAACCTCTGGATAAGACCAGAACACAAAAATTTTCGTCATCCAGTACGCTATAATCACGTACTTAAAATCCAAAATTTCAAGGCTGTAGGTCATTTAGTTCCGAAGTTAAGTGACGGCAAAGTTTCGCATTTACGACACTCACTCACTGATGATCATCAAAATAGAAATGATACTTCCCATGAACTCAGAGAGCTGAAATTTAGTACAAAATTAGGGTTTAATGGCCAGATAAAGGGAAAACTATAAAAACTAGGAAAATCGAAGACCTTGAGTACCTGGTGACCCTGATAGAACACACAACACAAGAGCCCAACCAAACTGTTAGAAGATTATTCTTTTAATATTTCGCTCAAAATTGGTCAAAATATAATGCTTTGGACTAAGAGTGTGACACACGTCGCTAGATGGCGCTGGCTGTATTTTAAAACGCGCTTACGTATTGTTTATTCGATAACCTTATATAGCGAAGTGGCCGCGTTACAGTTCTTTACGACATTCTTGTACTGCCCTTGATTGGGGGTAGGGGGGGGGGGGGGGTGATTGATTTATTTTATTTTTTATCAATATGCCCACGTTTCTACAAAGAGTAGTGAAATCCCACCAAAAACATCTTGTAAAAACTAGCCAAGTCTCGATGAAGCTGCTCGTTTATCTCCAGAAAGTAATGAAATCTATACTATTTTTATTTTTAATGCACTAACCCGTGCTAAGGAAATTGCTAATGAAATCTAGACAAAGTCGCGCCAAGTCTTAAGGTTCCTTTCTGCGATTTCTTTATTATTATACTTAATTTTGTGTGACTTGGCCGTATGTACTGGAAATATTTTTTATACTGTTGGTTTCAGGCTCTCCTATACATAAGTATTATTGAAATACGCAGCTTTACCAAGCCTACGATTAACTGGTTACTCAATCAATGTTTTCCAAGTGGCAATTTTCCATCGTCAATGGGTAGCAATTCTGGCAACAGATTGGTGCAATGGTGTCATGGAGCACCTGGTTTGGTACCCTTGTGTACCCTTCAACGGCCAATTCACACAACATTAACTATAATAATAACAGATCGCAGTAAGGAACCTTAGACGTATTTTTATAGATTTCATTACTTTTTAGTGATAAACGAGCAGCTCCATCGAGACTTGGCTAGTTTTTACAGAATGTTTTTTTTGGGTTCCTATTACAATTTATGATTAGAGAACGTGGTGGACTGAAAGAGAATATAGTGACTAAATTGAGAATAATGTTGCGTTAGTTTGGGCATGTGGAGAGGATGAAGGAAGGAAAATTGACAAAACAAAAATATGTTGCGAATGTGAGTAGAAGGGCCGGTAAAGGCCAGGCGGACACACGTCGGCCAAATAAGGGAAATAAAAAGTGCCCGGAACCGGCGTGCGTGCATGCAACGACTTATGAACGGTGATGAAGCGAAGGTGATCTGTCAGGATCGTGGCAAGTGACAGTCCCTGGTCTCTGCCTACCCCTCTGAGATACAGGCGTGAGGTTGCGGTATGTTTATACCTAGTATCAATACTATCTTCTTGTTCGTGTGGCGTCTGCTATCGGAGGTTGGAAACCAATTCCGCTATCTTGCTTTTCGCGGTTGCCAATGCAAACAAAGAACTGGTACTCCGCTGAAAACACTATCGTTGGTTGTGTAGCCATATCTTTGGTCACCCAGGTCTCCGCTCTGGAATCTTTCCTAAGACGGAGTTTACACGTTCAGTCTGGCGTCAGTTCAGTCCGTGACTTGGATCAAGCTCGGATTGAAGCCAGACTGATGAAGCATCAATCCGTCAGTCTGCTCCATCAGTCCACTGAATAGACAGTCAGTCTGCCGTCAGTCTAACCAGACTGATTAAATTGACTGACACCGGACTGAACGTGTAAACTTCGTCTAAGAATTAATAGTATGATGGCTACCAATATTTTCGAAGTTCATTGAAAAACACACATTCAAAACCTGAACTCTTTTCCAGCTCGATGCGTTCAACGAAGACACGGTCTGCGACATCGAAGACCACGCTCACCCGAAACTGCTCCTGACTTCGGAAAACAACACGCCGACTCCAGACAAACACAACGGTTCCCCACCAGTCTTCCAGAACGACGAAAAGTCTGACAGCATGGCGCGCTCCGCCAGCGCTGCGTTAGTCTCATCTGTCAAGCTGACAGAAGAAAGGGTGCGAAAAACGTCCACGCCCGCCTCTTCGAAACATAACCTGCAACACATATCGAGTAAAATATCCAATCATTTGCCTAGCAACCCGAGCCTGGCTTTGGAGTCCGTTCCCGAAGGTAAAACTTCCCGAGTGAATTCGATTGAAGGGTTCGGAAAGAAATTGGGACCGCCGAAGACTCCCAAGCGCAGTCCGTCAACTTCCAGCTTCCAGTACATGTCGACGCCTTTTCACGGTTCCACGTTGTCTGCCTTTGAGAAACCCAGCGAATTCGCTTCCCAATTCTCTCTGAAATCTGTGACAGACAGCCTGGCTCCTATAAGCTACTGCTGCGGTTGCAGGAAACGATCCAAGGAGGAGGCGGCTCACAAGGAGCCGAGTAAATACTTCGACATAAACCTCCTTAAGGACCCGATTTATCTAGTGATCCTAATATCTAACTGCACGTGCGCAATTTCCTACACGAACTTCATTATTTTAGTACCCTCCTACGCGAAGGAAATGGGCTTTGACAAGTCCCTGGGGGCTTATTTGCTGTCAATAATATCAGCCTTAGATTTGGTGGGCAGGATCGGAGGCTCGGCGCTCTCAGACGTAGTTGTCACACCAAAGCGTTACTTCTTCATTTCTGGTCTACTGCTTTCTGGCATCAGTTTGGCTGCCATACCCTTAGTGAAGAGCTATTCGGCTATCAGCGCGTTTTGCTCTGTGTTTGGCCTAGCGTCAGGGGTCAACGTGGGCGTCACGGCGTTAGTGATGACCGAGATGTTGGGCACAGAAAGGCTGATGTCTTCCTATGGGATCAGTCTGTTCGTGAACGGCATTCTGCAGCTAATCGGCCCGCCTATATGTGGGTTTTGGTTCGAGAGGGAAAAGTCCTACAAGTCTCTGTTCGTGACTCTGGGTTTTGTATTGATATTCGGGGCCGCACTCTGGGGACTGGTTCCGATTATAAATAGGAGGAGGGAGCGGGCGCGGAAAAGGAAAGGTGTAGATATTAAGGCGTAGTATATGTTTAATATACACCGCGCTAGGATGCCTTTGAGGTAACCAAAGGTATCGTTTGAGGTAAGGTTTGGGGTACCTGTTCGCAGTGTCTTGTAGGTAGGTTTGAATAGGTCAGGTTGTTGCTAGTTAGTTTCTTCTGTTTTGAATAGTTTATCGGATAGGCGTTTCCTGCATTGAATCGGTAACGTTTATTTAACGATTTACTTAATATGAGTGACTTAAAATTAATTTCAAAATGGGTACAAATGAAATTGCAATTATTATACACATCTTAATCTTATCTGCCGGTCAGTGACTTTTTTCCAACAGATTTACTTAATTGCTTTACTTAAAATTTATTTCAAAATGCACGTCTTGATCTTACCTGCCGGTCAGTGACTTGTTTCCCACAGATTTACTTAATTTAAGTTATATAAAATTTATTACAAAATGGGTTCACATGGAATTATTATCTGCCGGTCAGTGACTTGTTTCCAACAGATTTACGTAATTTAACTTACTTAAAATTAATTTCAAAATGGGTTCACATGGAATTTCTATCTGCCAGTCTGGGTCTTGTTTGCAACAGATTTACTTAATGTATGTTACTTAAAATTTATTTCAAAATAGGTTTACAGTCTATTTATTCTTACTTGTCCAATTTAGTAAACAAGATTCTACCCTGTAACTTTTCTGTAACTTTTCAGTCCAAAACTGCCATATTTCCATAAATGTAACGTAATGTAATGTAAGTAACTTGGAACACTCTTTTAGATAAAACGCTGCCAATTTTATAAACATAGTTCATGAATTTGCGAGAAAATGTCTAGTTTAGGCATCTGATCTCAATTTTAAGGTTAGAATCTTGTTTACTAAATTGGACAAGTAAGAATAAATAGACTGTACATGAAATTGCAATGAAATACACATATAGATCTTGTCTGCCGGTCAGTGACTTGTTTCCAACAGATTTACCTAATTTAAGTTACTTAAAATTTATTTTATAATTGCTCACAATGCAAGGTGTGTCCGAAAAGTAAGTACCGAAGCGCCAGCATCTGAATTGACAATTTGGCTATATTTTTCCTATTCGCTATAAATAAATATTTAACTGTAATGCTGTCTCTTCGAATTTCTCAGAAAAGAGCGTGACAGAGCGTTCCTTAAGTATTTACTCGACGGCCCTTAGTAAGCAAAAGTATTTTTTTTAATAGGTAGTACCGTGGTTGGCGTTTTAAAAAAAAGTCTTGAAAAATAACATTAACATTTACATACAGGCACATGCATTGCTTCTGGCCCCACACTAGGATACCCTGTGTCGTGGGAACCAGAAACAACGACATCACAAACATGTAAACATCCAAAACCTGGGTTTTTTTAAGTCCCCAACCAGGGGATGACATATATGCCTGGAAAATAAAAACTCATTTTTAATATTTAAAAACCTATTTAGATGCTAAAAATTTCACCCATGCCGGGATTCGAACCCGCAACCTCTGGCTATCCGTACCAGCGCTCTACCAATTGAGCTCAAATACTCAAATACTCAATTGGTAGAGCGCTGGTACGGATAGCCAGAGGTTGCGGGTTCGAATCCCGGCATGGGTGAAATTTTTAGCCTCTAAATAGGTTTTTAAATTTGTTCCTTAGCACAGGTTAGTGCATTAAAAATAAAAATAGTGTAATCATTTTTAATATTCAAATCTTAGCATAAAAGGATGTCTCCTGAAAATTGTTTTACACCGTATTTAAAACACTTTTGCTTTGTATAAATACAGTGTTTAAAACTTTTAAGAGCCTCCATTCAGTAACGCTAGCGCTACCAACGGAAAACAATGGTAGACTATGGAATAAAACGATCGATAGGAACGGCGTCGAGGTTAAAATGGGTCATATCACCGAGTCGTACACTCCACTAACTTTTCACTTTGAGTGAAATAGTTTTTTTTACGTAGGTTTAATGTGTCATTCAAAACGGTTATGAGCAAGGAACGTACAGTGCGTTCACATTAACTTGACGCGTGAGAGAATTGGTAACAAGGACATAATATGTGAATTTGCTTTTGGACCTAATCGGAAGATGGTAAAACAAGCCCTCAATCCTTTTATTTTCCCCAAGTAATGGGAATGATTTCTTATTAACATGGTAACAGTAAATATCTCAGTGCTACCAATTCTCTCACGCGTCAAGTTAATGTGAACGCACTTTGAAAAAATTGCGAATTTGGCGGCAATTTTTTTTTTAACTCAATACAGATACTAACTTTGACAGCCGGATGGCTTCCATGGAATTCCCGATTTAAAACAGAAGTTTTGCCTCTCGCTCTGGCACGTTTTGAGTAATAGGGACGGAGATAAGGAGGATTTCACGTTACGGAATGAGTAAAGAAAAAGTTCAGTAATTTAGGACAGACTTTTTGTAAGATGAGTGGCTGAAATATAAGATAATCCTTTGTCAAACATGTGTTTATCGAATTATTTTCTTACAGTCGGTCTTATTAATACACGGTTCCTTAAAACACTCTTCAGAGGCGGTTAAAACAATCTCTGGTAACGGGTAAGACGCAATTACGGGTGACACAAAATATTCATTATATTAGCCTGTAGGTATTATACAAAAATTAAATGTATTTTCTCCAAAGAAAATATAAATAAATTAAAATTATGTTATATACCGGCTCCTACACTGTGTATAAGCAGCGTTAGTTAGAATTATTTTCTGTCAATAAACTAATTTTTAAAACTGCCCCTAAGGAGAACCACTGCAAGAATTATTTTCTGTCAATAAACTTTTTTGATTTTTATATACCCCTGAGGAGAACCACTGTAAGAATAATTTTCTGTCAATAAACTTATTTTTAAAAGAATTTTAATCTGTCAATAAACTTTATTTTATTTTTTAAGCTGCCCCTAAGAAGAATCACTGTAAGATTTTATTTGGGACAATATTTGTCTGTCTATAAACTTATTTTTATTTGTAAAACTGCCTCTGAGTAGTGATTTAGGGGAATCGTGTTTTTCTTAGCTTAAGGGTTATGGGATCTTCTTAATTTGGCTTAAGCATTTTTTATTACTATTAGCCATACTTGTTATCCGAGTAGATATATTTTTTTATTTTTAAATCCTATAGCATTAACAGAGGTATGGGCCCGATATCGGTTTGGTCATACCACCACTGGAGGACAAAGCAACTAAGTTGTTCCCAATGTCCACCAGTAAAGTGAACGTTTATTTCTCACCATAAAGAGCAACATTCAGGCGGTGTATCAGAAGCGCCCGTGGCCTAGGCGAACCGAGTGATTGGAATCAATCACTTGGTTAAGCAACAACAGGCGCGGTCAGGTACGGGATGGGTGAGCGTCCCGTGACTACCGCTAGTGCCATTTTTCCGAGCGCTTCCGTGCTTCGCAGGGCACGTTAAGCCGTTGGTGCCGGCTGTCATATAATGGCAGTCGTATAGCAGTCTTAGTAAGGCCCGCCACTGTCTTACAATCCTCCACCAACCCGGACTTGGCACCCGAGGTGGAGTATGGCCTAACCTTCCTGCGATGCAGGAAGAGACCCGTGCCCCAGAAGTGGGGACATACAAGGGTTGATAACGAATTATAAGCCTTGAGGGCTTTACAAAATCACTTAAAGGCTAATGGTACAATTATCAATTCAACTAATTGCCAAACTAGGTGGTCCTGCATATTGACAATTAGTTTGTTTTGTACTTAATGTAGGTACAGATCATTTTCAGACATTATCAATTTAAGTATTGTGCGTCTCAAGTATACGGATGCATTGGTGAATATGGTTAGTTGTTACTTAATTGTATATGAATGTGTGTGTGTGTGTGTATGTGAATATGTAAGATTAAGTGTTATGTGTAGTGGTGGTGGTCAACGGGAGGAATTTGGTTGAGTTGGCCGCCACTGCTGGGCATCGCATCTCTTTGTACGTAACTTTTTGTTGTTATGTATTTTGGACAAATGGGAACAAAGGAAGCGAACACGCAATAGATGTTCGGCAGACTACTTTCGAGACGAACGGATATGGTCCGGCCCGCACGAAGTTCGATCGTCTGTTTATTCTATTATTATGCCTAGGTAGGATTCGTTATCAC
Organism: Yponomeuta sedellus; assembly: GCA_934045075.1. NCBI lineage: Eukaryota > Metazoa > Arthropoda > Insecta > Lepidoptera > Yponomeutidae > Yponomeuta > Yponomeuta sedellus. The sequence continues at coordinate 1,853,668 of OW203750.1, read as the reverse complement.
CCCTTGTATGTCCCCACTGCTGGGGCACGGGTCTCTTCCTGCATCGCAGGAAGGTTAGGCCATACTCCACCACGGGGCCTTACTGTCAGAAGTTGTCAAGCCGCCCAAGGCCTCTGACATGGCTTAACGACTGCCATTACATGACAGCCGGCACCAACGGCTTGCGAAGCATGGAAGCGCTCGGAAAAATGCCACTAGCGGTAGTCACGGGACGGTCACCCATCCTGCACCTGACCGCGCCTGTTGGTGCTTATTAACTCAAGTGATTGATTACAATCACTCGGTTCGTCTAGGTCACGAGCGCTTCCCTAGGCCAAGAGCGCATCGGGCGGTAGGATTACGTTTCTGATAAATTCGATTGATTCTTAGTTAGATTAGGTTACAGGTTGCGTTCCATCTGACTCTTGTACCTCCTAGAGGAAGAATGAGTTTATAAGCCCTCTCCCTTCTGAGCAGATTAAAAAAAATTAAGAGATCGTTTATGCGTCCGTATATTTTTTCGAGTAAGTATGTTCAGTGAATTCTTTGCTCTCCAGCGTGTTAAAACAGGTAAAAAACAATTACATACATAGCCTATTATGTATGCAATTGTTTGTTGCTTGTCTAGAACGTCACCCAAAGCATACCTACACACACGTAAGCTGAGCTTGGTTTGGAAGGTTAACTTAAACTAAACATAAGATTGGTTTAATTTATCGACAGTGAAGGAGCGGTCTTTTTTTTATATATAGAAACGCCAAGTTTATGTAACGAGTATTTAAACGACACATTCGACACAATAGGTACCTAGATGACCTCGGGAAGTTCGTACCACTACCACCTACATTTTTTTTTCTTATCATTGAAACTTTTCGTAGACTTCACAGAATATTTAAAACAATATATCACAGAACAAAGCAATATAATTTTTTTTAATTATGTATGGCTTCACCGGTTTTTTTTTTGGTTGGTAAGAATATATTAAGGAGGTTTGAGAATAGGCGAAACATCGTTTGTGGGGTCAGCTAGTTTTTATATATTTATTATATTGAGATTCAGAATGTGATTACCACACATACTCGTTGCTAGGAATTCCTTTTATTATCTAGTTGTAGATAGGGAGTGAACTAACAAGAAACGCTTACTTACCTAAATGTCAATTTAACGAACAAAATAAAATGCAGTGGCTAACAAAATCCCCATACACTCTGAAAGTATTTAAAAAAAAGTTTTTATGTTCGGGAGACTGGCCAGTTTTAATGTACTTTTGAAAATATGCGTATTTATGAGTAAAAATAGGAACGTTCCAATTTCAATATTTTTCTCCACAATTTTGCGAGCCAATTTTAAGTCGTGTTTCTCTTGTAGCCATGCAACGTAGCTGTTACGGAATGGTCTGTGTAAAATAAGAAAACTAAAAAAGAAAACGGTAACGGCCAATAATGGCATTGCGAATGTTACAGAATGATTGACATGAGAGAGAAAAGTCAATTAAACGAAAAATATACAAAATCCTAAATCCAATGAGTCTTCAGGAGTATAGCACGAAACTGATTTTTTTTTATATTACGATTGCTAAGCTTTCGTTACAGTAATTAATGTTTCTTCTTCTTAAGGCTATATTCCCAGGACAGGCATAGCCTAGTGTGGGGGTCTGTACCTATATGATGTACTTTTTTATACGGCAATAAACGTTTTTCTTTTCTGTAGTCCACTACTGGACATATCCCTCCCCTAATGAGCGCCATAGCGCCCTTTCTTCAGCTTGCAATCAGCTCGCTTAAGCAATTAATGTTTATATTCTTTTTAATGCACTAACCCGTGCTAAGGACAATTTTAAAAAACCTATTTAAAGGCTAAAAAATCCACCCATGCCGGCACTCTAATCCGCGACCTCTTGCTAACCGTGCCAAAAAAGTAATTGTGCGTATTGATTGAAAAGCAGATGGACCCTTAATTTTTGGATGTTTATGGGGATTTTGTAACACCCTGCATAACTCTGTGCCATTTTTTACCTATTTATACGTAGAGTAATAATGTGTAAATCTTTATTCAATCGCTATGTATAGGACGGTTTTCGCAGAAACATTCCAATCCACAATAGATTTAATACGTCTGAACAAAACGTGGATAAAACAATATTATATATTCCTTAAAAAGGTTTTTTTATAGTTACTTAATGTGGGTTGGAATGTTTCTGCGTAACACGGTAAATTTTTCAAAGGTTTTGGACTTCATTTAAAACTAAGGTTCAATTTAAGGTAGAACTAGCTTAACAGCTTATTCCATGCCAGGTAAGATTATTGGGAATGAGGAATATTGAAATAGTTTAAGCACTTGACGTTAATAAGATCACATTGAAAACGCGCTGTACTGTCAAACTAAATAGTGATGAATCGTATTGTGAAATATTTGCCTTACGAAATCGAGGGCACCAAATGAGAGAGTTTCAAAGCCACCTTCCCACAAAATCCCAAAGATGGCGCTGTCCATCGACTTCAAAAAACTGTGTGGGGATTTACATCTTCTTCTTCTTCAGGCTTTATTAGTTAGTCCACTGCCTGCTGGACATAGCCCTCCCCTAATGAGCGCAAGGTTGTGCCATCATTGGGGGGCATCAAACTTTAATCTGTGACAAACTGATGTGTTCGTAAGTGGTTGGTTGCTTGTTGTTATTGTCCGTTGAAATAGAAAGAAAATATCAAACACAAAATACGGCGATTTCCGTTCAACTGGACTCTGATACGGACTGAACTGGACTGTACGCGTTACGAAGTTTTTTTTTTACCAACTCATCGAGAAACGGGTGGTGTTTGTGTGTTGTATGAAAGCTATTAAGTTAGAAGGGCTGGTAATAAAAGTAAAGTATCCATGAATATGTTCATTATATTTTAAGGACACCTTTGCATTGACTCCGACATCGGAGTCCAGTCTTAGCCAAGCCTTCAATGTAGTAAGTAGATATCAGTGTTCAAGAAGTCGATGCCAGGTTACATACGAGAGCTACTTTTAAAAAGCCAACACGCAGAGAACAAATACGAAATATTCCAGAGAAATAGAGTAGGTATAGAATGAATGAACCGAATGAACTAATGACACGACGACCACGACATGACACATTAGTTTTTTTAATGTAGTAAGATGATTTTAGGCAAGCAACATAGCCCCATGTAGCCAAGAATAAGTCTATAGACAGCGCCATCTTTGGGATTTTGTGAAAAGGTGGGTCTGAAACTCTCTCATTGAATCTGCAAAAATTCTTAAGTCGAAGTTTTATTTCCGAGTTGCGACTTTATGAACGTTTCAAAGTAAATATAGGTGATTTTATTCTTTTTAGTGCACTAATCCGTGCATTAAAAAGAATATCCTACCACAGAGAGTATTGTAAAGAGGATTCGCGAGTGAGTCGCCCATTAGCTCAGTTGGAAGAGCGCTGGCACGGATAGCCAGAGGCCGCGGGTTCGAATTCCGACGTAGGTGGAATTTTTAGACTCTAAATAGGTTTTTAAATATAAGTGTCCAGGCAAGATTGTTTAGGAAAAAAGAACAACAGAACTCCAAAGGTCGTATCTACATACAAATAAATATATTATTAAGAATACAAATTACTTAAAAATGTAAAGGTCGCATCTACATAAGTACAGCTACAGTTGTAGAACACATCATACGACATAAAGATACAAAGGCCTTTGCTTATACATAATAATATCATTTATACAGCGTCCAGAGGCACCTTCACTCACCAGATAAGCGAAGGGACTACTTAGACGCTGCAGTGCCTTGGATATTTATGATATGTTTGTAGATGCTGGAGGCTTCAAAGGTCAAAATTTAAAGGTTATATCTGTAGATAGGAAAGGTCATATCTACACCTACGACATAAAATTTAAAAGGTCGCATCTTCAACACAAAATTTTTGCAAATACGGATTTCCAATTTGGTACACTCGATTTAAATAAATTGGTGTTACAATTTTGTTTAGAATAGTGCAATTAGTAATAGAGTTGCCGCGTTCACTAATATGTAAACACGTTAGAACTTTGTCATATTAACGTCTTCTAGCCTGGTGTATGAGAAATTAACAATTTTGACTTTGACAGGGTACTGCAGTGCATACATGTTAGTGTACGTGAGGGCACAATATAGATTAATTTCATTTTCAAACCTCATAACATGTTGTGCACTTAAAATTTAAATAAACGCATTTTTTATACGGAGTGCTTCAGAAAGGTCCTGTATTCGTTTATTAGGGACGGGCCTTAATATATATACAATTATGAGAAGATACGATAATGCACTTGTGCACCAAAATCGATTTTGTGCAGCCTGTATCCTGCACAAATTAGCAATTGCAGAGCGTGAGAAGTGAAATAGTACCTAGATTGTTAACCGATTGTTAACTAGAAAAGTTCGTTTCATAGTTTGACCGGCCGGTTATCGAACCCGAGACCTTCGGTTTTACAGTAAAATTAATTAAAAACTCTAAAAACTGGTGCGAGGTGGTCCAAAACCGATTGAATTATTATTTTGTACAAAAATGTATGCGTATTTTTTTTTATTATGATTATGGAAAAAAATGTGTCCCGTGCAATCATAAATGAATATTTTTTCCAGTGAATGAACTATTGTAATTTTATTGTAAAATAAAAGTATTATTATTATATTCTATCTTGCTGTTTTATTGTAAAAACTATGCTATGCTATTGCTATGCCCTGCGGTGTTACCCGCGGTTGTCCCATGGGAATGAGATATTTTACCGCAGTAAAACGCAGCCTAGGGCCGGTATTACAGAACGATGCTCAAGCACAGATTGATCTCAGATCGCCCAATCATTACTTGAGCGCTGAATCGATGCTCAAGCACTCCCTTTATTTTCAAACAGTTCTTGAGTAGAGATCAGCCAATCACTGCTTAGGTAGAGATTCAGAACTGCAATTAGATTGTCTATGATCAAAGTTTGTTTTCCATGACAAGAAAAATACTACAAATTTTTATTCCGTTTTACGCATGTTACAAAAACGTGACGATAAAACTTAGTAAATATGTGAAATATACAGAGGAAACTAAAATAGTTTTAATTTATTCGGAAATAAAAATGTTCCAAGTTTCTTTAATTCGTTATTAGTTTGTAGTGAACCGTATATTTAAAGGAAGCAAAACATTCACGCTTGTTAATTCATTTATTCGCTTTGAGTACAGAACGGAACGTAACAAATGTCTGCGATAAAATATTTCTCTTGACGTCTGTATCTGTCTGTTGGTTTATTTAAGTTTTAATATCTGTACATAGTCGATTTGGTATAATTTGAACATTAATCGTTGTTTTGAAACGAGGTGTGAGAAAATGGAACATCACCGTAGTGGAGAGGATCCTCCTTGTGGAACATAACAAGTCAACTTCACTGCAGTGGAGAGGGTCCTCCTCGTAGAAGATAAAAAGTCAACTTCATCGCAGTGGAGAGGAACCTGCTCATGGAACATAAAACTTCAACTTCACCGCAGTGGAGAGGAACCTGCTCGTTGAACATAAAACTTCAACTTCATCTCAGTAGAGAGGAACCTGCTCATGGAACATAAAACTTCAACTTCACCGCAGTGGAGAGGAACCTGCTCATTGAACATAAAACTTCAACTTCACCGCAGCGGAGAGGAACCTGCTCATTGAACATAAAACTTCAACTTCACCGCAGTGGAGAGAACCTGCTCATTGAACATAAAACTTCTACTTCACCGCAGTGGAGAGGAACCTGCTCGTTGAACATAACACTTCAACTTCACCACAGTGAAGAGGAACCTGCTCGTTGAACATAAAACTTCAACTTCACCGCAGTGGAGAGGAACCTGCTTGTTGAACATAAAACTTCAACTTCACTGCAGTGGAGAGGAACCTGCTTGTTGAACATAAAACTTCAACTTCACTGCAGTGGAGAGGAACCTGCTCATTGAACATAAAACTTCTACTTCACCGCAGTGGAGAGGAACCTGCTCGTTGAACATAACACTTCAACTTCACCACAGTGAAGAGGAACCTGCTCGTTGAACATAAAACTTCAACTTCACCGCAGTGGAGAGGATCCTCCTCGAGGAAGATAAAAAGTCATCTTCAACACAGTGGATTTATAGGATATGTTTCAATTATTGCCAATTTTATGAGCAATAAAAAAGCTGAGATTGTTTTACTGATTATTTTATTATTTTTTTTGTGACTGTCATGTTGACCTAGCCGCTAAGGCGCTTGGTTACCAAGACCGAGCTTGTGGGTTCGATTCCCACTGTGGGCCTATACATTTGTACAAGTGGCCACAGTCTCGGTGTACTTTCATGTTTGTGATGTCCTTGCCTGGTTATCATAGTAGGTAGTTTTGCGTGAAATTTATTCAATGAAACCACCCCAATATTAATGTAATTGTTTTTGCACATAAACACTTATTATAATCGATGCAGTAGGGGTCTTGAGCGTCCCTTAAATGCCTAAGTGGCTGCTGCTATCATTAACTATTTCGTCATAGTAATCAAGGTTTTCGAATATATTTTGCAATAAACATTCCAAATTAACAACTATAATAACTGGCCGATCGACTCTCAAGCGTGGTTCCGACCACGCTTGAGTAAATACAGATTTGATCTTTACTTAAGTATAGATTGCTACCCAAGTATCGTTCTCGAATTAGCTATTACTCAGTTGAGTCGCGCTTGATGAATCTCGACTCAAGTAACGTTCTAAAATTAAATCCATAAGTACTCAAAACTAGTCTTAAGTAGAGATCCGCGCTTGAGTACGCTTCTGTAATACTGGCCTATGTGTTTATCCAGCGTGGCAGCTAACTCCATACGAAATTTTATTAAAAACTAGCTGACCCAGCGAACTTCATACCGCCTACCATCGACTCTTTAATTTTTTTTATTTTTTCTCTCCGTAAGAACCACCCTCAATACTTCAAGAAATATTCTAAAAAAAGAATTGGCGAAATCGTTTCAGCCGCTCTCGAGATTTGCGCTTACCAATACATTCAGCGATTCATTTTTATTCATTCAGATATTGTGGTGATGTGATTGTTTTCCTCGCTAGAGCTCCGACACCTGCATTTTAAACCTGTGATATCTTCGGAAATATTCATTTAAATTACATGCTGTAAAGGGCCATATTGATCTGTATTAAATGGACAACGCATACGGTACTTAATTCGATAAGGGTTAATGCTGTACTGCTTAAAAATAACTTAGCAAATAAGCGATCTTTCCTGCAAAATGTAAAGGATAAAAAATGGTTATGGTGGGTTATCTTTATGTGATAGAGATATACATACCATCGCGGACATGTTTGTTGCCCTCTCTAAGGTACAATAATGAAGTACATTATTTTCATTTATCTCGTTTGCGATGTAAGCGCAAAAAATTGTGACATCAGATCACATTAGAAACCTCAAAATTTACCAGTAGGTACAGTATTGTTGGTATCTCTACTTAATATAAAACTAAATCGCTGAATGTGTTGGTAAGCGCAAATCTCAAGAGCAGTTGAACCGATTTCGCTAATTCTTCTTTTAGAATACTCCTTGAAGTACGAGGATGGTTCTTATGGAGAAAAATAATAATGAATCGACTGTTAGGCGGTAAGAAGTTCGCTGGGTTAGCTAGTTATACATATAAATCTTCCTCTTGAATCACTCTATAAAAAAACCGCTTCCAAATCCGTTTCGTAGTTTTAAAGATTTAAGCATACAATAGGGACGGACAGACAGCGACTTTGTTTTAATACCTTTTTATTAGATGTTGGTGAGAAGATTTGCGCCCCCTCCAGTACAATTCCACCAAACTGCGATCCCCAACCCGCATGCCCAGTGTGGGGATTATGGCCATTACCCCCTATGATAGCACAACGTGGCGCTCTTTAGGGGAGGGCTATGTCCAGCAGTGGACTAGTATAGCCTGACGACGAGAAGTTTCAAATGAAACCGCCAAATTCCAAAAGGTAGGTACAATTTTTATTAATAACACAAAAAAATCACAATAGAAAAATATCAATCACAAAGTTTTAAAGACGACATTGTGTGAAAGTAATAACTATGTACATTTTATACTAAAAAATATTCTCAGATACTTTTAGAAATCGAAAATTGTTTTAAAAGGCGCGTAAATCGATTTCACCTTGAAAATTGGTCCACCTAAAATATCACAACAAAAAAAAAACACTATCATGATTAGTGCTGCAGTATCGGCCCCCTTTTTACCCCTTGAATAGGTGAAAAATATTTTATGTTAGGTAATCATGAACGCTCGGAGACATTTATTATAGGGCCAAAATTGAATTGATGTACTTGGTGCCTGCAGATATACAAAAATATGTTAGGTAATCATGAACGCTCGGAGACATTTATTATAGGGCCAAAATTGAATTGATGTACTTGATGCCTGCAGATATACAAAAATATGTTAGGTAATCTTGAACGCTCGGAGACATTTATTATAGGGCCAAAATTGAATTGATGTACTTGGTGCCTGCAGATATACAAAAATATGTTAGGTAATCATGAACGCTCGGAGACATTTATTATAGGGCCAAAATTGAATTGATGTACTTGGTGCCTGCAGATATACAAAAATATGTTAGGTAATCATGAACGCTCGGAGACATTTATTATAGGGCCAAAATTGAATTGTTGTACTTGGTGCCTGCAGATATACAAAAATATGTTAGGTAATCATGAACGCTCGGAGACATTTATTATAGGGCCAAAATTGAATTGATGTACTTGATGCCTGCACATACATTTTTTTCAACTTTTTACCCGACAAAGGCGTTATGATTGTAGCAGTTTAGTCTGTTAGCTTTTAGAATATACCTCGGACAGAATCGGATATATTCGTGTAAAGAAGGTTCATTTTGTATTGTTATTTATAACTTTACACAACTTTTCAAAATCTTTCTTATTAATAGACATTGTTATTGTCGCGGTCCTATCCCGAACCATCTAGAAAAGAGCCCTCTAGAAGCCTATCGAATAGTCGCCGCATGCTGCGTTTTAGTAAACAATAAACGCTGCCGCATGCTGCGTTTTAGTAAACAATAAACGCTGCAAGCAATAATGACTCGTATGTCAACTAACATGAGGTTCAAAACTCTTTGAATGGGTTACTGTTCGAGCGACGTTGCCGCGTGTGCCGAGTGTAGGTACGTAGTTACGGGAATGTTCTAGAACCCTGGCCGGCAGATATAAATAGCGGCCGCCGCGGCGCGGCGCGCTGTCAGTTTAGTTTGGAATAGCGAAGAGTGAACTTCGAGCGAACATACCTGCGATACGAGCGATAACCTACGACCTCAGCGATACTATTGGTCTTCGATTGGAATCTACGTGTGGACTTCGTGTCGTGAAGACTTGCAGACCAGACCCAGCGTGAATAAATCCTACGAAGTTGTCATTGGCGTTTTACATCCAGATCTAGAACCCTAGCCCGTAACATTATTAATAATAACCTTATAATTGACTTTGTGATGTTTGGTTTGATGTTAGAATGTTGTGTATCAATCTGTGACACGTGTTATTTTTGTGTCTTAATTATTTTTGGGAATGTGTATGGATCTCGGTCTGAAATAAAAAAAAACGTTTGATTCATTCAAAATAGTGAAGAAAAGTTTTATACAGGGCAGGAAGTAGTATTACACTCGTGTGCTTTCGGCGAATACCGAAGCCTACTCTAGAGCCCGAGGTATATTCTAAAAGCTAACAGACTATACAGTGTGTTTCTGTAGCGTTTAGAATATGCCTCGGGCTCTAGAGTAGGCTTGGGTTTTCGCCAATTTTTGCCGGTTTTCGTACTGACGATCGAGTTCTGATTTCGAAATTGACATATTAGTTCCGATTTCGAAATTAACCCACGGTTTCTCGTACACTAACAAGCTGTTAGTATACTGTTAACAGTTGTCAGTTGGCCAAAGTGCATACAAAAAAAAAACAACTGACAACTGTTAACAGTAGATTAACAGCTTGTTAGTGTACGAGAAACCGGGGGCAAGTGTCACATTAGTTCCGATATTTCTATTACACGAATATATCCGATTCTATCCGATAGTAGCAGAATTATATTCTAAGCGCTAACAGATTGTTTGTATATATCGCTCATTTGGCAGAATAATGACGCAAATGTACTTTTTGCCAATTTGAGTTAAGTATGCCAAAACACCCGAAATAACTGTTTACACTCGGGGAAAAAATGACAGTAATGTAGTTTTGTTTTTTATCGCGTGACAGCGCCACTGTCGTTGTGGCATTTTGACAAAGTTCTAACACTTCTGAAACGGTCTCTCCTGTAAAATTGGAAAAAGGACATTTGCGTCAATATTCTGCCAAATGAGCGATATGTGTTTTATCCGCTGTCGGTTCACAGATTCCTTTTTTACGTTTAAGAATATTTCGTACCATTAAGTAGGTAAAAATCACATTTTATTAATACAACTAATTTGGAAATTAAATAGTTTTAAATAATACGCCAATAAATAACCAATTGTATAAATAAATTATAAAAGTTTTTTTTTAGAGATCTTTTAAAAGAGTTTCAGTTAGTTATCCTTTTAAAAATAATTAACTTTGGCGACTCCAAAACGTAATTATCTGCTCAGTTTTCTTGTAAGAAGGTAACTGCATCTGCAGGAGCAACTGCAAGGCTACACTTGGCAATTAAAAGTACATCGTATGAAGACACCAAAATTTCTACAACAACAATGTACAGTCTATTTATTCTTACTTGTCCAATTTAGTAAACAAGATTCTAACCTTAAAATTGTGATTAGATGCCTAAACTACACATTTTCTCGCAAATTCATGAACTAGGTTTATAAAATTGGCAGCGTGTTATCCAAAATAGTGTTCCAAGTTACTTCATTTATGGAAATATGGCAGTTTTGGACTAAAAAGTTACAGTTTACGGGTAGAATCTTGTTTACTAAATTGGACAAGTAAGAATAAATAGACTGTAGGTAGGTACTATAAAAAAAAAATACTTAAAACTAATAGCTTGTGTAACATTTGTCTATCAAAAAACGCTGCCACTTCTTAATAGAAATATTGAATGACTCATTCTTACAATTATGTACTCATGACGTTAGTAAAGTTAAGTTGTATTACATTGTGTACAAATTGGTTAGAGTAAAAAATTAAACTAAAACTGGGTGTTTATCACTGATAAGACAGGAAGGGGTCGTGATCTTGTGAACTACGTGATCAACAAAAGTTCCATTTCAACATAAATTTTCTTTCTTCTAAAAACCTATTTAGAGGCTAAAAATTCCACCCATGCCGGGATTCGAACCCGCGACCTCTGGCTATCCGTGCCAGCGCTCTTTCCAAATGAGCTAACGGGCGACTCACCGGCATCAGTGAAATTTCGAACCTCTTTACACTAGTCTCTGTATTACGTGTTTCTTTCTTCTTTCAATTTCTCACATTCAATGTTATTTATGCCCATCGAGAGATTTCGGACAAAACTACAAAGGCCTTCACTGGACCAATTTTAGTTTATCGTACTAAAAAAGTCAGAAATTGAAGAAAGTTTTCACACATGGGTATGGGTAGTTTTTTTGTATTAAAAAAATCGTAACAATATAATTATGCATAATTATTACAAGAAAATTAGTCGTTTTCAGCACAAGTTCAGAAAAAAAATTCATAGATGGCGCTTACAGCCGTGGCCATACAAGAACGGGGACACGTCTGTCAAATTTTGCTCGGCGGAGATTAATTTTGACAGGCGTATTCTGGTTCTAGGTGGGATGACGATCTGCGAAAAACTGCCGGCAGATGCTGAATGCGGCAAGCTGAAGACCGGGCGCTATGGCTCTCATTACGGGAGGGCTATGTCCAGCAGTGGACTAACATATAGCCTGAAGAAGAAGAAGAAGATTCTGGTTCTTCTATGGCCACGCCTGTAAGCGCCATCCATGAATTGATCTGTGAACTTGTGGTGAAAACGGCTCATCGTAGCAAAGCGGAAGATGTACAGTACCCGGCACCGGCGTGCATGCAACGACCGATTCGACCTATTCAGTCGTGACCTTAAAAATAACAATGGTTTTCGGGCATTGAATTGCAGTGGAATTATTAGTAGGACGACGCTATCCAATTCAATTCGACTTGACAGTACATTAGAAGAAGAAAAAAAACATTTATTAAATAAACAGTGCACACGCCACAGTAACAAATTTAAAACATATTACTAAACATAACATTGTAGACTTTTAGTCCGGATTTACTTACGGGTGTTGTTATATCGGAAAAGTCCGACCAGGTTTGAGCAGGTGAGCAGAGACGACGCGAGCTCCGTCTCTGCTCACCATGATTAAGCTCTGCGAATCGGAGCGAAACCTGGTCGGACTTTTCCGATATAACAACACCCGTAAGTAAATCCGGACTAAAAGTCTACAATGTGTTGTGCTTACGAAAGTTTTAGTTCAAAAACATAACATTCACAAAAAACAAAAAGAACGTGGAAAAACAAAAGGTCACGGCGTGTCACTGCTGCTATAAATGGCAGCTGACTCAGCAGTATGCTGATGGACAAGCCTTCAGCGCTGTTAGTTAGTGGAACGTTGTATATCTTTTACAAATAATAAGAATTGGAACGACTTCAGGTGTAGTTTTATTTGTAGATAGATTACACTATTTTTATTTTTAATGCACTAACCCGTGCTAAGGAACAAATTTAAAAACCTATTTAGAGGCTAAAAATTTCACCCATGCCGGGATTCGAACCCGCAACCTCTGGCTATCCGTACCAGCGCTCTACCAATTGAGCTCAATTGGTAGAGCGCTGGTACGGATAGCCAGAGGTTGCGGGTTCGAATCCCGGCATGGGTGAAATTTTCAGCCTGTAAATAGGTTTTTAAATTTGTAGATAGATATTTTATAATAAAACAGAAAAACTGGATAAAAACGGATAAGCAGGTAGAATAGTCAGATCTGGTCGAAGGGTAAAGTAGTAGTGTAGACGTTACGTTTTTATTTCTGTAATTAATTACCTAAGTATTTCTAATGTTTATTTTCATAAGCACACTTTGTATGCGCAACGCCATCTGTTGGCGAACTGTGACAAAAAACAATAAAGCGTGACATCACACGCGTCGGTGCAGCAGAACCTTTGCGCATGCGTATTATCGATTGCAGAAAGCAACCTGTGACCCCCACCGCGGCCATATTGGGCAGTCAGTCTGTTTTCCTAGCCGCCTCGTAACCGCCGCACCGACGCCCGCGTGGCACATAAAAAATAAATTTGGTCTTTTTCATTGCTGAAAGGCAGTCCATCCCTTACAAGTACTAATGAAAAAATGAGGGAAATCGAAAAATGTGGGACGTAATTTAAATATTTGAAAATGATAGATAGAAAAAGAAATAAAAATGGTGTAAAGAGGTTTGCACCGTTACAAGTTGTCAAATTCTGACATTTTATCACCAAACGACGCATCACCGGCGTGCGTGCATGCAACGACTTATGAACGTTGATGAAGCGAAGGTGATCTGTCAGTATCGTGGCAAGTGGCAGTCCCTGGTCTCTGCCTACCCCTCTGGGATACAGGCGTGAGGTTATGTTATGTTTATATTAAATTTACAATTTTGACAAAAAAAGTATAAAAGTAGACTTTTAGTCCGGATCTACTTACGGTTGTTGTTATATCGGAAGAGTCCGACCAGGTTGTGAGACGAGCAACCGACGACGCGAGCTCCGTCTCTGCTCACCACGATTAAGCTCTGCGAATCGGAGCGAAACCTGGTCGGACTCTTCCGATATTACAACAACCGTAGTTAGATCCGGACTAAAAGTCTACATAATGTGTTGTGCTTACGAAAGTTTTAGTTCAAAAAAGTATAAAACTGTTCACTTACAGACTAGGTATCTACTTTACAAAATATGTCTATCAAAAACCGTTTCAATAATCGTGTAGATTTTACTTTTAATTAATATGTGAGAAATTTTTTTATTTTTATTACAAGTGTGTGTAAAAAAAGTTGTATATTTTAGTCTCAAATTGCACGAGTCGATATGTAAAATAGATTCATTATATCTAGATACCATTGGGATTGGTGATTGTAATCAATCGATTGAGTTAAGCAATAACAGGGACAGGTACCGCTAGTGGCATTTTTCCGAGGGCTTCCGTGCCTCGCAAGGCACGCTAAGCCGTTGGTGCCGGCTGTCGTGTAATGACAGTCGTTAAGCCATGTCAGAAGCCTAATGCTTGCTTAGGCCCGCCACTGTCTTACAATCCTCCTCCAACCCGGACTTGGCCCCCGTGGTGGATTGTGGCCTTAACCTTCCTGCGATGCAGGAAGAGACCCGTGCCCCAGCAGTGGGGACATACAAGGGGCACCAACGGCGTAACGTGCCTTGCGAAGCACGGAAGCGCTCGGAAAAATGCCACTAGCGGTAGTCACGGGACGGTCACCGCGCCTGTTGTTGCTTAAACACAAGTAACTGATTTCAATCACTCGGTTCGACTAGGCCACTAGCTCTGACTGTATAGTCAGGGCAAACTGTGGACTATACACTCCACCACGGGGGCCAAGTCCGGGTTGGTTGGACGGCGAGGGCCAAAGTGTGTGTGAAAGTTGAAGACTGCACCGGAGGGCTCTACCTCAGTCCCAGGAGACTTTTGTTAGCCTTCATAGCAGCGCGGAGCTTCTTCACCAGCGCCGCCGGTTGTATGAGCACGGAGACTTCCTTGCCGCACGAGCTGAGACGATTCAAATCGTCTTGGCCGCCCTGCAAGTAGTAAATTACTTATTTCCAATAAGACAAATGATTGTATTCTTTTTAATGCACTAACCCGTGCTAAGGACTATTTGAAAAACCTATTTAGAGGCCAAAATTCCACCCATGCCGGGACTCGAACCCTCGACCTTCTGACTAACCGTGCCAGCGCTCTCCCAACTGAGCTAATGATTTAAGAATCATGGTTGTAATATTTTTCTGGATGTGCGATAAAGTGTTCTCTGTCTATCTATCTATCTATCTAATGGCGGACTTGCCGGCATCAATAAAATTACTAACCTCTGTAAACACAGAGAGTTTGTAAAGAGGTTTGAAATTTCTCTGATCGCCGGTAAGTCGCCCATTAGCTCAGTTGGGAGAACGCTGGCACGGTGAGCCAGAGGTCGCGGGTTCGAGTCCCGGCATGGGTGGAATTTTTAGCCTCTAAATACGTCTTTAAAAGTGTGTATGCTTGTTACTTCTTCACGTCTAAACGGCTGGAGCGCTTTTAATAAAATTTGGTATGAAGTTAGCTGACACCATGGATCAACACAGAGGCTACGTTTTAATGCGGGAAAATATCTTATTCCCATTTGAAAATCGATAAAGCTCGGGTAACACCGCGGGGCACCGCTAGTTAATTGTACACGCCTAAATGACAGAGTACGTATCTTCTCTATAATATAAAAATGAATCGCTGAATGTGTCGGTAAGCGCAAATCTCGAGAGCAGCTGAACCGATTTCGGTGATTCTTTTTTTAGAATATTCCTGGAAGTGCGAGGATGGTTCTTACGGGGAGAAAAATAGTCGACTGATAGGCGGTACGAAGTTCGCTGGGTCAGCTAGTATTAGATTATATTAAGAACTAGCTGTCCCAGGCGGTGGTAGCTCAGTTGGTAGAACCATGGACTGGCAAGCGAGAGCCCCAGGTTCGATCCCGAGTGCGGGCATGTTCCAATGACTTTGTTTAATTTCAAAGTTACGTACATTTGCGAATTTGTAGTCGCAATACCACACGCTAAAGGTGAAGGAAAACATCGTGAGGAAACCCGCGGCTTGGTTGGCTCCGCACGTATTGACTATTCTTTCCTGTGGGCTAGGCCGACTAAGCTGTCAGGATGGTATAGGTGCTGGGCAAGCCTACACCATCTATAAAACCATGTCCCAGGCACTACAGCGTCGGAGTGGTCCCTTCACACATCTAGTGTGAGTGAGGATGCCACTGGAGGCTGCATAAATCATCTCATTAAGTAGATGCAAAAAGGCCAATATTATATTAGCTGACCCAGCGAACTTCGCACCGCCAACAGTCGATTCTTTATTTTTTTTACCTTCCTCTCCGTAAGAACCATCCTCCTAATTCAAGGAATATTCTAAAAAAAGAATCACCGCAATCGGTTCAGCTGCTCTCGAGATTTGCGCTTACCAACACATTCAGCGATTCATTATTATATTATCGATTTAGGTACAATGTTCAGACGCACTTCGGGTCGCTGATCCAGCGAAGTAAGTATACAAAAAAGTTAGGGTCATGACGGTACCTTGAGCAGGTTGACCGGTCGGTTATTGCACTCAGTGAGGGCCCAGGCCCCGGGAGGAGGGACCCCCGCGCGCGCCGCCGGTGAGTTCGCCTCCACGGCGGATATCGCGCAGTCGTTGTCGAGTTTTATACCTTGAAAAAGGATTGCAAAGTTAGCGTAAGTAATGTAAATATAAAAGTTTTGTACCTTGGAGAGGGATCACATAAGTGTAAGTAAGTATAAAAGCTACCTCCTAAGGCCCAATGTCCTCAAGTGATCACAAAAACAATTGTTATTTTCAAGGTCGGGCCTTACGAGGATAAATACCTCGGAGAGGGATCACAAAGCTAGTGTAAGAAATGTAAATATAAAAGCTTTATACCTTGGAGAGGGACCACAAAGCTAGTGTAAGTAATTTTAACATAAAAGCTTTATACCTTGCAGAGGGATCACAAAAGTAAGTGTAAGTAATGTTAATATGAAATCATTACACCTTGCAGAGGGATCACAAAAGTGTAAGTAATGTAAATACAAAAGCTTTATACCTTGCAGAGGGATCACAAAAGTAAGTGTAAGTAATGTAAATATAAAAGCTTTATACCTTGCAGAGGGATCACAAAAGTAAGTGTAAGTAATGTAAATATAAAAGCTTTATACCTTGCAGAGGGATCACAAAAGTAAGTGTAAGTAATGTAAATATAAAAGCTTTACACCTTGCAGAGGGATCACAAAAGTAAGCGTAAGTAATGTTAATATAAAATCATTATACCTTGCAGAGGGATCACAAAGCTAGTGTAAGTAATGTAAATATAAAAGCTTTATACCTTGCAGAGGGATCACAAAGCTAGTGTAAGTAATGTAAATATAAAATCATTATACCTTGCAGAGGGATCACAAAGCTAGTGTAAGTAATGTAAATATAAAAGCTTTATACCTTGCAGAGGGATCACACAGCTTGTGTAAGTAATGTAAATATAAGAGCTTTATACCTTGCATAGGTATCCCAAAGCTAGTATAAGTATTTTTTTGTTATGTAACCTATAAACGTGCCAATGCTGGGCACAGGCCTTGTCTCAGAGATAGAGTACGGACTTAATCAGCAGGCGTGCCCACCGCGGGTTGGCAATTTTCAGAGCTGATGTATACACCACAGACAATTTCAATTTCAAGCGCTTTAAACCTAACAAATTAATCATAACCTAACAAATTAATATAATCATGTGGATATCATTCTGATGTAAAACTTAACTGCAAAGTAGGTATACTCTGTTAGCTTTTAGAATATACCTCGGGCTCTAGAGTAGGCTTCGGTTTTCGCCAATTTTCGCCGGCCTCCGTACTGATGATCGAGTCCTGATTTCGAAATTAAGTGTCATATTAGTTCCGATTTCGAAATTAAGTCTAATATTAGTTCCGATATTTCAATTACACGAATATATCCGATTCAATGCGGCAGTAGCCGAGGTATATTCTAAAAGCCAACAGACTATACTCGGGGCTGCAAGTGATGCACATTACTTCAGCCTGATGTCGCTGCCTGTACGTAACACAGAGCAATTGATAGATAGCCCACTCACCTAAGCTTTCATCTTCCCTTTCCTTGCTCAGGATGTAGATTTTGGCTAGCGGCACCCGATGAAATAGAATGTCGATCTGAAACGAATATTTTTTCAATACAACTTTCAGTGCAACTCTTCTTCTTCAGGCTATATCAGTCTGCTGCTGGACATTGCCTCAACGTCTCTCCTGATTGAACAGTCTGATCATCTTGTACAGTTTAAAGTCTTTTCTGATTACACATTCCGGTCACCTCGTAGAGTCTACAGTTTGGCCTAATTGTACAGTCAGGTCACCTTGTACAGTCTAACGTCTCTCCTGATTGTACAGTCCGATCATCTTGTACAGTCTAACGTCTCTCCTGATTGTACAGTCCGATCATCTTGTACAGTCTAACATCTCTCCTGATTGCACAGTCCGATCATCTTGTACAGTCTAACGTCTCTCCTGATTGTACAGTCAGAATATCTTGTACAGTCTAACGTCTCTCCTGATTGTACAGTCCGATCATCTTGTACAGTCTAACGTCTCTCCTGATTGTACAGTCCGATCACCTTGTACAGTCTAACGTCTCTCCTGATTGTACAGTCCGATCACCTTGTACAGTCCACACTCTGTCTCGATTGTACAGTCAGGTCACCACGTACAGTCTACACTCTGTCCCGACTGTACAGTCAGGCCACATTAAACAGTCCACCGTCAGTCCAGTTACCTTGTGCGTGGGCGGGTGCGCTAACAAGGCGTGCGCCTGTTGCAGAGTACAAACCGCCCGGCCCCTTAACGCTGCTAAGCGGTCGCCGGCGCGGCCGCCATGCCAAGCGCCGCCCGCGCCCCACCAAGCGACCCTGCGACGGGCATTGCACCAGGTTGTAGTCAGATTGAATGAATACAAATAAATAGATAGATAAATAAATTTTTGAACAAAAACTTTCGTAAGCACAACACATTGTAGACTTTTAGTCCGGATTTACTTACTTCACTTACTCTGCTCACCGTGATTAAGCTCTGCGAATCGGAGCGAAACCTGGTCGGACTTTTCCGATGTAACAACACCCGTAAGTAAATCCGGACTAAAAGTCTACAAGATAAATAAATATTCATGGACATACTACACAGATCTCGTTAGCCGTATACTGAGTACAACACATAACACAATGTAACACGATATTATAATAATACAGACAAATACTAAAAGAAAGAACAAAGAAAAATATAATAAAACAAAGAATACGATTTAAAACAAACATTACAATTTAGAAGGGCATTGTGTCTCCGCAGCCACAAACAGGTAGCTGACTCAGCATTTGCTGCAGGCCGGGCCTGCAGCACTGATTTTCAGTCAGCACCTATTCTTCAATTTATACATATGTGGCAACATTGATTGATTGATTAACAATTTATTTACAAAAGACACACACACGTATACAAAGTGAAGCCATAAGAATCTGGTTACAAGTCACAGCACGAAGAAATAATAAACAAACAAAACAGTAGCATTGGTACATGAAAAGCGAAACACACAGACAACTAGCTATACACGGTACGGCATTGTACCCGGGCAATGTACTGGACTAAGAGTGACCAACGTAGGTGTGGCAAACGTAAATGGACTCCGACTCAGCATGTGCTGGAAGTTCGGAAAAAAACTTCAGCGCTGATATTCTGCCGGTAACCGGTGTGCGCGGCATGCAGCGCCAAGAGAGCTGAGGTGCGGTTGGAAAATTATCAGACCGGTTTAAATTGTGTAATGCTGATTTCAGTATCAGTAATTGTGTAATGAATGTACTAAGTACTAATGTACTAATGTAGTATAAGGTTTTATGTCTATGTAATCATTGTAACTATCGTTCACTCACGGGCACGATGGATTTCCATCGATTGACCGCTCACTCATTCAATTCAATCATTCATTCGGTAACACGGTCAATCGTTCCTCTCTCCGCTACGTCTGTGACAGCAGGACGTGCTCGTGGGATTTTTGGTTATAAAGAGACGCTATAACCTCAGGTGAATAGGAAACTGTTTATCATCGTCATTGTATTTGCTGTTGTGTGCTGGTGTAAAATAAAAGCCTTAATTTTGTAAAGAGACTGATATTATTGTCGCCGACATCCTCTTAAGTGGTGACCCCGACGTGATTTGAACACGCAACCTTCTTATTATTAAGTAATATACCTACATACAGGTCTTACATAAAAATTAATATTTATAAAACAACGTCAATAGAATAGAATATCTAAGTAAAAATGCACATAATATAATAATAATATGTAGCAATAAATAATTATAAGCAAAGAAATAACAAATAAGTAATGTTACGGGCTAGGGTTCTGGATTTCGATGTAAAACGCCAATGACAACTTCTTAGGATTTATTCACGCAGGGTCTGATCTGCAGGTCTTCTCGACACGAAGTCCACACGTAGATTCCAATCGCAGGTCTAATCGAAGTCCAATAGTATCGTTGAGGTCGTAGGTTATCTCTCGTAAGTATCGCAGGTATGTTCGCTCGAAGTTCACTCTTCGCTATTCCAAACGGAACTGACAGCGCGCCGCGGCGGCCGCTATTTATATCCGCCGGCCAGGGTTCTAGAACATTCCCGTAACTACGTACCTACACTCGGTACACGCGGCAAGGTCGCTCGAACAGTTACTCATTTAAAGAGTTTTGCACCTTACGCTAGTGGACATACGAGTCATTATTGCTTGCAGCGTTTATTGTTTACTAAAACGCAGCATGCGGCGACTATTCTAGATGGTTCGGGATAGGACCGCGACACTGCTCCCCTCTTAGAGATGCTCGTCCCGAGCATCTTCATTACTGCCGTGATAAGGAGCTAAGCGGTCGATGTGAACCACTTTTTGTGCAACTCTTGGCTGCCGTTGAATTCGGTACGTGACGTCATTTAACCGAGTTACCACTTTGTACGGTCCCTCCCATCTTGTCTGCAATTTCGGAGATTTTCCTTTTCGTCGAGTTACATTGTGAAGCCAGACTAGTGCTCCTTCTTCGAAGCCGCTTGTATTTGCTCGGCGGTCATACCTAGTCTTCATCTTTTCACTCGACTCCAATCCGTTTTCCCGTACTATGGCATGAATCTCTCGCATTTTCTCACGTAACTCGGAAATGTAGTCGTGTAGAGAACGTGAGTCGTCAGGGGGGCCTCCAGTCAGCAGATCTACTGGTATTCTCAGTTCTCGGCCAAAATTTACACGCGCCGGGGTTACCTTCGTGCTTTCATGTTCTGCCGTTCTGTAGGCCAGAAGAAATGGCGGTATGTATTTGTCCCAGTCTCTCTGGTGCCTGTCAACGACTTTTGCTAAATGTCTCTCAAGTGTTTGGTTAAATCTTTCTACCATGCCGTCAGATTGAGGATGATATGGGGTGGTCCTAGTCTTATGCATTCCCAATATTTTACAGAGTTCTTGAAATACTTGAGACTCAAAGTTCCTGCCTTGGTCGGAGTGTATTTCCAAGGGCACACCAAACCGGCAAACTACTTCCTCAAACAACTTGGAGGCAACAGTCGTGGCTTCTTGATTGGGTATGGCGAATACCTCTGGCCATTTAGTGAAGTAATCCATAACTACCATGAAATACTTATTTCCTGATTCCGTTACTGGGAACGGTCCAGCCACATCAACTGCAATGCGTTCCCATGGCGCACCAACGTTATAAAGTTGCAGATTTCCTCGGCTTCTAGTTGGTGGGCCTTTCACCGCGGCGCAAGTAGCACACTTGCGGCACCAATCTTGCACATCTTCTCGACAATGGAGCCAGTAAAACCTTTCTCGAATCTTTGTTAAAGTCCTTTTTACGCCCAAATGACCACCTGACACGCCGTCATGTACTTCACGGAGGACATCTTGTACCTTATCTCTTGGAACAACTATCTGAAGATGGAACTCTCTGCCGTTAGGTTTCTCCCATTTGCGGTAAAGTATTCCGTTCCGAAGAATAAAACTGTCCCATTGAGCCCAGTATGCCTTGGTGACAGCACTAGTAGGAGCCACTTCGCACCATCTTGGCTTGTCCTCGCCTCGTTTCTTCCATGCGACAATGAGCCGTACATCTTCGTCATCTTCCTGTGCTTCTTTCATCGCCTCATCTTCCCAAGATCTCGATGGACTCATTCTTGTCAATCTCAATGGCAGTTCCTTTGTCTCTTGTTTGGCACAGTGCTTGCAGTCTTCCGGACACGGCCTTCTTGACAGTGCGTCAGCATTTCCATGCGCCTTTCCGCTGCGGTGTACAATAATAAAGTCGTACTCCTGCAGTTGTTCGATCCATCGAGCAACTTGCCCCTCTGGATTTTTAAATTGTAACAGCCACTTCAGGGCGGCGTGGTCAGTGCGAAGCGTAAACCGCACGCCGAGGAGATATTTGCTGAAGTGCTGTACTGTCTTTACCACAGCCAAGAGCTCCCTTCTTGTCACACAATAGTTCCTTCCAGGTTTCGATAGCGATTTACTGAAATATGCCATCACAACCTCTCTTTCGCCCTGTTTCTGCGATAACACTCCTCCGATCGCTGTGTTACTAGCGTCAGTGTCAACAATGAATTGGCCGTTAGGCTGTGGAAATCCTAAGATTGGGGTCTCGCAAAGACATTTTCTTAATTTTTGAAATGAACTCTCACATGTGTCATCCCAATGAAATGACTGCTTGTCTTCAGTCAGTCTGTGTAAAGGCTTGGCAATTTCAGAGAACCCCTTAACAAACCGTCTATAATATGAGCATAGCCCTAAAAATGCTCGCACTTCAGTCTTGTCTTTGGGAGTAGGCCATTTTTGCACTGCTTCGATTTTGGCTGGATCGGTCTGTATGCCTTCGCTGGTTATCACATGGCCGAGATAGCTAACCTTGTTCTTAAATAAACTGCATTTCTTCGGGTTTAACTTTAAGTTTGCTCCCATTATCTTCTTAAAAACTTGTTCTAGATTTTGTAAGTGGTCCTCAAAATCTGTACCCATGATTATGACGTCATCCAAGTAGACAAGGCAGGCTTCCCCAACTAATCCGGCCAGTACGCACTCCATAAGTCGTTCGAATGTAGCTGGCGCGTTGCACAATCCAAAAGGCATCACGTTAAATTGCCATAAACCTTTGCCAGTTGAAAAGGCTGTCTTCTCTTTATCCTTCGGATCAATTTCCACTTGCCAATAGCCCGATTTCAGATCTAATGTCGAGAACCATTTCATACCACTCAATGTGTCCAGGGTATCGTCTATTCGTGGCAGTGGATAACTATCCTTCTTGGTCACATCGTTAAGCCGTCGGTAGTCTACACAGAACCTTGTGCTACCATCTTTCTTCTTTACCAACACAACGGGAGAACACCATGGGCTAGCAGAAGGTTCTATAATCTTGTTTCTCTTCATGTCTTCCAACATGTCTTGTACTTCCTTTTCTTTAGCAATCGGTATGCGCCTTGCTCGCTGACGAATAGGTCGCTCCTGTCCGGTGTCGATTTTGTGCTGAACTAACGATGTTCTTCCAGGATTTCCTTCGTCAGAGAAGATATCCCTAAAACGCAGTAACAACCTCTTAGCTTTCATGCTTTGCAAATAGCTCAGATTACTCTTAGAATCCTCAAGGAGCTTAGTGACTAGAATTTCACTCCTGGTATTCGATGTTTTTGAGCTTGGAGATGATTGGCAGCTTCTCATCCAAACAGCTTCCTCACACCTTCCAATAACGTCACCTTTGCTAAGGGTAATCTCACGATCGCCTATATTCACAACCCTCACTACAGCGGTCTTGCCTCCATAGACGAGAGTTCTTGCTGTCAGCAATTTCTGACTGGCTGCACTGTCTCGTGTATCTTCAATCAGCACACACCTATTCCGCTGATTCTTCTGACTCGAAGGCAGCTTCACCTTTACTTCAGTTTGTGCTCGTCCAGGTATTACGATTTTCTTCAGGCACGTGACATTTCCATCGGGACCGCCAAGTATGAAGTTCTCCTCATCACCACATTTAAAGACACCTTTAGTTACATCGATGTGACAGTTGTGTTTCTTCATAAAGTCTAGGCCCAGAATGCAATCATCCATAATTTCGGCTACGATTACGTCGTGAATATATGACGCCTCCCCAACCCATATCGTAACCGATCTTTCACCCAGGACGGGTATCTGCTGGCCAGAAGCGGAGAGAAGTCTGCATAAACTGGTGCCTTTGCGTCTCCCTACAGCTTTCACCAGGTCTGGTCTCACTATTGTTCTAGAGGCTCCTGTATCTAGGGTAATTTTGCACTCTACTTTGTTCACTGCACCGCGTATTAGTAGACTGTTCCCATTCCATGCTTGTGAGATTCTGGTTACTGGGGCTACCTCCGCTCCAGCCAGTACCCGCCCCGCAGTCCTGGCTTTTACTCGTTTCCCTGATTCACGGTGGAGGGCGCAGCGTCATGCTTCTTTACGAATTCTTCAAAACGCTGCTCCATATTTTTGAGACGCGCATCCAGTCTGTCATCTGTTTTGGTTGCTTGCCTCTCCTTCTTAGGACACGTGAACTGCAGATGCCCTCTTTCCCCACACTTGTAACACATGGGCCCGGAGTTCTTCTTTGGCGAGGTCTTGATCTCTTTAACCTCCTCCGTAACTTCTCGAAGTTTATAACCTTGCCGGATATCTTGACGCACAGCTTCTACTTCCAGGGCATGTGCCAGAGCTTCTTTTAATGAAGAATGGTGGCGAAGCTTTACTGCAGCCCCAATTTCAAGATCCTTGATTCCGTCGACGAAAGCTTGCAAAATATTCGTGTCCACCATCTTACTATCAGCAGAAGGGTACGCCTTTCGAACCAGCTTCTCAATTTCCAACGCCCATTGTTGAAGTCCTTCACCCAGGCGCTGAGTCCGGTCGCGTAGCTGAGCACGAAAAACGTGTTCCAGGTGTCGTTCCCCATATCTAGCCTCAAGTGCCTCCAGCAGGTCTTTGAACTCGCTGCCTGAGGTGGGCAGTGCCTCCAGGACAGATAAAGCCGAACCTCTGAGCGCGACGGTGAGGGCTGTCAGGCTCTGTTCGTCCGTCCACCCGTTTGAAGCAGCGACAGTCTGGAACTGCTGGCGGTAGGCGACCCAAGACGTAGTACCATCGTACGGAGGCACCTTCACTTTAGGCCCGTGGTTTATGCTGACAACTCCGCTCGATGTAACTCCAGCAGCTTTAATACGCCGAACTTCCTGCTCTAGTCCAGTGAGGCCGGTTTTCACATTTTTTAGGTCATCCTCTAATTCGGAAACCCGTTCGTTCACTACCTCTACATCTTCATGTAGCTTAGCGACCGTGTCACTGAACTTTGTAACGGCAGAAAGGATCACCTGTTGATCTGCCTTCTGTTCTTCTCGCAGGCCTTTTTGTTCTTCTCGCAGGCCTCTTTGTTCTTCTCGCAGGCCTCTCTGTTCTTCTTGCAGGCACTGCATCTGCTTGCTCTGTTGTTCTTGCAGGCACTGCATCTGCTTGCTCTGTTGTTCTTGCAGGCACTGCATCTGCTTGCTCTGTTCTTCTCGCATGCCCTTCAACATTGCCATCAGGCACGACATATCCAAAACCTCCATTGTACGTGACGGAGGTTTAATGTCTTCGGTGGGCGTGGCCAGGTGGGCGTAGCTACGAGGCGGAGCCTGTTGGTCGGTTGGTGAAACCTGGTGGTCAAGGCCGGTGGGCGGAGCCTGGTGCACGGGGGCGGTGGGCGTGGCCTGATGGGCGTGGCCGGTAGGCGGAACCGCTGGGCAGGTATGCTGTGTCTCCACTACGCGCGTGGCCTGGTGGGCGGGGCCAGGGGGCGTGGCTTGGTCGGTGGGCGTGGCCTGGTGGGCGGGGCCAGTGGGCGTGTCCCTATGGCCAGTGGGCGTGGCCTGAGGGGCAGTGGGCGTGGCCTCCGCAGCACTTCTGGACCTGGTCCTCACTCCAGAAGTATCCTCTCTCGGAGTCAGTGGCATCTCCAAATCCCCAATTCTGACACCAAATGTTACGGGCTAGGGTTCTGGATTTCGATGTAAAACGCCAATGACAACTTCTTAGGATTTATTCACGCAGGGTCTGATCTGCAGGTCTTCACGACACGAAGTCCACACGTAGATTCCAATCGCAGGTCTAATCGAAGTCCAATAGTATCGCTGAGGTCGTAGGTTATCTCTCGTAAGTATCGCAGGTATGTTCGCTCGAAGTTCACTCTTCGCTATTCCAAACGGAACTGACAGCGCGCCGCGGCGGCCGCTATTTATATCCGCCGGCCAGGGTTCTAGAACATTCCCGTAACTACGTACCTACACTCGGTACACGCGGCAAGGTCGCTCGAACAGTTACTCATTTAAAGAGTTTTGCACCTTACGCTAGTGGACATACGAGTCATTATTGCTTGCAGCGTTTATTGTTTACTAAAACGCAGCATGCGGCGACTATTCTAGATGGTTCGGGATAGGACCGCGACAGTAATATATATATATACACACATATATACTTAAAAGGCGAACTGCAGGGGGATTGGGTTAAGGAGGGTGTTTCCGCAGGGATAGCAGGCACATTTTCAGCTTTCGCTTAAATGTATTCCTGCTATCTACACATCTACTTGAAGTATAAAAATACCTGTAGCAATAGACACCGCTCTTCCACAACTAGCATAGTTTTAGTTAGTTAGACCTGAGATTTCCGCACTTAGCCTCATAGTTGGGCCATTGTACGTAGCAAGCGCTGAGGTACGCTAACACCTCAAGACACTAGGGTTTCCTTACGATGTTTTCCTTCACCGTCAGCGAGTAGTATTGCTACTATAATTTCACAAATGTACATAACTTAGAAAACAAAGTCATTGTTACATGCCGGGTTCGAACCTACGACCTCTCGATCGAGAAGCCGGAGTTCTACACCGCTCCGCTACCACCGCTCCCACAACTAGCATGGTGTTGTAATAGTAGTGAATGAGACAATACATTTAATTTTATCTTCACTATCTTTTACTTAAACAATTAATGAATGAATAACCATTTATTATAAAAAAACCTATTTAGAGGCTAAAAAACCGGCCAAGTGCGAGTCAGACTCGCGCACCGAGGGTTCCGTACAAACCTGTATTATAGACCTGAGTATTTGGTATGAATTTCAATTTAATACCTCTACGCGTTTATGAGGAAATGGGTAGTAAGTTTAAAATTATTAAAAAAATATATAGTATGTGATGTAAGTAAAAATTTATGGTTTTCGTAATTTTTCCTTTATCTATGCTATAAGACGTTGCTTCGTACCAAATTTCAAGATTCTGAGTTCACGGGAAGCACCCTGTAGGTTTTGATTCCCTTGCAAGTGTCGAAAATTTGCGGCATAAACGGCTGTATCTTTTGATTGCGTTGGCTTAGAAGTTTGATTATTTCACAGCTTCAAGGGACAGTAGACCTGAGTAATTGATATAAATTTCAGCTTCATACCTCCACGCGTTCCTGAGAAAAAGGGTCTTGACAGACGGACGGACGGACAGACGGACAACAAAGTGATCCTATAAGGGTTCCGTTTTTTCCTTTGAGGTACGGAACCCTAAAAATTCCACCCATGCCCACGGATACGGCACGGAGAGCCAGAGATCGCGGGTTCGAATCCCGGCATGGGTGGAATTTTTAGCCTCTAAATAGGTTTTTTAAAATTGTCCTTAGCACGGGTTAGTGAATTAGAAATAGAAATAGTATAATCATTTATTATTATATTCTTTTTGTTGCACTAATCCGTGCTAAGGACAAGTTTAAAAACCTATTTAGAGGCAAAACATTCCACCCATGCCGGGATTCGAACCAGCGACCTCTGGCTATCCGTGCCAGCGCTCTATCCAACTGAGCTAATGGGCGACTCACCGGCATCAGTGAAATTTCGAACCTCTTTACACTATTCTCTGTACTACGTACAGGCAGCGACATCTGGCTGAAGTAATTTGCATCACTTGCAGCCCCGAGTATGAGACGTACAAACTGCATTCTCGTGTCTTACCAGACGGCTCCATCGTGGTCAGCCAACAGCGGCGGGGGTGATCTAGGTAGGCGGGCGGGTACCGCCCCTCTAGCTTGCGCCGCCTGTAGAGCGGCCGCCTCTCTCGCGCGGAGAGATAGGAGCGGCTGGCCTGTGAAGAGAAAATAACATTCATAACGTCTTCGTCTTCAGGCTATATTAGACCACTGCTGGACATAGCCCTCCACTAATAAGGTTGTGCCATCGTTCGGGGGTAATGCCCGTAATCCCCACGCTGGGCATGCGGGTTGGGGATCGCAGTTCGGTGGAATTGTACAGCAGGGGGCGCCTCGCCTTTTACGACACCCGCATAACATAACATTTACATACAAGCACATACATTGCTTCTGGCCCCACACTAGGATACCCTGTGCCGTGGGAACCAGAAACAGCGACATCACAAACATGTAAACATCCAAGACCTGAGGTTTTATTGTCCCCAGCCGAGGTTCGAACCCGAGATCTGTTGCATGGCAGGCAGATGCGCTTCCGCTGCACCAGAGAGGCCGTCAAAAGGTATAGATAGATGCATATACAGGGAAGAGCGGGTGATCGCGCTCCTCCACTATAAAGGGAAATTTCCCGTTCTGAAGGTTGTCCGTCGGACGTTATATTCATGATATGTCATGTGAAACATTTTTGAGATGTTACGCCACAAATGGATGGGTGGACGTGCACACACATACACACCCACATACATACATACATACATACATACATACATACATACATACATACATACATACATACATACATACATACATACATACATACATACATACATACATACATACATACATACATACATACATACATACATACATACATCATAAAAGTCCCTTCGGGAATCTACGTTCGCGCAGACTAGGAAGAAGTGTAACGAAAGTACCCGAAGCTATATCTTTAACCGATACGGTTAAGGTGCAGAATTGATTGCCCCAGTAGCGCTACCTATTTCGCTCACGCTAATATTGCCAAACTCCTTTTGGGCTCCGCCATAGTCGGACGAGAACAACTCACCGTTACTCAACGAGCTACTGCGTCGTCTAGTGCTGTCGCCCCCATTCTCACGTCTGGATCGAGGCGGGACCTTGGCCGGAGACGATGGGTTTCTGCAGAAACGAAAATAAAATAAAAATGGATAAAAAGGGGTAAAAAGAAGCGCTATAAATTGTGGCACATTTCGTGGGTACATTTCGGGTACATTACTGTACAGTACCCGGGTGGGTACATTAAATCATTGTGGCACATTTCGTGGGTAGTAGGATTTTTCATTTTTTTTTATTATCCTTGTAGGTCCCCACTGTTGGGGCACGGGTCTCTTCCTGCATCGCAGGAAGGTTACGCCGTACTCCACCACGGGGGCCAAGTCCGGGTTGGTGGAGGATTGTAAGACAATGGCGGGCCTTACTGTCAGAAGTTATCAAGCCGCCCATAAGGCCTCTGACAGGGCTTAACGACTGCCATTATATGACAGCCGGCACCAACGGCTTAACGTGCCTTGCGAAGCACGGAAGCGCTCGGAAAAATGCCACTAGCGGTAGTCACGGGACGCTCACCCATCCTGTACCTGACCGCGCCTGTTGTTGCTTAACCAAGTGATTGATTCCAATTACTCGGTTCGTCTAGGCCACGAGCGCTCCTCTACTTAATGAGATGATTTATACAGCGTCCAGTGGAATCTTCACTCACACTAGATGGGTGACGGGACCACTCCGACGCTGTAGTGCCTGGGACATGGTTTTATAGATGGTGTAGGCTTGCCCAGCACCTATACCATCCAGACAGCTTAGTCGGCCTAGCCCACATGAAAGACTAGTCAATACGTGCGGAGCCAACCAAGCCGCGGGTTTCCTCACGATGTATTCCTTCACAGTTAGCGTGTATTGCGACTACAAATTCGCAAATGTACGTAACGTTGAAATGAAACAAAGTCATTTAATACTAAAGGCTGACATTCAGAGACGAAACCTGAAGCTAAGACCGGTCTCAGAAATGTCAAAATGTACGTGATTTGGACATTTTTAAGACCAGACTTTGCTTAGTTTTCGTCTCTGAATGTCAGCCTAAATAGTATTTAGTATTAAGGCAAAGTGCGGACAATCTCAGGTCTAACTCACCTGTCGCCATTGTCATGTCTGGTGGGGCTCTCAGCCCGCCTCCCTTGACCGATGCCGCGAAGGCGACTCAGCAAAGATAACTCCGTGAGCCCGCGCCGCCAGATCGGCTTGGCTTGCGTCGGCTTGCTTTCTGCAATATTAGATAGATAGAGAACACTGTACATACATACACAACCTCAAGCCTGTATCCCAGAGGGGTAGGCAGTAGATGAAGATCAGATGATGATGAACGTTGATGAAGCGAAGGTGATCTGTCAGGATCGTGGCAAGTGGCAGTCCCTGGTCTCTGCCTACCCCTCTGGGATACGGGCGTGAGGTTATGTATGTAGAGAACACTGTATTCTTTTATAATATAAAAAGGAATCGCTGAATGTGTTGGTACGCGCAAATCTCGGGAGCAGCTTGACTTGCGACGTGCAATACGACATAAGGACTTATTCTTTTTCTCTTTTAGCTTATCGAATTTGACACAAGAGGAACACAAGGTTAATAAACTGTGAAATATATTTATCGGTAACACTGTGAGCCCGCGCCGGCAGATAGGCTTGGCTTGCTTTCTGCAATACGAAATAAGGACTTTTTCCTTTTGGATTATCGAATTTGACACAAGCAAAACACAGAGTTAATATATTTATCGGTAACTCGGCAGACGGTAACGTTTATGACGGCTAGTACGGCTTGTCTTGCGTCGGCTTAGTTTCTGCAATACCATACAAGGACGTTTTTGCCGTGCTAAGTTACACATATAAAATTAAAAGAAGCTTTTATGGGTGGTTGGCTGCGCGAGCGGATAGGCGAGTGAGTGATAAAGTTATCAGTCAGGAGAAAGTGAGTCAGTGAGGAGAGATTGAGCCAGTGAGTGAATCCGTGTGTGAGTGAGTGGGTAATTGAGAGAGTGAACGATTGAGTGAGTGAGGAATGTGTGAGTCAGATTCTGAGTGAGCGTTTGGTGAGAGATTGAACGGAACAAAATAAACATGTTAATCACCAATTTTAACGTCGCCTTTTCCGCTATTCTCCCTCCTTATAAACCTATCCCTCAACCGTGGACTGTCGTAGGCGTTCTGACTGTGAGACCGTTCTATATTGGACCTTATTACGTCAGCATTAGCGTCTACATTAGCACCGCTCACTGGCACAGACCTTACGTATGTACCTCTAGGAATCTGAGGCCTCAATCTTCCATTAGAAGCGCTTGGTACGTTTATTTCTGTACAAACTTGTTCACTATTTTCTCTATGGTTCCTTTTACTTCTTTCGGCGTTCTGTGTTGCCATGTTTTTCTGGGTTGCCACGCCAGTATTAGACGCGTCAGAGCTCGGTGTTGCCAGTGTGGCGTTTGCTATTGTCGTTTTAGTGACAGTAGATGGCGTAATAGGGCTAGATCCGGGATATAAGTACTCGTAAGTCTGATTTGAGCCTGGATTTGAGTCTGAAGCGCTTGGTGAAGCCACGTCTAAGTTCGGGAGGGAAGACTTTCTAGATATTTCGTGGGTTTTCAGCCTTCTTAGAGGCGACGGCGATGGTATGCCGGTTGAGGTGGAGGCTTGGCAAAGTCGTTCGTAGATCCCCTCGGTTTGACTTGAATCTGTGGTGACGCCTGTGGGATATTTACAAAACATCAGGTAAAGATACTGACCCGACAACAAAATGGGTATATAACAAATTTAAAAACCTATTTAGAGGCTAAAAATCCCGGAATCGAATCGAATCCCGGCATGGGTGAAATTTTTAGCCTCTAAATAGGTTTTTAAATTTGTTCCTTAGCATGGGTTAGTGCATTAAAAATAAAAATAGTATAATCATGTGGGTACAGTGATATCATTCCGATGTTAAACCTAACTGCAAAGTAGGTAGTCGCGGCTGTAAGTAATGCAATTTGCTTAAGTCAGATGTCGCTGCCTGTACGTAATACAGAGAATAGTGTAAAGAGGTTCGAAATTTCACTGATGCCGTGAGTCGCCCATTGGCTCAATTGGTAGAGCGCTGGCACGGATAGCCAGAGGTTGCGGGTTCGAATCCCGGCATGGGTGAAATTTTTAGCCTCTAAATAGGTTTTTAAATTTGTTCCTTAGCACGGGTTAGTGCATTAAAAATAAAAATAGTATAATTACTACAAAGAATCCAAAACAAAATTCTTCGTACCATATGCGCAGCGCCCTGGTTCACAAGGAATGAAGAAATACACTGTTATCTTGAAATGCCTACAGTTAAACAAGAGATAAAGTCAAGAATTGAGTCATTCAAACTCCGCCTACAGAAGCACATCTCTTGCAAATGAGCTTTTGACCACAGATAACGACGCACGACTGAAACGTCCCAATATCTTGAACTTTAGCCAGTGCAGCTAAGTTAACAACAATGAAGTTGCCTTCAATGGAAGACAGCTTCCCAAACACTAAAAAGCAAACAGACAATCTGATAATGGCACAGAAGCTGATGGCAGATGGACAACTATAATGAGAAAAAAAAAAACTTTTACTAGTTCTACGACTACTTCGGATCGGATTTTCACAGACTCGGATCGGACGTAGTGCGCTCTGGTGAAGGATAGCATAGAAATATTATAATCTCACCCGAAAGACTGACTGTAGTTGTCAGGCTTATATGACCGTAGTCTGACTCCTTAGTGTCGTCTGAAAACACAGTTCCATACTTGCTGTCCGTGCCGTCAGTATTTACAACGTTCACATACTTTTCACCCGCACTTTCACCGTCTCTAGTCGGTTTCACAGTAACACTCTGCTTAAACGTTGACTTTTCAGCATTTTCAGTTGGTTTCACGGTCAAATTCTGCTTGAATGGGGCTTTGTCACAGTTCTCAGTAGGTTTTACGTTGAAATTCTGCTTGAAATTGGGGATTTCAGTGGTATTGGATGGTTTAACAGCAAGGTTGTGTTTGAAGTCAAAGCTGAAGACGTCCGTGTCTGGGCCCAGCACCGGAATGGCTGTGTGGGGCGGTTTGTTGGAGACTTGTATCACGGTGATGTTGGTCGACTGGTATTCGCTGGAAAGAATGAAATTATATTACTGTCGCAGTTTAATCCCGAACCATCTAGAATAGAGCCTTCTGGAAACCCATCGAATAGTCGCCGCATGCTGCGTTTTCTTTTTTTCCGCTGCCTTTTTCTCCACTACAATACGGCCCGAAGGCAGCGGACTTACATTTTACATTGATGAAATTCAGCAAACAGAATGTAAATTCTTTACGTTGAAATAAATTTATTGATTTGATTAGAAAAACAAAAAGGTTCCATCGCTCCACTACCAAGTGCAGTTTTTATTAAATGTTAAAAACCTATTTAGAGGCTAAAAATTCCACCCATGCCGGGATTTGAACCCGTGACCTCTGGCTATCCGTGCCAGCGCTCTTTCCAACTGAGCTAATGGGCGACTCACCGGCATCAGTGAAATTTCGAACCTCTTTACAATATTCTCTGTATTACGTACAGGCAGCGACAACTAGCTGAAGTAAATTGCATCACTTACAGCCCCGAGTACCTACTTTGTTACGTTTTTACATCGGAATGATATCGCTGTACCCACATTATTATACTATTTTTATTTTTATTGCACTAACCCTCTAAATAGGTTTTTAAAATTGTCCTTAGCACGTAGTGCATTAAAAATAAAAGAATAAAATAGTATAATGTCGCGGTCCTATCCCGAACCATCTAGAATAGAGCCTTCTAGGAGCCTATCGAATAGTCGCCGCATGCTGCGTTTTAGTAAACAATAAACGCTGCAAGCAATAAAGACTCGTATGCCCACTAGAGTAAGGTTCAAAACTCTTTAAATAAGTAACTGTTCGAGCGACCTTGCCGCGTGTACCGAGTGTAGGTACATAGTTACGGGAATGTTCTAGAACCCTGGCCGGCGGATTAAATAGCGGCCGCCGCGGCGCGCTGTCAGTTCCGTTTGGAATAGCGAAGAGTGAACTTCAAGTGAACATACCTGCGATACGAGCGATCGACCTCAGCGATACTATTGGACTTCGATTGAACCTGCGTTTGGAATCTACGTGTGGACTTCGTGTCGTGAAGACCTGCAGACCAGACCCTGCGTGAATAAATCCTAAGAAGTTGTCATTGGTGTTTTACATCCAAATCCAGAACCCTAGCCCGTAACAATAATTTTATTAAATGTGTCAACCAAAAATACATACCCACTCTCCTCCTCAGTACTCGGCGACCTCCTCGCTGCATCCTCGCGTCCAATCACCAGGCGTTGCTTAAAACCGCTACCCTCCCCGCCCTCCTCTTTCTCAACTCCAGAACTCTTGACCCCACTCGGCCCACCCTCCTCCGTGTCAACGGTCAATCTTCTCGAATCACTGCTCGAACCATGCCCATTCTCCTCAGCCATCCTCTTGAGAGTACTAGCCTCATCTTCAACCTCGCACTTGCTGGGACATACCATCCCATCCTCCCTTCCACTGTTGATCCTATCCAGTTCAGAGAAAAACTCCTCATCGTCCGATGAATTCCTCGGTCTGCTAAATATTGAGTCGTCTAAGCAGATGTTTTGACCGCAGATCTTCAGTTTCTTCCTCGTATTGTCCTTGGTTTGGGCCACGTTTGATGTGCTAGGCATGGCAGCTAGGTACAGCGTGGAGTCCCAGTCTGAAATGTCTATGTTGACGTCAGAGTCCTCGGCTGGTACGGTTTGCAGGGTGGCCGGTTCAGCTGATTGTGGCGATGGCGGTGAATGGGGCGGGGTGGGCGGCAGTGGTCTGGTTATTGGGGTCACTAGCTCGATACCCGGGACGCTGGAATGAGAAGGAATGTCTTGTTAGTAACGGTCGATATTGAGCAAGTGGCTTAGTGTAGTGGCTTAGTATAGTGTGTAGGAATGGTTATCAAATATTTGAGCCTCGACACTTGAGCCTCGTGACATATTTAGGGCGAGATAAATAGTCGCTTCTAAGAACGAGTCTTAGCGAAAGCACTTGCTTAAGAATCGATTTGTCTATCATAGACAGTACTTTGGCACTCTCTAAGTCGCGAAACCCGGACTAATTCTTAGCATTGGCCTAAGAACATGCTTAGCTAAGCAAACGTCTACTTTGATACTTAGCTAAGTTAGCCTGAAGTAATGCTTAGGGAAGCTTGAGTACGGACTTGGGCTAAGCAACGACTATTTATCTCGCCCTTAGAGTTTGATGTAAATGATGTCTTATGTTGTCCGCTGTGTGGTGTCGGCCTAGAGAATAGCACCAACCCAATTCTTCCCGCGGGTGTCGTAAAAGGCGACTAAGGGACACAGACCGGGGGGTGGGCGGCAGCGCCCCCTGCAGTACAATTCCACCAAACTGCGATCCGCAACCCGCATGCCCAGCGTGGGGATTTTAGGCATTATCCCCTATGATAGCTCAACGTGGCGCTCTCTAGGGGAAGGCTATGTCCAGCAGTGGACTAGTATAGCCTGACGATGATGTCTTACGTAGAGTACATGCCGTGGTAGCAGAGCCAGGCTTCTCAATCGGGAGGTTCCGATTCGAGCGCTTCTTTGTGAACTTACAGTAACAATACCATTCGCTAACTATGAAGGAAAATATCGTGAGAAAACCTTAGGTCTGAAGTGTAAACATACCTTGGCTTGCAACGCACA
The DNA here is from genome assembly GCA_934045075.1 of Yponomeuta sedellus. NCBI lineage: Eukaryota > Metazoa > Arthropoda > Insecta > Lepidoptera > Yponomeutidae > Yponomeuta > Yponomeuta sedellus. The sequence continues at coordinate 1,818,143 of OW203750.1, read as the reverse complement.
ACGGCCCAACTATGAGGTTACGTGCGGAAATCTCAGGCCTAACTAACTGCCTTGTGGGTAAGAAGCAACTTCAAACTACGATACGATATCAACCCTTGTATGTCCCCACTGCTGGGGCACGGGTCCCTTCCTGCACCGCAGGAAGGTTAGGCCATACTCCACCACGGGGCCTTTTCATTTCATTTCATATAGTAACTAGTACTGAAAGTTCTTTTTTTCTAGCGCCGCAGGCCTTCTTAGGCCGTTTTTAATTGACGGACGCCATTTTGAATCCAAAATGGCGGCGTTGAAAATAAATTTTGCTGTATTTCTATAGGTTTGGGAAGTTTTTTAGGCATTCGGAGAGCGCTTAGCGAACATCGATCTGTAGCTACATTTCGTTATCAACCCTTGTATGTCCCCACTGCTGGAGCACGGGCCTGCATCGCAGGAAGGTTAGGCCGTACACCACCACGGGGGCCAAGTCCGGGTTGGAGTTAATAATTCTAAATAAAAGTAAGTTGTTGCTAACAATTCTCACCGGACTAGGGGCACAGGCGGGGTGGGGGGCAGCGGGGATGTGGGGTCCCTCGTCCCGGCGCGCGGGGGGGGAGGCGTGGGCGCAGCGCAGTATACGTTCTCCCCCTTTGGGAGGATCTTCAGCTCGTGGAGTTTGTTGCGAAGCGTTGTCACCCAGTCTTGCATGGACTCCCTGGTGGTGACAGTTTTTTTTTAATCTTATTTTTATTTAGAGGCTTTGATCACCATATGATCATGTCAGGTAAGACCAAATCGCAGTAGGTTTTCTTATAGTTACTTACATTTAGATAAGGTAATAACCTTATTTAAATGTAAGTAACTATAATAACTTATAATATTTTACTATACATCTGCATAAATAAAATTCATAGTCCTGACTGACTGACTCACTCATCAACCCCCAGCCCAAGCCGTTGAACCTAGGAAGCTGAAATTTTGCACAATGGGTCTCTCGTATAATGTAGGCAAGGAATAAGACCGATTTTTTTTTTAAATTCAACCCCTAAGGGGGCGAAAAGGATTGCCAAAATTTGTATGGGAGGTATAAAGAATGTTGTCATATGAATAAATACTCTTCAACACAATTGATTGAACACGTGTTTCGCCGTTTTTTTTTAAATCTAACCCTTAAGGGAGTTCGCTTGTCGGGTCGGGCATTGCGGAAAGCAATTTTATAGACATAAATAAAATGCCAAAACTCACCAATCCGGAGCGAGCAACCTCAGCGGCCCGCTATCAGTGTGAATCAGAAAGTCGTGCTCGTTCCCGCGCGGCGTCACGCTCGCCGTGACGTGTCTCGCGGTCCTGAGACACGCACGCCATAGGGGCCGGTGGCTCGCCGTGCATGGCGCGTCGATTGACGGGTATTGCTCCAAATAGGGCACCCGTCCGTTGTGCACACAGAATAGAGTCCACATCGGCTTGAGCGGCGGCGGCTTCTGGGGGACGATGAAAATGTAAGGCGTCAAGTATCGATACTTCTGACAGTAAGGCCCGCCACTGTCTTACAATCCTCCACCAACCCGGACTTGGCCCCCGTGGTGGAGTATGGCCTAACCTTCCTGCGATGCAGGAGCGACCCGTGCCCCAGCAGTGGGGACATACAAGGGTTGATATCAGAAGCTGTTTGTAAATTTGTTGTTTTATTCCTATAACGCTAGAGCTAGCCTCACAGGTAAGTAAACCAACCCATTTTTTTTAGCCTCTAAATAGGTTTTTTAAATTTGTCCTTAGCACGGGTTAGTGCATTAAAAATATTATAATAATGTGGGTACAGCGATATCATTCCGATGTCAAACCTAACTGCAAAGTAGGTACTCGGGGCTGCAAGTGATGCGAATTAATTCAGCCAGATGTTGCTGTCTGTACGTAATACAGTGTTGTAAAGAGGTTCGAAATTACACTGGAGAGCGCTGGCACGGTTAGCCAGAGGTCGCGGGTTCGAGTCCCGGCATGGGTGGAATTTTTAGCCTCTAAATAGGTGTTTTAAAACCAACCTTGTGCCCTAGCGGTCTCAGCTTGCTGCCACCGGTCTCCTCAGGTATCCTCTTGAGGTAAGCATGCTTCTGTATCTCCCTGTAGTAGACAGGGCTTTCTTCGTCCTGTCTAGACATGGCCGAGGCTTTGCTCAACTGCGGTAAGGAAAAAAGCGTTTGTTAAAAGGTAAAATATCGGCCAAGTTGTAATATTGGACGAGACTAGCATAGGACTGAGCCCTAGAGCCTAATACTTATATAGAGTTTCAATAGAATTAAATATGCATGACAATGGTTGAGATTTGGCTCAATTTGGTACTCTACAAAGCAATAGCATTACAATGCCATTTCAGGGGAATCGTCGTCAAGCTATACTAGTCCACTGCTGGACATAGCCCTCCTCTACAGAGCGCCACGTAGTGCTATCATAGCGGGTAATGCCCATAATCCCCACGCTGGGCATGCGGTTTGGGGATGGCAGTTCGGTGGAATTGTACTGCAGGGGGCGCTGCTGCCCACCCCCCAGTTTGCGTCCCTTAGTCGCCTTTTACGACACTCGCGGAAAGAATTGGGTTGGTGCTATTCTCTAGGTCGACACCACACAGCATGGGTATAACCCGCGCAAATTAAATAGGCATCTCTCGTGAAGAAGATAGAATCGCGAGAGGCCCCGTGTTAAGCCATGCCAGTTCGCAATGAAACTTTGCGACTACATTAAGAGGTTCATGAAAGGAACCTCGTGGCCTTGAGTGGAGACCGCCACGCGGCAAACGTAGTGTAGGACGCCCTCCGAACAGGTGGGACGATCTGCGAAAAACTGCAGGCAGATGCCGGATGCGGCAAGCTGAAGACAGGGCGTTATGGCGCTCATTAGGGGAGGGCTATGACCAGCAGTGGACTAGTATAGCCTGACGACGAAAGGAACCTCCTTGAATGATGTACTCAGTAAGCCTTCACATCTGGAGCACCCTGGGCGACCATCAGCGAGTCTTCTAAGCTGATTGGCATCCTCACTAGCCACTTCTAGTAATCTACCTCAGATTGTCACTCTAGCAAGCCGGCGGCGTCCTATGCTATAGTCTGTTAGCTTTTAGAATATACCTCGGCTACTGTCGGATATATTCGTGTAATAGAAATATCGGAACTAATATGACACTTAATTTCGAAATCAGAACTTGATCATCAGTACGAAACCAGCGAACATTGGTGACAACCAAAGCCTACTCTAGAGCCCGAGGTATATTCTAAAGGCTAACAGACCATACTTACCTTATATAAACTTATCACAAAGACCCCTTCAGTATAGTGATCCCAAGATTTAGGCTGGCAAAGGTTAATATGTCCTTCATGGGGCATTGTATACATTTCTATAATAAAATCCCTGATATATTAAGTTTAACTTAAACACGGTTCAAAAAATTTGTAAAGTACACTTTGTGCCAAAAGGGCTACTATAATGTTAAGTTTAATTTAGGTGACAATGAGGTCTGGAATTAAAGCATGTAAAATGCATGAGTTTTGTAAAAATTATGTAAACTCTGTTAATTAAGGACTTTGAAATGACTAAGTTTGGAGTTTTTTGTCCATTTTATTCTCCAAAATGACCTAGACTTTGAAATGGACACCTAGTTTGACTTGTACCGTTCATTAAGCTGCATTATCTGCGGTACTTTGAATAAAACCTTTTCATTTCATTTCTATAAAAAGGCTAATTTCTTTTAAATTATACATTACTAGCCCATTAAAACGAATTTTTGCACTTCACTATACCAAAAAAGTGATTGAGTAACTAAGGCAGAATGCAAGACGGAACTACACACCAACCTACCAGCGATATAATTAGGGTTGTCCAATTGAGTTAATACGTGTGAGGCTCCAATTAAAGAGCTTGGACACTCGGGGACTTTCTTAATACAATGACTCAATGATTAAGTATTTGAGGACACCCAAAATTGGCATTGTATGCCAAACCAAACCAAATGTAGAACATTAAGACTTGACGCAAGTACCGTTATTGGGGTCTAGTGTGTAACATTTATGATAATACATGATGAAATGATTGATTAATAACCGTTAATTGAATGTTACAACGTCGTAATTTACGTTTAAATACGCGTAAACAGTGCAACAAAAAAATACTCGTATGGTTACCTGGTCTCCGTACAGAATTTTCAACCGCTTGTGAACGAAAACGCTGAACTGTAGCCGCAATTTAGTAACATTTCCGTAATATTATCCATAAGGTAGCGAAAAAAGCGAAAAAATTTACTTTTTGCGAATTTATTGCGAGACGTGCACACAAAGCGACGCCATGTTTATTATTAATGACATTTTATTTTTTAAAATTCAGTGTTGGTATTTTCTTTTGTTCAAGTTTTTTTTATGCAGCAACTCTACATAAAAAAAAGCTAACTGCTCTTTAGTCGTTGGTCGATTGTCAAGATCTGTGGTCAAGATTGGCATTAAGGGTTGCCACATTATTCCTTTCCGTACCAAAACCATCAGAATTGCCTCGCAGTTCTTCTAAGGACTATTTACTTGTAATGGTGCAAACCTGGTACGGATAGCCAGAGGTTGCGGGTTCGAATCCCGGCATGGGTGAAATTTTTAGCCTCTAAATAGGTTTTTAAAAATGGTGCAAACCTCTTCACACCATTTTTATTTCTTTTCTATCTATCACTTTCAAATATTTAAATTATGTACGTCACACATTCTTCATCACTATTCATTTTTCATCGCTACTACTTTACTCTTTGACCATATCTGACTTTTTAGCTGCTTATCCGTTTTTATCCAGTTTTTTTCTGTTTTATTAAAATATTATACTAAATCTGCAAATAAAATCACACCTGAAGTCGTTCCAGAGTTTATTTATTATTATAAAACGTTCCACACTTCTCTTTCATACACAGAAAAGGGTGACAAAAGCATTGATCAGGAAGTACGGATAAAATACTGATTTTTCGTGAGAGCTATGCGCTTTCAAGCTACATACCACACGTAAAGTCAATAGTACATTTATTCTTTATATACTTGCAGAAGCACTCGTGGCCTAGTCGAACCAAGTAATTGGAATCAATAACTTAAAATAAGCAACAACAGGCGCGGTCAGGTGCAGGATGGGTGACCGTCCCGTGACTCCCGCTATTGGGATTTTTCCAAACGCTTCCGTATATAATGGCAGTCGTTAAGCCATGTCAGGGGCTTTATGGACTGCTTGATTACTTCTGACAGTAAGGCCCGCCACTGTTTTACAATCCTCCACAACCCGGACTTGATCCTCTTGGTGGAGAATGGCTTAACCTTCCGGTGCGATGCAGGAAGAGACCCGTGCCCTAGCAGCGAGAGCATACAAGGGTTGATACCGATACCTGCAAGCGGCACGCTTACGATATGAACCACTTTTTGCCTGAAATTTAAAGAAGTGTTGACAAACTGGTAATGGTTTCGAATTAGGCCTTAAAATCAAATAACAAATATGATTCGTATGATAACAAATATGATTCAATCAATTCGGTAAAATTCCGCACGTCTTCCTTTGTGATAAGCGTTTTCCATTAAACCTTGGTGACTTTCAAAGCGATTGAATGACAATGCGATCAAACAATGTGTCTTGCTACTCACTGTTATTTTGGAAACAAGGTTTTATTTGACAAGCAGAAAATATTACACATAAAATTAAAGTTTATCTGTATTCTAGTATAATGAATGTTTGTGAATCTGCTATTTATAATAGTCAATTGTTTTTTGGTTGTACTTTGATTAAAGGATATTTTATTTTTTATTTTGGATGAAGTCCTTAATAAAATGTGTCATGGCATTAAATTTGTACCAGACTCAGCACTAGTTACAGGTTTTCCCGTAACGCTGATATTCTGTCAAGGCCCAGAGTGACACTCACGAGAATCAACCAAAACAAAATTAAAAACAAGTAAATAACGAGTTATCGGTGCCTGTCAATGCCAATGCTTATAGTGTCGGTGCTAAGTTCCAAACCAGCACATAAAATAATAATAATAATAATAAAGCCTTTTATTCCGAATTTTTTTACAGTTTCCTTTTTACAAATAGTTCCAGTACACTAATCACATTAAATCTCTAAGCTCGGTGTGCCTTATGGCATAGGCCTCCTCCAACATCTTCCACTGTTTCCTGTCTGTTGCAATTCTAAGCCAAAGCGGACCTAGAGTCAGTTTCAGATCATCTTCTCATCTTGTCATTTGGCGGCCCCTGCTCCTTGACCCATCTCTTGGATACCAGAGTGTTACCAGCTTGCTCCATTTTTCATGCTTGCAGCGGAGCATATGCCCTGTCTATCTCCATTTTAGTTGGTCAATATGTGTTAAGGATGTCTGTTTGTTTGGTTTTGCGCCTGATATCTATATTGCTTACTCTATCTTTTAGCTTCAACCCCAGTATGCTCCTTTCCATGGCTCGTTGGCATTTTGCAAGTTTTTCTCTTTGATTTTTTGTCAAAGCCCAAGTTTCGCATCCATATGTGATGCATGTATCAAAGGTTTTTTTCTTTATGCCGAGTTCCTTGCTTTTCATTATTTCTTTCAAAGCCCAATATTTTTTCAACCCCGTAGCGATTCTTTTATCTATTTCTTTGGACATTTGGTCGCTTGGAGATATGATCTGACCCAGATATACATATTCCTCAACATATTCAAGTTTTTGTCCATTGACAATTACATCTACAGCTGTTGCGTTCGTCATCATTTTTGTTTTGCTTGAGCACATTAAATAAATATACTTCAAATAAAATATGTCATCCGAAATTGGATAAACGGGCTGTCAAAGTAGCAACACTATTGTCAATTGTCATTTTTGCAAAATTCGGTGTCATTCACAAATTTCATTTTCTTGCGACAAGATAATACCGGGGACAACGCAAGGCCCGTAGTAAAAGGTGAGTCACTAATTAATTTTTTAAACTTGTACGAGTGGTTTGTTTAGGGCGACTCGAAGTTATTGGATTTTGACCGTCATCGGCATAGGTACATAAAAAGTATAAAAACTGCTTTGTTGTACTGGCTGGTTGACATGTTTACTTTTAACTTAGTTACATTTTGAGCCACTCATCCAGCAGTGGCGCTGCCGTCGTTTGTCTTGTTCGTAAACGTTTTTACCGTCAATAAATTTTCATGTAATTTTCTTTAGAATTTTGAAGCACACGATCTTGCTTCTCATTTAATTTCTACTATGGGTAAACCCAGCCAACATCTACCAATTTTCGACTAAAACAAGCTTTCGCCTGAAAGGGTTAGCGTTTTAGACTTACACATTTTTGCTTACGTTATGAACGTTTCTTTATTTTGGTCACGTGACCTTTCAACCGCCAAAATAATTGTCACTTTTTCACCGAGCCGACTCGTTGACCCGTAATTTTCCGTTGGTAAAACTCGTTTTTTTCTGCCAATAAACAACAAATCATCCTTGCCACCCGCGCATCACGTCCCAGAGCCACTAAAACCACCTCAAAAGGCCACATTCCGTCGCCAAACAATGGCCAAAGTGCATATAACAAATGTGGTGGTTCTGGACAACCCCAGTCCCTTTCTCAACCCGTTCCAATTCGAACTGACCTTCGAATGCATAGAAGAGCTGAAGGAGGACCTGGAATGGAAGATGATCTACGTGGGTTCAGCGGAAACAGAGGAACACGACCAGGTTTTAGACACGATATACGTAGGTCCAATACCGGAGGGCCGACACATGTTCGTATTCCAAGCGCCTCCGCCCGACGTCAACCGCATACCTGAAAACGACGCGCTAGGCGTCACGGTGGTCCTTCTGACGTGCTCGTACCGCGGCCAGGAGTTCGTCAGAGTGGGGTACTTCATAAATAATGAATACAGTGACAACGAACCGGAGTTACGAGAGAATCCACCAGCTAAGCCTCAGTTCGACAAAGTTGTGAGAAATATCCTGGCGTCAGAGCCTAGAGTGACTAGATTTAAGATTAACTGGGCTGAGCCCGACGCTGCAGCAGCCACGGATTCTGGAGATGGCAATATTGAGGCTGTGATGGTGCCGAATAATGATTCCTGCGGGGCGTCCTTTAATGCCGATAGCCAGATCAGTGGGATGGAGTTTCAGGGCAGCTTGAGTGGCTATGGAGACAATTCTAACTCAATAGCTCCTATGGAGTGCTGAGGTGAGTTTTTTTTTTGTTTCATCATGATGTTTAAACATGTCTTGAATGACTAATGGTGTATTTTATTAGCGTGCTGGTCTATAAGAATAAGAAATTCATTGGGTTACGAACGTCTGTACAACAAAAATACATGAATTGGATACATACAATGTAGGTAGGCGTGTTATTGTATTTTAGTGTTTGCACATCGAAAACCATTCTAGGCAAGCCTGTATTATGGCTTTCGACGCCTCTCACCGAGTCTGAAATACACTTCACTGTTGTGGGTATGTTGATAAAATTTAGATGTGCCGAAACATGATAATTTATTTTTACTTATTTTGATTAAGGGTTAGTTATAAGCAAGCCAAATCATCCACTGTACATTATACGCAACACTGGTAGATGTTCAATGTTCTATGTTGGAAGATGGTCTATGTTCAACAAATAAACAGATTTGCTACCATGTATAAGTATAGATAGCGATAGAGAACACTTCATTGTACATAATTAAGATAGATTTTGTTGTTGAAGTATGTTTAATGCCGTTGTGTATGTATAGAGTTGATTTATACAGCTTCCAGTGGCATCTTCACTCGCACTAGATTGGTGAAGGGACCACTTGGATGCTGTATAATGCACTGTTGGAGATAAAGCAGATATTTATGGCATAAAATGACTACCTACATGCATAACCTGACGCCTGTATCCCAGAGGGGTAGGCAGAGACTAGGGACTGCCACTTGCCACAATCCTGACAGATCACCTTCGCTTCATCAACGTTCATAAGTCGTTGCATGCACGCACGCCAGTTCCGGGTACTCTTTATCTTTCCTTTTGCTAATACATCCCCTATTTGGTCCATGTATGTCCGCCTGGGACGTCCCTTACCAGCCATTCCACTCACATTCGGAATATATATTTGTTTTATCAATCTTTCTTCCTTCATCCTCTCCACATGTCCACACCAACACAACATTCCTTTTCAATTCTAGTCACGACATCCTCTTTTAGTCCACAACATTCTCTAATCAGACTATTGCGTATCCTGTCATTCAAAGTAACATAAAATGACTATTTACAGAACAAAATAAAATATTCTCAATTTGTTTCAGATGTGTGCAGGTATATATTTATTGGAACTAACAAATGAGTGATGAAGACTTGGTGAAGAAGATGGTGGTGTATTGATGCCGTCAACTCAACTTTTATTGTGGGACATTGATTGTGTACTAGTGAGGCTTGTTCTGGGCTCCGTAACGTAACTTCTTCTACGTATGAACTCATCCATTTTAAACTACTATGAATTGTCACTTTGGAAACGTCAAAATGGATAACACAACACAGTGGACTGATTCGGTGTAGCCTGGCTGATTACAAAAGATTGAACTGCAAGTAGATTCCATCGCATTTGTGAAAGCACACTGTCTGGCGACGGGCGTCTCTCAAAACTCTAGTGGCCAGAGAATATTTCGTATGAGATTATTGATATTTACTAACTCAGGATTTACTTAAGTTTTAGCAGAAATCGGAAAATAGTGAAGAAAAGTTTTATACAGAGCAGGAAGTAGTATTACACTCGTGTGCTTTCGGCGAAAACCGAAGCCTACTCTAGAGCCCGAGGTATATTCTAAAAGTTAACTGACTGTACAGTCTGTTAGATTTTAGAACATACCTCTGCTACTATCTGATGGAATCGAATACATTCGAGTAATAGAAATATCGAAATTAATATGCCACTTAACTTTACATAACTTTTGAACTGCGTGTCCATTTCATTGTAAAAAGATTGTCCGACAGATGTAATAAGGCTATATTCTTTTTAATGCTAACCCATGCTAAGGACAATTTTAAAAACCTATTTAGAGGCTAAAAATTCGACCCATGCCGGGACTAGAACCCGCGACCTCTGCCACGTTTTAGCCTCTAAATAGGTCTTTAAAGATGTACTAAGGATACAGTTTCTGTTCCTGAATTGAGAATTTTATCAAGTGGATACTTAAGAATCGTTCTGTCACGCTCTTTGCTTAGAAATTCGATGAGACATTACTACCGTTAACTATTTGCTTAGCGAAATTCTGATCAGCGTCAGACTGACCCGTCACTACTCGTATTATCGTCGGAAATTGTGGTGAATATTTAGTGCCCTATTGCTTTTATTTGCTTCCTCTAAGTAGAAACTATACCTATTGCTATTTTGGTATCCATAATAGTTTTAAAACTCCGGAGTTTAAAAATGTGAAGGAAGCAAATGGGCACTAATTGCTGCCCTATGAGTTATTCAGTGATTCCACGACAGTTTGGTGATATGCCTAGGTGACCGGTCAAACTGACATCAGGATGTACGGTCACCCTTAAATGTTTCTCTTCTAGAATATGATTGAAGAAATTCTCTACTTAGAGGAAGCAAATAGAAGCAATAGGGCACTAAATATTCATCACAATTTCCGACGATAATACGAGTAGTGACGGGTCATTCTGACGCTGACAATTTCTCAATTCAGTTCATGGCCCTAAAAGCCGGTATCAAGGTGGTGCAGACTCAAATCGTTTGGACTCTGCGGTGTAGACCTCATGAATTAGCTGTAGCGAGCTCGTGAGATTTGTAAATATTAATATTATGTATGTACTTAGGTAGTGTAGTTAAAGGTTTTTGTCGAAATATGTGAGTGGTTGACCAAAAAGGGACATCTTCTTCAAGCTATATTATGTAGTCCACAGCTGGACATAAGCTATCGACATAGCTCAGAGAATCAGCAAGCTGAAGTGGCAGTAGGACCATATCTCGCGAAGAAGCGACAACCGTTGCAGTAAACGTGTTCTTGAGTGGAGACCGCGACTCGGCAAACGTAGTGTAGGACTCCCTCCGACTAGGTGGGAAGACGATCTGCGAAAAACTGCCGGCAGATGCTGGATGCGGCAAGCTGAAGACAGGGCGCTATGGCGCTCATTAGGGGAGGGCCCTAATGAGCGCCATAGCGCCCTGTCTTCCGCTGTACATACAAAATTTTGAAATTTGAAAACTCCATAATCTTCCTGACTTGAAATAAAAAACAAAATTAATTTAGTAACAATACTTATCTACTTGTTATAGTAATGCACCGATTACTTCTTAATTCAGTTCTAGAGTAGGTAAGTCTAAATTCCCCACAGTTTCCCCCCAAAAACGTTCTCCCCACAAATTACCCAATCACTCTGAGAATCCCCACAGTTTGGGGAATTCCCCATATTATATTAACATAAGCAGCGTTACATATTGGTAACTCTGCTTATATTAGTAAGCGACTTCGTGAATGTGACTGTCCATTTGAGTAGTGTGGTCGTCACTTTCTGACACGTACGAGCGTCTTTTTGTACCTGCACAAAATAAAGAGACTTCGTTGCATCAGAGATAACCTTAAAAGTGTAACGAGTCAATAATACTGATTGTATAGGGGGAGGGGGGGCACATTGATACACAAAAATTCAATCACTGTTTTGAAGGATAAAAAGCATCATATTTGAATATTTATTTTGACGTGTGCAATGGCTAAGATGTCAGTGTATATTTTGCTTAAGAAGTAACCGAAAAAAGTAATAAGGAATAAAGATATACGGCTTTTTTTAAAAAAACTATTTTGTATCATTCTGCCCCACCAGAGGGGTACTTTGATACACAAGATGGGGCAGTTTGATTCATATTTTAATCCATGAGAACTGCAATATATAACGCAATCTAAATTGTTTTATTACTTAAAATAAACAAATAAAACCATCTTGTCGATTGAGATCTCAAAATACACTTTATTAAGCGTATCGTTACTAACATTTAGTTACTCTTGTTTCTTAGAACAAAAAAATAAAACAATAATGGTATTGTCATCTTAGAAATCTTATCTAATAAGTTTATAAACTTACTAAGTAATCAGACTTTGTAATTGAACATGCTTAAAGAATATGACAAGATAAAGACAAGACAAGAATCTCCTATTAAAATGATACGTTTTTCGAGTCATTTTTAGAATATTTCACATAAGTATTTTATTTAACTTTACGTATAGCATCTTTTATCTTTTCCTCGTTAATGTACTTTCTGTCAGTTTTGGGTTTATAGGCGCAACCCATTTTCTGAAAAAAAAAAAAACTAAAAACATTATTATTTATACTATTTTTATTTTTAATCCTATTTATAACCCGTGCTAAGGACAATTTTAAATTGAGCCTAAAAATTCCACCCATGCCGGGATTCGACCCGCGACCTCTGACTATCCAGTGCCAGCGCTCTTTCCAACTGAGCTAATTGGCGACTGTACGTAATACAGAGAATAGTGTAAAGAGGTTCGAAATTTCACTGATCCCGGTGAGTCGCCCATTAGCTCAGTTGGAAAGAGCGCTGGCACGGATAGCCAGAGGTCGCGGGTTCGAATCCCGGCATGGGTGGAATTTTTAACCTCTAAATAGGTTTTTAAAACATTATTATTTATTTAGAGGGGCAGTTTGATACGTATCATAGTACCCCGCGCCGTACTGAATCAAAGTGCCCCAGCAGACTTTTTTCAGAAAAAAATATTTTATTAAAATATTTATTATAATCGTGCACAAAAACATGTTTAAAAATACTTTTTAATATATGAACTTACCTTTGGTAACACAAAACAACGAATAAGACGGAGCTAACACACGATCACATTTCGGGTAAAATTTTAGTAAGGGGCGCCAGGCGGCATGATTTTTCCCTCTGAAGCTGCTGAAGGCCAACAACGAACTGGCGGCGAGTGGCGTTACATCTGTCATTCTTGTGCATGTCTTTGAGCATTCTAGTGATGTGACAGACTGCGTAACGTTTGCCGGTTTTTAAATACAGGTATTGTATAAATGTGCCCCGTGTATCTATGTGCCCCCCCTCCCCCTACACTTACCAGACATCACAAAACCTAGTGTACACGGTGTGTTTGGTGTTATCTTTCCAAAACTGCCTCGGCTCCCAAAACAAATCATAAAAAAATAAAACTACGGCAGCTAAAAATATTCTGGCTGTACCAAAACAAAGCTAAGCTACCACAGATTAAAAAAGTCAACATACATACATAACCTCACTCCTGTATCCCAGAGGGGTAGGCAGAGACCAGGGGCTGCCACTTGCCACGATCCTGACAGATCACCTTCGCTTCATCAACGTTCATAAGTCGTTGCATGCACGCACGCCGGTTCCGGGTACTTTTTACCTTTCCTTTTGCTGATACATCCACTATTTGGTCGATGTATGTCCGCCTGGGACGTTACCAGCCCTTCCGCTCACACATTTGCAATATATTTTTTTCGTCAACCTTTCTTCCTTCATCCTCTCCACATGTCCAAACCAACGCAACATTCCTTTCTCATTTCTAGTCACTACATCCTCTTTCAGTCCACAACGTTCTCTAATCAGACTATTGCGTATCCTGAGTGCTTAGTGCGAGTTTTTTAACTACTCGATCGCGTTAACGTAAACTATGGCATTTTATTTATTTCTATGGCATCGAGGAAGCGCCACCTAGCGACAAGTATGAAAATTAAAATTGCTGAGTGCGAGTTGTAATGGTTTACGTTGAGAAGTGAACACGTTTACCAGCCAAAACACTACTAAACGCGAGTGCGAGTTGTACTGTGACAGTGTTTTGCCAGTTCGAACGGTTAACTTACTCATACTCACTACTCGATTAACGCGGTAGTAAAGTTATTCGATTGGATCTGTCAAACTCGCACTAAGCACTCTGTCATTCAAAGTAACACTACAAATACTTCAAATAAAAAAATAACGGTTTCCAATCCCTCCAGGTCCCTCTTTGGTCAGCCGCTCACATATTTTTCTGTTTTTGTGATTTCCTAAGAAATTGTGGTGTAGTTTCTGAAAATAAGTCTAAAATTATACTAACCAAATACACTTTTCCTGGATGTGAACATTTTTTCTTGAATCTCCTCTGCGGTTGGCTGGTGGAAAGTGCTTAACGCGCTTCGGGCGCTGACTAGCGCCAATAAAATCGTAACTTATTGTACAGTCTATTTATCCTTACTTGGCCAATTTATTAAACAAGATTTTAACCTCAAAATTGATATTTCATGCCAAAACGACATATTTTCTCGCACCTTAATGAACCTTGTTTATAAAATTGAAAGCGTGTTATCTAAAATAGTCTCCCTGATTACGTCATTTACGGGAAAACGGCGCTTTGCGATTAAAATCCATACTTTACGGGTAGAATCTTGTTTACTAAATTGGCCAAGTAAGGATAAATAGACTGTACAGTGCGTTTTCTTCAAAAAAGTAAACATCGAAATTATTAATATCTGTGACAACAGTTTGTAGAACCTAAAATCAACATCCACGACCAAGATCAACATTTAATCGATTTTAACCAAATAATGCCCTTTTTGCGGAGAGTCCCAGAATGATTTCTCTAGGCTGTTCTATGTTCTAAAAATAGTTAACAGAGACGTTAAGATTTTTTTATGACATATTATTAAAAATAAGTTATGATTTTTATTCCATTGGTGACGTTAGATAGCACCCGACGCGCCAAAAGACATTAATTTCGCGCTATTGTTCACGTGTTTTTATTATTATACTTTTATTGCTTTTAAGCAATAAAAGTATTATTAAATAAGAATAAATAATTTGTCGACAATTTAGTCTTGAAACGAAAGCCAGGTTTTCAACGGTCCGAGTGCGCCATCCGAGTAAACTAATGCTTCTGATTGGCTATTTTAGTGTTGTCACGAAAAAGCACGAAAAAAGCATTAGTTTACTCGGATGGCGCACTCGGTCCGAGCGTACTAAGACCGTGCAAACGCGGCTGAAAACGTCGCCTCAGCGAGTACTGGCTGTTCTTGCGCCAAATAAGTTGTTTCAAATGTTGATTAAATATTTACCACTGCAGGGCACGGCCTTCCCTTAGAAAGATAAAGAGTATGCCCTTAAGGCCTCCGCAGACGAGACACTTTTGTCCCCAAGGTACGAAAGTCCTTGAATCGTAAAAAATGTCCTCCGAGTACTTGTCGCGGACTACGGTGTGCATTCATTTGTTCTCCGGAAATCGAGCGACGCGTACGCCGTGGAAGCAAATATTCTGAGATTACGTTGTGTTGTAATTTACATGAAATTGGAAAAGAAAAGGGGTGGTAAAACACCGAATTTTTTACCAGTCCGGTCTCCTGATGTCCTTGGTAACTTGAGGGTCTTTTTGTACGGGGTACTTTTAGTCCTTCGTGTGCTTTATTCGATACAACTTATAAGAGATCTGCCTTCTTCAGGCTATATTAGTCTACTGCTGGACAGAGCCCTCCCCACGCTGGGCATGCGGGTTGGGGATCGCAGTTTGGTGGAATTGTAGTGTAGGGGGCGCTGCTGCCTTACCTTACCGGTTTGTGTCCCTTAGTCGCCTTTTACGACACAAGAATTTAGGTTGGTGCTAATTATTCTCTAGGCCGACACCACACAGCGATAACTAAATGGCAATATCTTTTCCTGTTCTGTACAAATTTTTATCAACCGTTTGCATCTAGAAAATAGTGTGGCATGTAAAGTTCAACAATTAATTATTATATTTAAACGGGTCTAAACGTGATTATTTTTTTTTATCTTTCGCCACTTCAGTCTACCCGAGACCACGGCAACTGTAACGCTGCCGAAACGTCGGGAAATAGGGTAATTTACGTTTTTTATCTAATAAATAATCGCGAGTAGACCCGTTTAATATAACTATAACATTAAGAAATACTATTAAGTAATTAATAAAAAAAAAAATGTGAACCTTAGCATAATTTATTTTTGTGAATAATCTTGTGTTTTTTTTTTGTCAAGAATGAGTATTGCTCAGGAAAATAATGTGTCTGTAAAAAATAGATTGGATTTCAAGATGTTTTGCATGCGTATCGGAATTTTGTCATATTTTTTGTACCGTCAACGAAATAAAAATACAGTTTACTGTTATAATTAAATAAATACAGATTTTTTTATTTGTTACATATATTTCTTTCCGGGCTGATGGGTGGAGGATTGGCGGGCCTTACTGTCAGAAGTTATGGAGCCGCCCATAAGGCCTCTGGCATGGGTTAGTTAGACCTGAGATTTCCGCACTTAGCCTCATGATTGGGCCATTGTACGTAGTGGAGCTGTCAGTTTACTCCAGCCAGCCTATCTCTTTCCAGAAAGCCAGCAGTGCTCCGATATGGCATTTCGTGACAGCCGGCACCAACGGCTTAGCGTGCCTTGCGAAGCACGGAATCGCTCGGAAAAATGCCACTAGCGGTAGTCACGGGATGGTCACCCCACCCATACTGCACATGACCGCGCCTCTTGTTGCTTAACTCAAGTGATTGGTCCCAATCACTCTGTTCGCTAGGCCACGAGTGCTTCATGCTTGGCCCCCGTGGTAGAGTATGGCCTAACCTTCCAGCGATGCAGCAAGAGACCCGTGCCCCAGCAGTGGGGACATGCAAGGGTTCATATCGAGACCATGTTAATTTATTACGGCAATCTATACCTATGCTTTATCAAGCTGTTTATATCTGTTGGTTCACAGTGTCAGTTAGGGTTTTCAAAGCGATTTGCAATCATTATTTTATGTCAATTGGCATGTCTATCTATTGTTTCGACTGGTGTTCTCAAACTTTTACGTTTCAGTAATGTTTGGCATCGCAAGCGCTCGTGGCCTAGTCGAACTGAGTGATTGGAATCAATCACTTGAGTTAAGCAAGAACAGGCGCGGTCAGGTGCAGGATGGGTGACCGTCCGGTGACTACCGCTAGTGGCATTTTTCCGAGCGCTTCCGTGCTTCGTGAGACACGTTAACCCGTTTGTACCGGCTGTAATGTCATGTAATGACAGTCGTTAAGCCATGACAGGGGCCTTAAGGGCGGCTTGATAACTTCTGACAGTGAGGCCCGCCACTGTCTTACCTACAATCCTCCACCAACCCGGACTTGGCCCCCGTGGTAGAGTGTGGTGTGGCCTAACCTTCCTGCGATGCCGGAAGAGACTCGTGCCCAAGCAGTGGGGACATACAGGGTTCATATCGATATCGAGTGTTTGGCAAAACAAATTGCATCCAAGCTCCAACACGTCTATGGGCATTTTAAATAAGTAAAAAATAAGATAAGAATATTCTTTTGTATAAAAAAACACAAAGCATTACACTAATATTATAAAGGCGAAAGTCTGAGTGTGTATGTTACTTCTTCGCGTCTAAACGG
Organism: Yponomeuta sedellus; assembly: GCA_934045075.1. NCBI lineage: Eukaryota > Metazoa > Arthropoda > Insecta > Lepidoptera > Yponomeutidae > Yponomeuta > Yponomeuta sedellus. Next base: position 1,800,800 of record OW203750.1, on the reverse strand, counting down.
CAGGAGCGATTTTAATATGTTATGCAGTTAGCTGACACCCTGGAATAACACATATGTTACGTTTTACTGCGGGAAAATAATATCTCTTTTTCCACGGGAAAATCAATGAACCGCGGGGCTCAGCTACTTTCGAGAAAATAGGTAGGTAATAGATATACAGGAACAGAAATTATATAACAAGGTTATACAGCCGTACTCCACTATGGGGACCAAGTCCGGGTTGGTGGATTGTAGACAGTGGCGGGTCTTACTTTCAGAAGTTATCGAGCCGCCCATAAGGCCTCTAACACGGCTTAACGACTGCCATTACATGACAGCCGGCACCAACGGCTTAACGTGCCTTGCGAAGCACGGAGGCGCTCGGAAAAATGCCATGAGCGGTAGTTACGGGGCGGTCACTCAGTGAGCACCTGACCGCGCCTGTTATTGCTTAACTCAAGTGATTGATTCAAATGTCGTTGACCGTTCCTTAAAGTTTAAGAACCGCTGCGTCGTATGGAAGGGAGAGCAAGCGGCTGCGGCCGTTGCACCTCGCTCTAACTGTCGCAATCGCAAATATCTTTATGTTCCATTGTTAAGTACGTTGTTTTAATATTGTCAAGTATCTGCCGGTGTGTTAATAAACTAAGTATGCCTTGGAAACTTTATGCTGTGACGGTTTTTCTGATGTGAGTAGCTTCGTTATTCTTTTAAAAGTAGTTGTTAAATTTCCGTCACTAGCAAAAGGGTTTTGTGTGAAACGAGGATAAATTTAATAAATTATGCCTTGGACACACATTGCTGTGATGGTTTTTCTGTAGTGAGTGAGTGACCTTAACTACTTCTAAAAGACAGTGTTTTTTAATTTTCTGTGAATAACAAAAGGGCTTTGTTGAAAACAAGTTTTAAATTAATAAATTATGCCTTGGAAACACTTTGCTGTGACTGTTTGTCTACTGTGAGTAGCCATACCTACTTTTATAAGACAGTGTTGTTAAGTTTCTGTGAATGGTAAAGGGCTTTTGTTTAAAAGAAACACGGCTGTGACAGTTTATCCGATGTAAATAGCCCTCCTCATCAATCAACCCAATATGTCTCCACCGAAGGGCACGGGTAGTGATCTGTGATGTAAAAAACGCTTTTTTTTTCTGAAGTGAAAAAAAAAACCTTGAAAAAAAAACTGTTTTTTTTTTCAGGGGGACTTTTTTTTCATAGTATCTTCTCTCCACTCTTAGATATAAATCTGACTCTGACGAATGGTATGAACGACCTAAAGAAGAGGTCAAAGTAGGCGAGGACAATACAAAGCTCTTTATTTGTACGAATATAGGTGTCATATTTGAAGATAACTTTCTCTGAAACGTTCCATTATCCAAGATTTTTAACGCTCAGCTAGCTAGGTTAGAGGGAGTAAGGTCGTATATCATTTTCCATGTTTGTTGTACGACATCTTGAAGTCAAGGTCTACTTTCCTCCACTGTAATCAGTAGTACCAATAAATTGCGCTCGAAAGTAACCGAACATGCTCGGATAGTCGAGAAACATCGTTCGAGTGTCTCCGGTAGAGTATGGTTATTAGAATATTGACTATTATTGCTTGGTAATTTTGCTGTTTTGCGAGACTCGTCGTGTGGGTGGTGTTTTGTATGAAAAAAGATAACATTTTATGTTTTATTCCATCATTAAAGGAATACACCTTTTCTGAAAAAAAAAAACCAAATTTAGAAAAAAAACAGCAGCGCCATGTATTTTTTCAACGTTTTGAGAAAAAAACGAATTGTTTTTTTCTATTTGCTTCTCTAGGCACGGCACTCTTCCCTGAGGAAGGTATAGGCCATATTCCACCACGGGTGCCAAGTCAGGATTGGGGGAGCAGTGCACCAATGTTACCGCTGGACTCCCGAAGGGATCCCAGCTTTCTTATCGTCGTGTACGTTGCACATCCACGCTATCACAGTGAATGGTCACGTGGGCAGTAGTTTCGTCTTCTTTGAGGCACTCTCGGTGTTGGAAATAAGAACGCTATTGATTTAGTAATAATTTGATTTTATTGAAAACCAACGCACTTTTTACCTTTAAGGAAACGTCAAAAGAGAAGGAAAAAACGGGTTGCTATTGCCACACGACAATATTAAATTGAGTTACACAAATGTTGCCCACATTAGGTAGACAAAAATTAAATTTTTATGTATAACGGGCTGTCGGTCAGTTCCATAGTGTGGAAGTGTTTATTCAGTGGGCAGAGGCCCCTCATAAGTGCCACAGCTTTTCACACACCGATTCTCCTCAGACGCAGCAAGCTGCGTGTGAGGCGCTGAGAAAATAATTGTCTAATGACTCAAATGTCTAGGCCTTCGAATATTTTGCGTCTAGTCAATTCGCTTTTTTTTTAAATTCGTATAGGCGAGAATCGGCCCCCTGGGAGCCAAAATTCTCGGTTTCTTAGACATTTTTCGCATAAAAATAAGGGTGATATTACACTTATCAAATATCTTTGTCCAATTGTGCTGTCAAATATTTTATAAAATTTCTTTGAGGTAAGCCCCATTCCACTTGTCCAATAACTGTGTCCAATATTTTTTGCATAGTTTTAAGAAAATGGAGGAATGTGGAGCGTCTTCATCTGCTGCTATTGCGTCTCTAAGTGGTGCTATCATTATCGTTATGTTATTAATGAAAAACCAAAAGTCAAAACAAAAAAAAAGTATTGTTACGGGCTAGGGTTCTGGATTTGGATGTAAAACGCCAATGACAACTTCTTAGGATTTATTCACGCAGGGTCTGGTCTGCAGATCTTCACGACACGAAGTCCACACGTAGATTCCAATCGAAGTCCAATAGTATCGCTGAGGTCGTAGGTAATCGCTCGTATCGCAGGTATGTTCGCTCGAAGTTCACTCTTCGCTATTCCAAACGGAACTGAAAGCGCGGTTTTTTTTTTTTTAACCCTATAAAGGGCACCCTCCGGAGGACACGGGGGAGGGAGGTGGTGAATGCTCATGCATAACAGCACGGACCCGGCCGTGCTGCCAATGTGGGACTCACAAGAAGTGCGCCTACCCACTAAACACCACCTTGGGGCTCGCGGCGACCGCTATTTATATCCGCCGGCAAGGGTTCTAGAACATTCAAGTACGTACCTACACTCGGTGCACGCGGCAACGACTCTAGAACAAAGTCCTTGTCAAAGAGATTTGAACCTTATAGTAGGGGACATACGAGTCACTATTTCTTGCAGCGTTTTATTGTTTACTAAAACGCAGCATGCGGCGACTATTCGATAGGCTTCTAGAAGGCTCTATTCTAGATGGTCCGGGATAGGACCGCGACAGTAATTATTAAAAATTTTGTTATTGGAATCGTCCACGATACCTATCTTGTTTGCAGCCATTTTGATTTAAGTGTCATTAATATTTGATCAAATATCGGTGTTTCCAAGACATTTGATAAAGTCGTCCAATTTCTTCCAATTTCTTTGATCAAATCGTACATTAGACAAAGATATTTGATAAGTGTAATACCACCCTAAGATAAGATAACTCGACAGAGTAATTGGACATTTATTTTCCCGTTCAGAATATATATTTTGGCTGTCGCTCGACTTTTTACGTAGAATTCCATGTGACAAGCCTTAAGAGTCGTATACGACTTATTTGCTAAGTCAGAATCGGCTCCCGTCGCCACATGGCCTGTAGATGCGAATGGCGTGAGAGAGCAAGGCATGGTGGGATGGGGAAAGGTCAGTAAATACTGGGGCTGGGGATGACAATAGTTGAAGGCAATAATAGTATCGTTGTTACAGAGCTGCCGTTGATGACGCTTGGACTGGAAGCTTGAACACACCAAGTGGAATAGGAAAAGGTAGTAAGATAAGAATTGTATGGAATCAGGCGTTACTTTGCGGAAATCCATAATAGCATTAAGAAGTGAAAATTACTTTGCTAAATTCCGCCAAAAATCTCACAATTTCTCGTGTTAGAGGCGAAACGCGTCGCGTGTTTTCTCATACAAGTATTGGTGTCCCGGCTGGGGACAAAAAAAAAACCCATGTATTGGATGTTTACATGTTTGTGATGTCGTTGTTTCTGGTTCCGACGACACAGGATATCCTATGGGTAATGTATGTGCTTGTATGTAAATGTCACGGATGTCAAACATCCGTGGTAAATATATAGGTATGTTAAAAAAAAAATGTAATGTTAAATATGCCGGGATTGGAAATGAAATGTAATGCCATTAAGTTCGCCGCATTGTACGATTTTATGGTGCAATAAAGCATTAATAATAATAATAATAGGAAATAATAAAAGGTTTTATTCAAAGTAGCGCAGAAACAGTGGCTTACAATTCAGGATGCAAAAAAAAAAGTGAACTGCCTAATTGCCTAAATCGAAAACCATTTCGAGCTTAGCATCCAAACTAGAGTATTTTTTGACTTAGGCCTCTTTCGTTCTGAGGGTCATTATGACCTCTATGATGACGTCACATGTTAAGTCGTCTGTGGTAGTAGTTATTCTGTGGAGAAACTACCAATGGCCTGTGAACTTCAAAAAGGTGTCCATTTCAAAATCTAGATAATTTTGGAGAAAAAATGGACCAAAAAAAACTTTAAACTTAGTCTTAGTAATACACAGTGTTAAATGAATTGAACTTTATTCATCAATTGAGTTGTATGTATAGTCTGTAAATAAACTTTTATAAGAGTAGACTTCGGTGTTCGCCGGTTTTCGAACTGATGATCGAGTTCTGATTTCAAAATTCTATTACACAAATATATCCGATAGTAGCCGAGGTGTATTCTAAAAGCTAACAGACTATAGGTCAAATACTAAAGTTAATATTATAAGGTAGGTTTTAATGTTGACATTCCTAACACAGGTCTAAACCCTGTTCCAGGCCGCGCGATGTCTCTGCAGCGCTTGCAAGCGCTCCGGGCGCTAATGGCGAATCAGCCGAAAGCGCTGGCCGCTTATATCATACCCACAGCCGACGCGCATAACGTAAGTTTTCACTTAATTTTATAGCCTTGTCTTTGTATAAGATGGAGTAGGCTTGTCCGTGTATGTAAATGTGTATCTGTTTATTTGATTTTATGTTAACAACAGGCGCGGTCAGGTGCAGGACGGGTGACCGTCCCGTGACTACCGCAAGGCACGTCAAGCCGTTGGTGCCGGCTGTCATGTAATGGCAGTCGTTAAGCCATGTCAGAGGCCTTACGGCCGGCTTGATAACTTCTGACAGTAAGGCCCGCCACTGTCTTACAATCCTCCACCAACCCGGACATGGACCCCGTGGTGGAGTACGGTCTAATCTTCCTGCGATGCACGAAGAGACCCGTGCCCTAGCAGTGGGGGCATACTTATAGGTTGATATCAATACATATGAAAATTAAATAATATAAATAATAGAGGCACTTAAATCAAAATAAGGCTCTGTAGGTTATGTGCAAACAATCCGCTATTTGACACGTATCAAATTTGACGCGATAAATGAATATTTCCTATGGTATTTAACGTAAGAAACTGAAATATATTGATTTGAAACCGAAATATATTGATGATTAAAATATAAGTATGCAGAATGGCTGCAAAACTTGCAAAGTAAAAAAAAAAATCGTCGTTTATTTCGTAACGGCGAAATCGCGATCCGCCATCTTGAAACCATCTGAAGTATGTAAACAAACATCTTTCAGCCAGAGCCAGTGGACAATGATTAATACAGGACTTACATCAAAGTGATCTTCACATAAATACACCCGAGTTTGATTTGATAAAGAGTCGGGGTCTCTTTGGGCAAGTTTGAGCCAAGTTTTTCGAATGTTAATTTCACTGGGTACACAAATCCACAACTTCCCGGGGGTCTTTTTGACGCGTTTTTTCATTCTCGAACAATGCAATAATGATAATTGGTATATTTTGGATGTAAATTCGATGAAATCATGGTTGCTTTGTTGTTATTTCACTATGCTCAGAGATCACTTATAGAAAACTGAATGTCAAACTTTGTTTACAATTTTTTGGACTTTAAACCATAGACAAAAATGGCTGACCGCGCTGTTCAGGAAAATTTAGTTTTAAAATTTAATTTTATGTTGCTTTTAGGTCCTCAAAAATTTACTAAAATATTTTTTGGTCTAATGGAAGAGTTACTTACCGTTTAAGACTTACACTTGAAAAGAGAGTCAAATAGCGGATTACACAGCAAAATATGAGTTGCAAATTTCTTACAATAAAAATAAACATCTGCCTACAACACTGCTTGGAAAGAAAAATATGTCTACATCTTTATCATCATTTTTAGCCTCTAAATAGGTTTTTAAATTTGTTCCTTAGCACGGGTTAGTGCATTAAAAATAAAAAAAAATTGTATAATCATGTGGGTACAGTGATATCGTTCCGATGTTAAACCTAACTGCAAAGTAGGTAGGTAATGCAATTTGCTTAAGTCACATGTCGCTGCCTGTACGTAATACAGAGAATAGTGTAAAGAGCTTCGAAATTTCACTGATGCCGTGAGTCGCCCATTGGCTCAATTGGTAGAGCGCTGGCACGGATAGCCAGAGGTTGCGGGTTCGAATCCCGGCATGGGTGAAATTTTTAGCCTCTAAATAGGTTTTTAAAAATGTCTACATCTGTGAAGGAAATGTTGCACTGTATCACACATTCGATACAATGGTGCTCTTTTACCGGCATTGGTACTTGTAGTGCCTAGCGAAAAAACACGCATGCTTCTTTGATTATTGATATGACTCTATTGAACCACTATGCATTTTGGACACTCTTCCCTCTGTTCTTGAGACAAGGGACGAAAAAGTGACAATTATGCAATATTTAAAAACCTATTTAGAGGCTAAAAATTTCACCCATGCCGGGATTCGAACCCGCAACCTCTGGCTATCCGTACCAGCGCTCTACCAATTGAGCCAATGGGCGACTCACGGCATCAGTGAAATTTCGAACCTCTTTACAATATTCTCTGTATTACGTACAGGCAGCGACATCTGACGCAAAGAAAAGAAGCAAATTGCATTACTTACAGCCCCGAGTACCTACTTTGCAGTTAGGTTTAACATCGGAACATGAGTCGCCCATTGGCTCAATTGGTAGAGCGCTGGTACGGATAGCCAGAGGTTGCGGGTTCGAATCCCGGCATGGGTGAAATTTTTAGCCTCTAAATAGGTTTTTAAATTTGTTCCTTAGCACGGGTTAGTGCATTAAAAATAAAAATAGTGTAATCATGTGGGTACAGTGATATCGTTCCGATGTTAAACCTAACTGCAAAGTAGGTACTCGGGGCTGTAAGTAATGCAATTTGCTTAAGTCAGATGTCGCTGCCTGTACGTAATACAGAGAATATTGTAAAGAGGTTCGAAATTTCACTGATGCCGTGAGTCGCCCATTGGCTCAATTGGTAGAGCGCTGGTACGGATAGCCAGAGGTTGCGGGTTCGAATCCCGGCATGGGTGAAATTTTTAGCCTCTAAATAGGTTTTTAAATTTGTTCCTTAGCACGGGTTAGTGCATTAAAAATAAAAATAGTGTAATTATGCAATATCTTCCCTCCACAGTCCGAATACATATCGCCGACCGACGCGCGCCGCGAGTGGGTCTCTGGGTTCACGGGGTCCGCTGGGACGGCCGTGGTGACGCCACAGCGCGCGCTGGTCTGGACGGACGGCCGCTACTACACGCAGTTCGAGAAGGAGACCGACCCTGCCATCTGGACGCTCATGAAGCAATGTGAGTCTTTCAACGTCAATATGAACAGCGAGCAATGAATGTGTCGAGTAAAAACTAAACAAAAAGTCTGGATATTTTACATTGCGCGATGTAGAAATCTGTGTCAGACGATGCTGGCGCCATCTTTGGCGCAGAGGCAATTTTTTAAAAATTTAGTCTACTTATATTCATTGAATTGATTGCATCAATTTATATGAATACATTTTGTAATCTACCGATGCAATGTTCAACGGCATGGGAAGAAATTAACTGTAAAATGTAGAAGGAACTGTTACTACCAATATATTGTTAGCGTAGACAGTGTGCTTGTGACGTCACGGGGTCCGCTGGGACGGCCGTGGTGACGTCACAGCGGGCGCTGGTCTGGACTGACGACCGATATTACACGCAGTTCGAGAAGGAGACCGACCCTGCCATCTGGATGCTCATAAAGCAATGTGAGTCTTTCCATACAAATGAACAGCGAGCAATAAATGTGTCGAGAAGAAAGTGAACAAAAAGGTATGGATATTTTACTAGAGTCTGAAAAGGTCTGAATATTTTACATTGCGCGATGTAGAAATCTGGGTCAGACGATGCTAGCGCCATATTTTGGTTAGTAGCTCAAGTTTTTTTTATGCTGTTAGTCTAGGATGGATTGATTTGATTGTATCAATTGGTATCAATCTAACGAAGCAAGATGTAGAAATCTGGGTCAGACGATGCCAGCGCCATCTTTTGGTTAGTAGCTTAAGTTTTTTTAAGCCTGTCAGTCTAGTATGGATTGATTTGATTGTATAATTTATCAATTTAAACCAAGCGAGACGTAGAAATCTGGGTCAGGTGATGCTAGCGCCATCTTTTGGTAAGTAGTTCAAGTTTTTTTTAAGCCTGTCAGTCTAGTATGGATTGATTTGATTGTATCAATTGGTATCAATCTAACGAAGCAAGATGTAGAAATCTGGGTCAGACGCTACTAGCGCCATCTTTTGGTAAGTAGTTAAAGTTTTTTAAAGACTGTTGATTGATTTGATTGCATCAATGTATATGAATACATTTTATAATCTACCGAAGCAATGATAAAAGGTATGGGAAAAATTTCGCTGTAAAATTTAGAAGAAATTGTTACTACCAATATAATGTTAGCGTTGATAGCATGTTTGTGACGTCACGGGGTCCGCTAGGGTGACCGTGGTGACGTCACAGCGCGCGTTGGTCCGGATGGACAGTCGACACTGCTGCTCATTTAAAAACTGTCTATAAAGCTAAAAACAACGAGGAATTTTAGATTACGTGATGCAGAAGTCTGCGTCAATCGAAGCTAGCGCCACCTCTTGGCGAGTGGCTAAGTTTATCTGTAAAATAACGTATCTTAAGGAGGCCTAAAAAAATCTAACCTGGACTAAATTTGGTTTTAGCGCTCACAGAAACTCCGACAATGGAGAAGTGGTTAGCGACCAACCTGACAGAGGGCGCTGTGGTCGGCGCGGACCCGACCACTATGAGGCGGAACGACTGGAAACCTCTGAAGGTATTTACAGTCTGTTAGCTTTTAGAATATACCTCGGGCTCTCAAGTAGGCTTCGGTTTTCGCCGAAAGCACACGGGTGTAATACTACTTTCTGCTCTGTATAACACTTTTCTTCACTATTTTGAAGAGTTATGTAAAGTTATAAATAACAATACGAAATAAACCTTACCTTATTGAAACGTAATCGGCTCTATCCGATAGTAGCCGAGGTATATTCTAAAAGCTAACAGACTATACTAACTACTAACGTATTACACTATTTTTATTTTTTTTAATGCACTAACCCGTGCTCTAAATAGGTTACTAACGTATTGGTCTAATCGCTGAAAAAAGAGTTTAGCGACCGACCAAGCAAAAAGAGTGAATGAATAAATTAGAATGAACGAATAAATAAATTAATGACTGAGTGGCGAGTGAGTGAGTGAACGAGTGTGAAGGGGGGGGGGGGGGATGTCTAGGTTAGTGTCAACCCTTGTATGTCCCCACTGCTGGGGCACGGGTCTCTTCCTGCATCACAGGAAGGTTAGGCCATACTCCACCACGGGGGCCAAGTCCGGGTTGGTGGAGGTTTGTAAGACAGTGGCGGGCCTTACTGTCATAAGTTATCAAACCGCCCATAGGGCCTCTGACACGGCTTAACGACTGCCGTTACATGACAGCCGGCACCCACGGCTTAGCGTGCCTTGCGAAGCACGGAAGCGCTCGGAAAAATGCCACTAGCGGTAGTCACGGGACGGTCACCCATCGTGCACCCGACCGCGCCTGTTGTTGCGTAACTCAAGTGATTGATTCCAATCACTCGGTTCGATTAGGCCACGAGGCAGTGTGTGTGAAAGCATTGTTGTTAAAATGGAAATGTCACAATGGAAAATGTCGACAGAAAGCCCTGCTACTGGCCAACATGCAGCTGGTGGCCATTCAGCAGAACCTGGTGGACCTGGCCAGGACTGAGCTTGGCGACCCGCCGCCGCCGCGCCCCGCCAACCCTGTGGTGCCGCTACCCCTCAAGTATACTGGTAAGCTGCGCAGGACTGACTCTTTACTGTATATATATATAAAGCTACAATCCGGTATACTCACTGATCTATTCATCCATACGTTTTCTCGGAAATGGTAAGATTTGGACGAAAATGATGCATGAGAAAGTTGTAGAAAATGTATGAATTACAGCCATCCTATGAAGCCGATTTATGAATTTCGAACGCGTTCCACTACACGAGGGCCCTAACTTTCGCCCCAGTGATTACACTATTTTTTTATTTTAATGCACTAACCCGTGCTAAGGAACAAATTTAAAAACCTATTTAGAGGCTAAAAATTTCACCCATGCCGGCTGTAAGTAATGCAATTTGCTTAAGTCAGATGTCGCTGCCTGTACGTAATACAGAGAATAGTGTAAAGAGGTTCGAAATTTCACTGATGCCGTGAGTCGCCCATTGGCTCAATTGGTAGAGCGCTGGCACGGATAGCCAGAGGTTGCGGGTTCGAATCCCGGCATGGGTGAAATTTTTAGCCTCTAAATAGGTTTTTAAACTTCGCCCCAGTCTTTATATACACTTGCTTTTGAAAACGAAAAGGTATTTTAAATCGTCTTCCATAATGCGGGGACACTTTTCTTATTCACAAAAAAAACCTATATTTCAGTAGTAAACTAAAGTTTGTGACGACGATCTGCCAAAGTCGGTAGATGCTCGATGCGGAAAGCTGAAGACGTGGCATTTTTTCCGAGCGCTTCCATGCTTCGCAGGGCACGTTAAGCCGTTGGTGCCGGTTGTCATGTGATGCCAGCGGTTAAGCCTAGTCGGAGGTCTTATGGGCAGCTCGATAACTTCTGACAGTAAGGTCCGTCACTGTCATACAATCCTCCACCAACCCGGACTTGGCCCCCGTGGTGGAGTGACCTAATTTACCTGCGATGCAGGAAGGAACCCGTGCCCCAGCAGTGGGGACATACTGAGGGTTGATATCGAGTTACTCACTCAGACTAGATTGGATATGTCGAAGTTGAATTTGTTGGCAACAAAATTTTATTTATGCCACACCTGGCAATAAAGTGGCTTTTTCCGCACGCTGCGCGTACGGAAAAAGCCGCTTTCATGCCAAGTGTAGACATAAAAAGATGTACACAACACGGGAGGTAATGAAGAAAGCTCTCGATCGCATATTTACGTCCCTCGCTTGCAGCTCGGGCCGCAAACTGCTGCAATCTCGGCCTTTCTTTGTATTACCGACCTAGTTGTGTAATGTACTATTCTCCACGCACGCAAAACATATGTACTGTATTTCTCCTGTAATTTACAGGCGAAATAGATTGTTGTGTATACCAATAATATTTCTTAATGATTCGCGATACTCATACATAGAGTAATATATTAAATGGGTCAAATCGCGATTATTTATTTGGTACCTATTTATTATTATTACTTGTAATTTTTAATTATTTATTTATACTATTTTTATTTTTAATGCACTAACCCGAGCCAAGAATTTTTAGCCTCTAGATAGGTTTATGAAATTGTCCTTGGCACGGGTTAGTGCATTAAAAATAATATAATGGTGCCCAAAAATTAGAAGTTTTAAAAAATCCCTCAGCTCCTGGACGTTTACATGTGATGGCGTTGTTTTTGGTTCCCACGACACAGGGTATCCTAGTGTGGGGCCAGAAGCAATGTATGTGCCTGAATGTAAATGTTGCGCTAAGTTATGTTATGTTATGTTAAATTTTGATTCCCTTGAATGTCGAAATATGATGCGTCTTTAGCGACATTACGTATTATTTTCTTACGCTAATTTACAAGTTGGATTTTTACTCAGCTTCAAGGGACTTGAGTATACAATTTTTATTTTTAATGCACTAACCCGTGCTAAGGACAAATTTAAAAACCTATTTAGAGGCTAAAAATTTCACCCATGCCGGGATTCGAAGCCGCGACCTCTGGCTATCCGTGCCAGCGCTCTACCAATTGAGCCAATGGGCGACTCACCGGCATCGGTGAAATTTCGAACCTCTTTACACTATTCTCTGTATTACGTACAGGCAGCGACATCTGGCTTAAGCAAATTGCATTACTTACAATTCCGAATTACAATTCACTTCCAATTACAATTTCGAATCCCGGCATGGGTGAAATTTTTAGCCTCTAAATAGGTTTTTAAATATTATTTATTTGCCAATAAACTTAAGTTAAGATGACAGGGGATCCCTATTGCGTTAACAAGTTTCCGAATTTGAGTAGCAATTATACCACATAACCAGGTACTTAAAACTATCAAACTAATATTAATATACTTACACACAAAAAAAATACTACTTACAATAAACACAACACAAAAAGAGTGACTTTTGTGAACTCATTCAGAGAACAGAAAAATAAATCTGTAATCTCTGCGACCCGGTTTAAAGTGGCCAGAGCCCGTGTGAGAGGTGCGTTCTGAGTGCTTAGTGCGAGTTTTTTAACTACTCGATCGCGTTAACGTAAACTCATATTTCTATGACATCGAGGAAGCGCCACCTAGCGACAAGTATGGAAATTAAAATTGCTGAGTGCGAGTTGTAATGGTTTACATTGAGAAGTGAACACGTTTACGAGCCAAAACACGAATAAACGCGAGTGCGAGTTGTACTGTGACAGCGTTTTGCCAGTTCGAACGGTTAACTTACTCATACTTACTACTCAATGCTCGATTAACGCGGTCGTAACAGCTTCGCTACGTAGGTAGCTAGAGCCACATCCCTTCTCACCTCCAATTTATTATAGCCTACCATACCTAGTATAAATAACGTAATTACCTTATTTCCCGACGTTTCAGCAGCGTTACAGTTGCCGTGGTACCGGGAAATAAGGTAATTGCGTAATAAATAATCGCGATTAGACCCGCTTATATATAACTATCGTTATCGACCCTTGTATGTCCCCACTGCTGGGGCACGGGTCTCTTCCTGCATCGCAGGAAGGTTAGGCCATACTCCACCTCGGGGGCCAAGTGCGGGTTCGTGGAGGATTGTTAAACAGTGGCGGGTCTTACTGTCAGAAGTTATCAAGCCGTCCATAAGGCCTCTGACATGGCTTAACGACTGCCATTATATTAGGCACCAGAGCGGCTTAACGTGCCTTGCAAAGCACGGAAGCGCTCGGAAAAATGCCACTAGCGGTAGTCACGGGACGCTCACCCATCCTGTACCTGACCTCGCCTGTTGTTGCTTAACCGAGTGATTTATTCCAATCACTCGGCTCGCCTAGGCCACGAGCGCTTCCCTAGGCCACGAGAGCATCCCTAGACCACGAGCGCTTCCAACTATATATCAATAATATCCATAAACAACTTGTCTGTATCAGGTAAATCGGCGGGCGAAAAGGTAGCAGAGCTACGTGAGAAGATGAAAGAGAAGAAAGCTGCCGCCCTCATCATCACGGCCTTGGACGAAGTTGCTTGTGAGTAGTTGAATCAGTTGCGAGTGGAAGTGTGAATAACTGAATGTACACAGAACATAAAAAAAGAGTAGAAGTCGTAAGTGGGCGGTTCCCGCGTGCCTCACATTAGCAATGTATTGCCTATGCGTAGTCGGTGACAGTTTTTTTTACTTCAGTTGCCGTGCGCTTCTAGTAAAGAAAAAAATGGTGAAAACTTGATTAAAATGCCTTGTTGTGCTGTGTTAGAGAGCAAAAATAAAAGCTGGGGACTAAAATATACCGATCATGCCATAATATTTCATCGGTAAGACGTATTTCATTGTATTTTTAATTAAATGTGTAATGACATGAACACGGAAACCAATCCGAATATGACAAAAAGAAACCACCTTTATTTACTGGTTAGTAAAGTTAAATTTTCATCGAAGAAAGTGTACCTTCTCTAGAAATTTCTGTCATAATTTGAATTCTACTCAATTACGGATGGGGGCACACATGATAAAAATCTATCGATAATTGTCTATGACTTAGTAACATACTTAATGGTACTTAGGTATTGTAAATTCCAATTCGTCTAAGTAGGTAAAATAATTGTTGTTATTTTATACCTACTTCATAAGTGCCTTTTCACATGCAACCGGTCGCCGTCCGGTCGCCGGGCCGGGTAAAGTAGTAATGTATGAGCTCCGGTCGCCGGCTGGTCGTTGTGCATGTGAAAACTGTCATTGGAGCTCATACATTACTACTTTTCATACAAGATATGACATGAGCACATAGATCGCGATATATATTTTCTTCACCAGTTTATCAGTGACCGAAATATCTAAGAAACTATCGAAGTAATTTTCATCTTACCCCTTTGATAACAGAAAACCGAGGCAATGTTACAACTACCCTCTCGGAATCAAAACAATTTGGAAGTGAGTTTTCGTTTAGTTTTCTAAGGAACCGGATACGAAATTAAAATGGATGGCAGCGACAGGAAGGCAAAATTGGTTCAAAACGACGATGAACACAATATATTCAAAGCATTTTCATGAACACTTCATAAACATACTATTTTTATTTTTAATGCAATAACCCGTGCTAAGGACAAATTTAAAAACCTATTTAGAGGCTAAAAATTTCACCAATTTCGCTCAATTGGTAGAGCGCTGGCACGGATAGCCAGAGGTTGCGGGTTCGAATCCCGGCATGGGTGAAATTTTTAGCCTCTAAATTAATTTTTAAACTTCATAAACACTAAAAATGGCGGAAGGTGGCACTTATGTGATGCAGCAATACCAGAAAAAATGTGCTTCACTTCCAGGATAGACTCTTGGGTACAAATGAAATATATTAGTACCATCGTCAATAAAATTAGTATAACGTATGAAACATGGCGTACAGATCAAAGTACAGACAAAGATCTGAATTGAGTCGTAGAATACATTATATTTCCCGTGTTATAATTTCTAACGGCCGCGAAGCAGCTGGTTAAAGCTAGTTTTAAATAAGAGATAACATTTTAAAATATGAAATCTACCACATTGGTTTATTTGTGCGTCTATGTACCCTATTAGTGTTAATTCTTTTTTAATACAGTTGCTCAAAAAGTGACGTATTACACGGACGTATAGCATGCGGGATGTGGGCTATTACACACTCGTGCTTTTTTTTACCTTTCCCGCACTCGTGCGTTTTCTTTCCTAACAAATAATGTCTATAAAAAGAAAATATTTGATTGAATGAGTTAAGTTACGTTTCATTTCATTTCATTTCATCTCATTAAATTTCATTTTCATTTCATATCAATAAAAAAATTCTTCTTAAGACTTGGCTGTATGGGCATAGTTCCCTTTGCCTTCTAGAATGGGTGAAGAAAAAAAATCTCTGCTTATATTTTTTTACGGTTGGCGCCATTTTCTAAATATTTTTTCTTTATTAAATTGCTTATTTTTTTCGCAACTGTATCAAAAATAGTCGTTCAGTATACGTGCGGAACCGTCATTGCAACTTGTCGGTACTCTTTGCAATGACAGCCTTTCCGCACTTGTAATGAAATATACTATATTGCACAAAAGATAATGTAGAAAAGATGCATTTTCTACCAGTCAACCCGCAGGCAAAATGAAATAGCTAAAAATACTTCTAAGTACCAGTATTCATATTCGGCCGTTAATGTGTAAACTGTTTGTAAGTACGAGTATAATTTGTCGATAGGTTCTCCCTATCGACAAACTAGAATTCGCATTGTCCCATCCCAAACTGTCAATTTTGAACTTTCTGTCTTAGTGGGTAAAAGTTCTTTTCGGTCCGACGCGGCGGTAGTTCCATCTAGTGTAGAGTAGCGTTACTACAAAATGTCAACCTTAATTTCATCATTGTCATTTGACTTTGATCATTGTTAACATTACAAAAAGGTGCATATTTTAATTGAAACTTTTATGATGTACACCTTTTTGGCATTGACTTTATTTACCAATGGCAGGTTGGCATTCGTAGTGTGCGTTTGGTTTGTAAGTATCAGTTTGGTTACACTGGTTTTCGTACTAATGTGTCATGTCGCTACTTCTACTCTTTTTTTATGTTCTGTGTGAATGTAGCATAGCGGTTTGAGTAATTAGTTGAAAATAGCACAGCGGTTGAATCAGTAGCGAGTGGACGTGTGAATAGTTGAATATAGCATAGCAGTTTGAGTAATTAGTTGAAAATAGCACAGCGGTTGAATCAGTAGCGAGTGGATGTGTGAATAGTTGAATATAGCATAGCAGTTTGAGTAATTAGTTGAAAATAGCACAGCGGTTGAATCAGTAGCGAGTGGACGTGTGAATAGTTGAATGTAGCATAGCAGTTTGAGTAATTAGTTGAAAATAGCACAGCGGTTGAATCAGTAGCGAGTGGATGTGTGAATAGTTGAATATAGCATAGCAGTTTGAGTAATTAGTTGAAAATAGCACAGCGGTTGAATCAGTAGCGAGTGGAAGTGTGGATAGTGGAATATAGCATAGCTGAGTTTGAGTAAGCAAGTAGTTGAAGATAGCACAGCGGTAGAATTAGTTGCGAGTAGAAGTGTGAATAGTTGAATATAGCATAGTGGTTTTGAGTAAGTAGTTGACGATAGCCAGCGGTTGAATCAGTAGCGAGTGGACGTGTGAATAGTTGAATATAGCATAGCGGTTTGAGTAATTAGTTGAAAATAGCACAGCGGTTGAATCAGTTGCGAGTGGAAGTGTGAATAGTTGAATGTAGCATAGCAGTTTGAGTAATTAGTTGAAAATAGCACAGCGGTTGAATCAGTAGCGAGTGGAAGTGTGGATAGTGGAATATAGCATAGCTGAGTTTGAGTAAGCAAGTAGTTGAAGATAGCACAGCGGTAGAATTAATTGCGAGTAGAAGTGTTAATAGTTGAATATAGCATAGCGGTTTTGAGTAAGTAGTTGACGATAGCACAGCGGTTGAATCAGTAGCGAGTGGACGTGTGAATAGTTGAATGTAGCATAGCGGTTTTGAGTAAGTAGTTGAATATACCATAGCGGGTTTGAACATAGCATAGCGATTTAATCAGTTAGGATTAGGTGAACATAGCGTTGCGGTTGAATCAGTTATGAGCAGTTGATAGTACCCTGCTATGAGTAGTTAAAGACAACACAGCGGCTAAATCAGTTGTGAGCAGTTTTGAGTAGTTGAGGATAGCATAGCTGTTGTGTAGTTGAACATAGCATAGCAGTTGAATCAGTTGTGAATAGTTGAAGATAGCACAGCGGTTGAATCAGATGTTACTAGATGTGTGAGTAGTTCAACATAGCATAGCGGTTGATGCATTTGTGAGTGATGGAAGAAGCATAAATGTTGAACCAGCTTTAAGCTGACGAAGATAGCATATTATTAATTTTTTTGTACCTAGCATGTTATTATCAAATTCATTGATGTACCAGAAAAAAAAACATTTGTCAAAACCAACCAGGCCAGTGTGAGTGGTTGAACATAGCGGGTTATTCCACTAGTCTCCATTGAAAATCCCCACTGGCGTGTCTTAGTATTGACAATTCCCATTCTCATTGATGGGGATTTGTGAACTTTTTGCTCACTAATCCCCATCAATGGGGAATTTTAATGGGGATTTGTGGAATAACCCAAAATAGCGTGGCAGTTGTCACTTATTAAAAATATCAAACTGCTGGAATTAGTTGAGACTAGTTTAAGATCATCACGTCTCAATACTAATTTGTTGCGGTCTTCGATTTGCATAGTCTCGAGTCGAGATTCAATTATATTAACACCCAGTATCCACATTATTCCGTTCCTACGCATTTCAGACGTACTCAACCTTCGAGGCTCTGATATCCAGTACAATCCTGTCTTCTTCTCCTACCTGGTGATCAGACCTGGAGACCTGACCCTCTTCTGGCACCAGGGTCAGCTGCCGGAGGCTGTAAAGCATCAGCTCCGAGACGAAAATCTGGAGGCGATGCGGGCGCGTCCGTATGAAGAGATCACAACGGCCTTGCAGGAAATGGCTGTGAGTTATACACGACACAATAGTTATTCTATCATAATGTTAATGCTTCCGAGATTCGTAAGGCACGTTAAGCCGTTGTCATGTCATGTCATGTCATGTCATGTCATGTCATGTCATGTCATGTCATGTCATGTCATGTCATGTCATGTCATGTCATGTCATGTCATGTCATGTCATATCATGTCATGTCATGTCATGTCATGTCATGTCATGTCATGTCATGTCATGTCATGTTTGTGTTTTCAGTGTGAGCTCCACACGGCCGGCGGTAGACATAACATTTGGCTTTCCCACGACGCCAGCGAAGCAATACATACTGCAGCTGTTGGGGTGAGTGTGACAGTAGCGTTTAATACTAGGCTGACATACGTACATACATACATACATACATACATACATACATACATACATACATACATACATACATACATACATGCATGCATGCATGCATGCATGCATGCATGCATACATACATACATGCATGCATACATACATACATACATACATACATACATACATACATACATACATACATACATACATACATACATACATACATACATACATACATACATACATACATACATACATACATACATACATACATAACCTCACGCCTATATCCCAGAGGGGTAGGCAGAGACCAGGGACTGCCACTTGCCACGATCCTGACAGATCACCTTCGCTTCATCAACGTTCATAAGTCGTTGCATGCACGCACGCCGGTTCCGGGTACTTTTATCTTTCCCTTTGCTAATACATCCCCTATTTGGTCGATGTATGTCCGCCTGGGACGACCCTTACCAGCCCTTCCACTCACATTCGCAATATATATCACTAGGCTGAGTGATCTAAAAATAGTTATCTATCACAAATATTTTTGACTAGCTGGTGCCCGCGACTTCGTCTGCGCAGGATTAATATTTCGAGAAGTTTATATTAGCGTGGCGTAGAACAGAACTGACATTATGACATTAAAATTATCACATAAATAATGGTTGGGTCGCATTTGAAAAATATCACACAATCAATCCTGACTGACTGACTCGCTCATCAACGCCCAGTCAAAGCCGTTGGACCTAGGAAGCTGAAATTTTGCACATAGGGTCTATATAATGGCAAGGAATAAGACTGCATTTTTCGAAATTCAACACCTAAGGGGGCGAAAAGGGTTGCCAAAATTTGTATGGGAGGTGTAAAGAATGTTGTCTAATTTTCTTGAAACCTAAAATATATGCTCTTTCACACAATTGATTAAACACGTGTTTCGCCGTTTTTCAAAATTTAACCCTTAAGGGAGTAAATGGGGTTGCAAAAAAATCCACGCGGACGGAGTCGCTGGCAAAAGCTAGTATCTTTATAAACAAACAAACAAACAAACAAACAAACAAACAAACAAACAAACAAACAAACAAACAAACAAACAAACATACATACATACATAACCTCACGCCTGTATCCCAGAGGAGTAGGCAGAGACCAGGGACTGCCACTTGCCACGGTCCTGACAGATCATCTTCGCTTCATCAACGGTCATAATCTTTATAAATTGTAGCCTATGTGTTAATCTGATGTCAAAGCTGTATTATTGTAGTTTCATTCAGTAGTTTTGAACTTGTGGGGGTTCCGTTTTCGTTTTGAGGTGCGGAACTCTAATCTATAATATAAAAATGAATCGCTGAAGGTGTTGGTAGACGCAAATCTCGAGAGCAGCTGAACCGACTTCGCTTTAGTATATTTCATTACAAGTGCGGAAAGGCTATCATTGCAAAGAGTTCCGACAAATGTCTACCCGAGCCGAGGCGAGGTTGACAGCCGGAACAAGTTGCAATGACGGTTCCGCACGTGTACTGAACGACTATTTTTAATACAGTTGCGGAAAAAATAAGCAATTTAATAAAGAAAAATTATTTGGAAAATGGCGCCAACCGTAAAAAAATATAAGCAGAGATTTTTTTTCTTCACCCATTCTAGTAGGCAAAGGGAACTATGCCCATACATCCAAGTCTTCAGTAGATTTTTTTTATTGATATGAAATGAAAATAAAATTTAATGAGATGAAATGAAATGAAACATAACTTAACTCATTCAATCAAATCATTAAATCTGATATTAAAACAAATTAGTAGCTCATAAAAACTTCTATGATTTTTTTTAGTAAAAACTTCATGGTTGGTTTTTCTTTTTAATAGACATCATTTTGACTGTTGGGAAAGAAAACGCACGAGTGCGGGGAAGGTAAAAAAAACACGAGTGTGTAATAGCCCACATCCCGCACGCTGTACATCCCTGTAATACGCCACTTTTTGAGCAACTGTAATAAAACATTTTTTTTTTAAATATTCTTTGAAGTACGAGGATGGTTCTTACGGAGAGGACAATTAATAGTACATTACATAACTAGGGTGGTAATACAAAGAAAGGCCGAGATCGCAGAAGTTTGCGGCCCGAGCTGCAAGCGAGGGACGTAAATATGCGATCGAGAGCTTTCTTTATTACCTCCCGTGTTGTGTACATCTTTTTATGTTTACACTTGGCCAGAAAGCGGCTTTATTGCCAGGTGTGGCATAAAAAATATTTAAAGAATCGACTGTCAGGCGGTACGCAGGTCGCTGGGTCAGCTAGTAACAAATAATTTCGTTTCAGGGCGCAGGTGCCAGCTATCAGATTACTCTGCTTTCGGAAGTGTCTCCAGTGGCCATCATGAAGATGGTCAAAAACGAAGTCGAGCTGCAGGTACGAATTATTTTTTAAACAATTACATATATACATACGTTGCATAGAATCAGGCGTTACTTTGCGGAAATCCATAATAGCATTAAAAAGTTAAAATTACTTTGCTAAATTCCACCAAAAATCCCACAAGCACCATGCGGTTAGTTAATGCACCGCCCTCCCTCCCACTTTTTCAAGCAGAAGCAAGACACGAACACACCACCACCAACACCAATACTTGTGTGAGAAAACACGCGACGCGTTTCGCCTCTAACACGAGGCATCCTCAGGCTCCCAAATGCAAGTGACCGTCTCGTTGGGAGCCTGAGGATGCCTCGTGTTAGAGGCGAAACGCGTCGCGTGTTTTCTCACACAAGTATTGGTGTTGGTGGTGGTGTGTTCGTGTCTTGCTTCTGCTTGAAAAAGTGGGAGGGAGGGCGGTGCATTAGCTAACCGTATCGTGCTTGTGGGATTTTTGGCGGAATTCAGCAAAGTAATTTTAACTTTTTAATATATACATACGTACATACGCTTGTGGCCTAGGCGAACCGAGTAATTGGAATCAATCACTTGGTTAAGCAACAACAGGCGCGGTCAGGTACAAGATGGGTGAAAACTCATGCATTGTACTGGCTTTAATTTATGCTATAGTAGGCCTTTGGGCACAAAGTGTACTTAACACATTTTTTGAACCGCATTTCAGGCAAGCTTAATATATTGTTACGGGCTAGGGTTCTGGATTTGGATGTAAAACGCCAATGACAGCTTCTTAGGATTTATTCACGCAGGGTCTGGTCTGCAGGTCTTCACGACACGAAGTCCACACGTAGATTCCAATCGCAGGTCCAATCGAAGTCCAATAGTATCGCTGAGGTCGTAGGTTCAATTCAAATTCAAATTCAAATTCAAATAATTTTATTTCAACGTAAAGAATTTACATTCTATTTGCTGAATGTCAATGTACAATGTAAAGTGTAAGCCGCCGCCTTCGGGCCGTATTGTAGTGGAGAAAAAGGCAGCGGAAAAAAAAAACTCCACTCTGACCATCTTTTCTCAAATCATCTTAAAACCAAATACATCAGTTGCCATATGTAAACCTAATAAGATTTCATGACTGCCATTAACAACCCCAAATGCCAAAGCATTAGTCAAATGTCTCACAATAATAGGGGAAAACATAAGTGCTGCGGCCAGACACACGAACAGCACTCGTTCACGAGCATAACGCAGTGCTCAGCCATCATCAGTCTCAACCATTTTGGAGGGAGATAGATGACCCGAACACCACGCTACCATTCGAATGACCTTTAGCAAACTTGCAGTTAAGTTTTTGTCAGTTATATAAGGTATCATATAGTTATTAATATGCAATCACGTCGTCTGTACACACTTGTATTATAAAATATATGTTATACTTAGTTATACTTAACAATAAAATCGCGGTGGAATTGGTTTACTACCACGGATTAGGATCGTTTATATAGTCGTCTATTCTATAATATGCCTTTTTACATAGCGAATTTTTAATGAAAGTTTTAAATTTATTTTCAGACAAGCATAGAACACGTTCTGGAATTTTGTTGTAAAAACGAACGCAGTAACCTACAAATGATGTGCCTACCTTGGCTAATCGGGATTTAGTACAAGCAACCTTGTTTCTATTCCTTGTGTTTACGTTATGAACGTCCCTATTTAATTTAAACATTGTTATATTTTTTCGGACATACATTATATTATCGAATATATATTGGCAAGCCAGTGTAAGAATGCCTATTTCTTTAAAACGCTCCCTTAGCGATTCTCTACTGTTTAAGTTGTAAATAGCTCTTATTGCTCTTTTTTGCAAGACAAATATGGTTTCTATATCTGCTGCCCGTCCCCATAATAACAAACCATACGACATGACACTGTGAAAATAACTAAAATAGACCAGCCTCGCCGTCGACACGTCTGTAAGTTGTCTAATTTTTCTGACTGCAAACGCTGCTGAACTCAACCGACCCGACAGTTTTCCAATATGCTGACCCCATTGCAGTTTTGAGTCTATCGTTATACCTAAAAAAAGCGTGGACTCTACCAGCTCTAGCCTCTCACCAGATATTTTTAAACTCGTGTCAACATTTTTAACATTGGGTAGTGAGAATTTGATGCATTTTGTCTTTTTTGCATTTAGCATCAGATTGTTTATAGTGAACCAGTTTAGAATAGTAGATAAAGCATTGTTTACATCGTCTACATTACTTATACCTCTCTTTACTTTAAAAATTAAGGAAGTATCATCTGCAAACAACACTATCTGCGAAAGCTTTTCTACTAGGTAGGGCAAATCATTTATATATACCAAAAAAAGGAACGGACCCAGTATAGAACCTTGAGGGACTCCTACTTTTACATCAGAACCCGAGGATTTAACTCTATTAATATCAACCTTTACAGTTCTGTCTGTTAAGTAAGATCGAAGAAGACTTAGTGATTTATTACTTAAACCATATCGGTGCAATTTTATGAGAAGTGTTTCGTGGTCAACGCAGTCAAACGCCTTAGAAAGGTCACAGAAAACCCCAATGGCATCCTGCGACTCTTCCCACGCCTCAAAGATATGCTTTACTAACGCTATGCCTGCTTCCGTCGTTGAGCGGCCTTTTGTAAACCCGAACTGTTTCTTATGGAAGAGCTTATTTATACTAAAATGAGTTTGCAATTGATGTAATATTACTTTCTCAAAAACTTTACTTAGCACCGGCAGTATTGCTATAGGTCTGAAATTATTTGGATCTTCACTATCACCAGTTTTAAACAAGGGTACGATTTTACTTAACTTTAATAGATTAGGAAAGGTTCCCTGGTCAACACATTTATTAAAAATCAAAGCAAGGTAAGATGCTAGAATATTGATTATAGTGGATATTAATTTAACCGATAACCCCCACAAATCTTCAGTCTTTTTTAAGTTTAACTCTTTAAATGTTTTGACAATAGTTAAGGTAGTTATATGGGAGAATTGGAAGTCAACTTTACATGGATTTGTACTTTCCAAAAGTAAGGTATCGGCTAATTGGGAGGAAGAATTTAAGCTAGCCGTTATATGCAGTGGCATGTTTTTAAAAAAAGTTTGAAATATTTCTGCTATGTCCTTCTTCGAATTAACTAACTTACCTTCGATCTTCAACGCAAATCCCTGGTCCTTAGGTCTCGTTTTACCTGTTTCTTTGTTAATTACTTGCCAGACTGTTTTTATTTTATTAGTAGACGCCATAATTTTTTTACTTATACTTATCGATTTGGCTGTTAAACAAGTTTGTCTAAAAGTTTTTGAATATTTTTTTACGTACTCTTTGAACGTCGGATCGTGATTGAATTGTTTTTCTTCATACAATTCATAAAGCCTTTTCCTACTTCTATATATACCTGGCGTTGCCCATTCTGAAAACCCGCTTTTTAACTCTGTAATTTTTTTTACGTTAAAAACAAGTTCAAATTCTTTTGATATGGTTGAAAACAATACTTGATATAACGTATTCGGATCATTGCTATCGAAATTCAACGAATTTAACTTTATGTTTATATTTTTTTTAAATAATTCAATTTTTTTCTCTGTTATTGGCCTACAATTTAATTCATTGCATTTTTTTGCTTCCAGTACTGACGGTAGGACTACCCATAGCCCGCTATGGTCCGACTGTAATTTATGTATGACTTCTTTTTCTAAATATTTACAATTGCAAAAGACATTATCTATGCAGGTAGCACTAGTAGCAGTTGTCCTAGTGGGTTCTGTAAATAAATTATCTAAATTATGTGACCTGAAAAGGCTTGCGAGTTTAGTTTTAAGTGGACCTTGAACTAAGAAATCTATATTGAAGTCCCCACACACCACTATGCTCTTCGTAGTACTGAATAGGCGTTTTAAGGCATCCTCCATAAGTAATTCAAATTCATTATAATTTGATTGTGGCGGCCTATAAACACACATAACTATATACCTATCCAATTCCACACACGATATCTCAATTAAACGTTCAACAGATAGACTGACAATATCTTTTCTTTCTTTCATTTTCAAACTACTTTTGACAAAGATCATTGAACCTCCTCTTATTGAGTGTTCTCGGTTAAAAGTGCTTGCTGCTAAATAGTCTTTTAAAGTAAATGACATTTCAGAATGTTTCAGCCAATGTTCTGTTAAACACAAAATATCTACATTGAAATCTGCTAAAAATAGTTCAATTAAATTGTCTTTGCCGGAAAAACCCTGTATATTTTGTGCAACTAAATTGATACCTAACTTAGGGTTTTCCTTTGTCTGCGATGGCAGTTTAAAGCCATTGACTGTGTGTTTGAGCCCGCTGTTGAATTATTACTAATACTAGTAACACGGTTGTCATTCCTATCAGGTTGTGTTATAATTCCTATAACCACAGAGTCAAAAATATTGTAAGCTAACAAAGTAGCTAACTTACGTCGACTATTTTTCGTGAGGTACACAGTATCTCGCGTCAAAAAGTAATTCTTAACAAATTTGTTAAGATCAAAAAATGATATGTCACTATGACGACATGGTCATAGTGACATATCAGGACGACAGGTTATCGCTCGTATCGCAGGTATGTTCGCTCGAAGTTCACTCTTCGCTATTCCAAACGGAACTGACAGCGCGCCGCGGCGGCCGCTATTTATATCCGCCGGCCAGGGTTCTAGAACATTCCCGTAACTACGTACCTACACTCGGTACACGCGGCAAGGTCGCGCGAACAGTTACTCATTTAAAGAGTTTTGCACCTTACGCTAGTGGACATACGAGTCATTATTGCTTGCAGCGTTTATTGTTTACTAAAACGCAGCATGCGGCGACTATTCTAGATGGTTCGGGATAGGACCGCGACACTGCTCCCCTCTTAGAGATGCTCGTCCCGAGCATATTCATTACTGCCGTGATAAGGAGCTAAGCGGTCGATGTGAACCACTTTTTGTGCACCTCTTGGCTGCCGTTGAATTCGGTACGTGACGTCATTTAACCGAGTTACCACTTTGTACGGTCCCTCCCATCTTGTCTGCAATTTCGGAGATTTTCCTTTTCGTCGAGTTACATTGTGAAGCCAGACTAGTGCTCCTTCTTCGAAGCCGCTTGTATTTGCTCGGCGGTCATACCTAGTCTTCATCTTTTCACTCGATTCCAATCCGTTTTCCCGTACTATGGCATGAATCTCTCGCATTTTCTCACGTAACTCGGAAATGTAGTCGTGTAGAGAACGTGAGTCGTCAGGAGGGCCTCCAGTCAGCAGATCTACTGGTATTCTCAGTTCTCGGCCAAAATTTACACGCGCCGGGGTTACCTTCGTGCTTTCATGTTCTGCCGTTCTGTAGGCCAGAAGAAATGGCGGTATGTATTTGTCCCAGTCTCTCTAGTGCCTGTCAACGACTTTTGCTAAATGTCTCTCAAGTGTTTGGTTAAATCTTTCTACCATGCCGTCAGATTGAGGATGATATGGGGTGGTCCTAGTCTTATGCATTCCCAATATTTTACAGAGTTCTTGAAATACTTGAGACTCAAAGTTCCTGCCTTGGTCGGAGTGTATTTCCAAGGGCACACCAAACCGGCAAACTACTTCCTCAAACAACTTGGAGGCAACAGTCGTGGCTTCTTGATTGGGTATGGCGAATACCTCTGGCCATTTAGTGAAGTAATCCATAACTACCATGAAATACTTATTTCCTGATTCCGTTACTGGGAACGGTCCAGCCACATCAACTGCAATGCGTTCCCATGGCGCACCAACGTTATAAAGTTGCAGATTTCCTCGGCTTCTAGTTGGTGGGCCTTTCACCGCGGCGCAAGTAGCACACTTGCGGCACCAATCTTGCACATCTTCTCGACAATGGAGCCAGTAAAATCTTTCTCGAATCTTTGTTAAAGTCCTTTTTACGCCCAAATGTCCACCTGACACGCCGTCATGTACTTCACGAAGGACATCTTGTACCTTATCTCTTGGGACAACTATCTGAAGATGGAACTCTCTGCCGTTAGGTTTCTCCCATTTGCGGTAAAGTATTCCGTTCCGGAGAATAAAACTGTCCCATTGAGCCCAGTATGCCTTGGTGATAGCACCAGTAGGAGCGACTTCGCACCATCTTGGCTTGTCCTCGCCTCGTTTCTTCCACGCGACAATGAGCCGTACATCTTCGTCATCTTCCTGTGCTTCTTTCATCGCCTCGTCTTCCCAAGATCTCGATGGACTCATTCTTGTCAACCTCAATGGCAGTTCCTTTGTCTCTTGTTTGCAGTCTTCCGGACACGGCCTTCTTGACAGATTGTTCCCATTGCATACTTGTGAGATTCTGGTTACTTGGGCTTTCCCCGCTCCAGCCAGTACTCGCCTCGGAATCCTAGCTTCGTTTCCGTGATTCACAGTGGAGGCCGGAGCGTCATGCTTCTTTACGAACTCTTCAAAACGCTGCTCCATTTTGTTGAGACTCGCACCCAGTCTGTCATCTGTTTTGGTCGATTGCCTCTCCTTCTTAGGACACGTGAACTGCAGATGCCCTCTTTCTTCACACTTGTAACACATGGGCCCGGAGTTCCTCTTGGGCGGTGTCTTAATCTCTTTGACCTCCTCCGTAACTTCTCGAAGTTTATACCCTTGCCGGATATCATGACGCACAGCTTCTACTTCCAGGGCGTGTGCCAGAGCTTCTTTTAATGAAGAATGGTGGCGAAGCTTTACTGCAGCCCTTATTTCAAGATCCTTGATCCCGTCGACGAAGGCTTGTAAAATATTCGTGTCCACTATCTTACTATCAGCAGAAGGGTACGCCTTTCGAACCAGCTTCTCAATTTCCAACGCCCATTGTTGAAGTCCTTCACCCAGGCGCTGGGTCCGGTCGCGTAGCTGGGCACGAAAAACGTGTTCCAGGTGCCGTTCCCCATATCTAGCCTCAAGTGCCTCCAGCAGATCCTTGAACTTGCTGCCTGAGGTGGGCAGTGCCTCCAGGACAGATAAAGCCGAACCTCTGAGCGCGACGGTGAGGGCTGTCAGGCTCTGTTCGTCCGTCCACCCGTTTAAAGCAGCGACAGTCTGGAACTGCTGGCGGTAGGCGACCCAAGACGTAGTACCATCGTACGGAGGCACCTTCACTTTAGGCCCGTGGTTTATGCTGACAACTCTGCTCGACGTAACTCCTGCAGCTTTTATACGCCGAACTTCCTGCTCTAGTCCAGTTAGGCCGTTTTTCAGACTTTGTAGGTCCTCCTCTAATTTGGTAACCCGTTCGGTCACTACTTCTACATCTTCATGTAGTTTAGCGACCGTATCGCTGAACTTTGTAACGGCAGATAGGATCGTCTGTTGGTCTGCCTTCTGTTCTTCTCGTAGGCCTCGTATCCGCTTGCTCTGTTGTTCTTGCAGGCACTGTATCTGCTTGCTCTGTTCTTCTCGCAGGCCTCTCTGTTCTTCTTGCAGGCACCGCATCTGCTTGCTCTGCTCTTCTTGCAGGCCTCTCTGTTCTTCTTGCAGGCTTCGCATCTGCTTGCTCTGCTCTTCTCGCAGGCCTCTCTGTTCTTCTCGCATGGCCTTCAACATTGCCATCAGACACGACATATCCAAAACCTCCATTGTACGTGACTGAGGTTTATTGTCTTCGGTGGGCGTGGCCAGGTGGGCGTAGCTACGAGGCGGAGCCTGTTGGTCGGTTGGTGAAACCTGGTGGTCGAGGCCGGTGGGCGGAGCCTGGTGCACGGGGGCGGTGGGCGTGGCCTGATGGGCGTGGCCGGTAGGCGGAGCCGCTGGGCAGGTATGCTGTGTCTCCACTACGCGCGTGGCCTGGTGGGCGGGGCCAGGGGGCGTGGCTTGGTCGGTGGGCGTGGCCTGGTGGGCGGGGCCAGTGGGCGTGTCCCTATGGCCAGTGGGCGTGGCCTGAGGGGCAGTGGGCGTGGCCTCCGCAGCACTTCTGGACCTGGTCCTCACTCCAGAAGTATCCTCTCTCGGAGTCAGTAGCATCTCCAAATCCCCAATTCTGACACCAAATGTTACGGGCTAGGGTTCTGGATTTGGATGTAAAACGCCAATGACAGCTTCTTAGGATTTATTCACGCAGGGTCTGGTCTGCAGGTCTTCACGACACGAAGTCCACACGTAGATTCCAATCGCAGGTTCAATCGAAGTCCAATAGTATCGCTGAGGTCGTAGGTTATCGCTCGTATCGCAGGTATGTTCGCTCGAAGTTCACTCTTCGCTATTCCAAACGGAACTAACAGCGCGCCGCGGCGGCCGCTATTTATATCCGCCGGCCAGGGTTCTAGAACATTCCCGTAACTACGTACCTACACTCGGTACACGCGGCAAGGTCGCGCGAACAGTTACTCATTTAAAGAGTTTTGCACCTTACGCTAGTGGACATACGAGTCATTATTGCTTGCAGCGTTTATTGTTTACTAAAACGCAGCATGCGTCGACTATTCTAGATGGTTCGGGATAGGACCGCGACAATATCTTCAGGGATTTTATTATAGAGGCGTATACAACTTGTATACAATTGCCAGCCTAAATAGTGGGAACAAATGTTTATGTTTATTTCTAGTATTTACATTGTGTTGGCTACCTAAAATTTTAAAAATGTTGATATCAACCCCTGTTTGTCCCCACTGCGGGGGCACGGGTATAAACTTCCTGCGTCGCAGGAAGGTTAGGCCATACGCCAATATGAGGGCAGAGTCCGGGTCGGTGGAGGATTGTAAGACAGTGGCGGGCCTAACTTCGAATTGAACCGAATAGCAAAATCTCGCTTAGCCAAGTAATTTTATTAAAAAAAAAAAGCACGAGTGTATAATAGCCCCCATCCCGCATACTATACGTCATACGCCAGTAATACAAAAAAGTGGCGTATTACGCCTGTAATACGCCACTTTTTGAGCAACTGTTTTAAAAAATATATAAGCAGAGATTTTGTTTCTTCACCCATTCTGGTATTCAAAGGAAACTGCCCATAAATTATACTATTTTTTTTTATTCACTAACCCGTGCTAAGGACAAATTTAAAAACCTATTTAGAGGCAAAAATTCCACCCATGCCGGTATTCGAACCCGCGACCTCCGGCTATCCGTGCCAGCGCTCTTTCCAACTGAGCTAATGGGCGATTCACCGGCATCAGTGAAATTTCGAACCTCTTTACAGTATTCTCTGTACTACGTACAGGCAGTGACATCTGGCTGAAGTAATTTGCATCACTTGCAGCCCCGCACAGAGTACATTATATAGCTGAGTACATTATATAGCAGCCCCGTGTACCTACTTTGCAGTTAGGTTTAACATGATATCGCTGTAGTCACATGATTATATTCTTTTTAATGCACTAACCCGTGCTAAGGACTATTTTAAAAACCTGTTTAGAAACTATAAAAGTAGGTACTCGGGGCTGCAAATGATGCAAATTACTTCAGCCATATGTCGCTGCCTGTACGTAATACAGAGAATAGTGTAAAGAGGTTCGAAATTTCACTGATGCCGGTGAGTCGCCCATTGACACAGTTGGAAAGAGCGCTGGCGCGGATAG
This sequence comes from Yponomeuta sedellus, assembly GCA_934045075.1. Taxonomy (NCBI): domain Eukaryota; kingdom Metazoa; phylum Arthropoda; class Insecta; order Lepidoptera; family Yponomeutidae; genus Yponomeuta; species Yponomeuta sedellus. Next base: position 1,770,398 of record OW203750.1, on the reverse strand, counting down.
CCAGAGGTCACGGGTTCGTATACCGGCATAGCTGGATTTTTTTGCCTCTAAATAGGTTTTTAAAGAAGTAATGTTCATCAGAGTGCTCAGTGCGAGTTTTTTAACTACTCGATCGCGTTAACGTAAACTCATATTTCTGTGGCATCGAGGAAGCGCCACCTAGTGACAAGTATGGAAATTAAAATTGCTGAGTGCGAGTTGTAATGGTTTACGTTGAGAAGTGAACACGTTTACTAGCCAAAACACGAATAAACGCGAGTGCGAGTTGTACTGTGACAGCGTTTTGCCAGTTCGAACGGTTAATTTACTCATACTCACTACTCAATGCTCGATTAACGCGGGTAGTAAAGTTATTCGATTGGATCTGTCAAACTCTCACTAAGCGAGTGCGAGTTTGACAGATCTGAGTCACTGAGCTGAGCTGGTAAACGTGGTCACTTCTCAACGTAAACCATTGCAACTCGCACTCAGCAATTTTAATTTCCATACGTGTCGCTAGGTGGCGCTTCCTCGATGCCACAGAAATATGAGTTTACGCTAACGCGATCGAGTAGTTAAAACACTCGCACTAAGCACTGAGTAAGCAGTGGGGGCGGTGTGGTCGCAGGGCTTCCGCGCGTGCCACGTCCGCGACGGCGCGGCGGTGGTGCGGTTCCTCCGCTGGCTGCACGCCGCCGTCGCCGCCGGCGCCGTCACTGAGGTGCAGGCGGCGGACAAGCTGCTCGAGTACCGCAAGTGAGTGCTGGCTGGTACAGGGTGGAGGTGGAGGTGGAGATATAGATAGAGATACAGAGACTGATATAGATACACATACAAATATAGATATAGATACAGATATAGATACAGAGATAGATATAAATACAGAGACTGATATAGATACACATACACATATAGATATAGATACAGATATAGATACAGAGATAGATATAGATACAGAGACTGATATAGATACACATACAAATATAGATATCGATACAGAGATAGATGTAGATACAGATGATACAGGTACAGATAAAGATAAGAGATTGAGACAGTCACTGAGGTGCAGGCGGCTACAAACTGCTGGAGTACCGCAAGTGAGTGCTAGCTGATACAGGATGGAGGTGGAGATACGGATAGAGATAGAGTATAGAGGCTGATAGACTGCTGGAGTACCGCTAGTGAGTGCACACTGATGGAGATAGAGATAAGGATAGACATATAGGTACAGATATAGATACAGGTACAGATACAGATGATACAAATATAGGTAAAGATATGGATACAGCTACATATACAGATTTAGATACATTGTAGACTTTTAGTCCGGATTTACTTACGGGTGTTGTTATATCGGAAAAGTCCGACCAGGTTTCGCTCCGATTCGCAGAGCTTAATCATGGTGAGCAGAGACGGAGCTCGCGTCGTCGGTTGCTCGTCTCACACTACGGGCAAGCGCGAGATAGGTGGGCGGGTGCCGACACTGGCTGCGGGGGATTCCCGCTGGCTTGCGCCGCAGCGCCTACTGCTTTCCCGTCGTCAATGCCACTAGGCATGATGGCACAGACACAGCTCACGACATCTTCGTTCTTGCAGTGTCGATTTCGATATTCACTATCACTGCACTTTCGTAGAACCGGTTTCCAGGCCGGCGGAAGAGCTCATCCACTGTCTCTATTGAAATTCGGGTGGCGACTTATTTCAATAGCCTCGCGCATTTTTCGTGGCACATAAAACTTGTCTTTGGACAATACTTGTGCCTTATCGAAGCGGATAAAGTGACTTGTGTCCTGGGTTAACGCGTGTTCTTCTACCGCCGAGCCATCGATTTTTCGGTTTTTCATACAGCGTATGTGCTCCGAAATTCTGACCGAGATATTTCGCTGTGTCTCACCTATGTAGCATTTGCCACAGTCACACGGTATCATATACACTCCGGGGACATTCAGTGGGTCGCTATCCTTCGGCGAGCGCAGTAACTGTCTGATTCTTGCTGGGGGGCGATAGATCGTCTTGATGTTGTATTGCCTGCGTAACAACAAACCGACCTTATCCGTAATTCCTTTCACGAAGGGCAAGAAACTTGGTACTCGCTCCGCCGTAGCGACACGCTGCTCTGGCGTCGAAGTGGCTACGCGCATACTCTGTCTCCATTTGTAGCCATTGTCCTCCAGTGCTCCTCTAACATGGCGTAGCTCATCCTCCACGTATTGAGCGAAACCTGGTCGGACTTTTCCGATATAACAACACCCGTAAGTAAATCCGGACTAAAAGTCTACGATTTAGATACAGATGGAGATTGAGACAGTCACTGAGGTCAGGCGGCCGATAAGTTGCTTACCGCAAGTGAGGGCTAGTTGATACAGGGTCGAGGTGGAAATACAGATAGACTATAGAGGCTGAACTGCCGGAGTTCTTTTATATTTAATTTAATTTTTGTTTATTTAGTTTTACATAATATAGATAGGTACAGATTAAGTGGACTCGGACCTCCTTAAACCATAACTGGTGCATAAGTTCTGCAAGTGAGTGCTAACTAACTAATAAAGAAGCGTTCGTGGCCTAGGCTGAAGCGCTCGTGGCCTAGGCAAACCGAGTGATTGGAATCAATCACTTGGTTAAGCAACAACAGGCGCGGTCAGGTACGGGATGGGTGAGCGTCCCTTGACTACCGCTAGTGGCATTTTTCCGAGCGCTTCCGTGCTTCGCAAGGCACGTTAAGCCGTTGGTGCCGGCTGTCATATAATGGCAGTCGTTAAGCCATGTCAGAGGCCTTATGGGCGGCTTGAAAACTTCTGACAGTGAGGCCCGCCACTGTCTCATAATCCTCCACCAACCCGGACTTGGCCCCCGTGGTGGAGTATGGCCTAACCTTCCTGCGATGTAGGAAGAGACCCGTGCCCCAGCAGTGGGGACATATAAGGGTTGATAACGTGCTAACTAATAGATGATAGAGATGGTGGAGGTGGAGATAATACAGATACAGATATAGGTACATATACAGATACAGGCAAACTGAAACGTGGTTAAAAAATTGTGTTGAGCACACTTTGCGCCAAAAGGGCTACTTTAACAGAAAGGATTATTTAGATGACAATGATGTCTGGAATCAAAGCCAGTACTATGCATGAGTTCTATGTTTTTTAATAATTGTGTGAACTCTGTTAATTAAGGACTTTGAAAAGACTAAATTTGGAGTTTGTTTTGTCAAAGGACTAAGTCTTCTATTTCCCCGCAGGGAAGAAGAAGACTTCATGGGGCCTTCGTTCGAGACCATCCCGGGCGCGGGACCCAACGGGGCCATCATCCACTACTCGCCCTCGCGAGACGGCCCCCAGACCGTCATCGGGAAAGACGACATGTTCCTGCTTGACTCGGGCGGTCAATATAAGTGAGACGTCAATGTCTTCTTCTTCTTCAGGCTATATTATTGTCGCGTTCCTACCCCGAACCATCTAGAATAGAGCCTTCTGGAAGCCTATCGAATAGTCGCCGCATGCTGCGTTCTAGTAAACAATAAACGCTGCAAGCAATAATGACTCGTATGTCCACTAGCATAAGGTTCAAAACTCTTTGACAAGAAACTGTTCGAGCGACGTTGCCGCATGTACCGAGTGTAGGTGCGTACTGCGAATGTTCTAGAACCCTTGCCGGCGGATATAAATAGCGGCCGCCGGTTTGGAATAGCGAAGAGTGAACTTCGAGCGAACATACCTGCGATACGAGCGATAACCTACGACTCAGCGATACTATGGGACTTCGACTGGACCTGCGATTTGGAATCTTCGTGTGGACTTCGTGTCGTGAAGACCTGCAGACCAGAACCTGCGTGAATAGATCCTACGAAGTTGTCATTGACGTTTTACCTCCAGATCTAGAACCCTAGCCCGTAACATTATGCAGTCCACTGCTGGACATAGCCCTCCCCTAATGAGCGCCATAGCGCCCTGTCTTCAGCTTGCCGCATCCAGCATCTGCGTGCAGTTTTTCGCAGATCGTCATCCCACCTGGTCGGAGGGCGTCCTACACTACGTTTGCCGAATCGCGGTCTCCACTCAAGAGCACGTTTACACCAACGGTTGTCGGTTCTTCGCGAGATATGGCCAGTCCACTGCCACTTCAGCTCGCTTATTCTCTGAGCTATGTCGATAACTTTGGTTCTCTGTCGGATTCCTTCAGAGAAACTCCAATGTCAGCCACATCATCCATTTGACGCCCACTGCATGGCATAGGCCTCCCCCATGGTCTTCCAAGCTTCACGGTCTTTGTGCCGTCCGCATCTAGCGACTCCCCGCCCCCGTAACCAGGTCGTCAGACCTTAGACAGACATTAAAGCCAGTACAATGCATGCGTTCTATCTTTTATGATATAAAAATGAATCGCTGAATGTGTTGGTAAGCGCAAATTTCGAGAGCAGTTGGACAGATTCCGCTAACTCTTTTTTAGACTATTCCTTGAAGTACGATGGTTCTTACGGAGAGGATAATAATAAAAAATTAAAGAATCGACTGTTAGGCGGTACGAAGTTCGCTGGGTCAGCTAGTGTTTTATAATAATTATGTAAACCATGTTAATTAAGGACTTTGAAAAGACAACGTTTTGAGTTTTTTTGTCCATTTTTTTCTCCACAATGATCTACATTTTGAAATGGACACCTAGTTTGAATTGTAACGTTCATTAAGCAACTCAATTCGAATCAAATTAAAAAATCGCGATTAGCCAACTAATGTTAGTTCAGTAGTTCGAATGCAATGAGTTAGTACGTCAGTCGATCAATTTTATTTACTTGAGTTGATGTACATGGTAGTGTTTCATTTACTTGAGTTTTTGTACTTGGTTGTGTTAAATTTACTTCAGTTGTTGTACATGGTAGTGTTTAATTTACTTGAGTTGTTGTACGTGGTAGTGTTTCATTTACTTGAAATGTTGTACATGGTTGTGTTTCATTTACTTGAGTGGTTGTAGACGGTAGTGTTTCATTAACTTGAGATGTTGTACTTGGTAGTGTTTCATTTACTTGAGTTGTTGTACACGGTATTGTTTCATTTACTTCAGTTGTTGTACACGGTAGTGTTCATTTACTTCAGTGGTTGTACACTTTACTTTAGTGGTTGTACACAGTAGTGTTTCATTTACTTGAGTTGTTGTACACTGTAGTGTTTCATTTAATTGGGTTTTTGTAATGAAACACTACCAGTGTTTCATTTACCTGAGTTATTGTACGTGATACTGTTCCCAGGGACGGCACGACGGACATAACCCGCACGCGTCACATGCGCGCGCATCCGACGCCCGCGCAGCGCGACGCCTTCACGCGCGTGCTCAAGGGACAGGCGCGGGTCGCCGCCGCGCTCTTCCCTAAGGGCGTCAAGGTACGGTGACACATCGAAAGGGTCACTACATCGAAAGGACCTAGCGTAAATAAAACTAGGTCCTTTCGGTGTAGTGTAGGGAGTAACCCAGAGTTCCGTTCTTGGGCCTTTTCTGTTTCTTGTTTGCATTAATCGTGATCATAGCTTTATTACTTCCTCAATCTATTAATTCCAGTGCCAGATTTATATCGTACACCCGCTGCTATTTTGCTACAAGATTCTAGGGTCACAAGTCTTTTCTCTATATTAACCATCTCTGTCTCATTGTGCTGAAAAATAGGGAATGGGATAGGGCGACGCCTTCACACCCGGGCGCAGCGGGAAGGCGCGTGTGGCTGCCGCGCTATTCCCTAAGAGGGTCGAGTTGGGCTTGCATTAATGATCTTACGATATGATGTAAGCAGTCCGAAGATCCGTACTAGGACCTTTTCTGTTTCTTGCATTAATCGAGATCATAGCTTCACTATTTTCTCATACTATACAATCTAGTGCCACGAGCCCCTTTTATTATTTCTCGAAGATTCTAGAGATACAAGCCATTTTTTAATATCCCCATCTTTCTCTTTATATGTATATCCCTCCATTCCGCTCTCTTCCTCATTTTGCTGCTTGCTAGGCTATAGATTAGCGTGACGCCTTTACGCGCGTGGTCAAAGGGCCGGCGTAACTGGTCAGCGCGCTCTTTCCTCAGATGGTCAAAGTAAGCTTGCATTAATACACCTAGGTCCCTTTGATACGGTAAAAGGAGTACCCCAGGTTTCGTACTTGGGCCTTTACTGTTTCTTGTTTACATTAATAATGATCATAGCTTTATTACTCTCTCAATCGATTAATTCTAGTGCCGTAAGCGTAAGCCGCTGCTATTCTTGGAGAAATTGGCTATTTTTCCTCCAAGAGGCTTTTTTATTTAAGACTTGCTAACCCAGCGAACTTCGTACCGTCTACCATTGATTCTTAATTTTTTTTTCTCTCCGTAAGAACCTTTTCGTACTTCAAGGAATATTCTAAAAAAAGAATTAGCAAAATCGGTTCAGCTGCTCTCGAGATTTGCGCTTACCAACACATTCAGCGATTCATTTTTATAATATAGAAGATAACTATTGGAGCTATTTGTAAAAACTGATGTAGCCACAGTTTATAGGCTACATAAAAAGTATATTAAAACATGCAATGTTGCTTGGTTTATCTGTTGTGTAATGCAATAAATTAAAGAGAGAAAAAATTTACGAAAAAAATAAAAAAAATAAAAAAAATATTTAAATTTATTGTACGTAATACAGAGAATATTGTAAAGAGGTTCGAAATTTCACTGATGCCGTGAGTCGCCCATTGGCTCAATTGGTAGAGCGCTGGTACGGATAGCCAGAGGTTGCGGGTTCGAATCCCGGCATGGGTGAAATTTTTAGCCTCTAAATAGGTTTTTAAAAGAAAAAAATTATTTTGTCTTATGTGTTCTGTAACGCTGCTGAAACGTCGGGAAATATGGTACTTTTCCGTTTTACCTACTAAATAATCGCTATTTGACCCGTTTAATATAGCACCATGTATCTCGTCGTACAGGGCAACGTCCTCGACAGCTTCGCCCGCCAGGCGCTGTGGGACGTGGGGCTGGACTACGCGCACGGCACGGGGCACGGCGTGGGACACCACCTCAACGTGCACGAGGGGCCCGGCGGGGTGTCCTGGCGCCCCTACCCCGACGACCCGGGCCTGCGCGCCGGGCAGGTGCTCAGCAACGGTCAGGCTGCCGTGTGTTTCAGTAGCGAGCTCATTCATTACTTAAGGGCCGGGCAGGTGCTCAGCAACGGTCAGGCTGCCGTGTGTTTCAGTAGCGAGCTCATTCATTACTTAAGGGCCGGGCAGGTGCTCAGCAACGGTCAGGCTGCCGTGTGTTTCAGTAGCGAGCTCATTCATTACTTAAGGGCCGGGCAGGTGCTCAGCAACGGTCAGGCTGCCGTGTGTTTCAGTAGCGAGCTCATTCATTACTTAAGGGCCGGGCAGGTGCTCAGCAACGGTCAGGCTGCCGTGTGTTTCAGTAGCGAGCTCATTCATTACTTAAGGGCCGGGCAGGTGCTCAGCAACGGTCAGGCTGCCGTGTGTTTCAGAAGCGAGCTCATTCATTACTTAAGGGCCGGGCAGGTGCTCAGCAACGGTCAGGCTGCCGTGTGTTTCAGTAGCGAGCTCATTCATTACTTAAGGGCCGGGCAGGTGCTCAGCAACGGTCAGGCTGCCGTGTGTTTCAGTAGCGAGCTCATTCATTACTTAAGGGCCGGGCAGGTGCTCAGCAACGGTCAGGCTGCCGTGTGTTTCAGAAGCGAGCTCATTCATTACTTAAGGGCCGGGCAGGTGCTCAGCAACGGTCAGGCTGCCGTGTGTTTCAGTAGCGAGCTCATTCATTACTTAAGGGCCGGGCAGGTGCTCAGCAACGGTCAGGCTGCCGTGTGTTTCAGTAGCGAGCTCATTCATTACTTAAGGGCCGGGCAGGTGCTCAGCAACGGTCAGGCTGCCGTGTGTTTCAGTAGCGAGCTCATTCATTACTTAATTTGTTCAGTGATTATACTATTTTTACCACCGCTATAAGCGGTGGTAGCTCAGTGGGTAGAACCATAGAACCATAGGCGAGAGCCCCAGAGGTTCGATCCCAAGTGCGGGCATGTACCAATGACTTTGTTTAATTTCAAAGTTACGTACATTTGCGAATTTGTAGTCGCAATAACACACGCTAACTGTGAAGGAAAACATCGTGAGGAAACCCGCGGCTTGGTTGGCTCCGCACGTATTGACTAGTCTTTCCTGTGGGCTAGGCCGACTAAGCTGTCAGGGTGGTATAGGTGCTGGGCAAACCTACACCATCTATAAAACCATGTCCCAGGCACTGCAGCGTCGGAGTGGTCCCTTCACCCATCTGGTGTGGGTGAGGATGCCACTGGGCGCTGTATAAGTCATTAAGTAGATGCAAAAAGGCGAATATTATTATTATTTTACTATTTTTATTTTTAATGCACATAACCCGTGCTAAGAACAGTTTAATAATCAGTATAATCATGTGGGTACAGCGATATCATTCCGATGTAAAACCTAACTGCAAAGTAGGTACTCGGGGCTGTAAGTGATGCAAATTACTTCAACCAGATGTCGCTGCCTGTACGTAATACAGAGAATAGTCTAAGAGTTTCGAAATGTCACTGATGCCGGTGAGTCGCCCATTAGCTCTGTTGGAAAGAGCGCTGGCACGGATAGCCAGAGGTCGCGGGTTCGAGTCCCGGCATGGGTGTACTTTTTAGCCTCTAAATAGGTTTTTAATTTACTCAGTTAATTTATTACACTATTTTTATTTTTAATGCACTAACCCGTGCTAAGGAACAAATTTAAAAACCTATTTAGAGGCTAAAAATTTCACCCATGCCGGGATTCGAACCCGCAACCTCTGGCTATCCAATAATAATAATACAGAGAATATTGTAAAGAGGTTCGAAATTTCACTGATGCCGTGAGTCCATTGGCTCAATTGGTAGAGCGCTGGTACGGATAGCCAGAGGTTGCGGGTTCGAATCCCGGCATGGGTGAAATTTTTAACCTCTAAATAGGTTTTTAAATTTGTTCCTTAGCACGGGTTAGTGCATTAAAAATAAAAATAGTGTAATCATGTGTGTACAGTGATATCGTTCCGATGTTAAACCTAACTGCAAAGTAGGTAGTCGGGGCTGTAAGTAATGCAATTTGCTTAAGTCAGATGTCGCTGCCTGTACGTAATACAGAGAATATTGCAAAGAGGTTCGAAATTTCACTGATGCCGTGAGTCGCCCATTGGCTCAATTGGTAGAGCGCTAGTACGGATAGCCAGAGGTTGCGGGTTCGAATCCCGGCATGGGTGAAATTTTTAGCCTCTAAATAGGTTTTTAAATCAGTTAATTTAATCAGTAGTTCCTTCATTTATTCATTCACTCACTAATTCATTCCTTAATTGAATCGGTGAATCGTTCATTTATTCATTCGGCCACTAATTAATTCCTTAATTTATTCAGTGAATCTTTCATTTATTCATTTGGTCACATGTAAATTCCTTAATTTATTCAGTAATTCCATCATTTAATAATTCACTCACAAAGTTATTTTAATTTTTAAATTAATTTATTCAGCAATTCCTTTATGTATCCATTCACAGATTTATTAATTCCTCAATTTATTCAGTAATACCTTTAATTATTCATTCATTTCTTAATTTATTCACTAGTTCCTTCATTAATTCAGTCACTTGCTCATTCATTCAATAATTTGCTTCCTCACTCACTCACTCATCTATAATATAAAAATGAATCGCTGAATGTGTTGGTAAGCGCAAATCTCGAGAGCAGCTGAACCGATTTTGGTAATTCTTTTTTTAGAATATTCCTTAAAGTACGAGGATGGTTCTTACGGAGAAAAAAAATTAACAAAATAAAGAATCGACTGTTAGGCGGTACGAAATTCGCTGGGTCAGCTAGTTCATTAATATAGTCGTGTGCCTTGGTCCACAGAGCCTGGCTACTATAAGGTGGGCGAATATGGCATCCGCCATGAAGATCTGGTGGAGACCATTGAAGTCACCAATACGACTGACCATCCGAAGGTAAGTCAACATGATAGCAGTCAGGGTTTTTGTAGGTTTTAAAGTAAGTCTTTTTAATCGCCTTGAAAAAAGTAAGGGGTTCTCAGGTAGAGTCGACTTTTATGGTTAACGGCCGATTCAGATGGAATTCTATGCTTGACACTTTTTAACACACACTAATCCCCACTGACGGGGATTTGTGAACTTTTTGTCCACTAATCCCCATTGGGATTTACGAACTTTTTGTCGCATTACGAACACACCAACACCAATACTTGTGTGAGAAAACACGCGACGCGTTTCGCCTCTAACACGAGGCATCCTCAGGCTCACAAATGCAAGTGACCGTCTCCGCTTTGTTTTTTTTAGCCCTATAAAGGGCACCCTCCGGAGGACACGGGGGAGGGAGGTGGTGAATGCTCATGCATAACAGCACGGACCCGGCCGTGCTGCCAATGTGGGACTCACAAGAAGTGCGCCTACCCACTAAACACCACCTTGGGACTGGTTTTGGTCCTAGAGACCCCTAAACCCACATCGGGAGCGAGCCCCCTCGAGGCCGAGAAGAAAAACGCTCCGTATTTATAGGCTAGGCCGCCCCTCCCCTCGATGACGTAATGTAATCGTTAAACTGGTGACCGTTAAACTGTTTCAACCACCTATGGGCTATTATTATTTTGCGCAAAAGTAGCGATTTTGTTCACGTATACATAAACTTACACCTCAGACACTCAGATTTCCTTCACAGTTACCGAGTAATATTGCTACTATTACCTCCCAAATATACATAACTTAGAAAACATAGACATTGGCACATAATGGACAGAGACAGAACTAATTAGGCAGCGACCAGTGACTGCCGCCTATAATCTGTCTGTCTATAATTAGAATTATGATATCAACCCTTGTATGTCCCCTTTGCTGGGGCACGGGTCTCTTCCTGCAACGCAGGAAGGTTAGGCCATACTCCACCACGGGGGCCAAGTCCGGGTTGGCGGAGGATTGTGAGACAGTGGCGGGCCTTACTGTCAGAAGTTATCAAGCCGCCCATAGGGCCTCTAATGCCTTAACGACTGCCATTACATGACAGCCGGCACCAACGGCTCAACGTGCCTTGCCAAGCACGGAAGCGCTCGGAAAAATGCCACTAGCGATAGTCATGGGACGGTCACTCATCCTGCACCTGACCGCGCCTGTAGCTGCTTAACTCAAGTGATTTATTCCAATCACTCGGTTCTATTATTATTATATTATGTGTAAGCTATGTACTTTTATTATGTAACATAACATTTACATAAAAGCACATACATTGCTTCTGGCCCCACACTAGGATATCCTGTGTCGTGGGAACCAGAAACAACGTCACAAACATGTAAATATCCAAGAACTGGGCTTTTTCCCCCAGCCGGGATTCCAACCCGGGACCTTTTGCATGGTAGGCAGACGCGCTACCGCTACGCCACATAGGTGTGTCACATTTTGAGTACTGTGCGTTTTAATAAATGTCTTATTTTATGTAACACACAGGGTATCCTAGTGTGGGGCCAGAAGCAATGTATGTAAATGTTATCTATCTATCGCATTGAACCGCCATAGGCCGCTGAACTGATAGGCGACTTCGACGGGCGTGGCGTTCTCGGGTTCAATACCTTGACGATGGTGCCTAACCAGCGAGCTTGTATCAACCCGGATTTGCTCACTGACTTTGAGGTTAGTTCTGTATTTTGCACACTGACTTTGAGGTTGCTTCTTTGTTTATTTGCCAATATTTATTTGCTCACTGACTTTGAGGTTTTATATTTATCTACTCACTGCCTTTGAGGTTAGTTCTTTATTTATTTACTCACTGCATTTGAGGTTTGTTTTTTACTTATTTTCTTACTGACTTTGAGATTGATTTAAAACTATTTACTGCACGCCATTCATAATATGTGGGTACAGTGATATCGTTCCGATGTTAAACCTAACTGCAAAGTAGGTAGTCGGGGCTGTAAGTGATGCAATTTGCTTAAGTCAGATGTCGCTGCCTGTACGTAATACAGAGAATATTGCAAAGAGGTTCGAAATTTCACTGATGCCGTGAGTCGCCCATTGGCTCAATTGGTAGAGCGCTAGTACGGATAGCCAGAGGTTGCGGGTTCGAATCCCGGCATGGGTGAAATTTTTAGCCTCTTAATAGGGTTTTAAATAAGTTAATTTAATCAGTAGTTCCTTCATTTATTCATTCACTCACTAATTCATTCCTTAATTGAATCGGTGAATCGTTCATTTATTCATTCAGCCACTAATTAATTCCTTAATTTATTCAGTGAATCTTTCATTTATTCATTTGGTCACATGTAAATTCCTTAATTTATTCAGTAATTCCATCATTAGCCTCTAAATAGGTTTTTAAAAGTGATTTTATTGTCTCCCCCGCAGCTGGACTGGATTAACGCGTACCACCGGCGCGTGCGCATTGCGGTGGGCGCGCTGCTAGAGCGCCGCGGACTGGCGCGGGACTTGCAGTGGCTGGAACAAGAGTGCCAGCCCATCACGAGGGGGTGAAAGGGGTTAGGTAAGAAACCTGTATAAAATACGATATCGATATCAACCCTTGTACAGTCTATTTATTCTTACTTGTCCAATTTAGTAAACAAGATTCTAACCTTAAAATTGAGATTAGATGCCTAAACTAGACATTTTCTCGCAAGTTCATGAACTATCATGAACTATGTTTATAAAATTGACAGCGTGTTATCTAAAAGAGTGTTCCAGGTTACTTCATTTATGGAAATATGGCAGTGTTGGACTAAAAAGTCACAGTTTAAGGGTAGAATCTTGTTTACTAAATTGGACAAGTAAGAATAAATAGACTGTATGTCCCCACGTGCTGTGTGGTGTCGGCCTAGAGAATAGCACCAACCCAATTCTTCCCGCGGGTGTCGTAAAATGCGACTAAGGGACACAAACCGGGGGATGGGCAGCAGCGCCCCCTGCAGTACAATTCCACCGAACTGCGATCCCCAACCCGCATGCCCAGCGTGGGGATTACGGGCACTACCCCCCAATGGTGGCACAACTTTGCGCTACGGCGCTCATTAGGGGAGCGCTGTGTCCAGCGGTGGACTAGTGTAACCTGAAGAAGAAGATGTCCCCACTGCTGGGGCACGGGTCTCTTCCTGCATCGCAGGAAGGTTAGGCCATACTCCACCACGGGGGCCAGGTCCGGGTTGGTGGAGGGTTGTAAGACTAGTTATCGAGCCGTTCATAAGGCACGGAAGAGCGCGGAAAAAATACCACTAGCGGTAGTCACGAGATGGTCACCCATCCAGTACCTGACCACGCCTATTGTTGTTTAACGCAAGTGATTGTTTCCAATAACTCGGTTCCGCTAGGCCACGAGCGCTTCTCGAGCGATATAAAATACGATAAGGCCAAGTGAAACCGAGTGATTGGAATCAATCACTTGGAGTAAGCAACAACAGCCGCAGTCAGGTGCTGGATGGGTGACCGTCCCGTGACTACTTACCGCTGATGGCATTTTTCCGAGCTCTTCCGTGCTTCGCGAGGCACGTTAAGCCATTGGTGCCAGCTGTCATGTAATGGCAGTCGTTAAGCCATGTCGGAGGCCTTGTAGGCAGTTTAACAACTTCTGACAGTAAGGCCCGCCACTGTCTTACAATCCTCCACCAACATGGACTTGGCCCCCGTGGTGGAGTATGGCCTAACCTTCCTGCGATGCAGGAAGAGACCCGTGACCCAGCAGTGGGGGCATACAAGGGTTGGTATCAACACGTCGACAGACTCAGACGCGCCTTTTCACGGCGACGTTGCCACACCGTGCACTAGCGCGGTGTGGCAACCGTGCGCACTGTGCCACATAAAAAACCGTTCCACTTTGACGACGTCGTGACGTGGACTGAGCCCGATCTGCGTCTTAATTATCCCTATAACGGGCAGAGCTACTCGTAGTATACAATTTTTAATACAGTTGCTCAAAAAGTGGCGTAATGCAGGGACGTACAGCGTGCGGGATGTAGGCTGTTCGTAGAGGAAGTAAAACTTTTACACACTCGTGCTTTTTTTTACCTTTCCCGCACTCGTGCGTTTAATCGTGCTATTAAAAAGAAAAACCAACCATGAAGTTTTTACTAAAAAAATTCATAGAAGTTTTTATGATTCATGCAAATACGTATATTTTCTAAAAAGAAGCTACTAATTTGTTTCAATATCAGATTTAATGATTTGAATGAATGAGTTAGGTTAGGTTTCATTTCCAATGAATGAAAATTTCATTTTTATTTCATATCAATAAAAAAAATCTACTCAAGACTTGGCTGTATGCGAATAGTTCCCTTTGCCTACCAGAATGGGCGAAGAAAAAAAAATATCTGCTTATATTTTTTTACGGTTGGCGCCATTTTCCAAATAATTTTTCTTTATTAAATTGCTTATTTTTTTCGCAACTGTATAGTCGATGTACCTATAGAACAAATAGTCGTTCAGTACCTACACATGCGGAACTCTTTGCAATGACAGCCTTTCCGCACTTGTAATGAAATATGCTATTTCAGTGTTCTTGGACTTTTTTTTATTTATCGACATAGCTCAGAGAATCAGCAAGCTGAAGTGGCAGTGGGCTGGCCATATCTCGCGAAGAACCGACAACCGTTGGAGTAAACGTGTTCTTGAGTGGAGACCGCGACTCGGTAAACGTAGTAGGACGCCCTCCGACCAGGTGGGATGACGATCTGCGAAAAACTGCCGGCAGATGCTGGATGCGGCAAGCTGAAGACAGGGCGCTATGGCGCTCATTAGGGGAGGGCTAGCCCACTGCCACTTCAGCTCGCTGATTCTCTGAGCTATGTCGATAACTTTGGTTCTCTGTTGGATGCATTCGTTACGAATCCTATGCTTCAGAGAAACTCCGAGCATAGCTCTCTCCATAGTTCGCTGAGCGACTTTGAACTGGTGTATTGTGTAAAAGATTGAAAAAGATCAATAGGCCAAGAGGTAAAGTCGATCGGCACTAGCTGGCCTGAATTGGAAGCTGCCGCGAACCAGCGTCAGAAGTGGAAATCTATGGTTGAGGCCCTGTGCTCCGCTAGGAGTTAAAGGACATAAAAAGAAGTAATAATAGATTGTTAACCGAGGGTGGAAAGAATCAATTCCCGAGGTATATAGTCCGAGTTGGAATTGATTCTACTTTTCATTTCGAATATTAGAAAAATAAAAACTGGTTTTTAATATTCGTATTTTACCATAAAAGATTATTACCTGTTTTTTTTAGAATTTCGTCACAGATACATAATTATAACAGATTAGTATCCCCATTGAATTATGGTATCCCGCCAATTTATGTCGACTTTTTAAATTTTAAATGTGGAACCCGCCGCGTAATTGTTGCGGCTTATTTCGCTCAAAGAAGTTAGCGCTAAGTTCACACTGGCTGTTGCGAAAAGGTAACAAACATAACATAACATTTCCATACAAGCACATACATTGTTTCTGGCCCCACACTAGGATACCCTGTGTCGTGGGAAACGGAAACAACGACATCACAAACAAACATCCAAGACCTGGAGTTTTTTTTTGTCTCCAGCCGGGATTCGAACCCGCGACCTTTTGTATGGTAGGCAGATGCGCTACCGCTACGCGACAGAGGTCGATACACTCACAAACTTTCGCCTTTGTAATATTGAATAACTGTTTTCTCGTTTGTTTCAGATGTGTACAGAAAAGTCAAGAGCAAAAACTTCCTACTTTATGTAACTGACAATGCATTTTTTAAATACTTATTGAACTATCCGCTGTAAAGATAGAATTATTAAATTTTCACATATAATTACGAAAGCTTTGATTTTATACATTTACCCCAGAACGTCTTTCAATTCGGTAGTAGGGAGTCACTGGCTATACAGTCTATTTATTCTTACTTGTCCAATTTAGTAAACAAGATTCTACCCTTAAACTGTGACTTTTTAGTCCAAAACTGCCATTTTTCCATAAATGAAGTAACTTGGAACACTCTTTTAGATGACACGCTGCCAATTTTATAAATATAGTTCGTGAATTTGCGAGGAAATGTCTAGTTTAGGCATCTAATCTCAATTTTAAGGTTAGAATCTTGTTTACTAAATTGGACAAGTAAGAATAAATAGACTGTAGGGGCTTCTAAACGGGCCATATTTTCACTGCAATATGTGGCCGGCAACTATAGATGTCCCTCTCGTACTCACATGTTAGAGAAAGACACCAATAGTTGCCGGCCACATAAATAAAATAGCCTTTAATGATTCTTTTGATTCTTTAATTGATTCTTTCGACCCTCGGTTAACAATTTACTAATGCTATTACTGCAATATGTGGCCGTCAACTATTGGTGTTTTTCGCCCATTGGGAGGGGTGTCTATCGACGTGGGGCCGAGCCGCGATGCCAACTGTGCGATTCCTATGCAGATCGAAGCTACGGTTTGGAAATTACGGGCGAATGAAATTTTAAAAATGTACTGAAAACTGAAATTAAGTTTCTGCGGTGTATCGCAGACTAACCTGTGGATGGGGGGCGCTAGCGTGCTGTAGGTGCTGTGGGTTCAAGACTCGATCGGCAGGTGTGCACTCAGTCACTTCTACACAACAAAGAAAACTGCTGTGCCTTTCATAGTCTGTTAGCCTTTAGAATATACCTCGGGCTCTAGAGTAGGCTTCGGTTTTCGCCGAGAAGTAGTATTACACACGAGTGTAATACTACTTCCTGCTCTGTATAAAACTTTTCTTCACTATTTTGAAAAGTTATGTAAAGTTATGTGTCATATTAGTTCCGATATTTCTATTACACGAATATATCCGATTCTATCCGATAGTTGCCGAGGTATACTTATTCTAAAAGCGAACAGACTGTACTCTAGTTTCTAATCACCATATGCCATGATTGACAGTAGGTTGTAAAATTAACATTGATATAATGTTTTTTTTTTTTTTGTGATACTTCTGTTTCCACAGACTCTGGGTCCGTGCCTTTTTTCTGTGCATTAAATTATTTATTTTTCCCATGGCACTCTATCTCTCTGAGCTACATTATCTTGCGTACTGGTGTTGTCGTACTACACACATTCTAGCCTATAGTAACTTAAGTAACTTATATATACTTTTTTTTTTTAAGATATACAATCATGCTTTTTCATTTTTATAACTCTTCTATAAAATCATGCAATTTGCTATTCCCTTATTTTCATTGTTTTTTTTTTGCCATTTAACCTTAACTTTACCTGTGATTACATTATTACATTACTTGTTTTTAGATTACCTACATGTGTTCCGTGATTGTGTTTGAGCAGGTCGGCCGCGGCCTATGATAATAATGTTAGCGTTGGGTAGGTATCTTATCATTATCACAAAGAGGTTATCTTATATTGGAGTTTTTTTGTCCATTTTTTTCCTAAATGGTCTAGCATGAAGCGCTCGTGGCCTAGGCGAACTGAGTGATTGGAATCAATCACTTGAGTTAAGCAACAACAGGCGCGGTCAGGTGCAGTATGGGTGACCGTTCCGTGACTACCACTAGTGGCATTCCGTGACTACCAGAGTTGTGGGTAGGTAACACTCCCGCAACACATGCTGAGTCGAGTCCACTTTAGGGATTCAATACTGAAAACCAATATCTGTCATTACTGTTGTTTTATGTTTATAATTGTTGTTTTTATTTTAATTTTTACGTATAATTGTTTCTATTGTTTTTACTTGTGTTCGTTTTTTAGTATTGTGTTCGTAAATAAATATACTTCTTCTTCTTCTTCTTCTTCTTCATTTTTCCGAGCGCTTCAGTGCTTCGCAAGGCACGTTAAGCCGTTGGTGCCGGCTATCATGAAATGACAGTCGTTATAAGCCATGTCAGAGGCCTTATGAGCGGCTTCATAACTTCTGACAGTAAGGCCCGCCACTGTCTTAAAATCCTCCGGACTTGGCCCCCGAGGTGGAGTATGGCCTAACCTTCCTGCGATGCAGGAAGAGACCCGTGCCCCAGCAGTGGGGACATACAAGGATTGATACCGATCTAGCATTTGACATAGACACCTAGTTTAACTTATAACGTTCATTAAGGTGCAGTTCTGCGCTACTTTGAATAAAACAATTTCATTTCAAGGGGCTACTCGGTTCTATCTAGCGCCATCAATGGAATGAAAATCAAGACTTGTTTGATATTAACGGGTCAAATCGCGATAATTTATTAGATAAAACGTAATTACCTTATTTCCCGACGTTTCGGCAGCGTTACCGTCTACCCGAGACCGCGGCAACTGTAACGCTGCCGAAACGTCGGGAAATAAGGTAATTACGTTTTACCTAATAAATTATCGCGATTTGACCCGTTTTATATAAAAAAACTATGTATGAGTATCGCGAATCATTAAGAAATATGTACTATGACTTGTTTTACAATATAATACGTTTTTTTAAAGTAAACATGAGAAATCTTAATATCTGTGGTAGGTAAATATTTTGTAGTACGTGAAGGTTTAGAACCTAGTACCTACGTAGAATACCTACTACTCCCAGGACTTTAATCGATTTTCGCTAAAATCGGCCGTTTTTCGGCCGAAAGCGCTCGTGGCCTAGGCGAACCGAGTGATTGGAATCAATCAAGGCTCGGTCAGGGCGCGGTAGAGCGTCCCGTGACTACCGCTAGTGGCATTTTTCCTAGCGCTTCAGTGCTTCGCAAGGCACGTTAAGCCGTTGGTGCCGGCTGTCATAAAATAGCAGTCGTTAAGCCATGTCAGAGGCTTTATGGGCGGCTTGATGACTTCTGACACTAAGGCCCGCCACTGTCTTATAGTCCTCCACCAATCCGGAGTTGGCCCCCGTGGTGGGGTAAGACCTAACCTTCCTGCGATGCAGGAAGAGACTCGTGCCCCAGCAGTGGGGACATCCAAGGGTTGATAACGATAACGGCCGTTTTTGGGCACAGGCCTTCTCTTAGGGAGAGAGAATGGGCTTATTATTAAACCTAGCGTGGTTGCCAACCGCGGAATTGCAAAACCAGGCTCTAAAGAATTTTAACACGCCAGACACTAAGGTTTCCCCACGATGTTTACGTAATACAGAGAATATTGTAAAGAGGTTCGAAATTTCACTGATGCCGGTGAGTCGCCCATTAGCTCAGTTGGAAGAGTGCTGGCACGGATAGCCAGAGGTCGCGGGTTCGAATCCCGGCATGGTCGGAATTTTTAGCCTCTAAATAGGTCTTTTAAAATACCTTCACACTTGTGATAGCGATTGGTATAGCAAATATAACTTCAAAAATTTACATAACTTAGAAATCAAAGTAATTTATACATGGGTACCAACTGCACCACTGAGTGCCTACCCTTTAAAAAAATATACGCAATGGGAACCAAAAATAGTTCGTTCACATTAACTTGACGCGTGAGAGAATTGGTAGCACTGAGATGTTTACTGTTACCATTGAACTAATTCAATGCTGTTACCATGTTAAATAAGAAATCATTCCCATTACTTGGGGAAAATAAAAGGATTGAGGGCTTGTTTAACCATCTTCCGATTAGGTCCAAAAGCTAATTCACATGTAATGTCCTTGTTACCAATTCTCTCACGCGTCAAGTTAATGTGAACTCACTGTAGGTCTTTTTTAAAAAAATCTTAAAAAAAATGATTTATTTTTTTATTAGTAACTTTGATTTCATCAGACACAAATTATGCCCGAGTGGTCGTGAAAGGGTTACGACTTCTCTATCACGCAAAAGTGCCCTTTTCAGCTTAAGGATAAGATAAAGAAGTAAATCCAAACCTGTGTGCATTGTTGAAAAACCGAGCCAAGCCCGAGTTTAACTCGCGGACCGTGGTTCGCCGCGTTTCCATTGTTTAGATATTGATAGAAACCCAGCATGCCGAACTATGGAAAACGAAAACTAAATACAGACAAGTTATCACAATATTTATAAAATTTATCATCATTATCAACCCATTATGTCCCCACCGGAGGCCACGGGTCTCTTCCCTGATGAAGGTATAGACCGTACTCCACCACGGAGGCCAAGTCCGGATTGGTGGAGGCTTGCAAGACTAGTGGCTGATCTTACCGTCAGAAGTTTTCAAGTCGCCCTAAGGCCTCTGACTTGGCTTAACGACTGCCATCTGTCGACGGCAGTCGGTACCAACTGCTTAACGTGCCTTGCGAAGCACGGAAGCGCTCGAAAAAATGCCACTAGCGGTAGTCACGGGACGGTCACGAATCTTGCACCTGACCGCGCCTGCTATTCTTTAACCCAAGTGATTGATTCCAACTGTGATTCCAATCACTCGGTTCCACTACACTACACGAGCGCTTCTATTCCTTCCTCTTCTTGGGCTCCTTTAATACCTACAGGTTTTATTTTTGTTATGGAGTAATAAAATTCGATAAATCATAGTTTTACCAAGCAAGAAATTTTACAAAAGTTTAAACGAGCAGAAAAACATTTGAAAAAGAAAAATCAAGGTGAAAATTGTTATAGAATCAGGCGTTACTTTGCGGAAATCCATAAGGGCATTAAAATGAGAAAATTACTTTGCTGAGTTCCGCCAAAAATCCCACCAGCACCATGCGGTTAGTTAAAGCACCACCCTCACTCCCACTTTATCAAGCAGAAGGTGGTGTGTTCGTGTCTTGCTTCTGCTTAAAGAAGTTGGGAGGTCGGTGCATTAACTAACCGCATGGTGCTTGTGGGATTTTTGGGGGAATTTAGTAGAGTATTTTGTAATTTTAAATCTATTTCTTTAGGCATGTATGTTAGGTACCTCTGAAATTATCATTTTATATGTTTTTTGTACGTCTGCTTCGTTCTCTAATGTAGGTATTAGTCCGTTCATCCGCCTTTCTAATTTCCATCAGCAACTTTCCATCGCAAGGTTGTCTGGAAGAAATTGCTTTTAGCCGCCAATTGTACTATGTATCTTTACAATTATTTTGTATTTGTTGTTTTTCCAGTGTACAATAAAGAATATTCTTATCTTATCATCCAAAGGTTGTCTGGGAGAGATCACTTTTAGTGATAAGACCGCCGTCTATACTCTTTATCTGTGTAATTTTCATTTTATGCACAATAAAGTGTTCTCTATCTATCTATGTAAGGTAAAAATTTGCAAAATTCTTTAAAGGGATTTCGAATGTTTGATAACCTTGTATTTGTATAAGAAATGTGTGTTATCTAAGATAAGAAATATTAAATTTCAGACAATTGTCCTACCTATCACTATCAGTATTTTATCTAATTATTACATATGTAGTTAGGTAGGTACTCATTTTATCTCGAAACAATAAACAATTATGTATTAAGTAGGCATATCGATTCAGTTATTCAGAGACTTCAAACATGGCGTATCGATGGATTTATTTGCTTTTTTGGTAAGTATTTAAACGTCATATTTTCATCGCCCATTAGCTCAGTTGGAAGAGCGCTGGAACGGATAGGCCTCTGGCTATGTCGTGGGTTCGAATCTCGGCATGCGTGGAATTTTTAGTCTCTAAATAGGTTTTTAAAATTGTCCTTAGCACGGGTTAGTGCATTAAAAAGAATATAATCTTCTTCTTTGTCTTTGCCTCATCCCATTATTTGGGGTCGGCTCTCCTCGTTCTTTTGCTCCAAGATTGTCTGTCCTGGGTTGTCCGCTCGCTCAACTGGGCTCGCCCCAAGTCCTTTGCTACTGTGGCCCACCAGCCCTCCTATTACGTAGCATTCCACTCTACCGAGTGAAGCATTTATACAACTCCTAAGTGTCAAAAAATGTATGTCAAATGACAGCCGGAGTAGCTCAAAAAAAGGTAAAAATGAACGTCACTCAACTGATAATAATGCCCCAGGTGGCTTGTGGGCGTCCTCTACCTCTTTTGATGGTTGGGATCTGGCCGGGTCATCTATCTCCCTCCAAAATGGTTGAGACTGATGATGGCTGACCTCTGCGTTATGCTCGTGAACGAGTGCTGTTCGTGTGTCTGGCCGCAGCACTTGTCATGTTTTCACGGCCTATGTAAAAAAAGTATATTTATTTAATAATGCCTTAACATTTAAAGTTATTAATGGCAATCATGGAATCTTATGCGTATAGGTGGTATCTAATGTATTAGATTTAAGACTTGAGAAAAGATGGTCAGAGTGGAGTTTTTTTTTTCCCGCTGCCTTTTTCTCCACTACATTACGGCCCGAAGGCAGCGGCTTTCACTTTCATGTTACATTGTACTTTGACATTCAGCAAACAGAATGTAAATTCTTTACGTTGAAATAAATTGAATTGAATTGAATTGAATTGTAGGGCCTGTTTGAAGACATGATTTTTCTCACGTCTCATCACATGTCCGTACCATCTAAGCCGTACGTACGTCATACTCACAACATAACAACATTTACATACAGGCACATACATTGCTTCTGGCCCCACACTAGGATACCCTGTGTCGTGGGAACCAGAAACTGCGACATCACATACATGTAAACATCCAAGACCTGGTTTGTTTTGTCCCCAGTCGGGGTTCGAACGCGGGACCTCTTGCATGGTAGGCAGATGCGCTACCACTGCGTCACAGAGGTCGTCTATTCTAACTATTCTATCGACTCGACTACCAACGCTTGGACCTAATTAAAAATATTTGTTTCTTGGTCTTTAGGTAAACATTATACCTACTTGGACCCAAGTTGTTACTTCTCGCAAAAACTAGAACGGATTTTAAACACGTGTGTAAGTTTATGTGTGTGTGTGAGTTTGTGTGAGAGTGTATTAGTGTGTATGTCTGATTTTATTTTGGCGGAGGAAAGTGTATGTATGACTGGGAGTGCTCTGCAATCATGTTTGTGTGTTTAATTTCAGTGTTCTTCGTCTAGGCTACGGTCACATACCAGCTTTGGTGGAATATGAGTGGGCAGAACCCAACGCGCCAGTTCAAGGTAGGTGGGAATATTAAAACATCATCATCAACCCATTATATTCCCACCGAGGGACACAGGTCTCTTCCCTGAGGAAGGTATAGGCCATACTCCACCACGGGGGCCAAGACCGGATTGGTGGAGGATTGCAAAACAAGTGGCTGGTCTTACTGTCAGAAGTTTTCAAGCCGCCCTAAGGCCTCTGACTTGACTTAACGACTGCCATTATATGACAGCCGGCACCAACGGCTTAACGTGCCTTGCGAAGCACGGAAGCGCTCGGAAAAATGCCACTAGTGGTAGTCACGGGACGCTTACCCATCCGGTACCTGGCCGCGCCTGTTGTTGCTTAACCAAGTAATTGATTCCAATCACTCGGTTCGCCTAGGCCGCGAGTGCTTCAGTTCAAGGTAGGTGGAAAAATTAAATGAACAGCTACAAATAATCCTTAATGTTATGATAGGCTTTTTTGCACAGAGTACCCTAAACACATTTTTTAAATCGTAAAGGTGCTTAGCCTAAATATGTCTTGAGGAATTTTATTGCAGAACCGTAAACATAAAGGATATATTGATTTTGCAAGTCTGAATCGTGGAAATGACAATTTACGTTTATTAATGGTACCTATCAATATTATGAGGGTACTATTTTTATTTTAATGCACTAACCCGTGCTAAGGACAATTTTAAAAACCTATTTAGAGCCTAAAAATTCCACCCTTGCCGGGATTCGAACCCGCGACCTCTGGCACGGATAGAGGTCGCGGGTTCGAGTTCCGGCATGGGTGGAATTTTTAGCCTCTAAATAGGTTTTTCATCCCACCATCTCGGAAAGAGTATTTTTAATCTTCAATATCTGAGTGGAAAGCCGTTTTTATTCTCTAGAGGATAAAGTAAATTGAATTAGAACATCGTGTGCACTAAGTTTGTAAATTAAAAAAATATTACACTCAATTTTTAAATAACTGTAGCAACGTTACTTTAAAATTTTTTTAATTATACCTTAGTATTATTTTGTTATAATAAGATTATTCTGTAATACTTACCTGTCATAATGTAGTAATTAATACCTAAACTGAAATAAAAGTGTAGGTACGTATCTTGTGATTGTAAACGTTTTTTTTTTTGCATTTCCTCATTCCTCGCTGAGGTGGAATGAAAAGTTACGTGTTGCACTCGAGTGCAAAGATTTTTCACCTCGTGCTCTTTTGATTCCCTCGCTAACGCTCAGGATTCTAATTTTGAATCACTCGCTGCGCTCGTGATTCAATTTTAGAATCCTTCGCTTGCTCGGTCATCAAAATTGAACACGCGGTTAAAAAGCAACTTTGCACTCTTGTATAACAAATAACTATTTAATGAGGGGTAAGAATATTTTCGAAATAGCTGATATTTTTCCGCCGATATTTTTCGTCACATAAATAATATTTTCATAAATTTATTGACCTGCAACGGTTACGAAGTTGCTCTATGTACGTAAATTTTAAATAAAACAAATTAATTAATATTAAGTGCTCGTGATCTAGTCGAACCGAGTGATTCAAATTAAACATTTGAGTTAAGCAACAACAGGCGCGGTCAGGTGCAGGATGGGTGACCGTCCCGTGACTACCGCTAGTGGCATTTTCACGAGCCCCACCGTGCTTCGCAAGGCGCGTTAAGCCGTGGTGCCGGCTGTCATGTAATGGCAATCGTTAAATCATGTTAGAGGACTTATGGGCGGCTTGATAACTTCTAACAGTAAGGCCCGCCACTGTCTTACAATCCTCCACCAACCCGGACTTGGCCCCCGTGGTGGAGTATGGCCTAACCTTCCTGCGATGCAGTAAGACCCGTGCCCCTCGGGCCATACTAAGGGTTGATATCAATGATATATGCTTACCTTTATTTATGTATTTAATTGTACATGTATTTATATGTATTGTAGACTTTTAGTCCGGATTTACTTACAGGTGTTGTTATATCGGAAAAGTCCGACCAGGTTTCGCTCCGATTCGCAGAGCTTAATCATGGTGAGCAGAGACGGAGCTCGCGTCGTCGGTTGCTTGTCTCACACTACAATAAAAGTCTACAATGTGTTGTGCTTACGAAAGTTTTAGTTCAAAAATATTTATATGTATATTATATCGTATTATATTCTCGCACTCTTTTGCTGTTTGTTATAAATATATTTTCCACTTAATTATTTATGTACATGCACCACGTGTCGACTATATTCTTCATGCAATCCACTCCATCCAAAGGTTGTGCAGAAGAGATCGCTCTTGGCGATAAGACCGCCAAATGTATAACATTACCTACTCAGATTTAAGAATCATGGTTGTAATATTTTTCTGGTTGTGCAATAAAGTGTTCTCTATCTATCTATATAGATGTATACAGCGTCCAGTGTTTGATGTTTGCTCTGCGCAAAACTGCACGCCGATGCTGGATGCGGCAAGCTGAAGACAGGGCGCTATGGCGCTCATTAGGGGAGGGCTATGTCCAGCAGTGGACTAGTGCAGCCTACCTATACTAAAAGTTGATATCGTATAAACGTTATACTATTTTTATTTTTAATGCACTAACCCGTGCTAAGGACAATTTTTAAAATCGTATAAACGTACTTATGTCCTCAGCTCCAGGACAATGGGCGCCAAGGCTGGGCAGGGAGACTAGTCTCCAGCGGCTGACGGCGATGAGGCAGGTCATGGCGGCACGTGATGTCACCGCCTATATAGTGCCCACTTCTGACGCGCATAACGTAAGTCTTAGGCGTGATCGTTGCAAAGACGAACCGTTTTATAACACCGTTTTGTGTTCCGCGACGATAGGACCGTTTTACGTTTCATTCTAAAGCAGTGCCAGCGACTCTAAAGCAGTGCCAGCGTTTGTTCGTTGCGAGACCAGTCCTTAGATTGTTTGACGCGGATATGTCCTTTAGTGCTATATTAATAGAGCCTAGAACGTAATGAAATCATTGCGACGTCGTCGTCGGCTCCTTGCTCGTTCCGTTCGTTTTGGTCTGTGATACAATAAAGTAATCTTTATGTCTATGAATATACAGTCGAAGATCGTGTAAAACAACTTATTTTTTCCGATGTTTCGTGATTTCGTCTCGTTCGCACTCGTTTGACCGTCCTCTGCGCCTTGCTCGTTCGCATACAATGACACCAGTTGCGAACGAGGACCGTTTCGAAGACCTGTTTTCGTTCCAGAAAAAACGGTTGCGTTTCGTCGTCGAAAAATCGGACAACGACCCACTCCTAGTAAGTCTTGTACCAAGTCTTGTACCACATCTTTAATATGAAAATGAATCGCTGAATGTGTTGGTAAGCGCAAATCTCGAGATCAGCTGAACCGATTTTGCTAATTCTTTTTTTTAGAATATTTCTTGAAGTACGAGGATGGTTCTTACGGAGAGAAAAAAAAATAAAAATAAAGAATCGACTGTTAGGCGATACGAATTTCGCTGGGTCAGCTAGTCTATAATATAAAAATGAATCGCTGAATGTGTTGGTAAGCGCAAATCTCGAGAGCAGTTGAACCGATTTTGCTAATTCTTTTTTTTAGAATATTTCTTGTCGTACGAGGATGGTTCTTACGGAGAGAAAAAAAAATAAAAATAAAGAATTGACTGTTAGGCGATACGAATTTCGCTGGGTCAGCTAGTCTTTAATATAAAAATGAATCGCTGAATGTGTTGGTTAGCGCAAATCTCGAGAGCAGTTGAACCGATTTTGCTAATTCTTTTTTTTAGAATATTTCTTGTCGTACGAGGATGGTTCTTACGGAGAGAAAAAAAAATAAAAATAAAGAATCGACTGTTAGGCGATACGAATTTCGCTGGGTCAGCTAGTCTATAACATAACAATGAATCGCTGAATGTGTTGGTAAGCGCAACTCGAGAGCAGCTGAACCGATTTCGCGGATTCTTTTTTTAGAATATTCCTTGAAGTACGAGGATGGTTCTTACGGAGAGAGAAATAAAAAAAATATTAAAGAATCGACTGTTAGGCGGTACGAAGTTCGCTGGGTCAGCTAGTCTATAATATAAAAATGAATCGCTGAATGTGTTGGTAAGCGCAAATCTCGAGATCAGCTGAACCGATTTCGCTAATTCTTTTTTTAGAATATTCCTTGAAGTACGAGGATGGTTCTTACGGGGAGAAAAATAATAGAGAAAAAAAATTGAAGATTCGACTGTTAGGCGGTACAAAGTTCACTGGGTCAGCTAGTGACTTAATAAAAATAGAAAAAATATTTAATGCTCCTGGCCATTACACAAAAGTTTTGCTAAGAAACGAGGTCAATAGGGAAAATAGTATTTTTTAATGATTCGCGATACTTATACATAGTTCTAAGATCTAATCGCGATTATTAATTAGGTAAAACGTAATTACCTAATAAATAATCGCGATTAGACCCGTTTAATATATAACTAAGTTCAAAAGGAAGTTTAACAAAGGTACAAATATCCAAATTATTTTTTTTAGCCTATAAAAAGCCTATAAACATCCCACTGCGGGGCACAGGGCGTGTCTCAGAGAGAGGGAAACTATGGGCTTAATTGCCACGCATGCCCACCGCGGATTGGCAATTTCTAGCGCTGAGGTAATTGAACACCTCAAACACTCGGGTTTCCTCACGATGTTTTCCTTCACAGTTAGTGTGTGTTATTGCTACTTTAACTTCAAGAAAGTCATATAAATGACTTTTTGGAGAGCTACATTATGTTAGCTTTAAGAATATAGGTACCTCGGCACTATCGGATAGAATCGGTATATTCGTGTAATAGAAATATCGGAACTAATATGACACTTAAGTTCGAAATCGGAACTAATATGACACTAATATTATATCAATTATATATATAAAAATTAATCCCTTTTTCACTTGGTCACGGCATCACGCGTGAATGGCTGGACCGATTTTAACTAATTCTTTTTTGTTGTATTTGTTATTATTAGGAGAAGGTTTTTATGTAAAAAAAAGGTAACAGATATTTCTTGATTATAGGGCGGTACGAAGTTCGCTGGGACAGCTAGTAATTTATACAGAGCAGAAAGTAGTATTACGCTCGTGTGCTTTCGGCGAAAACCGAAGCCTTCTCTAGAGCCCGAGGTATATTTTAAATATACTGTAATTGCCTTTTTTGAGTAGCGTATACCCACAGACTGCATAAAGATACAGTCTGTAGTTTGTAGAATATACGGCTCTAGAGTAGGCTTCGGTTTACGCTGAAACCACACGAGTGTAATACCTACCACTACCTGCTCTGTTTTCGAAATTAAGTGTCATATGAAAATGAAAAATGAAAAAATCTTTATTTGACCGCCACATAAAATCCAACTTTGCTTATAATATATCTATTATATAACAGGTTCAAACAAGAAGAGACCTAGATTTAATAAAAATAACGCTAATAACTAACATATGAATGTTTGTTTACAAAAGTTGGGTAGTTAGCAAAAATTGGATTTACCAGTTCACAGCGACTCCACACTAGGCATACCTGTGGCATATTAGTTCCAATTTCGAAATTAAGTGTCATAATGCATTAGTTCCGAAATTTCTATTACACGAATATATCCGATAGTAGCCGAGGTATAAATAATCTGGAAGCTAACAGACTGTACGCTACCTACGTAATATGCGTCCCGTTGCGGGACGTAGGCCAATAAATTAAAAAAAACTCTGCATTCTTTCTTTGATATCAACCCTTGAACGTCCCCACTGTTGGGGCACGGATCTCTTCCTGCACCGCAGAAAGTTAGGCCATACTCTACCACGGGGGCCAAGTCCGGGTTGGTGGAGGATTGTGGACAGTGGCAAGCCTCACTGTCAGAAGTTATCAAGCTTTCTTCACTTAGTCGCAATACATCGCCCCGTGCGACGCCCGCCGCGTGTGGTTGTCAGGCCTGACGGGCTCCTCTGGAACGGCCCTGGTGACGCCATCGGAGGCCCTGCTCTGGACAGACTCCCGATACTTTACACAGTTCGAGATGCAGGTCGATATGGACCTGTGGACCTTGATGAGGATGGGTGAGTGCTACAGTGTGGCATATTCTAGCTAGAGCCTTGTAGGTTTTCAGAACTGGTAGACCAAAGATTGTCATGGCTACACAACCTGCGACGGTGGTTATTACGCAACCAACATTGTAATACAGTACCGGCGCCATGCTGTGTGGTGTCGGCCTAGAGAATAGCACCAATCCAATTCTTCCCGCGGGTGTCGTAAAAGGCGACTAAGGAACAAAAACCGGGGGGTGAGCAGCAGCGCCCCCTGCAGTACAATTCCACGAACTGTGACCCCCAACCCGAATGCCCAGCGTGGGGATTATGGGCAATCTTATTTGAACAACTAGTCGCTACGGCTGCCTCCAAAGAGTATATAACCACGCTGCCTCTTCCGAACTGACTCCTGTCTGCTTGCTGATCGCACCAGCAACCAAAAATGCCTCCCTTCCATGACCATTCCAATTATTTTAGAATCGGCCAATCCGATATAAGCATAGATTTGACCAATCAAGGACAAGCATCTGTGTTGCCAGTAATTGAATACCAAATTATAAATATTAAATTAGCTTTCGATACCTTTTTTTACAAACAATATGATTGTTTTAAACCAAACATCTTAATGGAAAGTTTTAAGGAAATATAATTCAAATTAAACAAATCATGACACTACTAACTGGTGTCGGCGACTTCGTCTACGCAGGATTATCGGGTAGAATTTTTCCTACGTACTTTTGACACTTATCTTCATATTTCGGACAATTCACACAATATCTTTATAGCTCGTAGCCAATGGGTTATTCTGATGTATAAGCTGTTATTGTAAAGTTTCATTAAAATCCATTCAGTAGTTTTTACGTGGAAGAGTAACAAGCATCCATACATCCATACTTACAAACTTTCGCATTTATAATATTAGTAAGGATTCACGTATACATCTGACGGCCTCTGTGGCGCAGTGGTAGCGCATCTGCCTACGATGCAAGAGGTCCCGGGTTCGAATACCGGATGGGAACAGAAAAAAAACCCCAGGCCTTGTTTTCACGTTTGTGATGTTGTTGTTTCTGGTTCCCACGACACAGAATATCGTAGTGTGCGGCCAGAAGCAATGTATGTACGGTCGCGGTATATAAATGTTTATCAGTTTTCAAATTAGATTCTTTAGCACACTGTGTGCAGTAAAGTCTAAAATGCTATATGCTATATAGGTACGTATTTCTTTTTAATAGTTGTAGCATCGACTCTAACAAAAAGAGTATTCATGACGTTTTGATGATGAAACTCTTTTCTTTATTTAAAAGTTGACATAATTTAATTTTTTACAATGACATTTATCAAAAATACTAGGATTGAAATAATGATTGATTGTAAAACCATGGCAACCCCGCTTGGGTGAATCTCTATTGCTTCTTCTATGCTCTATGCCTAATCAAATCAATACTAATATCATTTATGTTCTGTGATCGACCATGTGGCATAGATTAATAATAATAAGAATAATAATTATTATTCATGGACATATTACACAGATCTCGTTCGCCCTATACTAAGTACAACTAAATGACTTGTGTTATAGGTGCTAACTCGAAGATAGATTTAATACAATAAATACATATATAACATCCAAGACCCGAGACAAACTAGAAAAGTTCGTTTCCTAGTTTGACCCGTCCGGGGATCGAACCCGGAACCTTCGGTTTTACAGTCAGCTTGCCAAACCGCTGCGCCACCGAGTTCGTCATAGATTTGTGCATGCAATTACCAACCTTAAGGTGGTAAACATTTTCAGACCGCGAGGTCCTTAAGGCCTTAAGGTTACATATTGGTCCAAATAACTGTTCAGTACATATTTCGTTTTAGTACACACACACACACACATTCGCAGACACGCACATACGCACACACATACAGCCACGAAAAGTAAGATAGCCAAATTGATTACCAACCTCCGAGCTCCGATAGGAGACGGCACATGAAGAAAAAGAAGTACCTAGTTTCAATAATGAAGAAGGAATGTTACCCTACCCACCTATTTGTACGAAACCCTTGGTGCACCAGTCGGACTTGCAATTGGCCTGTTTTTACATCCACTTGTTAACATTGTTTTGTAATTGGTTTCCTACCTATACATGTTTATCTCACTTCCAGGCACCGACGCCACCATCAACCAGTGGTTGGCGGCCAACCTTCCGCCTGATTCCGTCGTGGCATTAGACCCCACTACCTATACTAGAAATGCCTGGAACACCTTCCAGGTAATCATAATAGAAATGCCTGGGACACTTCGCAGGTAATCATAATAGAAATGCCTGGAACACTTCACGGGTAATCGTAATAGAAATGCCTGGGACACTTTGCAAATAATAATAATAGAAATGCCTGGAACACTTTACAGGTAATTATGATAGAAATGCCTGGACAACGTTGCAGGTAATCATAATAGAAATGTCTGGGACACTTTGCAGATAATCATAATAGAAATGCCTGGAACACTTTACAGGTAATCATGATAGAAATGCCTGGACAACTTTGCAGGTAATCATAATGTAATGCCTGGAACACTTTGCAGGTATTCATAATATAAGTGGCTGGAACCCGTTACAGGTACCTACTCTTAATAGAAATTCCTGGAACACTTCACAGGTAATCATGACAGAAATGCCTGGACAAGTTTGCAGGTAATCATAATAGAAATGTCTGGAACACTTTGCAGGTAATCATAACGGGATGTGTTTAATTTTTTTTATGTAGCCTATAAATGTCCCACTGCAGGGCACAGGCCTTCTCTCAGAGAGGGAGTATGGGCTTAATTACCACGCGTGCCCACCGCGGATTGGTAATTTCAAGCGCTGACTATGACCTATTCTCAGAAATGCCAAATAAACACAAAAAAACATCGATGAAGCCGTTTCAATTCAATTCAATTCAATATATTTATTTCAGACATAACATCCATTGTTTAACGTTAAATAATTAACAATAAAACAAACAAAATAAATTAAAATAGTAATAGATAATAAGTATAATAATAAAGAAATAATTTTAAACTTAAATTGAAAATTGGAACCAATAAGTTCTTGAATAAATCACTTGAATGTTCTCAAGTGCTTCATTCGAAAATTAATAATTAGAAATTAAATATTTTGCGCCCTAGCCTTAGAATGTACCGCCACAGAATCCGTCTATACGATTCTTGTTACTGTGGCCTGTGCATCTACGTAATTAGATGGTTTATACAGCGTCCAGTGGCATCTTCACTCACATTAGATGGGTGACGGGACCAACCAACGCAACCAGTGGCTAAACTGATTAGTTTTTATGAAATAAAAATATGAAATATACAAATACTTTAACAAATACAAGAAAAGGCACATCGATTGATAATAACGCACACATCACTATCCGTCAAATTGACAACACTACGACAACCTACAGATCGAATTTAGGGGAATTCCCTGAGCATAACTTTTGAATTTCTCTCAACTGAGTTGTCATGATTAAAGTGGGGTTGCAACCTGTCATATTTATTTTGAAAATGGGAGAATTTTCCAAAAGGTCAGTTCTATCGGGATTTCTGGTAAGGATTCGAGGGCCTGCTGCCCCGCCTAGCCCCTAGGTAGCTACGCCACTGACAACGCGTTACTTCAACGGTGTCAGCATCCCCTACTACCGAATTAAAAGACGTCTCACTTCAAAATGATGTCTTTAACATTAGAAGTCGATAAGAGGGGCAAGATCTGGGGCAAGAATCTCGTCCTGCAGCGCAGGAAGGTTAGGCCATACTCCACCACGGGGGCCAAGTCCGGGTTGGTGCAGGATTGTAAGACAGTGGCGGGCCTTACTGTCGCAAGTTATCAAGCCAACAATAAGCCGACAACGGCTTAACGACTGCTTTTACATCGGAAAAATGCCACTGTCGGTAGTCACGGGACGGTCTCGCATCTTGCACCTGGCCGCGCCTGCTGTTGCTTAACTCAAGTGATGATCCCAATCACTCGGTTTGACTATGCCACGAGCGCATCATAGGCATTAGAAGTACCTTTCCTCCACTTGACATCGCCGTGGGGAATCTCAAAGTCCAAATGTTCCTTCCAGACCACCCTAGCCGGATCCAACAGCACTCTCCTGGCGATCCCAGACAATCTGGTGGACATAGCGCGTACTCTGGTGCAGGACCCACCACCTCCTAGACCCAACGAGCCTTTACTGACGCTTGGGGTTCAACTGCATGGTAAGTAGATAATAGGCGTGACGACAGTATCAAATATTCAAAGATTTAACGATGTTAAGGGAAACTACATCATTGAAAGGATTTAATATTAATTACCTTCCCCGCCGCGAGCGCCTGCATGCGACGCGGCCGCATCCAATGCAGAGTCAAATATGCAGTATGCACAAGTAGGTATGCAGCCCTAGGCCAGGGCTATAATATTTGTGTCGGGGTAGAGACTCTGGGGCCATGGGGCCCGGAGGCGCGACTCCTCTTTAAGGAGATCTCGTCGCGCCTAGTCGACGCTTTAGGAGACCCGAGGGCTGGTGCCTACTTTAGCCAAAGATTAGGCCTCGCTTTAAGCGAGGCAAAGCCACCAGCCTTCTCGGTATTCTACCGACCGTCAGCGATATGACTCAAATATTTTATTTAAAATTAGTTTTAGGTTTAGTTTTATTTTCGATTACTATGTATTTTTTTTTGTTTTATATGATGATAAGTAGAATTACCTATGTAAATAATAAAAAATGAATGAAGAAATGAAGGTTTAAAAAAGAATTTATGTTTGCTGAAGATTGAGATACAAAAGAAATTTTCATTGAAAAACCTATCATACCGCGTGACGTCAAGCTTAGGTTAACTTCACCCGTGCTTTGCTGTGACTACTAGTGAGTGATTACGATGTTTGTTTACCTGGGCGTGACGTCAGATTCGACGCCATGACACTGCGAGCTTAATACGTATAGTTGTAAAATATTTTTAGAAAAATTGCTTTAACCTTCGTTAAACTTTAGTTTACTACTGAAATATAGTTTTTTTTTTTTGAAAATAATAAATGTGTTACCACATTATGTAATCGTTATCAACCCTTGTATGCAAGCCGCCCATAAGGCCTCTGACATTGCTTAACGACTGCCATTGCATGACAGCCGGCACCATCGGCTTAACGTGCCTTGCGAAGCACGGAAGCGCTCGGAAAAATGCCACTAGCGGTAGTTACGGGACAGTCACCCAACCTGCACCTGCAAGTGATTGATTGCAATCACTCGGTTCGCCTAGGCCACGAGCGCTTCACATTATGTAAGAGGGCTTAAAAATCCTCCTCCTCCCGGAGCTCTTTTCATAGCTCACTCCCAGCCAGCTCCACTGTTTACCTGAGTGTTTTATTTCAGGCAGGGTAGCCAGTGCGAAGATCGCCGACCTCAAAGCACAGATCACCTCCAGAGGGGCCTCAGCTTTGGTCCTCACCGCCCTGGATGACATCGCTTGTACGTAACATTTTCAATGCATCGCCACCGTAGGCGATGCGATCTCAGATCATAGAAAGAAGGAGACATGTATAGTAAAATAGGCTTACCGGTGAAAAGACACTCCACTATTTTTGAATAGAATGTATCACAGCGATTTCTGCAGGTAATCACTGCGCAATGAGGCATTTTTCTCAGATGTTACTACGACGGCTGGCGCGAAGCGATTGACGGCCATATTTTAAAGTTTCGCAGGGGTTAGCCCAACTGGGCTAACGTTGGGCGACAGTGCCACGCCCACAAGGCACTTCTCTTTATTTTTGTGTTCTGAGGCCGTGATAGATAAAAACGTGGAAGTGTAACTATGAGCATCTGCAAGCAACTTCTGTTTTTTTTTGTATTTTCATTGCTTACACAAGCGGATGCGGCTAGCTGAAGACAGGGCGCTATGGCGCTCGTTAGGGGAGGGCTATGCCCAGCAGTGGACTAATATAGCCGGGTTCGAATCCCGGCTGGGAACAAAAAAAACCCAGGTCTTGGATGTTTACATGTTTGTGATGTCGTTGTTTCTGGTTCCCACGACACAGGGTACCCTAGTGTGGGGCCAGAAGCAATGTATGTGCTTGTATGTAAATATTATGTTATGTTAGAAGAAGAGAAAAATAAGATTGCTTACACATAATTTATTTATTAAGATAAATATATCAATACAAAATAAAAATTACAAAAATACAAAAAATTAAAACACATTAGTAAAAAAAACATGCACAGTACGATATCCAATAATTTTTCGTCAAGAACACAGAACACACAATATAATAATAATTTAAACACACAAAAATAACCATAACTGAACAAAATATCTGTACGTAATACAGATAATATTGTAAAGAGGTTCGAAATTTCTCTGATACCGGTGGGTCGCCCATTAGCTCAGTTGGAAAGAGCGCTGGCACAGATAGCCAGAGGTCACGGTTTCGAACCCCGGCATGGGTGAAATTTTTAGCCTATCAATAGATTTTTATACAATATCTGAACCAAAGGATTACAACACGCTGGCAGCATTGCCACGCTGCACCGCCAAAGAGACTCTCTGTCCCAGATACGCACCGGAGCGGCAGTCAAGCCCACGGTCCCTCAAGCGGCGACCCAGCTCCCTAACAAGGATTTTGGTCTGAGTTCTCCAAACCCCCAGTGTCGTATTTATTTGGAAATAATTGTTATTAATTGATTTTTTAGAGCCGGAAGTGACGTAGGCTAGAATTTGCCTCTACTTTACTTTACTTGAAAAAAAAAACTTGTCATTGCAATTCGATTCGATTTGACACACCACAGACTAAAAGTGGTTGACAATTGACATTTTTTTTGGGTGACTAAGGCAAAGGCTACCACGCTGTAGAGCCGCCGTGCCGGCTTTCTTTATTGTGTAATTTTTAATTTTTTTCTGTAATGAAACTCCAGAAAAATCTTTGAGTATTTTTCTTGTATTCCTTGAAGCTTAATCTCCAAATGGTTTTTTTATTTCAGCTTCATATTTTTTTTTGAGTTATTGTCCATTGTCATCTATTTTTATTTGAATAAACATCTTCAATCAAATCAATCAACTAATAAAATAGAATAGAGTACTGGCCACTTCGATGTGGCAAGTGGCAGTCCCTGGTCTCTGCCTACCGCTTTGAGATACAGACGTCATTTTATGTTAAACTCTTAAGTACTTTGTAATAGTCTCATAGTAAAGTTGGGCCAGCAAGCCTGAGGTTGTCAATAAAGGTTCAGGCTTTCCTCACGATGTTTTCCTTCACGGTTAGGGAGCGGTATTGCTACTGTCATGATTTTGCATGATATTATTATAGATAGACAGATAGAGAACACTTTGTTGCACAACCAGAAAAATATTACAACCATGATTCTTAAATCTAAGTAATGTTATACAATTGGCGGTCTTATCGCTAAGAGCGATCTCTTCCAGACAACCTTTGGATGGAATGGATTGCATGAAGAATATAGTCTAATTTTATCTAATTATATCTAATTTTATACGTAAATATTATCGAAAAGTAGGCGCAAATTCATAATGATAGTTGCATCAGCCACCATGTCATTGAAGAATTATTGATAGTGGGTATGTACACATTAAATTGACAAGCAAAAACGTACAAAAATATTGAAGGGTAGTTTCAAAAAGGAAAAGGGAAACCGAGTGGGGTTTGAAAGTGGCTTCACGTCGCACGCTAGCGGCGGGGAGCCATTGCGTTCCCGAATACGTTGCTGATCGGATCTCCTGAACAAACTTCATATTATACTATTTTTATTTTTAATGCACTAACCCGTGCTAAGGAACAAATTTAAAAACCTATTTAGAGGCTAAAAATTTCACCCATGCCGGGATTCGAACCCGCAACCTCTGGCTATCCGTGCCAGGCACGGATAGCCAGAGGTTGCGTACTACCTATTGGTAGGTTTTTAAACTTCATATTGCTACTGTACCTTCACTGTACATAACTTAGAGATCGCCCGAACGTTCATGCCGGGGTTCGAACCTAGGAGCTCCCTATTGAGATGCCAGCGTTCTACCGCTCCGCTACCACTGCCTTATGTAGGTAATCGTTGACGTTTTTTCACAAATACAAAAATGCTGTCACTTACTATCGCCCAATAGACGTCACGCTTGGCGTACATCCTATATATTAAACGTATCAAATAATGTATAAAAAAATAATGTATAAAAAATGTGATAATGTACAAAAAAACCTATTTAGAGGCTAAACATTCCACCCATGCCGAGACTCGAACCCGCGACCTCTGGCTAACCGTGCCAGCGCTCTCCCAGCTGATCTAATGGGCGACTCACCGGTATCAGTGAAATTCCGAACCTCTTTACCGAAATTTCGAACCGACTTCAAAAAAAAGGTGGAGGTTACCAATTCGACGTTATCGCGTATCTTCATCAAATCTTAACCGATTTGGATATTTTTTTTCTCAGACACGCTCAATCTCCGAGGAACCGATATCCCGTATAATCCAGTGTTCTTCGCGTATTTAATCATCCGTGTGGACGTGGTGAGTCGATTTATAATATAAGGAATGGTAACAATACTTACCTAAGTACTTATTTATTAGACAAAAAAAAAAGATAAAAATAAATGTTGCAATAAATTAGGTACATTAGGCGGCCTAATTCGCAGCTACGAACTATCACAATGACGTACAACGCAGCTATGAACTTTTACAATAACGGACATGGCATTTAAAGACTTTTACAATTACGTACCTACGTCGGAGCGGATTTAGCTATGCACTTTTACAATGACGGACATCGCAGCTATGAACCTTTAGTTTGTCTTACTTCGCAGTTATGAACTTTAAAATTGACGTACATAGCAGCTTTGAACTTTTATAATGACGTACATATCAGCTATGGACTTTCATATGACGTACAAAGCAGCTTTGAACTTTTACAAGGACGGACATCGCAGATATGACATTTAACAATGAGGTGACCTTGACGAAGGTACTCAGCTATGAACTTTTACAATGACGTACCTACATCTTAGCTATGAACTTTCAAAATGACGTTAATCGAAGCTATGAACCGCCAAGATCCTGACAAACCCTGATCCTAACCCCTTTTATTTTTCAGATTGAAAACGAAGAGATCCTATTCTGGGGTAACGGCACGTTGGAGCCCCAAGTGGTGGCCCATCTAGCGTCAGAGGGCGTCAGAGTGCTCGCCCAGCCTTACACAGACATCTACAGCTATTTGGAAGTTATGGCTGTAAGTAAAACTAGTTTTTAAAGTTGGTCTCATTTGGCCACTTCGTCCTTCCAGCGATATCTGGGGCGGCCAACCAATCTTTGGCTAAGAGATCGCGAAGGACAAAGACAAGTATGCTATGTATGTGCCTGTATGTAAATGTTATGTTGTGTTGCGTTGCGTTGTGTTGTGTTACGTTACGTTACGCTATGTCAGTGGGAACTTCTTGTATCGGAGGCCAAGACCTCGAAGTCTTTGGTCTAGATAGCCGTGCCACGTCTGAACATCTTACCGGAGTACTGTGGGCCGTCGTACATTTAGTCTGGACGAGATATCTCTCAGCGATAAGACCGCCAATTGTAGGTATAACATTACTTAGAATTAAGAAATCATGGTTGTATTTTTTTCTGGTTGTGCAATACAGTGTTCTCTATCTATCCCCTACAAGTTTTCACGTTTATCGTTAATTCCAGAATGAAATTCAAGATGGCGGATCAATATGGCTGTCTCAAGATGGCAGCCACGCTGTGCATTTAGCTGCTGAAGCGGTGAGAATGGTTCCTTTTTGATATTATGAGCGCAGAGAGAAAGTCCCGTGGAGAAAAAGTAATTAACGAAAATAAGCCAATTTAATTTTTTCCGGTAACCTAATTTAAATTTGTTGCAAAGCCGCCGCCAAATGCAGAAAAGGGCTGAACTACCCTTCCTAGGTTGATCTTAAGGCCTGCGCAGGGGCCAATAGTCCCTGAATCGTAAAAAATGTCCTCCGGGTACTTGTCGCGGGCTCAGCGCCTACGGTGTGCGGTCATTTTGTTCCCCGGAAATTGAGTGAAGCTTACACTATGGAAGCAAATATTCTGAGATTACATTGTTGTAATTTACACGAAGTTAAAGTCCCCTGCCCCGTCGGTGCTCGACGACGGGGCTAGAAAACGCCGCATCTCTTCGTTGGAGCGCATAGTAGCCAAGTGCAAACGACCTTGGCCACCACACGCCCCAACGCGCCGCCCCCTAAATCCCATCGTTATCTGGTCCAATGGGATTAGACGAGGGCGGCGCACCTCCTCGTTGGGGCGCATGGGGGCCAATGTGCTGTTGGCCCCCACACGCAAGGCCCATCGCGTCGCCCACCTGCGCCTCTCTGAAAGCAGAGAAGGCGGTGAGCGACCGCGCGGGCCCCCCTCCGTGCCAGAAGCCACCCTCGGAACACGCAAGGGCGCCCTCCGGCCCGCCGTGATGGAGGCGGAGGGTCCCCCGACCCGCCGTGACCCGGCGTCCACTCTAGTCCGACTGGTACGAGGCGCGCGCGCTTCCGCGCGGCGCCCTCCCAGTCGGTCCTTCATTCGGTTGGTCGCCTGGGTCCCGCTCCACAGAGTGAAACAAGGCCCACGCGACCCCTCCCGCCGTGATGGAGGCAGAGGGTCCCCCGACCCTCCGCCCACGGCCGCTCTGGTCCGACTGGTACGAGGCGCGCGCGCTTTCGCGCAGCGGCGCCCCCCCAGTCGGTCCTTCAATCCGTTGGTCGCCTGGGTCCTGCTCCAAAAAGTGAAGCAGGGCCCACGCGACCCCTCCCGCCAGATTTTTCGCCGCTGGCCAGCAAGATCCCATAAAGAGAAGTTACTGACCAGCGCCCAGGGTGCACCGGCCCTTGCCACTTACCCTTCCCACTGGTTAAGATGAATCAGTAGGAACGGAAGCGGAAGGGCACACGGGAAGGTAATCTGGCATCGCACCCCTTGACATGGACACCTAGTTTAACTTGTAACGTCCATTAAGCCGCAATTTCTGTGCTAATTTGAATAAAAAAAGATTCATTGAATGATTCAGAGGCCCTATGGGCGGGTTGATAAGTTCCGACAGTAAGGCCCGCCACTGTCTGACAATCCTCCACCAACCCGGACTTGGCCACCGTGGTGGAGTAAGGCCTAACCTTCCTGCGATGCAGGAAGAGCCCCGTGCCCCAGCAGTGGGGATATACAAGGGTTGATAACGAATGAGTATTGATGTTACTGTCTGATTTACAGGGAGGTAATACGAGAATAATGTCGTCTCTATCGCCGGTAGCCCTCATGAAGAGCATTAAGAATGACGTGGAGCTGCAGGTAATCTATAGGATGACACTGGCTGACATACAGAGGCGAAAACTAAGCTAAGACCGGTCTCAGAAATGTCAGAATCACGTACTTAGAAATATTTCGTATTCATAATCGAATCTTATCAAGTTGAGTTAAGTGTAAGTAGCCAATATTGATGACTTTACGTGAACTTAGAATTGTCATCTGTCATTTGGTTCTCTTCATTTGAGGTTACCTTACCTACTTTTTTGTCGTATTGTTTTGGTTGGAGTTTATGATTAGCATTGTGTTTACAATGCTAATAAAAAATAATAGACAATACAGATGACTTTCTTAAGACAGTTCTTCTCTTAGCTCGTGCTTAACTCCGGCTCCCGATCGAATGTGAATACGAAAATTTCGGCGCTTTACTAAGTATGACTTTAGTTTACTTTGCTAAGAGTGCTCTAAGCGTGAACTCGGGATTCGTCTCTGAATGTCAACCTGTTTTTGAATTAAGAATTTTAGTAAGTAAACACTTATGTAACATTCTGTCACGCTCTTTTCTGGGAAATTCTAAGAGACAGCACTACCTACAGTCAACTGTTCACTTAGCGAAATTCTCAATTCAGAATCTGGCCCTTAAAGATTTAGCGCTGTATCACTGAAATATATGCGTACAGTGCTACACAAGAAATAAGTCTCGCGGATATACCTGCGCAGATGACCAAATATTGGATGTGCGGCAAGTTGATCGACCAATCAGATAGTTTCATTTTATGGCAGGCCGCGCGCCTTTGTTGCTATTGGTTGATTCAACGTCATCGATGCAGGTGACTATTAAATAGGTAGCGCTACTGCGGCAATCAATTCTGCACCTTAACCGTATCGGTTAAAGATCATGTTGAATGTACTTATAGCTTCGGGTACTTTCGTTACACTTCTTCCTAGTCTGCGCGAACGTAGATTCCCGAAGGGACTTTTATGATGTGTAGTACTGTACTTCACTATTGTATTTGGCAGGCGCCAACACCTATGTCCAGCAGTGGACTGACACGGGCTGATTATGATGATGATGCCAAGTGTCTTCCTCCCAGGGCTTCCGTCAAGCACACGTCAAGGACGGCACGGCTGTGGTGCGGTTCCTGCGTTGGATCCACGAACAGGTCGAAGGCGGTCACAACGTCACGGAGATACAGGTCTCGGACAAACTTCAGGAGTTGAGGAGGTAAATATTACGCTGTCTCTAATGTTTGGAGAGTAACTAGTAATCGATATTGCTGTTTTGTGTCGGCCTAGAGAATAGCACCAACCCAATTCTTCCCACGGTCGTCGTAAAAGGCGACTAAGGGACACAAACCGGGGGGCGGGCAGCAGCGCCCCCTGCACTACAATTCCACTGAACTGCGATCCCCAACCCGAATGCCTAGCGTGGGGATTATAGGCATTACCACCTATGATAGCAGAACGTGGCACTCTTTAGGGGAGGGCTATGTCCAGCAGTGGACTTGTATAGCCTGACGACGACGACGATATCAACCCTTGTATGTCGCCACGTATGATCGTGACGCCTGGAGAGGGGAAATTCGGGAGGGCCGCAAGACCTGCCATGAAGTTTGGGACTGCTTGGGGCTGGCGAACAAGAGAGCCAGGAGGCGCCAAATTCATACCGACCCGACGCCGGGCTCTTCTTTTATCTGTCCTACATGCAGTAGAGCGTGCCGCTCTCGAATCGGTCTTTTTAGTCACTCAAAAAAGTGCCAGACTCTAAGGCACTGTTCAAATCGTCCGTAACCGACGCAAAGGCCTGCGAATGTCCCCACCTGGAGCACGGGTCCTGATCGCAGGAAGGTTAGGCCATACTCCACCACGGGGGCCAAGTCCTGCTTGGTGGAGGATTGTAAGGGGCCTTGCTGTCAGAAGTTATCGAGCCGCCCATCGGGCCTCTGACAGCCGGCACCAACGGCTTAGCGTGCCTTGCGAAGCACGGAAGCGCTCGGAAACAATGCCAATAGCGTCCCGGGACGGTCACCCATCCCGCACCTGACCGCGCCTGTTGTTGCTTAACTCAAGTGATTGACTCTAATCACTCGCTTTGACTAGGCCACTAGCGCTTCGGTTATTATTGTACTTTATAGAACACGAAGCATTTAACAGGACTTTACATAAGAAATAACACGTACAAAGGCGAGCTTATCTCTGAAAGAGTTTTTTATTCCGACTTTCATCACATCCAATATAGATAGGTATCATATTCAGAACAGTAAAGTGTAATTCCATTCGTAAGTATGTAAAAATATAAGTATTATGAAGTCTATTTATATGTTTATAAAGTCTATCTATTCATCTTTATACATGTGCTTAATTATTATATTTGTATATGTCTATGTTTATAATTATTGTACATATTAATACATAGTTTAATTTAAAAAATATATATTTGACAATAAAATATCACCTCACCGTTTGTGACTACCCCCATCTTCTCCACGTCACCTGTTGGTTGGCTAGAATAAAATACTATTTAGTATTAAGCCCGCCAATTGTACAATATTTACAGGTACAATAAAGAATTTAATAATAGTAATAATAGGTATTGTTCGCGCGAGAATCGACGCGACGTAATCATGAATCTGTCTGTGGTCACTCATTGTTCATTATTCTGGTCGCCCCGGTGCCGTCGCTCGTGCCGCCCGCTCGCTACTAATTTATCCAGCCATCTGCGCACACATTCGCACTGTGACATGCGCGGGTGATAAGTGCTCGAATTCTCGTGAAGTGATAGACATTTATGATTTATGATTTATTTATTGAGCTTCCTTGTTGTATAAAAGATGTTACATAAAAGAAAAACTAGAACTAAACAAGGACCCTGCAAGGGCGCCGCTAAAATTAAGTTATATTTATATTTAGTGACCAAGAAACTTATATTATATTTGGTGACCAAGAAACTTTATATAATTATATTTGGTGACCAAGAAACTTTATCAGCTCAAAGAACAATATATTGACAATATTAGACTATAAGTGAACAGTGCAGGAGTGTTCTCTGTACGCTGGACGCATCAGCTCATCCATCACCGCTCATCATCTGCCCAACAGCTAAAGCGAGCCATCAACCACCATCACCAAGTAAGTCCATTCACTTCACCTCCCATTCCGCTCTCTCAAACAGCCCATCGTGAGGTAGACCTAGCCGACACTGGCTAACTACCAGGCATCATCGATTATTTTTGTCTCACAGCGAAGAGCAAGACTTCATGGGCCCGTCCTTTGGCACAATCGCAGGCGCGGGCGAGAACGGGGCTATTATACACTACGGGCCGAGCCGGGACGGGCCGCAGCGCGTCATCCGGCCCGACGACGTTTTACTGGTGGACTCTGGCGGACAGTACAGGTAAAACGTCTTACTAGTGGACCCCGCGACTCGGCAAACGTAGCGTAGGACGCCCTTCGACCAGGTGGGATGACGATCTGCGAAAAACTGCAGGTAGATGCTGGATGCGGCAAGCTGAAGACAGGGCGCTATGGCGCTCATTAGGGGAGGGCTATGTCCAGCAGTGGACTGCATAATATAGCCTGAAGAAGAAGAAGAAAAAAAAAAGAATGAAGTGGACTCTGGCAGGGAGTACAGGTAAAAACGTCTTGCTAGTAGTCTGGCGTTCAGTAGGTACAGATAAAAATGTATTACTAGTGGACGC
The DNA here is from genome assembly GCA_934045075.1 of Yponomeuta sedellus. NCBI lineage: Eukaryota > Metazoa > Arthropoda > Insecta > Lepidoptera > Yponomeutidae > Yponomeuta > Yponomeuta sedellus. Next base: position 1,726,601 of record OW203750.1, on the reverse strand, counting down.
TGGCTGGCAGTAAAGGTAAAAACGTCTTACTAGTGGACACTGGCTGGCAGTACAGGTAAAACGTCTTACTAGTGGACTCTAGGGGGCAGCACAGGTAAAAACGTCTTACTAGTGGACTCTGGCTGGAAGTACAGGTAAAAACGTCTTACTAGTGGACTCTGGCTGGCAGTACAGGTAAAAACGTCTTACTAGTGGACTCTGGCTGGAAGTACAGGTAAAAACGTCTTACTAGTGGACTCTGGCTGGCAGTACAGGTAAAAACGTCTTACTAGTGGACTCTGGCTGGAAGTACAGGTAAAAACGTCTTACTAGTGGACTCTGGCTGGCAGTACAGGTAAAAACGTCTTACTAGTGGACTCTGGCTGGCAGTACAGGTAAAAACGTCTTACTAGTGGACTCTGGCTGGAAGTACAGGTAAAAACGTCTTACTAGTGGACTCTGGCTGGCAGTACAGGTAAAAACGTCTTACTAGTGGACTCTAGGGGGCAGCACAGGTAAAAACGTCTTACTAGTGGACTCTGGCTGGAAGTACAGGTAAAAACGTCTTACTAGTGGACTCTGGCTGGCAGTACAGGTAAAAACGTCTTACTAGTGGACTCTAGGGGGCAGCACAGGTAAAAACGTCTTACTAGTGGACTCTGGCTGGAAGTACAGGTAAAAACGTCTTACTAGTGGACTCTGGCTGGCAGTACAGGTAAAAACGTCTTACTAGTGGACTCTAGGGGGCAGCACAGGTAAAAACGTCTTACTAGTGGACTCTGGCTGGCAGTACAGGTAAAACGTCTTACTAGTGGACTCTAGGGGGCAGCACAGGTAAAAACGTCTTACTAGTGGACTCTGGCTGGCAGTACAGGTAAAAATGTCTTACTAGTGGACTCTAGGGGGCAGCACAGGTAAAAACGTCTTACTAGTGGACTCTGGCTGGCAGTACAGGTAAAAACGTCTTACTAGTGGACTCTGGCTGGCAGTACAGGTAAAAACGTCTTACTAGTGGACTCTGGCTGGCAGCACAGGTAAAAACGTCTTACTAGTGGACTCTGGCTGGCAGTACAGGTAAAAACGTCTTACTAGTGGACTCTGGCTGGCAGTACAGGTAAAAACGTCTTACTAGTGGACTCTAGGGGGCAGCACAGGTAAAAACGTCTTACTAGTGGACTCTGGCTGGCAGTACAGGTAAAAATGTTTTACTAGTGGACTCTGGCTGACAGTACAGGTAAAAAAGTAGGTTTGAGAAACATATGCGATACAGAATGTAGTGTTTACACTCTAAGCAGCCGGGTGAATCTAAACAAATTGTCGTCGTCATTGTCCTTGGAAGTGTCACACTTATTATGTTGTCAGTGCAACAGTTGTTAGAGATATTTTTATTTCTATATTAGTTGGAGTTGACTGACAAACTTACATACTAAAACGACAATAACTGTATTCTTAGAACATTTCTGTTGTGCTGAGAACTGTGAGAGATTAATGAGAACAATGACGAATTAGCGACAATTCGTGTAGATCCACCCAGCCGTGTGTTTGAAACAGACTTTACGTTAAAGCTAAAAACGGGCGGGTATAGTTGGGCTATAATTATAGTTAAACTTATACTATTTTTTTATCTGGCTCCAACCGCGTTTGGTAGGTTATAAATAGCACGATCTTATATTGTTTAAACTTGATTACAAGATGGTGCTATGATGCTGTGATGACGGTATCATACACACGAGAGCACGCGGGACGGTTAAAGCACCGACGTCGGTTTGAGCATGCGAGACGTTTTGAACACGCGGGACGTCTTGGGTACCGGCGACGTTATGAGCACGCGGGACGTTTTGAACACGTGGGTTGGTTTTAGCACGAGGGACGTTTTGAACAAGTGGGACGTTTTGAAGACGCGGGATGTTAAGAGCACGCGGAACGTTTTGCCAACGGGACATTCTTTGATGAATGAGATGAAGCTTGAACACCTCATCTGGTGTGATCTGGTGTGCTCCATATAAGTAAACTAGCTTTTTGTGTACTTGAGTTTTGAAAAGATTTAAGGAACAACATTTTGCAACCCCGTTCACTCCCGGGTTAAATTTAGAAAAACGTCGAAACACGTGTTCAATCAATTGTGTTGAAGAGTATTTATTTTGAAAATTAGACAACATTCTTTATATCCCCCATTCAAATTTTGGCAAACCTTTTCGCCCCCTTAGGGGTAGAATTTAAAAAAATCCATCTTATTCTTTGCCTACATTATATATAGACCCTCTGTGCAAAATTTCAGCTTCCTAGGTCCAACAGCTTGGGCTGGGCGTTGATGAGTCAGTCAGTCAGGATTTTGTATTTTATTTAAGAGACTCTAAACGGGTAATATTTTGACTGCAATACGTGGCCGACAACTATTGGTGTCTTTCTCTAACATGTGAGTAGGAGAGGGACATCAATAGTTGCCGGCCACATATTGCAGTGAAAACATGGCCCGTTTAGAGTCTCTTAAATAAAATACAAAATCCTGACTGACTGACTGACTCACTCATCAACGCCCAGCCCAAGCCGTTGCACCTAGGAAGCTGAAATTTTGCACAGAGGGTCTACATAATGATGTAGGCAAGGAATATGATCGGATTTTTTGAAATTTAACCCCTAAGGGGGCGAAAAGGGTTGCCTAAATTTAAATAAAACACACACGGAACTCCACCAACCCGGACTTGGCCCCCGTGGTGGAGTATGGCCTAACCTTCCTGCGATGCAGGAAGAGACCCGTGCCCCAGCAGTGGGGACATACAAGGGTTGATAACGATACACCGAACACTGGTCTGCCCACAGAGACGGCACTACGGACATAACGCGCGTACGTCACATGGGCTCGCCCACTCCTGCGCAGCGCAACACGTTCACACGCGTGCTGAAGGGACAGATCTTGATGGGCACCGCTGTCTTCCCTAGAGGCTCCACGGTGAGCGTTCGTTCCCAGTAGTTCAACCGGTCATACTATTTTTATTTTTAATGCACTAACCCGTGCTAAGGACAATTTTTAAAACCCTATTTAGAGGCTAAAAATTCCACCCATGCCGGGATTCGAACCCGCGACCTCTGGCTATCCGTGCCAGCGCTCTTTCCAACTGAGCTAATGGGCGACTCACCGGCATTAGTGAAATTTCGAACCTTTTAGACTATTCTCTGTATTACGTACAGGCAGCGACAACTGGCTGAAGTAATTTGCATCACTTGCAGCCCCGACTACCTACTTTGCAGTTAGATTTTACATCGGAATGATATCGCTGTACCGGTCAGTTCTACTGTCGGACTAGTGGGAATTTTTTTTCTCAGCAGTTCTACTTTTTCACGAGACTAAAATAGTAGAACTAGTGAGACTTCTGTAGAAAATCAGGGTTCCCAGTAGTTCAACTACAGTTCTACTGTCGGGCTAGTGGGATTCCTTTTTTCTCATTAGTTCTACTCTCATCCGAAACTAAAATAGTAGAACTACTGAGACAGCGGTGGTAGCTCAGTGGGTAGAACCATGGACTGGCAAGCGAGAGCCCCAGGTTCGATCCCCAGTGCGGGCATGTACCAATGACTTTGTATAATTTCACACTTACGTGCATTTGCGAATTTGTAGTCGCAATACCACACACTAACTGTGATGGAAAACATTGTGAGGAAACCCGCGGCTTGGTTGGCTCCGCACGTATTGACTAGTCTTTCCTGTGGGCTAGGCCGACTAAGGGGCCGTCCATTAATCACGTGATCTTTTTTTAGCATTTTTTAAACCCCCCCTCCCCGTTGGTGATACATGGTGAGGTTTAAGACTACCCCCCACCCAACATCACGTGTATTTTTCGTATCTACAAAAAATCTTAAATTTTATAGAACTAGAATAATTGTCAAGCGCGCGTGTTGTATTTATATATTAATTTGGTATCGTATATGTCATGATACTCATGATATATTTTTGTGTCGTTTTACTATATACATGTAACTGTCAGCCAATCACAAGCCTGGAAGCTTGGCTTCACATATATTTGATCTCCTTTTTATGTTAGGATATTTTAGAACATTATCTTAAATACATGTACAAAGTATAATTTTATTTTATTACGAAATTAAGTATTCGGCGCGAAAACAACAGAATAACTGGCGGTCGTCGCGCGTTAGAAGGTACTTCGTTCGTTCACTAGCAACGGCAAGTCAAGGTCACACTACACGCCGCTTTTCGGTTTAAAAATCCCGCGTTTGAAAAAATAATGAAAAAATAAATACACGTGAGATCTTTACTACACCCCCCTTCCCCCTTGTGACATTTCATGATTTTTGTCAAACCGCTCCCCCCCTTTCAAACCTCACGTGATTAATGGACGGCCCCTAAGCTGTCAGGATGGTATAGGTGCTGGGCAAGCCTACACCATCTATAAAACCATGTCCCAGGCAGGCAGCGTCGGAGTGGTCCCTTCACCCATCTAGTGTGAGTGTAGATCCCACTGGACGCTGTATAAATCATCTCACTAAGTAGATGCAAAAGGCCAATATTATTACTGAGACATATCTAAAAAATCAAGGTTCTGGTAGTTCAACTGACTTTTCTGCCAATTATAGGGTTTTTATTTCTCCAGTTATTATTATTATTAGAAAATTAATAGTCCGATAGTAGAACTGACCAGTTGAACTACTGGGAACGAACGCATGGTGAGTACTTGAGTAGTGTGAAAACTATTGCGATCGGCAAAGCCGGCAATAATTTTAATGATATCAACCTATGTTGGGGCACGGTCTCTCCCTGCATCAATCAATCAATTTGTTTATTTGTAAACATAGGTAAATTATACAAGATGTTATGATAAGAAAGTTGCTCTATGTTTTGCCTTTGGCGTACAAATTTGGGTTATATTGTAATGAAGATTATGTTCAATGAAATGTCACTACAATTGTCACAATTATTGCACTATACAGGCATCGCAGGCAGGTTAGGCCATACTCCACCTCAGGGGCCAAGTCCGGGTTGGTGGTGGATTGTAATACAGTGGCGGGGCTTACTGTCACAAGTTATCAACCCCCCCATAGGGCCTCTGACATGGCCTAACGACTGGCATTACCTGACAGCCGGCAAGAACGGCTTATGGTGCCTTGCGAAGCACGGAAGCGCTCGGAAAAATGCCACTAACTGTAGTCACGGGACGGTTACCCATCCTGTACCTAACCGCGCTTGTTGTTGCTTAACTCACGTCCAATCCGGCGACGCGCGCTTCCCCAATATTGTTATAAAAATTAAATGAATAAGCGCCTCAGATCATAGAAAGAAGATCTTTCTATGATCTGAGGTAAGCGCAAATCTCTACAGCAGCTGAACCGATTTCGCTAATTCTTTTTTTAGAATATTCCTTGAAGTACGAGGGTGGTATTTCAACGAATATTCTTACGGATCGAAAAAAAAAAAAAAAATAATGAATGGACTGTTAGGCGGTACGAAGTTCGCTGGGTCAGCCAGTAAACTATAAATAAAAATATTCGTTATCTGTGCTTGTATTTTCTTCAAATAAACAATAAATAAAAGACTTCATCCGTCTCAAAAATTGTATTCTAAAGGGCAACGTGCTGGACAGTTTCGCCCGCAAAGCGCTGTGGGACGTCGGGCTGAACTACGGGCACGGGACGGGGCACGGGGTGGGGCATTACCTGAACGTCCACGAGGGCCCGAGCGGCATCGGCACAGCCATGTCTTCCACCGACCCGGGCATACAGCCCGGGATGATTTTTAGTAACGGTGAGACGATTTTCATTCAATCCGAGACCAGCAAGCCGATTATCGCCAATGCGAACTGAAAGCGTTGACGCAACATATTTATTTTTATTTATTTATTTCCTTATTACCGAACATTCCCTATCCTTACAGGTGTAACCTAATTCAATAGGTAGATACAATTAGGTAACTATATTATTAACAATGTTTATATATCATACATTTCCTTATATCTAACCTAAACCTTTAAATTGGTATGTAACATATCACATATTCGTTCTTACAAATATAGACATTAAATAAATATAGACATTTGTCGCTTATAAATAAGATAACATAACTCGACCGAGTCATTAGACTTATATTCTCTCATTTGAATTCAATCTAGCATGGCGTTCAGAATACAGATTTTTGCTGTCGCTCGACTTTTTACGTGGAATTCAAAGTCGTACGGCTTAGTCGTTTCCGTTTCTTCTTTTCCGTCAGTGGTTGTCTGGAACAAATTACTTTGAGTAATAAGGCCGCCACTTGTACTTTACTGTTATTTTATAAGTCTCTTATGTAATCCTTGGTGTACATGCAATAAAGAATATTCTATCTATCTATCTACGCCTTAAGAGTCTTATACGACTTATTTGCTATTGAAGTAAGAATTGGCACCCAGGGGGTCAATTCTCCACTCACGAGCGAGCGACAGCCAAAACGCGACTCCATCTAATTCGATTCGATTATTGTCGTATGGATTTTATTCCATTCCCATAAACGTGATTTCAATAGGTAGATTTTTATTCGATTCCATTCTAGTCACTTTCTTAAACATTTTTTATCTATGCGACACAAATAGGTATATATTTATATGTATTTTTATTGTTAATGTTATTGGCGGCCTCTGTGACGCAGTGGTTTGGCACGCTGCTGTAAAACCGAAGGTTCGATGTTCGATCTCGGGTTCGATCCCCGGCCGGGTCAAACTAGGAAACGAACTTTTCTAGTTTGTCTCGGGTTTTGGATTTTATCTATGTATTTATTGTATTAAATCTATCGTCGAGTTAGCACTTAAAACACAAGTGATTTAGTTGTACTTAGTATAGGGCTAACGAGATCTGAGTAATATGTTCATGATTATTTATTTATGTATTTATTTTGTATGCATACAATAAATAAAGGTTAGCGCATTAATAAATAATGCACTAACCCGTGCTAAGGACAATTTTAAAAACCTATTTAGAGGCTAAAAATTCCACCCATGCCGGAACTCGCGGGTTAGGGCATTAAAATAGTCGTTCATTACAAGTGCGGAAAGGCTATCATTAAGTAATAAAGTAGTAATAAACTTGCAATAACGGTTCCGCACGTGTACTGAACGACTATTTTTAATACAGTTGCGAAAAAATGAAACAATTTATTAAAATAAAATAATTTGGAAAATGGCGCAAACCGTAAAATAATATAAGCAGAGATTTTTTTTTTCTTCACCCATTCTGGTAGGCAAACTATCTATGCCCATACAGCCAAGTCTTCAGTAGAATTTTTTTATTGAGATGAAATGAAAAAAAAAACCTATTAATAAAGTAATGAAAAAAATTAGTAGCATCTTTTTAGAAATAGGTATACGTATTTGCATGAATCATAATTTTTTTCGAATCATAAATGTGAATCATAACAATGGGCGTTTTTCCTCACAGATAAATTCTGTAGCATTAACTGTTAAATTCGGTCTATTATCTGTGGTTTCCTTATAAACCATAGAGAAGTGCACGGAGTTTGACAGTGGTCAACTATATATTTGACATAAGGAAAAATACTCATTCTATGAATTTTTTTTAGTAAAAACTTCATGTTTAAAAACCTATTTAGAGGCTAAAAATTTCACCCATGCCGGGATTCGAACCCGCAACCTCTGGCTATCCGTGCCAGATCTGGCACGGATAGGTTTAGGAAATAGGTTTTTAAATTTGTCCGTAGCACGGGTTAGTGCATTAAAAATAAAAATAGTATAAAAACTTCATGGTTAGTTTTTTTTCATAGCCATTATTTTGACAGTTGGGAAAGAGAACGCACTAGTGCGGGAAAGGTAAAAAAAGCACGAGTGTGTAATAGCCCACATCCCGCACGCTGTACGTCCCTGCAATACGCCACTTTTTGAGCAACTGTATTAAAATAGTACATTACACAACTGGGGTGGTAATACAAAGAAAGGCCGAGATCGCAGAAGTTTGCGGCCCGAGCTGCAACCGAGGGACGTAAATATGCGATCGAGAGCTTTCTTTATTACCTCCCGTGTTGTGTACATCTTTTTATGTCTACACTTGGCCAGAAAGCGACTTTTTCAGTACGCGCAGCGTGCGGAAAAAGCCACTTTATTGCCAGGTGTGGCATAAAGAATATAATCATGTGGGTACAGCGATATCATTCCGATGTAAAACCTAACTGCAAAGGTTAGGGCTGCAACAGCAAGTGATGCAAATTACTTCAGCCAGATGTCGCTGCCTGTACGTAATACAGAGAGTATTGTAAAGAGGTTCGAAGATTTCACTGATACCGGAAGTCGCCCATTAGCTCAGTTGGGAGAGCGCTGGCACAGTTAGCCAGAGGACGCGGGTTCGAGTCCCGGCATGGGTGGAATGTTTAGCCTCTAAATATTTTTTCAAAATTATGTCTAGAGTTCGCACTTAAATATTTTGTTCTACTTCGCCCCAGAGCCGGGATACTACGAAGTGGGCGAGTACGGAATACGGCACGAGGACCTCGTCGAAGTCATCGAGATGAATCGAGACGCCGATCACATTCTTGTGAGTACCTACTTAGTTGCTGAGCAAGCGATCCAGGTTCAATCCCCAGTGTGGGCATGTAACAATGACTTTATTATTATTACTTTCATTGCACACGAAACATTTAACAGGACATTAATTATAGTCTGTTAGCTTTTAAAATACACCTCGGGCTCAAGAGTATACATAAGAGCATTGAATTTAAAGTAAGCGATTTAATTTAAGCGACGTCAGCGCCAGGATCCGAAAAAAGCTATTGAATGATCTTCTATCCTTACTATAAATTCAATGATAAGACTGATGATCGAGTTCTGATTTCGAAATGTGTCATATTATAAAAAACCTATTTCTAATTTAAAAACCTATTTAGAGGCTTAAAATTTCACCCATGCCGGGATTCGAACCCGCAACCTCTGGCTATACGTACCAGCGCTCTACCAATTGAGCCAATGGGCGACTCACGGCATCAGTGAAATTTCGAACCTCTTTACAATATTCTCTGTATTACGTACAGGCAGCGACATCTGACTTAAGCAAATTGCATTACTTACAGCCCCGACTACCTACTTTGTAGTTAGGTTTTAACATCGGAACGATATCACTGTACCCACATGATTACACTATTTTTATTTTTAATGCACTAACCCGTGCTAAGGAACAAATTTAAAAACCTATTTAGAGGCTGAAAATTCGAAATTTCACTGATGCCGTGAGTCGCCCATTGGCTCAATTGGTAGAGCGCTGGTACGTATAGCCAGAGGTTGCGGGTTCGAATCCCGGCATGGGTGAAATTTTTAGCCTCTAAATAGGTTTTTAAATTTGTTCCTTAGCACGGGTTAGTGCATTAAAAATAAAAATAGTGTAACCTATTCCAACCTAGTAAAAACCTAGTTCAGCCCTCCTATTACGTAGCATTCCACTCCATCGAGTGAAGCATTTAGACGACTCCTAAGTGTCAAAAAATGTATGCATTTGACAGCCGGAGTAGCCTAAAAAAAGTAAAAATCAACGTCACGCAACTCAGTGGATACTTACGTAATAATGCCCCTCATATTTCTATTACCCGAATAGATCCGATTCCATCCGATAGTAGCCGAGGTATATTCTAAAAGCTAACAGACTGTACCTACCCATATTTGTAAGATACTACCTTACCTTCTCCGACAGGCGGAAACAATGGTGGGCGACTTCGATGGGCGCGGCGCAGTCGCCTTCTACACGATATCGCTGGCCCCACACCAGACTTCCTTTCTTAACGTTAGCTTACTGAATGAGCACGAGGTATGAGCACCTGTTATCTATGTAATTATTGTATTAAATCTATCGTCGAGCTATAACACAAGTCATTTAGTTGTACTTAGTATAGGGCCAGCCCGGATCTAAGGGGGGGCAAACCGGGGCACTTGCCCCGGGCGGCAGTTTCATGGGGGCGCCAAATCCTTGAGACAAGAGTTTTAAAATATCTTAAAAATGAATTTTAAAAAGCACGCCGTGTAAAGTTGTAGTCCTTCCTGGTAATATTTTTTCCGTGTTTCTGTTTTACATCACAAATTAAAGTTATTACTTATTAAATAATAAAAAGTTTAAAATTATTAAAGGATTATTACTTTTACAAATGGTCCCAACAATGCTACTCATTGGCAGTTTTAAGTTTTTCTCAAATACTAAAGGGGGGCGCCACTTTCAAGGTTATGCCCCGGTTCGAAAAAATCGTAGATCCGGGGCTGTATAGGGCTAACGAGATCTCTGTAATATGTCCATGAATATTTTTTATTATTATTACCTTTTTCTCCACTACACTACGGCCCCAAGGCAGCGGCATTCACTTTCAATTATAATATTGTACTTTGATATTCAGCAAACAGAACGTAAATTCTTTACGTTGAAATAAATTGAATTGAATTGATTAATTTGTTATTGAAAAGAAACGATAACAACATAACAATTACTTACTTACTTACTCACTCACTCACTCACTCACTTACTGAAAAAAAAATACATTGCTTCTAGCCCCACACTGTGTCGTGGGTACCACAAATAGCGACGTCACAAACATGCAAACATCTAAGACCTGTGGTTTTTTTTTGTCCCCAGCCAGGGATCTAGCCCGAGACCTCTCTAGCTACCCGTTTGCTTCAACTAATATTATGGAAGAGTATCTAAAGATCTTTCGTCATGCCTATTAAGGTGGGTACATGGATTTTAAAAGAGTCTAAATTGTGTTCACAGATCAAATACATAAACGACTACCACGCCCGCGTATTGGCCACCCTCGGACCAATCCTGACGCAGCGCGGGCTGACCGAGGACTACGATTGGCTGGCGACGGAATGCGCCCCAATAGGAAACAGAGCCGCCATCTTTGTCGCCGCGCCGCTACTGATCGTGCTTAGCGTTTTTAGAGGATTATTTTAGAGTTTCTATGAACTGTCTGTGCTCCTGTTTTGTTAAGATGTTGCGTGACGACAGTATCGAACAATCAAAGATTAAATGATATTAGGTGAAAGAACAACATTCTAAAAGGATTTAGAACACTGATTGAGTTTCATAAAAATAAATTACCTACATTTTAAAAACCTATTTAGAGGCTAAAAATTCCACCCATGCCGGGATTCGAATCCGCGAACCTCTGGCTATCCGTGCCAGCGCTCTTCCAACTGAGCTAATAGGCGACTCACCGGCATCAGTGAAATTTCGTACCTCTTTACAATATCCTCTATATTACAGTTTTTTAAAATTGTCCTTATCACGGTTAGTGCATTAAAAGAATATAAAACATTACCAATATTTTCAATAAATTAATAATACTCCTTTCAGCCATTTTGACAGAAATCACACAGCGTGACGTCACGCTTGGGTAACATTGGTAAACTTCACCCGTGCTTTGTTTGACGTTTCTTTAGCTAGGCGTGACGTCAGATTCGACGCCATGACACTGCGAGGTGTTTCCCACAGATCAAACATAATATTAGAAAAATGACTAACCGTCGTCGTTAAACTTTACTTTATTACGGAAATATAGGTTTTTTTTTTGTAAATAATGTGTCCCCACATTTATTTACCGCAGAAGCGCTCGTGGCCTAGGCAAACCGAGTGATTGGAATCAATTACTTGAGTTAAGCAACAATAGGTGCGGTCAGGTACAGGATGGGTGACCGTCCCGTGACTACCGCTAGTGGCATTTTTCCGAGCGCTTCCGTGCTTCGCAAGGCACGTTAAAAACCGTTGGTGTCGGCTGTCATATAATGGCAGTCGTTAAGCCATGTCAGAGGCCTTATGGGCGGCTTGATAACTTCTGACAGTAAGGCCCGCCACTGTCTTACAATCCTCCACCAACCCGGACTTGGCCCCCGTGGAGTATGGCCTAACCACAGAGCACTATAACCTTCCTGCGATGCAGGAAGAGACCTGTGCCCCAGCAGTGGGGACTTACAAGGGTTGATCTGAAAATTTATAGCAGAGGATTTAAAAATCTTTCGTCATGCCTATTATCAACGTCAGACGATAAGCTATATGACTCATGTGGCGAGCTTAGTTCATCCATCCATCTCTGCCGCGCCTTACTCGACTAGGCAGGACCTATTCTTGCACCACGCTATCGGAAACATCCTGGGTGTTAATGTAAATACGGCATCCGACAATCAATACGTGCGGGGCCAACCAAGCCCGATTGTTACCATTAGTTCCCTCTAGGCCTGTCCCCCAGGGTGACAGCTGGGAATCGTCTTCCCGGTTGACGATTCGTAGCCTGAGCCTCAATTCCCTTTGGAGGCTGACTGGATGGATGGATGGATGGATGGATGGATGGATGGATGGATGGATGGATGGATGGATGGATGGATGGATGGATGGATGGATGGATGGACGGACGGACGGACGGACGGACGGACGGACGGACGGACGGACGGACGGACGGACGGACGGACGGACGGACGGACGGATGGATGGATGGATGGATAAACCATTTATTTACATTTTCACACACACATAACATAAAGAATAAAATAAAAAGATGAAAGCAACAAAACAGACACAGAAAATAAGAACATACATTTTTGCCATACCAGGTAGGTATGGCAAGTGCCAGAAATACAATCAATTAGTTACGTGGGTGTGGCAGATGCAAATGGGCTCCGGCTCAGCATGTGCTGGAAATACTCCAGCGCTGGTATTATGCCGGTACGCAGAGAAGACGGCGTGCTCAACTCGGAGAGGGAAAAAGAGCCAACTAGAGGAGACAAATTGGAAATCTGTTTCTCAGCTGTTGGTCGCGCTTGTCTGAGCGATAATACATGTAGTATTAACCATTAGGTAAATAAAAAAAGAAGCAGAATGCTTCAACTCTCACCGAGTTGTCACCCTGGAACGTTTAATAACTTTTATAATAATAAATAACTCTGGAACGACTTCAGGTGTGGTTTCATTTGTAGATTAGTATGTGAAAATGAAAATAGCCTTTATTTGCCAATATCTTAAATAACAAATATTAATTATTATAATAGCATGCATTAAATTGTATTATTTGAATTATGAAATGTTATGTTAAAGTGTCATTTTGATTACAAAAATAATTAATAGTAGGTAGGTACATAATTTATTAATTGGCTGCCCATTTCTGAGCAAAGGCCTCCCCCAGATATTCCCATTCTACTCTTTGCATTGTTATCCTTGGCCATGTAGATCCTGCTTCTTTTTCTATATCATCAGCCCATCTCCTGTTTGGTCTTCCTTTGCCTCTTTTTCCATCTTTTGGATACCATTCAGTTGTGCGTTTTGTCCACCTGTCATCTTTCATCCTCATTACGTGTCCTGCCCAGTTCCATTTTTGTTATTAGATGAATTCTGCAGTCTATTACTTTTGTTTTATTTCTTATACTTTCATTTCTAATTTTTTCGCATCTTTTAATATTTATCATGCTTCTTTCGATTGCCCTCTGGCAGACTTTTAGTTTCTTGTGCTGCTTGTTTAGGGACCATGTTTGACATCCACAAGTTAGGCAAGGTAAGAGAACAGTGTCGGCAATTTTCTTTTTGAGTTCTGTATGTACTTAGTAATATTAAAATAAGAAAACTGGATAAAAAACGGATAAGCAGGTAAAAAGTGAGATCTGGTCAAAGAGTAAAGTAGTAGTGGTGAAAAATGAGGGAAATCGAAGAATGTGTGACGTACATAATTTAAATATTTGAAAATGATAGATGGAAAAAGAAATAAAAATGGTATGAAGAGGTTTGCACCGTCACAAACCGAGGGGAGATGAGCGATGAGGTTGTCCCCCCGGTGACAACTGAGAAACATACTTCCCGGTCGTCCCCCATCGTCAGCCTCCAGGGAACAGACGGCACGAATTGTCGCCCCGGGGGACAGGGCTAGAGGGGACTAATGGGAACAATCGTCCAAGCCGCGGGTTTCCTCACGATGTTTCCCTTCACATTTGCGTGTGCCACTACAATTTCGCAAAAGTACGCAACTATGAAATTAAACAAAGTCAAATGAATGAATTAGGTATGTACATGGATTTTTAAATTATTGAATTACAGTGCAATGCAATAAATTGTAAGACTTGAAACCGTTTTTAAATTACTCACAATGTTTTAACCATAACAGCCAGAACCTCCCAAAACCACCTCTCTGGCGTAGGGGTAGCGCGTCTACCTACCATGCAAGAGGTCCCGGGTTTCGAATCTTGGATGCTTACATGTTTGTGATGTCGTTGTTTCTGGTTCCCATGAGCAAGGGTACCCTAGTGTGGGGCCAAAAGCATGTGCTTGGACGTGAATGTTATGTTATGTATATATCTAGAATGGATTTGAAAAGGTTACAGGTACAAAATAGGAGAAGAATGAAATAAAACAGCCCGCCAAATAATCTTCCAAAGATTGCATTTTACTTAAATAAACCATTTGATTACACATAACGCAAGCTATTATCTACTCTATTATCGTCTGTTGAAAGTAGTTTATTCGTGCTCGCGGTAGTTCTTGATGTTGCAGAGGACCCAAGCGGGAATGGTGCACCAGCCGACGACCATAGCTGAGGCGAGAACAATCATTTCCTGGAAGAAAACATCATAGGTTTTTTGACATGTTATAAGCATGACCTTGGATGGAAAGGTTTTCAAGCCGCCCTAAGGCCTCTGACTTGGCTTAACAACTGCCATCTGTGGATGGCAGCCGGCACGAACTGCTTAACCTGCCGTGCCAAGCACGGAACCACTCGGAAAAATGCCACTAGCTTTAGTCATAGACGGTCACGCATCCACGAACTGAACGCGCCCTATGTTGCTTGACATTTGTGATTGTAGGCAGCCGGGGCTACGAGCGACAGAATACGTCATCGCAAATAAAGAGTTGGATGATGAACCTGACAAAACTAGTCCAAATCTTCCAAACACCTAATCTTGGAACATTTTGTTAGGTTTTACTGAGGATGAATCAAGCTTTTGAGAAGAATATTTCGTGTAGGTACGTATTTTATTAATAATATTGTATAGTGATAAGTGGTTTAGTTTCTACATCTAAGGATCATCTCACATAGATAGATAAACTTTATCGAATATTCTTTATTGTACACAGAAATAACCTAACTTTCAGCTGTAAAAATTACGTAATTAAAAATTATTTCAAGAGGACGAATTTAACCCAAATCGTTGCGCCTAAATGTGTTAAATACATAGTAAATACTATATACGTATGTTTGCAGACATAAAACGAAGGGGATTCAAGATAAATATGTAAAAACGCATGATTGCACTTACTCCTTTGGAAACCTTATTTCTCGCCGGGGTTGAGATAGCGCTCATGCTGCGCTGGGGGACGATGGTCTTGGAGACCTGGGGCGCAGCCCTAAGCACATTCCTGACGGCTTGCATCGTGATTCTTGATACAAATTGAATTTTCCAAAGATTTCAGGAAAAATATTCGATCTACGAATGAAAACTTGAAATGTCAAACTGCGTTCCGTTTTGTCCGTCACTTATCCTACTTATGTTTACGTTAATATTTTTAATTAAACAATACTTAAGACGATTGAAGTTTTATTAACAATTATTTTGTTATTTTTACTTAAAAAATATTTTTTTCATCTTAGACAGTCCTTTTTATTAATGTATTTTATCGTTTCACACCTTAACATTTTGAACAAATCGGAACGATCAAAATATTGTCTATGGGCTGTTCGCTCATCTCAAAGACATTTTTGGTAAAGTACGCCTACACTGTAACATTTTATTTGTATTTCACTGGGTATCAGTTTGTTGCTTTTCAGCAATAATTGTTAAATTTTTCACAGCCGATCGTAATCTTATCACTAATTTACCCAATATCCCACTAAAATGAGCCTTTTTTGAAAGACATGGAACTTATAATCGTACAAAATAAAATAAGTGTAATGTGACAAGGTTCCAACTGCAAGGAAAACGAACACATGGTAGGTTCTTGTGTTGTTACTTTACAGTACTTTTCGAGCTCAGCCTTCGTGCTGAGGTGAGAGGATTTCTTCTTCTAAATCAGTAAAAATTAAAACGAATTCCTTTATTTTTGAATTGAGTAGATACCAGTAACATCGACATCTTGCGTCCATCGCAGCGAATCGGCATATTCTTCCAGGTAAATGCTAATTTGGTAATCGGAAATAACTATCGCGTTAGTAAGTAGGTGTTTCTAATTTTGTACGACGATGTCGACAATTGGTAAATAAAGCGACGTTGTCTAAACTACGAGACGTGTACAGATTTTTCTATTCTAGTTAGTCAATCTCGCAAAAGATAAGGCATGTTTTGGACAGACTATCTTTGTTAGGTGTGAATGAAGTAGCCCAAATACCTTTGTGTAGGCAGTACATAGGTATGTACAGTAGGTACCTAGATAAATGTGTAGGTAGGTAGTAGGTTTTTGAGATATTTGGATACACTTTTGCCGTCGTATTTAATCATACCTATTTAAGATATTTTCAGCACATATGTTTGTCTTACTCAAGAAGTAAATAACATAAATTATATTTCTTATTTATATTACATAATATCTTGTACTTATAAATGTATTGTTAATATTCGTTCATAAAAGATTTTCTGTTAGGCAAACAATTACCTAATTAGAAATTAAAACTTCGACAATTTCCAGAGGGTAGGGAAATTCAATGCCATTATGTAATGATGTGCTTTAAATTACTTTACAAATTACAGTCCACAGTAATTCAAGATGGCTGCCAAACCACCAGCTGATACGAAGTCCTTAAATCCCAGCTCAAGAATAGCCAAGAAAGAAGCGATTGTCACCAGACATAAGTCGGCACAGCTAAAAAGACAACTTCGGAGCGGAGACAGGAGTATGAAGAGGATAACACAGCTACTAAAGAGTCCAGAGAGGCCCAGACACCTCACAGTCAACAAATCCAGCAGTCTACCGCTGAAGACTTACAAAAATACAACGGTGAAACAGCAAACGTCACCAAAGAGTCAAAAACTGTTGGCTGGACGAGTAACGTCACTCCTTAAGAGCCCTAAAAAGAAAAGAGTGACCACAAAGGCCGAGGAAAAGGAGTTCTATCCGAACAAAGCAAAAAGAAAGGTAGTTAACAAGAAGGTTACATTGAAACCGAAGCATGAATTAACCAAGGTGCTTAGTTTGAACAAGAGAAAGCGGACTACACCTAGAAAAGGTAATAATACAGGCCTTAATAGGTGTAATGATACATCTGTAACAGGTGCCGGGTACCACATCTGAATCTAAAAAAATGTCCCAGGCATTGCAGAGTCCGTCTCTTCACCCATCCAGTGTGAATGTAGGTGCCACTGTAAATCATCTCTTTTGCTGGATTTTACGTTGTTTACTAGATTTAAAGTCCAAATTTCTGTTACATCTTTGTTAGATGTTTTATAGAGTGATGAAATGAAATGAAATGAATATACTTTATTGCACACCAAGAATTACAATTTAGAAAATAAGAAGATACAGATTAAGGTACAATTGGCGGTCTTATGATGTACACTAGATGGGTGAAGTGACCGCTAGGGCTCTCTGTATTGCCTGGGACAATTTTTAGGGTTCCATAAGGGGTAAACACGGGAGCCTACAACTAAAACTCCACTGTTTGTCTGTCTGGTTGTATCACATGAACCGTGATAGCTAGACAGTTGAAATTGTCACAGATGATGTAGGTATTTCTGTTGCTGCAAACAATAATAACAGAATAAAATAAATAAGTGGGCTCACATACAGCAAACGTAATTTTTTTGCTGTCTTTTGCTTAATGAAGGCAACAGGTATACACTTGAAATATTTACAGATTATTTAGTTGTAGGTATACTCAAGTTACAAATAAATAATTGAATTGGGGAGGAAACTGCAAGACTATTGCTTAACCATTATAATATACATTAGAATATACCTCGGGTTCTAGAGTAGGCTTTGGTTTTCGCCGAAAGCACACGAGTGTAATACTACTTCCAGCTCTGTATAAAACTTGTACACTATTTTGAAAAGTTACAATACAAAATAAACCTTACCTTATTGCAATATAATCGCTAATATCCGGTAGCAGCCGAGGTATATTCTAAAAGCTAACAGACTGTACCGACCTACTATTTTGTACGGAACCCGCCTTGCGCGAGTCTGAAGCGCACTTGACCGGTTTTTAGATAGTTTCCCAACACCATTCACTCAGTATAGTCGGTCTAATCCACAGAAATGAGAATGTAACAATACTATTCGCTAAGTGTGATGGAAAAAATATGGAGGAAACCCGCGGCTTGGTCGGTTGGTCACCGAAGGACCGAATATTTTTTAAATCCTAAAATGTTAAATGTAAAAAAATCATACAGTAAAACCGCTATATAGATTGATACAGGGCACTTTATTGCACTTAAAAACTGAAATTACACAGATGTTTCTTAACTTGAGAGAACAGACGTCGGCCTTGTCACTAAAAGATCTCTGATCTCTTCCAGACAACCGTCTACCTGCCTCACAGATTGCTAAATCTCGTCTCCAAAACTTAGCTTAGCTGGTAGATAATGTGGGTTATTCCATTAATCCCCATTAGTGGGGATTTGTGAAATTTTTGTTCACAAATCTCCATTGGCGTGTCTTAGTATTGGCAAATGGCAAAATCCGCATTGATGGGGATTTGTGAACTTTCTGTTCACAAATCCCTATCAATGGGGATTAGTGGAATAACCCGCATTATCTACCAGCTAAGCTAAGTTTTGGAGACGAGATTTAGCAGTCTGTCATGAAGCTCGCCCATGTGCAATTTTTATTGTGCAATAAAAAAAAATTAATAAAAACATAACATAACATTTACAAACAGTAAGGCATGTATGTAAATGTTATGTTTTTATTATTAAAATTTTACTTATAACCGAAACATTTTTTTTGTTTTAAAGTAGGACAGGTTACACTTGTAAGCGAAGACGGGGTCCACGATGTTACATGATTACCTGTTAAATGCCGGTTAATTCTACTATTAAAGACACCCAGGTCATATGTCTCCGGAAAGATAGACAGATATTTTGCCCTTTGTTGTTACAAATAAGTGAAACTAAACCTGTTCTCTTGCTTACAGACAGTTCTACAATCCCTGCGCTGGTCAACCTTCAAAGCGGCCCAACGTTGGAACCGACTCCAACTCTGGAGCCCGCTTCGCTTGAACCCACAGTGCCGAGGTTCCCTGAGCTGGTGAAAGCTTGTCATGACATCAACGGGCTGACGGATGAGGATCTGATCGAGATCCTGACGTGTCCCAGTCCGGTGTGGTGGGAGGATCCGCCTGATTGGAGATACAGTGAAGGTACAGCCTTTATTATGTGACTTACCACGAATACATCTGCGTATGTAGGTATTAGATTTAATACAATAAATACATAGATAACATCCAAGACCCGAGATAAACTAGACAAGTAACTTCCTACCTTGACCCGGCCGGGGAACGAACCCGAGGCGTTCGGTTTTACAGTCAGTGTGCCAAACCGCTGTGCTACCGAGGCCGTCAATTATATATATAGCCCCACTGGCTCCACACTAGGAGACCCTGTGTCGTGGGAACCAGAAACAACGACATCACAAACATGTAAACACACAACAAGACCTGGGGTTTTTTTTCAGCCGGGTATCGAACCAGGGAGCTCTTGCATGGTAGGCAGATGCGCTACCGCTGCGCTACAGAGGCCGTCAAAATATTAAATCAAATATATATTGCGTATGTGAGTGGAAGGGCTGGTAAGGGACGTCCCAGGCTGACATACATCGACCAAATAGGGGATGTATTAGCAAAGATAAGAAGTACCGTGAACTGGCGTGCTTGCATGCAACGACTTATGAACGTTGATGAAGCGAAGGTGATCTGTCAGGATCGTGGCAAGTGGCAGTCCCTGGTCTCTGCCTACCCCTCTGGGGTATAGGCGTGAGGTTATGTATGTATGTAGGTACATCTGCGTGTGCCTAAACATAACATAACGTTTACATACAGGCACATACATTGCTTCTAGCCCCACACTGGGATACCCCGTATCTTGAGAATCAGTAACAGCGACGTCACAAACATGTAACTAAGCGTGCCCTAGTGGAACCGAGTGATTGGAAACAGTCACTTGGGTTAAGCAACAACAGGCGCGGTCAGGTGCAGCGCTACTAGCGGTAGTCACGGGACCCATCCCGTGACTACCGCTAGTGGCATTTTTTCCGAGCGCTTCTGTGCTTCGCAAGGCACGTTAAGCCGTTGGTGCCATGTAATGGCAGTCGGTAAGCCATGTCAGAGGCTTTATGGACGGCTTGACGGGTTCAACTGACTTGACGGACTTGACCCCGTGGTTGAGTATGGCCTAACCTTCCCCGGTAAAGAGATTGAATTGTCTTGCGGAGCCAACTTACGTGCGGGTTTCCTCACGATGGTTTCCTTCAGGTGAGCGTGTGGTATTGCTACGCGAATGCGCGATATAATAGGTAATATGTAGTGAGGAAATATTTCCACCATGGACCTATAACGGTTTTTCTTTCCAGATCCGATACCGACCCGTCTTCTGGGGAAGTTACCTTCGAGCTCAAGGAAATCTTCACCCAAACTGCTGCATACACCTTCCAGCGTTGAGAAGGACATAACGACTGAGCGAAGAATACCAGCGGACAAAGAAATCACAGGCTTAGCTAACACCTCCACGGGGACACAGAAAAACACGTCTGCAGATGACAAAGTATCAAGAGTGGACGTCAGTATAGAGCTGACGAAAAAAGACGATAAATTTATAAAAAAACGGTCGACCTTAGAAAACATACTAAACAGTATTAAAACGAAAAGTTCTAGTGATGAATCTCCGCCTCAGATTGCAAGTGCCAATGCTAAAATATCTAAAACAACAAACAATAACAGTAAATTCGACGCGATAGATAAGGTTCTCAAAGAGAACAGTGGGCTGCTACAACTGTCACTAAAGAAACATAAACCTTCGATTTTGAAAACTGAACCCGTCGCCTCTCGCAATCAAGACATGGTTGATGTAACCTCTGATTCCACAACCCAAGAATCGAACGAAGATGTATTCGCGGGTATACGCGAGGACGAGATACTGAACGACCTGGAAAACATCGAAATACCTATAGAAAGTACCAACGAAACGGATGAGTGTATTGCTCTGGATGAACACGATAATGCTGGCAACAGTTTAGAAGATAGACGTAAGCTTGAGGGAAGCTTGGAAACGAGTCTAAATGAGGGCGCCGATGAACTAACGTTACCAGAGCATTATAAAGTGTTTGTGCCTCCAACGACCACTAAAACTGTAGTTTGGTCGAGGAAAGAAGAAAAGATGAAGAATAAACTGAAGGAATCCGCTAACGAGGAAAAACTCGTCCCAGAAGTCATGCCACCTTTGTGGAGATATTCGAAACTGTCGGAAACCAAGATGGCGTCGCCGGGGAATTCGAAATTCGAAAGTGGCGAGTCCGACTTCGAGAACTCTAGCGTCATATCCGGGCAAGATTTGGACACAATTTCCGATACAAATGTAAAGTACCTCAACGATGACCAGATATCTGACTACGAAGGGGATAGACTGAAATCTAAGGCTGATGTCGATAGCAGAATAAATATCGAAGACAAACATGAAGACTCACTCGTAGATTCTAAAGAAGTAGAGGATATCTGTCTAGTCGAAGCAAAGAGTAAAAATAACGAAATTGATCGAACTAAAGAAGACAGAAATAAGAGTGCAGAACAAAAACCTAACGTAACTACACAACCAGAGGAGTTGGAATGCAAAAAAGACTGTATTATAGTGTACAAAATAATTGAAACAGTATCTGAATCGAATGAAGACCGAAACGATGAGCTTGGCCTTACAAATAAAACCAAACGCGTGGTGCAACTTAAAATACCAACCATTTCACCGAGACTGAAGAAAACTTCGCCGAAAATCGGAGCTGCAAACGCTCATCAGCAAACGACATTCAACAATATCAATGACTTCTTCAAGAAGTGCAAAACTGGTCGCTTGAGGGCGGCTAATGTTAAAAATATCAACTGCAGAGTCCAGAAACTTAATAAAACTGCTTATAAGCGAGGCAAGGTCGTAAGGATAACCAAACAAGTTTGCGAAGGAGACTCTGCGATTGAAGCGACGGACGACAAGAAATCAATAGCCGTGACCGACAGTAAAACTGTGAACTACTGTTTGAAATGTTCTTCGATTTTCGACACGAATGTGTGCAACTATTGCGCCAGAAACGCGCCAACTTTGTTATGAATTTGTAAACTATTTGTTTATTTCTGTTTATTAGGACGAATGAATTTGGTCAAATAATTATGTTGGTAGATCGTCAATAATAACTCTGGTTTGCCGACACGAAGCTGATGCATAGATTTTTGAGTTATTTGTGAAGCAAGTCGCTGTAGGGTATTGCTTCTTAATAAATTGGTAATGATAAGTAGATATTGTTTTCTGAAATATACTTTATGTATGTTCATACACCTCTCGGTAAAGCGTTTTTTATTGCGTGCAGTTTGTTAGCTTTTAGAAAATACCTCGGGCTCTAGGGCTTCGGTTTTCGCCGGAAGCACACGAGTGTAATTCTACTTCCCGGTCTGTATTAAAACCTCTTCACTATTTTGAAAAGTTATGTAATGTTAAGTGTCATATTAGTTCCGATATTTCTATTACAGGAATATATCCGATTCTATACGATAGTGGTCGAGGTATATTCTAAAAGCTAACAGACTGTAGTTTGAAGAGTCTACAAATATCAATCCTTACATCCTTATACTTAACCTGTTAATATTGGGTTAATTATCTCTAAAATGCCTGTTTAAAATGTTTTGTAGAAGCACTCGTGGCCTATTGGAACCGAGCGATCGGAATCAATCACTCGGGTTAAGCAACAACAGGCGCGGTCAGAGTGCTTAGTGCGAGTTTTTTAACTACTCGATCGCGTTAACGTAAACTCATATTTCTATGGCATCGAGGAAGCGCCACCTAGTGACAAGTATGGAAATTAAAATTGCTGAGTGCGAGTTGTAATGGTTTACGTTGAGAAGTGAACACGTTTACCAGCCAAAACACGAATGAACGCGAGTGCGAGTTGTACTGTGACAGCGTTTTGCCAGTTCGAACGGTTAACTTACTCATACTCAATATTCAAAGCTCGATTAACGCGGTAGTAAAGTTATTCGATTGGATCTGTCAAACTCGCACTAAGCACTCAGGTGCTGAAGGGATGACCGTCCGGTGACTACCGCTAGTGGCTTTTTTTCGAGCGCTTCCGTGCTTCGCAAGGCACGCTAAGCCGTTGGTGCCGGCTGACATGTAATGGCAGTCGTTAAGACATGTCAGAGGCCTTATGGGCGGCTTGATAACTTCTGACAGTAAGGCCCGCCACTGTCTTACAATCCTCCACCAACCCGGACATGACCCCAGTGGTGGAGTATGGCCTAAACTTCTGCCATGCAGGAAGAGACCCGCGCCCTAGCAGTGGGGACATGCAAAGAGTTGATACCATCTTCTGTTATACAAGCGAATATCATCAATAGGCCTTTGCGTCCGTAGAGTTCTACACTTTTTTGAGATTTAAGTACTTAGCGAAATTCTCAATTCAGAAACTGGCCCTAAAAGTCCGATTCGAGAGCGCTATCTATCATATAAAACACGTTTTCAAGTTGTTGCTGAACGTAAACGAGTTAAATTTCCAATCTATTTCAAATTATCAAACTCACGAAATGCCGAGTCATAAAAATGGTCGTAAAAGTTCGATATTTTTCTCCGGCATATTCAGTCAACGGTTTTCTGGCTGACATGTCACTAAGAGCGAGTTTTGTTATAATTTTCAATAGCTTTATGCTTGTTCGGGCCGTCCTATGGTCGAAAGGAGTGGTCCACTATGCCATCAATCAGAAAGACTACGGTAACGGAAGTGTCATATCTACTCGCATCGCATTAACTAGGTACAGTCTGTTAGCTTTTAGAATACACCTCGGCTACTATCGGATAGAATCGGATACATTCGTGTAATAGAAATATCGGAACTTAGTAATATTTACTTCAAATTCAATGGTAATATGACACATTTCGCGGGTTAATCGCGTAGTAATTTATTGCTAATTTGCTATCGTCGTCGTCGAAACGTCGAGGTAAATTAGCAATAAATTACCACGCGATTAAGCCCCGAAAATATTCTAACTATTTGTTCAAGTCGCGAAAGTTTAAAATATGTTTTAATCGTTATCAACCCTTATAATGTCCCCACTGCTGGGGCACGGGTCTCTTCCTGCATCGCAGTAAGGTTAGGCCATACCTACTCCACCACGGGGGCCAAGTCCGGGTTGGTGGAGGATTGTGAGACAGTGGCCGGGCCTCACTGTCAGAAGTTATCAAGCCGCCCATAAGGCCTCTGACATGGCTTAACGACTGCCATTATATGACAGCCGGCACCAACGGCTTAACGTGCCTTGCGAAGCACGGAAACGCTCGGAAAAATGCCACTAGAGCGGTAGGTAGCTCACCCATCCCAAACCTGACCGTGGCGGCCTTAGGGGGTGGCGAACAGGGCAATCGCCCGGGGCCTCGCGCTTGCAGGGGCCTCGCACAACAACCCAAACCAAACTAAGAAATATAGATTTTTAACTAATTTTTTTTGTTTAAAGCTTTTGATTTTGTTACCAATTATTTATTCAGGTTATAACATAACGATCAATTAAAGTTAGTTAACTAATTTATTCATTCAAAACATAATTGAAAAAAATATTATGTAGGTATAGTACTTGAACATCGCGCTATGAAGCACTTGAAGATCGGTTTTTTAATCGCATAGCACTCGGATCACCTCGGGAGTCGAGACATAATGTTCTTCTCCTTTAGAGACATAATGTTCTTCTCCTTTACAGGGAATTAATAAAATACATTAAAAAAAATTAACTGAAGTTTATCACACTATCGAAATAGTCCTGAGAATTATTGCTACCACATCCAGTGGCGTAGCTAAGGGGGAGCGGCGGGGGCGGCCCGCCTACGACTATCAATTATAGTTCTTTCTACCTATTAGTCTAGTCAATAAGTGCCTTTTGAGTCAAATTTTATTCTCCGCCTTCGAAAAATATGATCGAAGTGTCATTTGATTAGAAATGGCGTCTAGAAAATTTTTGAAAAAATTCAAAAGCCGCTTGCAAAAATTGTAAAAGTTATTAACGATGAACTAAAAAAACTTGGGATTTGGTTTTTTGCAAATATCTCAAAAACCTTTCAACATTTTTGAAATCTAAAGATCCAAAAAGAGGAGAAAATTTCCTAAAAAAATGTCCTACCTCCCGGGACTGTAGGACCAATATTTATAATTTTCCCAATGGGTTGAAAATACGCCTGGAAACGGGTAGGTACTCTGGTTTTCACAAGCCACGCCCACTTTGGACCTTTAATGAAAAAATATTGTTAAAGCTTATTAAATATGAAGAATTGAAACAATTCAGACATGTACTGAATAGATAAATAAAAATCCGCGGTCAAAAAATTTTTATCACGATTTTTCTATTAATTATAAATAAGTTAATTAACAATGTTTTTCTTCCTCAACGTGAACATTACAAGTCTTATAATTGTTAAATAACAACTCTGTTTTTTTTTCTTTTTTGAAGCCTTTTTTAAGAGGTCTTAGAATAGATTCCCGTAGGAAAATAAAAAAAAAATATTATTCACTTTTTTTTATTAACTTGTGTTAAAAATTAAAAAGTTTAATTAGTCATTGAACAATAATTCTTTTTCATAATATTACTATTTATACGTTTTTTAATAATCAAAAAAAATATTGCTTGAAAACCGATTTGTTAATTAACAATTTTTATATACCACTTGTAATGTATCATATTTTTTATATTATATTTTTTATCGAATTTTTAAAATTCTTCTTTACTCCATAATTCTTACAAGGATTTTTAAGTTTAAACTTATTCTAACTTATTAACTAATTGAGATATAATAAAACTACTTAGGAATTTATAAAAAAAAACTTAGGACTTATTTAATATCTATTAGTAATGAATAAATAAAGCCCCATATTCAATAGTTTATCCAATTACTTATTAAACTTATAGCATTTCTTTATAAAAATAAATCAGAAAATAATGTTTTTCAATATGATTGTTAAATGTGTGTTTGCTATCAATCAGAACGCCTAAATCCCGTGTAACATAAACTCTTGGAGAGGTATATTGTTAAGAAGTAGGTCGATGAGTTTTGGGGTGACACTCTATAAAATCCGCCCCGGGTGCCACCTATGCTAGCTACGCCACTGACCACACCTGTTACAGTTGCATCTGCTGAAAGGAGTTTTTCGAGGCTTAAAATTATTAAAACATATTTGAGGAATTCGATGACACAAGATCGGCTTTCAGCCCTTGCTATTCTTTCAATCGAAAGTGACGTATATTTATTCGTTAAATTATTGTGATTTAATTAAAGATTTTAATCTTAGGAAAAGCCGTAAACATCAATTTTAAAATATATCATTTCTGTGTTTGTTAATTTTGTGAATCCTTCAATGTAAAATATTAAAAGGAAACACAATTTTTTTGTTTTGCTGTTTAGCATTTCTTGTCAAACATGACAAATACCTAAACTTAACAACCAGACCTTCTTTCGAATCACATTATTTTCTCGAAGAACAAAGGGCCTAGCAAAGACCTGCCGCCCGGAGCCTCGCAATCCGTAAGGCCGCCACTGCTGACCGCGCCTGTGGTTGCTTAACCAAGTGATTGATTCCAATCACTCGGTTCGCCTAGGCCACGAGCGCTTCCCTAGGCCACGAGCGCTTCAATGTTTTAATAATGACACTTAATTTCGGAAACAGAGCAGGAAGCATTACACTCGTGTGCTTTCGCCGAAAACCGAAGCCTACTGCCCGAAGTATATTCTAAAAGCTAACAGTATGTAAGTACTTACAGTTTGGCAAAAAATTCTAGAAATATAAAAACAAAACATTGTATGGAGACAAGTCACTTTTTGCGACTTCAGTATGGATATTGACGCCATAATTAATACTTATCTAGACTTATTTGCAAAGCTATACCCCTTAATCACATCACACTTCACAGTAATATTATTAACGGCGAAAGTTTGTGAGTGTGTATGTTTGTTACTTCTTCACGTCTAAACGGCTGGAGCGATTTCAATAAAATTTGGTATGGAGTTAGCTGACACCCTGGAGTAACAAGTAGGCTACGTTTTACTGTGCACAAATATCTTATTCCCGTGAGAAAATAGATACACCGCGGGGCACAGGTAGCACAAACTATTTCTCTTCTAGATGAACTTATGGGAGATTTTTAATGTGCTAACCCGTGCTAAGGACAAATTTAAAAACATATTTAGAGGCTAAAAATTCCACCCATGCCGGGATTCGAACCCACGACCTCTGGCTATCCGTGCCAGCGCTCTTTCCAACTGAACTAATGGACGACTCACCGGACTCAATCGCTGCCTGTACGTAATACAGAGAATATTGTAAAGAGGTTAGAAATTTCACTGATGCCGGTGAGTCGCCCATTAGCTCATTTGGAAAGAGCGCTGGCACGGATAGCCAGAGATCGCGGGTCGAGTCCCGGCATGGGTGGAATGTTTAGCCCCTAAATAGGTTTTTTAAAAATTGTCCTTAGCACAGGGTTAGCGCATTAAAAAAAAGAATATAATTATGGGAGATTTTTATACAACTTGCACTTTTATCATCAGACCCCCACTCGCGTGACATCATAGCATCTACCTTCGCCAAGCTGGAGAAAGAAGTCTGCGTGAAATTCTTCGACACTCCCGTGAACGATAACGCTACTAATAAGGACAAAATCCTGTACATAAGCAACAAGGAACAGAGGAAAGATTGTCACCCACAGCGGTTTGATTACAGCGGGAATGTCGTGGTAATTATTAATTACATTTAAGTAAAAACCCGTAAAGTAAGGGACACTTGGCTAGAAGGGAAGACGGCCGGTGGACCAGGGCAGTATCGGAGTGGTGGCCAAGGGAGGGAAGGAGGTTGGTAGGCAGACGACATCGCGAGGGTTGCGTGTCAGAGATGGATCAGGTTAGCACAGGACCGTGAGGAATGGCGCAGTAAAAAGGAGACCTATGCCCAGCAGTGGGTTGTTGTGGGCTGATTATAGATATAGAAGTAAAAACCTATTTAGAGGCTAAAAGTTTTTAAAATTGTCTTTAGCACGGGTTAGTGCATTAAAAATAATATAATTCATTTAAGTAAGTGAAGAAGCGCTCGTGGCCTAGTCGAACCGAGTGATTGGAATAAATCACTTGAGTTAAGAAACAACAGGCGTGGTCAGGTGCAGGATGGGTGACCGTCCCGTGACTACTGCTAGAGGCATTTTTTCCGAGCGCTTCCGTGCTTCGCAAGGCACGCTAAGCCGTTGGTAACGGCAGTTGCTAAGCCATGTCAGAGCCCATGGGCGGCTTGATAACTTCTGCAGTAAGGCCACTACCTATCTTACAAGCCTCCACCAATCCGGACTTGGCCCCCGTGGTGGAGTGTGGCCTAACCTTCCTGCGATGCAAGAAGAAACCCGTGCCCTAGCAGTGGGGATATACAAGGGATGAAATTGAATCCTAAGGCCGGTTTCTGAATTAAGAATTTCAGTAAGAAAATTCTTCGTAAGGTCGGTAAATGCAACTGTAGCGCTGTCTCTTCGAATTTCCCAGAAAAGAGCGTGACAGAACGTTTTTTAAGAAGTCAGAAGATAACCAAGCCGCCGGAATAGGAGGTCAAGCCGCACTTAAGGCCTCTGACATGGCTTAAGTATTACTTAGTGAAATTCTCAATGCAGAAACCAGAAATTCAGAGCCCCATGTGTCTAAACACACTAGGCCGAAAATACGCGGCCGAAGTTCGGCGTTTTTAAGCCTGCAATGTATTTTAAATTACTGATAACACACCATGCCGAAATTACGTCGCGTTATGGTACGGCCACACTATCGCGATAACGCGAAGATTTGCGATGTCTGGCCAAAAAATTCGTCCTATCGCGAATCATCATCGCGAATACAAACACCCTTCGCGCCGCTGTCGGTAAAATGCCGCACATCGAAGGGTTTTATGGCCCAAAGGCCAAAATCTTCTTATGATGTGGTCAAGCACTTCGCCGTAGAGCGAACACGAAATGTTGTCGCGACAACGCGAACACGAATCTTCGCCTTCAATTGTGGCCTCAGCATTATAGCGTACAGCCGAACTTCGGCCGGGCGTAAGCAATGTTACGTGGCAACGCCACGACAGCGCTCAAGATACTGAACACAAAGTTACGCAACTGAATTTCTGCCGCGTAATTTCGGCTCTTACGTGTGTCATATCAACCGAATGCGTCGGAACGTAAAATCGGCCACGGAACTTCGGTCGCGTGTTTTCTGCCTAGTGTGTTTAGAAACTATGACTCCCGGCACGTTATGTTCCAGGACATGAGCATCGGCTACAAGTGCGTGAATGAGCGCGAGATTGCGCGCACCGCCGTTGACATGCTGCGCGCCAGCGTTCAGCAGGACTGTGAGTTCAATCATCACCCATTGAGTCCCTGAGGGGCACGGTCCCTGAGGAAGGTATAGGCCATACTCCACCACAGGGGCCAAGTCCGGATGGGTGGAGGCTTGCAAGACTACTGGCTGGTCTTACTGTCAGAAGTCATCAAGCCGCCCATAAGGCCTCTGACAATAGGACCAGCCACTGTTTTACAACCCGGACTTTGCCTCCGTGGTGGAGTATGGCGTAAACTTCTGTCATTCACTACGAGACCGGTGTCCCAGCAGTGGGGACATACAAAGGGTTGATACCTGTTCTGTTATGCAAACGACTATCATCATCATTATATTCATTACCATAGGCATTTGCGCCCAACATTTTGTTGAGATTTATTTACCGAAATTCTCAACTCAGGATTGTAACACAGTGGCGGGCCTCTGTCTTACAATCCTCTATCAACCCGGACTCGGTCCTCGTGGTGCAGAATGACCTAACCTTCCTGCGATGCAGGAAGAGACCCGTGCCCCAGCAGTGGGGACATACAAGGGTTAAATTGGTATCGCTTACAACAATATCTTGTAATTTTAATATTGTTACGGGCTAGGGTTCTGGATTTGGATGTAAAACGCCAATGACAACTTCTTAGGATTTATTCTGTCTGCAGGACTTCACGACACGAAGTCCACACGAAGATTCCAAATCTTAGGTCCAATCGAAGTCCAATAGTATCGCTGAGGTCGTAGGTTATCACTCCTTTCGCAGGTATGTTCGCTCAATGTTTACTCTTCGCAAGTCCTGACTGAACTCTCGGAGGTAACGAAGAATGGTTTGCACCTATTCTGATATTAATCCATGTACGGATCAGATCGGACTCAGAGCATAGCTCCACCTAGTGAGGTTCATCTGAATGGGTTACCAACTTAGACCAGCTTGGCAACTGGCTTACATCGAGGCAATTAACTGACCCCTAGCCCGTAACTTTTGGTGTCAGAATTGGGGATTTGGAGATGCCACTGACTTCGAGAGAGGATACTTCTGGAGTGAGGACTAGGTCCAGAGGTGCTGCGGAGACAACGCCCACTGCCCCTCAGGCCACGCCCACTGGCCATAGGGATACGCGAACTGGCCCCGCCCACCAGGCCACGCCCACCGACCAAGCCACGCCCCTGGCCCCGCCCACCAGGCCACGCCCGTAGAGGAGACACAGCATACCTGCCCAGTGGCTCCGCCCACTGGCCACGCCCACCAGGCCACGCCCACCGTCCCCTCGCACCAGGCTCCGCCCACCGGCCTTGACCACCAGGTTTCACCAACCGACCAACAGGTTCCGCCTCGTAGCCACGCCCACCTGGCCACGCCCACCGAAGACATTAAACCTCCGTCACGTACAATGGAGGTTTTGGATATGTCGTGCCTGATGGCAATGTTGAAGACCTGCAGACCAGACCCTGCGTGAATAAATCCTAAGAAGTTGTCATTGGCGTTTTACATCCAAATCCAGAACCCTACCCCGTAACAATATTAAATATTTACGTCGAATGCTAATAAGCTGAATCTAATCTAAACCTATTTTTAACCGACTTCAACACCGACTTACAATATTTGAGCCAGATCGCTGTCGGCCGGAAAAGAACCGATAAGGTGGTTGGCATTGCTTCGCTGTAGGTGAGGCTTAACCTTAATCTTGACCAAAAGGAGGATCCAGCTGGGCTGGGCAGCGTTTAGGAAACTACGCCGAGTCTTCTCGTCATCCATACCGCAATGTTTGAAAACGAAAGTTTTCAATCAGTGCGTCCTACCCGTGATGACCTACGGTGCCGAGACATGGACACTCACGAATGGGCTGGTCTACCAGTTCAAAGTCGCTCAGCGAGCTATAGAGAGCTATGCTCAGAGTTTCTCTGAAGGGCAGGATTCGTAACGAATTTATCCGACAGAGAACCAAAGTTATCGACATAGCTCAGAGAATCAGCAAGCTGAAATGGCAGTGGGCTGACCATATCTCGCGAAGAACCGACAACCATTGGAGTAAACGTGTTCTCGAGTGGAGACCGCGACTCGGCAAACGTAGTGTAGGACGCCCTTCGACCAGGTTGGATGACGATCTGCGAAAAACTGCAGGCAGATGCTGGATGCGGAAAGCTGAAGACAGGGCGCTATGGCGCTCATCAGGGGAGGCTATGTCCAGCAGTGGACTACATAATATAGCCTGAAGAAGATAGATAGATAGAGAACACTTTATTGCACAACAAGAAAAATATTACAACCATGATTCTTAAATCTAAGTAATGTTATACAATTGGCGGTCTTATCGCTAAGAGCGATCTCTTCCAGACAACCTTCCAGAAGAACCTTAACCTATTTTACTTCTTCTTTATTACATGAATTTTTAAATTTCAGTGTCCCCAGTAAA
Organism: Yponomeuta sedellus; assembly: GCA_934045075.1. NCBI lineage: Eukaryota > Metazoa > Arthropoda > Insecta > Lepidoptera > Yponomeutidae > Yponomeuta > Yponomeuta sedellus. The sequence continues at coordinate 1,694,725 of OW203750.1, read as the reverse complement.
CAGCTTCGATCTGGTGAAAAAGTTCCAGGAAAAGGTAAGACAACTATATTGTTTATAAACCTTGTACGATCGCATCACCCGATCCGGCCACCGTCGTCGTCAGGCTATACTATAGTCCACTGCTGGACATAGCCCTCCCCTAAAGAGCGCCACGTTGTGTTCTCTTAGGGGGTAATGCCCATAATCCCCACGCTGGGCGTGCGGGTTGGGGATCGCAGTTCGGTGGAATTGTACTGCAGGGGGCGCTGCTGCCCACCCCCCGGTTTGTGTCCCTTAGTCGCCTTTTACGACACCCGCGGGAAGAATTGGGTTGGTGCTATTCTCTAGGCCGACACCACACAGCAAATGTGCCACCGTAAATGTGCTGATATCATATCATTTCTCGTATGTGGGAGTTCGCGTGATGTGTGACGTCCGTATTATCTGGAGTCAGTAGAGTCTTAAATCTAGACGGGGCTTGTTAGTGAATGGTAGGCTTTAAATCTATTATGCACGAATATGCACCTTCATGTTGCCAGTTTTAGTAATCTGTGATTTTTAAATAACTATTTAGGTAGAGGCTAAATATTCCACCCGCCGCCGGGGTTCGAACCCGCGACCTCTGGCTATCCGTGCCAGCGCTCTTTCCAACTGAGCTAAGGGCCGACTCACTGGCATCAGTGAAATTTCGAACCTCTTTACAATATTCTCTGTATTACGTACAGGCAGCGACAGTACCGGCATCAGTGAAATTTAGAGGGTGTTCGTATGATGTTCCACGCCAGCGCTATCTAGAGTCAGAAGTGTTCTGTGTCTAGATGGGGCGGACGTCAAACATCCATCAAACAACCATATTGTTAATCCTACATTAGGCTGAGCGCTTGCTGAGACGCAGACTACGCGACGCAGCACAGCGCAGCGCAGGGGCTACCCTGCGCTGCAGATTTTGTAAAGCATGGAACGTCACTGAGCTACCTATGCTGCGGCGCAGGCACGTGCGAGTCCGTGCGACGCAGACATGTGGCTGCCCTGCTTTGCGTCTCGATTGTAGTGCCGACACAGATCTCTGCGCGACGCGTGCACGTCGAGGCATGTTTAGAAACATTTTGTTGCAATGACAGAACATAGTTAGTTAGTTAGACCTGAGATTTCCGCATTTAGCCTCATAGTTGGGCCATTGTACGTAGCAAGCGCTGAGGTACGCTAACACCTCAGACACTAGGGTTTCCTTACAATGTTTTCCTTCACCGTCAGCGAGTAGTATTGCTACTATAATTTCACAAATGTACATAACTTAGAAAACAAATGTACATGCCGGGGTTTGAACCCACGACCTTCCGATTGAGAAGCCGGCGTTCTACACCGCTCCGCTACCACCGCTCTCTGACAGAACATTTAATTTAATTAGTTCGCTGTGAACCTTATTTGTATGATATAAATCATCCAGACTATTCAAATAACACATTGAAAGAGTTATTATGTTATGGGTGAGAATTGCCAAGGAATGGAGCGAATAGTTCCGTCGCAGCATGCGGTGGGGGCCTATGTCTGCCTCAACTGCCTTGCCCTGTACTGAACTCTGCTGCGCTGCGTCGCCTGCGTCTCAGCTTCCGCCCAGCCTTATGATTTGCTGATTACGTATCATTTAGACATTTGCATCTGGTGATGGACATGTTAGCGTGAAGTGGCACGTCAGCACTTTGAATCAAAAGTTCTAAAACTCTGACGGTCGGCACACTTCACACAATTTATCTATATCAAACAACGCTAACATTAGGTAGGTACTCGATATCCACCCTTATATGTCCCCACTGTGCACGGGTCTCTTCCTGCATCGCAGAAATGTTAGGCGGCAATACTCCACCACGGGGGCCAAGTCCGGGTTGGTGGAGGATTGTAAGACAGTGGCGGGCCTTACTGTCAGAAGTTATCAAGCCGCCCATAAGGCCTCTGACTTGGCTTAACGACTGCCATTATATGACAGCCGGCACGAACGGCTTAGCGTGCCTTGCGAAGCACGGAAGTGCTCGGAAAAAAATGCCATTAGCGGCAGTCACGGGACGGTGATCCATCCTGCACCTGACCGCGGTTGTTGTTGCTTAACTCGAGTGATTGATTTCAATCGGTTCGACTCGGTGACCGTCCCTTGACTACCTCTAGTGGCATTTTTCCGAGCGCTTCCGTGCTTCCCAAGGCACGTTAAGCCATCGCGATTATTTATAGGTAAAACGTAATTACCACGGCACCGTTACAGTTGCCGTGGTCTCGGGTAGACTGACTAAATAAATATCTATTGCTTCGGCGGGACACAGGATGACGACCCGACTCGGCCCACGCTGCTGTCACCTGCTGATCGCAGCTACATCAACGGCCACTATGCCCACGAGTGCTCTAATCTGAACACCCATCCCGGCTTGCATCCCAGTTATAGGCGTACCGTTGGGTGAGATACTAACTTTATATTTACTTATTATTTTTTGAGCACGGAACAAAATTACAGTGTATTCTTTTTAATACAGTTGCTTAAAAAGTGGCGTATTGCAGGGACGTATAGCGTTCGAGATGTGGGCTATTAAGATACTCGTGCTTTTTTACCTTTTCCGGACTCGTGCGTTCCCTTTCCCAACTGTGGACATAATGTCTTAAAAAGAAAAACCAACTAATTTGTAGTAAAATTTTCATTTTACATTTTACCTTTTTGGGATTTCCCAGAGCAGATTTCCCATGACAGCGTCATAATGTCACTAAAGAGAGAGTCAGTACAGCGCTAGAATTTTACTTGAGAGAACTCGCCAGATCTTGAGGTTTCCCCACGCTGCGCGTCCGCAAACGATAAACCTATTTAGGATGAACATATTTTACGTCATGATGTCACTGTAGAGTAGAGAGTCGGCCTGTGACCCCAGAATTTCACCTATTAAGTTTCTAACAATATGAGTGTAAAAGTCGTAACAATAGAGTCGCTCAGCGAGCTATGGAGAGAGCTATGCTCGGAGTTTCTCTGAAGGATAGGATTCGTAACGAATGCATCCGACAGAGAACCAAAGTTATCGACATAGCTCAGAGAATTAGCGAGCTGAAGTGGCAGTGGGCTAGCCATATCGCGCGAAAATCGGAGAACCGTTGGAGTAAACGTTTTCTTGAGTGTAGTTGTTAATTGATTCCAATCACTCGGTTCGGCTAGGCCACTAGCGCTTCGACTTTTGAATGCAACAAGTTAAATAAACAAAAAGAACTAAGTAGCTTATGGTAAGTGGAGTTTTTTTTCCGCTGCCTTTTTCTCCACTACAATACGGCCCGAAGGCGGCGGCTTACATTTTACATTGTACATTGACATTCAGCAAACAGAATGTAAATTGTTTACGTTGAAATAAAATGATTTGAACTTTATCTTTTTTGCCATACTCTACTAAGGCCCTGTTTCACTATGTTCAAATAAAGTTCCTAATAAGCTATCCGCGACCGGGGCTGTCGTTTGTTCTAAATTTAATTAAATTTACCTATATTGCGTGTGTTCGTTTATGGCTTCCAAATTAGAACAAACGGCAGCCCTAATTGCGGATAGCGTATCCGGAACTTTATCTGCAGATTGTGAAACAGACCCTTAATGTATCAGGAAAGGCGAAGTTGGACTGGCCGACGAAGATTCCCTGCTCCTGACCGAAGAAAACGTGCAGTTTTACAACAAGAAGGCTTGGCCCTTTGGCATCGTAATGTTCAGAGTAAAGCCCGAGTTGCGTAAGTGTTTCAATGAGTCTGCAAATGCTGGGCCATACAGTCTGTGGCGAGCATATGTCAAAGCTGCGCGCGCACTACAAAACTCCAATATTCCTGCATCGCGCAATCAAAGTGTTTGACATACCATAAATATAACGACGTCCGAATAACAATAGTTGGACCGGCCGTCCCCAGGCATACGAGCTGCCTGGCGGGAAATTTCCCTTTATAGTGGAAGAGCACGATCACCCGCTCTTACCTATAAGTCCATCCAAAGGATGTCTGCAAGAGATAGCTCTTAGCGATGAGACCGCCAATTGTATAACATTACTTAGATATAAGAAATCATGGTTGTTAAATTTACAACCATGATTTCTTAAATATAAGTATAATATTTAATACCTATTACAGCCATGATTCTGGTGGTGCAATGAAGTGTTCTCTATCTATCTATCTATCTATCTATCTATCTATCTATCTATCTATCTATCTATCTATCTATCTATCTATCTATCTATCTATCTATCTATCTATCTATCTATCTATCTATCTATCTATCTATCTATCTATCTATCTACGTAAGGAGCGTTGGACGAAGACGCTGACAAGACATGAAGCATTGTATAGACATAATTAATTATACTTGTATTGCACACGAAACATTAAATAGGACATAACATAAGGAATAACACGTAGATACAAAGGCGAGCTTATCTCTGTGAGAGATTTCTTCCAGCAAACCTTGGAGAGTCGGAGCAGCAGTAAAAAACGGGTCTATATTTTATTTATTTATTTTAATAAATATATAGCTCGAAGTTATGATAGAGATAAATAGCACAATATTTTCTGTCTGTAGACATAAAGTTACAGACCGACGACAAAGGGAATGTGGGTACAGCGATATCATTCCGATGTAAAGCCTAACTGCAAAGTAGGTACTCGGGGCTGCAAGTGATGCAAATTAGTTCAGCTAGATGTCGCTGCCTGTACGTAATACAGAGAGTATTGTAAAGAGGTTCGAAATTTCACTGATGCCGATGAGTCGCCCATTAGCTCAGTTGGAAAGAGAAAAGGTTAGGCCAAAGGAAAGGCAAAAGCTTAGGCCATACTCCACCAGGGCGGCCAAGGGTTGCAGGATTGTAAGACAGTGGCGGGCCTTACTGTCAGAAGTTATCAAGCCGCCCATAAGGCCTCTGACATGGCTTATCGACTGCCATTACACGACAGCCGGCACGCACTGCTTAGCGTGCCTTGCGTTGCGAAGCACGGAAGCGCTCGGAAACATGCCACTAGCGGTAGTCTCGGGACGGTCACCGATCCTGCACCTGTTTTTGCTTAACTCAAGTGATTGATTCCAATCACTCGGTTTGGCTAGGCCACGAGCGATTTATTCACTTAATGAATCTAATATTATACTATTTTTATTTTTAATGCACTAACCCGTGCTAAGGACAAAGGATGATGGGCGTTTTGGTCCTTATGTCCAATCAAGATGAGTCATATGTCGTTGGATAGCTCTTTTCAAGTGAAAAAATAAATTCTATGAAGACGAATCCGTATGAATTGTCCATTTTGAAATATGCTCGTCGGAAAGTACCATTTTTTGCTCTAAATAGAAATTAGAAAAATTCATATCTCTGGTTTAACTCAACCGATGCTCATGATTTTTACGAAAATCACATCTATGCATACTCTGTCATAAATCATTAGAGCGAGACAGCGACATTGCGCTCTCTCTCCCACTCACGGTCACGGGTAACGCTGGAATTCGGTTTTGACCCCTCTCGCGCTCCGGGACACGGCGCGGGGGCAGGTATGTTAGGGTGAGGAACGCTTGGCCGCTTGCGCAGGTAGTCAGTCGTTTGCTGATATTGTGTTAAGTGCTACGTTATTACGCTCCTCATTGTTCACATCGACTTTGACCTTGGCATCATTTTGGACTCTGTTACCCGTTTTATTTGTTGACCGTGGCTTTATATTGGACTTGGGTGCTTAACGATTGGATTGTTTCGTTGCAATGGAACGTTACCGTAACTGTGTAATGTGCCGAAGAGGGCTATACCGAGGCAGATATCAAGTACGCGTTCTGTCGGAAGCCTTGACAAGAACACACGTGGAGCTAGTAACATTTATACGAGAAAACGCTGCTCTGGAGGTTTGTACCTATTGCACTTTTTTTTTCCACTCGATCCTCACTGAACCTTCGATATAAAAGGAAACCAATTGAAATCATGTGCAACTGCATCCCAGATCTATTCTAGTAGTAAATGAGGTAACGAAGACGTAAAAGTGAAAACCGATTGATAAGTGATTCTGGTCGCTTAAAGAACATTCAAGTGATTCCTTTTTCACTTTTACGTCTTCCACGATGTATTTACCACCAAAACAAGGCCTACACAAAACCACAACCAATTACTGTGGTTGCGGTTTTGTGTGGTTGTGTGTATGCCTTGTTTTCGTACACACAACTACAGAAAACCGCAACCAGATCTCTGAGAAATCTGTGAATCTGTGGCATATATTTGACGATTCGCACACCTTCTGACAGAAAAACAAATCCCTCCCACAAATGACCCCCAATGCGTTATTTTGTTAGGTATTTTTCGGAAACCAAAGTTGTTTTTCTTTTCCTTACATTTTCATATATCATTTTCAGGTCGTGTTTGACAACACCCGAAGAGTATGTTACCGATGCTGGCAAAGAGCCGAAAATGCGACTAGAGGTCATGCAAACCCTCAACCCGAGCCGGAGCCGCAAGAACAAGCAGAACCGCAAGAACAACTACAACCGCAATTAGAAGAAATGCTTCATATTCCTGAATATATGAGAGCACCTAATACCGCGACGCATTGTATCTTTCATGGCTGCGCTAATGAAACCCGCCATCGAATTCCAAATGTTGTTAAAATCCACGTATTTTCTCAACATAAATTGTATATCCCCGACAGTGCCAGAGTATGTCACGATCACCTTAATGGGAATGATTGGGATGATTTGCCCCAACATTGCAACATTTCCCATGACTTTACGGCTGCCCACTTCAGGGATGTTTGTGACCTAATGCGAAATGCCTTAAACTCACCCAGATTACGTTTTAGCGACCGAGGCATGAATGAAGAAGAAATGCACTTTTGGACTGGACGTACTAATGATGAATTTGTAACGTTTTATAACTTTAATAATTAATAAATAAACTCTGGAACGACTTTAGGTGTGGTTTTATTTGTAGAATTGTAGTAATATTAACAGAAAACTGGATAAAAACGGATAAACGGAGAAGCAGGTAAAAAGTCAGATCTGGTCAAAGCGTAAAGTAGTAGTGTGAAAAATGAGGGAAATCGAAGAATGAGTGACATACATAATTTAAATATTTGAAAATGATAGATGGAAAAAGAAATAAAAATGGTGTAAAGAGGTTTGCACCGTTACACTACCCGGGGGCAACCGGTAAAAAAAAATATTTTTTAGATATATTTATTTAAAAAAAATATCTAAAAAAAATTTTTTTTTTTATAAAAAATATAGTAAAGTTAACTTATATAATTTAAAATTTAAAGTCAAGGTCGAGAGTAAAGTCGATGAAGGTCGGGGATGTGGTATGGGTAAGTAAATATGGTTATTCTTAAATATTAAAATAAAATATAAAGGATGGGCGATGAAAAAAAATTTAGAGTGTGTGGAGTGATATTTACAATGAATATTTACATTAGGCAGTTCCACTTTTATTCATCATCTATCATTCATCCCTAGCATGCATCATCTAGCATTGTCTTCATCTAAAATGAAGGTGAAGACGTTCATTCAGTGTAGACAAAATCTATTTTTATTAATTAGATTTATCCAGAAACTGGCCTAAATTAGTAATAGGCTTATTTAGCCAGTTACCACCCGCTGGTATACGGTAGTGGTAAGGCTTATTTATTGAGTCACAATCCGCTCTATGAAAGTTATTTACATTTTAACAATATTTATAATATTGGGTACATAGTACCCGACGGGGTAGAATCCGTCGTAGTAGTGCTCTCAAGAGCTATGGTGGGGTAAACACCGTAATGCGTTAGGTAAGTAACGCGATTGATAAGTAAATTAATTGACCTAGGCTTATTTAACGTGTTGTCGCCGCACCTGATTGAAAGTTTGGATGTTGTAAAAAAAATGGTTAGTAAATGTCCAGGAGGATAGTGGTGTAAGTGTGCTTAGTACGCACTAAAGGATAGGTAAGTTAAAAAGGTGCTCTAAGTTTATGTTAGAGATACACCTGGTAAGTAAAATTAAATAAAAGATTGAATAAATAAATAGACTTTGGTATGCAAATGGGTCCGAATAGGTGATGTAGTGTATATAAAAAAATTAAAACTAAAAAGGTAGCGTTTATAGCCGTTAAGGTAGTTAATAAAATAAATAAATAAATAAATAAATAAAGGGGTATATATTTTACAAGTATTTACAATTTAATATAAACGAGGAATCGTATTTAAGGGTCGTATAGGGGTTTATTCTCTAAGTCTTAGTGGGGTATAGGCTTGATGTCTTTAATATGCCATCGACCTAGAGGTTTATTAGAAAGGTCGATTAAGTCATAGATAAGGGGTGATATTTTATTTTGTATAATACATTTTGTAAATTTCGGAGCTAATTTGGCAGTGAAATGCTTGTCTGAGGAGCTCAAGGGGTAGTTACGCTTCCAGACGACATCTCCAGTATTAAATTCGAGGTCTAGATGGTGTTTATTATAGTATTTTGTATTAGCTTGATGCGCTTTAAAAATGCGATGTTGTACTTTCGAGAATAGGGGTCTTAAATGACCAATGTTTTCAGCGTACTCGTCGCGAGGGGCAAAGATTAGGTCGTCTGACAGGTCTTTGGAATCGTATGTTGTTCCGCAGGCTGGCAACTCGCGACCGAAGACTAAGTATGCTGGAGTAAATTTAGTGGTTTCATTTACTGCTGTATTGATAGCGAATTGTATTTTGTTTAAATTAACGTCCCATGTGCGGTGGTCTTCGTCGACAAAACATGCGATTGCTGTAATTATCGTTTTATTGTATCTTTCGACCGTATTGACCTGGGGGCAATAGCGTGGTGTGTAGTGAATTTTAGGTATGTTGTAAAGTGTGAATAGGTCGTGTAGTTCCTGGCTTATCATCTGAGGGCCGTTGTCTAATATTATGGTTTCTGGTATGCCGTAGACCATAAAGACAAGGTTCTCTAATATGTGCCTGATGATACCTGAAGTTGCTCGTTTAATTGGGAAGATTAAACAATATTTGGAAAAGCAACATGTTACGACAAATATGAATCTGTTAAGTTTACGGGTTATAGGTAAAGGGCCAATGAGATCGATAGAAATGCATTGAAAAGGTCGAGAGCAAGTTTTAGGCTTGCCCATAAGGCCAATAGTTTTTTGGTTTTGATGTTTATATGCAAAGCACGTATCGCATTTAGAAATGAAGGAGGCGATGTCTTTATACATGCCTGGCCAGAAATAGGACTGTTTAATACGGTGATGAGTTTTAAGGGTACCGAAATGAGCGGCCGTGGGTGTGGAGTGGTTTTCTGTTATAATCGTATGGATAAGATCTTTGGGAATCACTTGTTTCCAAGTAAATTCTGAGTTATATGGTGTATTAGAGCGTGTATATCTAAAGAGTTTATCGTCTTTAATCATGTAGTCAGGTGTGGAGGTTGGATTAGTTTTACATTTAGTGAAGATATCGGTAAACCATTTGTCAGTGGTTTCTGTAGGGTTAAAGTTAATAATGTTAACAGGTATGGAACGGGATAAAATGTCGGGTACTACATGGTCTTTGCCTTGTTTATGTTTGATGTCGAAATTGAACATTGAAAGGCGGATACTCCAACGGGCTAGTCTACCTGTGGGATTATCCAATTTTAGGAACCACTGGAGAGCTGCGTGATCAGTATAAATGGTAAATTTTTTGCCATTATCAAGGTAGCAACACCAGTGTTCTAAGGCTGTAATTACACTTAGCAGTTCGCGTTCAGTGATAGAATAGTTTCTCTCTGCGCTTGATAAAGATTTGCTCATATAAGCTATAGGTTTTTCGACTCCGTCATAGGTTTGGGTAAGCATGGCTCCAAGGCCAAAGCTTGATGCATCACAGTGTACCTGGAATGGTTTATTGAAATCTGGGCAAGATAAAATAGGTGTGGAAACAAGAGCTTCTTTTATTTTGTTAAAAGCCTTATCAGCTTCTTGTGTCCATTTGAAAGGAGGAGCTTTTTTGCTAGTAGAAGTAAGTTTGTTTAGTGGAGCTGTTAAGTTGCTGAGGTTTGATACAAAGCGTCTATACCAGCTCACTGTACCTAGAAATTGTTTAACTTGTTTAGCAGTTACAGGTGTTTTAATATCTAATATTGCTTTCACTTTTTCAGGGTCAGTGTGGAGACCTTTTTCATCAATAATATAACCCAGATATTTTAACTCTTTACGGAAGAAAGCGCATTTGGGATAATTTATAGTAATATTTGCCTGTATTAGTTTTTTATGGATTTTGTTGAGTAATTCTACGTGATGTTCGAATGTGGTAGTGGCTATGACAATATCGTCTAAGTAGCAGAATACAGAGTTATCGAAATCGGCCGAGAAAAGATTATCAATAAATCTTTGTTGGGTAGCGGGGGCGTTAGTGAGACCAAAGGGCATAACTTTAAATTGGTACATTCCACGACCTGGAACGTGAAAAGCAGTTTTAGGTCTGTCATCAAGCTTGAGGGGAATCTCCCAGAAGGCTTTAGCGATATCAATGGATGATAAATATTTGGCATCACGAAGGTTGTCAAGTATATCCGAAATAAAGGGAAGTTTATAAGCATCTTTTTTGGTAATTGAATTTAATTTTCGGCTGTCCACGCAAAAGCGCCATTTGCCATCTTTTTTTGGAGTAATTATGACTGGACTAAGCCAAGGGCTTTCGCAAGGTTCGATCACATCTAGTTTCAACATATCGTCAACTTCTTTGCAGAGAGCTTTCTGTTTTTCTGGTGAGAGTCGATAGCAGCGTTGACGAAGAGGGGGGTGATCGCCTGTATCTATTTGGTGCTCTGCCATATGGGTTTTGCCTAGTGGTAATACTTCAGTGGATATGTTTTTGAATTTTGCCATGATTGCGTCTGCGGTAATTTGTTGACATTCTGAAAGGTTATTGTAGGAATGGATATGTTTGTTATCGGTAGTGATATTAAATGATTTGTTGGTAGAAGAATTGAAGATTTTAATTTTGGAAAGGATATCTGGTCCTAGGTTAAATTGTTTCCAGAAGTCTATCCCTAGAATAAATGATTCGGTGATAGCTGGAATAACATGTGCTGTTATAAGTGAAAACTTGTTGTTGAAATTAATTGGTAGTGTTATCGTGCCGATGGAGGTAATGGATTGGCCGTTTCCTACACTGGCCTTAATTATTTGTTGCTTGTCAATAGTATAGCCTAAGTTTAGGAGAGTTTTATGGGAGTTGTCGCCAAGTATTGTTAGTGAGCTACCGCTATCTAACAGGCCGTTTAAGGTTAATTGGTTTACCTGAACTTGAACATACGGGCGTTCCGTATCTACTTTGTTAGAGAATAAAGTAGAAATATTATAGGATTTGAAGAATATGGTAATGGTCTGTAGCCATTCTTTCCAATCCGTTTCGTTAAAATTATTAGTAGGGTAAATACGATCCTCGTTAATTAGTTTTTTGGAACATTACAATTAGGGCAATAACCACTTAGACGTCCAGGTCGCGCGGCCACGGAAGCCTTAACCGTCCGCGCTCGCGAATCAGGTCTGCCACAACGGTAACAGACTAAGCGTGTACTAGTACAGTCGCGTAGTATATGTGTATCGACTCGACATCTTGGGCAAGTAAATATAGTATGCCGCGAGTCAGAAGGTTTTTTAATAGTATGTACGGGTAAGTTTTTATTGTTAAATGGGTATTCGGGAATGTTTGGAATGTACCTATTTGGTTGTGGCTTAGCATGGGTGGACTCAGCTGTTTGAGTAGCTGGATTGGATATTTCCAAGCAACTTTCTGTCCATTTACATGCATCTAGCAAAGAATTTATAGAGTTTAAGTCACTGGGTGATAAGCGCTGTGCGTATTCGTGTCTTAAATTTCGGCGAATGGTATTAATTTTTTCTTTCTCTGACGGGGGGTCGTATAATTTTGAAAATAGTGATTGTATAGCTGTGAAGTATTGAATCACACGTTCATTTGGTTTTTGTATGCGTTCATCAATAATCTTCTTTAATTTGTAGTCGTGGTCGACTATTTCAAAATCAGTTACTAGTGCTGTTTTGAAAGATTGCCAATCACGTAATTGATCTTTTTTTGATGTAAACCAGTCTAAAGCTGTTTGTTGTAAAATATCGAAAAGGTTAGTGTATAGTTTGGTGTGAGGTATATTTTTGATTTCTGCAAGTTCTTCAATTTTTTTTATAAATTCTTTTGGGCAGCTGTCTCCTTTAAATACATATTTTTTAAATTCGTTTCCTGTTCTGTTGTCCGAAATGTTAATTAATTTTTGGGTTAATGTTTCGAAATACACATTTGCTTGTAATTGGTTGTTAGTGGTTGGTGTGGTTATTGTTGAGTGGTATTGTGATGGGCCTGGGGTGTATTCTAATGTTGTGAAGTGTGTTTCGTGAGTTTTGAATTGTTCCCATAGTGCTTTGTAAGTATCGAGTTCTTGTGTAGTGTTTTCGGTTGAGATAGATATGTGGGATAACCTTCCCTTAATATGTTGTAAATAAGGTTGAATTTTTTGTTTCCTACTCGGATATGCAGTTAGTAGAGTACTCACTAGGGTTAGAGATTTATTTATTTCCTCAAAATCAGTTTCTAGCTGGTACGGTGACGACTCTAGAATCGGGTGGGCTTCTGAATTATTTAACGCATCTATTAGGATAACGCGTAGGTTATCTGCTGTTTCAGTTGAAGGGATTGTGACTCCTCGAATTCGCAGTTCATAAAGGATTTCGGGTTTATTCAAGAGGGAAACGTCCATCGTGGATAAACTTTTATACTCGATTGTACAAGTTGAAAATTATAATATTTAAAAGAATACGGATACTACAAAAAAAGAGGTTAGGAAATTATTTTAGTAATGAGGTAAGGATGGGGTGAGGGTGAAGTTTTATTTTAAGCCAAAGAGTTCCTTGTAGGTTTAACCTGTGGAGGTTTTGTTTTGAATTTTGAAAAATTTTATGACAATGAATGGTGTCAGAATTACTGACGTCTAGAAATTTGGTTTGCAAAGATTTTGTAAATAATTATAATTTAAATTTTAATAATATAATATTGTTATCAATAGACTGTATGAGTGCAGCTTCGCCTTACCTTCGAGTCGGCCTCGAAGACCTAGAGGGTAAAGCTAGGCTGTCTACGTGTAATTACCCAGGATACTCTCCTGAGGCAACGTAAGTTAGTAACCAGTCCCACCTGGAATTATAAATTCCAGGTTACCGAGGTCTATGGAACTGCTAGTGAGCAGCCTGTGGTTGTGTAACTGTCTGATAAATGCGTGTAGAAGTTATTGATTGTATACTGTTGGTGTATACTAACTGTGGTATGTTTCGGTTAGGTGGGGTGCAGATAGATAGAATAGGACTTTTATTAGGGCCGAAAAAATTTGTTACTATGGGTGAATCTAGTTAGTGAAGAATGGTCAATGAGTAGTTATGATGAATTACCTTGTGGTCCAGAAGTCAAGTCGCACTTTAAAATTAATTTAATATTTTATTTATAAAACACTCGACAACACTTAACAAAAAAAAAATCTTGCAGGTCTTGTGGGTAAAGTTGGGGGCGGCGGAGAGGTCCGACAGAACCCTTGAGCAAGGCTGGGGAGCTCCTAGGGATGCGTCTGTGATGTATGAGGTCGTGGGTCGTGGGTATGAAACAGCAGCAGCAGTTCGACGATTGTGCACACGTATAATCGTGGTAATCGTACTCGTATTTGCCTTCGCACTCGCAGCGTAGTCGCGGTGGGTGGGCTTTGTCGTCTCAGCGTATCAAGCCGTGGGGTGACGTTGGGTTTTGTTATTATCGTTGGGCGCCAGTGTAACGTTTTATAACTTTAATAATTAATAAATAAACTCTGGAACGACTTTAGGTGTGGTTTTATTTGTAGAATTGTAGTAATATTAACAGAAAACTGGATAAAAACGGATAAACGGAGAAGCAGGTAAAAAGTCAGATCTGGTCAAAGCGTAAAGTAGTAGTGTGAAAAATGAGGGAAATCGAAGAATGAGTGACATACATAATTTAAATATTTGAAAATGATAGATGGAAAAAGAAATAAAAATGGTGTAAAGAGGTTTGCACCGTTACAAATTTAATGCCATCTTAGAGCAAAATCCATTATTAAGAAATAGAAGTGCAGATCCCAGAACCACTTTGGGCATTTTACTAACGAAACTACGCACAGGAGAACCCAACGCGAGACTTGCGACGTTGTTTAACATGTCTCGGAGAAAACTCGAACGCCAGTTGGCCATCGCACGAGAGTGTCTTAGCACTGACTACGTTGTGCGACACTTGGGAGTGGATCACATGAATAGAGAAGATATATTGGAGAGAAACTTGAGGATTCCAAAAGCACTGGAAATGAAGACAACAATAAAGCCATTATTATTTGCGATGGTACGTATATTTATATATACAAGAGTTCAAACTTTTCCTACACTACAAATCCTACAGTTTACACAAGTTCCAAAACTTGTTGAAACCATTTTTAATCGTAACCACTGACGGATACATTATAGATGTTAAAGGACCATACGCTGCAACAAAAACTGATGCGCAGATAATGAGCGACTTAATGACTGACGAGGAAAATCCCCTTCATATATTGCTTCAGCCGAATGACGTATTTATTTTGGACCGCGGGTTCAGGGATAGTCTGCAGCATATAGAAGCATGTGGCTACGAATTTCACGTCCCCCCGACGAAGAACCGGGAAGAGTCGCAGCTCACGACTTCTCAAGCAAATGATTCCTGGCTGGTGACAATGTGCCGATGGGTAGTGGAAGTGGTTAACGGGCGTTTCAAAAGAGATTTCAAGCTGTTGCGCCAAAAATATTTTAATAACACAATGCCTAATATGTTCGGGGATTTTATGATTGCAGCAGCAATTACAAATCACTTCCACAGGCCTATTGTCGATAGCCAACACGCAGAAGCTTTTTTACAAAAAATTGTTGAAAGAAGGCAAACCCGAAACGTGTTATATGATTATGTAGAAGCAAAAAGATTAATCAACAGAAGAGCCAATTTCCAGAGATTGGAAGCAAATGACATTCAAGACTTTCCACGATTGAGGGAACAGGACGTGATTTTGCTGTCATTGGGGACATATCAGTTAAAACTGGCAAAATCATATTGCAGCGAGCACCTCAACAACGGCTTATATCTTATAGAAACTTATAGAGAAGCTGCTTTGGAGGATATCCATGAATATGGGATCCACGAAGATGCGTGGCTGTTGCGTGCACGCATACAGTCCCGACATGTACGATCAAAACAATATTTTTGCTATATATTATTAGACAGAAATAGTAGAAACATATTACAACATTATTTCACATGTTTGACAGGACGCCGCACGATAGGTTCCTGTGCGCATATTATATCTATTGTGTGGTATTTAGGATATGCTAGACATGAAGGCTTTACTGAACCAGCACTATTTTTAAATAACATTATCATGGATGAAACACATTAAACGATAAAACTTACTCTGAACTTGTTTTATTTACTTCGATAATAAACAAACAATGATAATATAATAATCAATGCTGATCATTTGTAATTAAAATCGATATACAATGTCGAAAAAATATCAAAAAGAATTAAAACAACAGAAAAAAAATTAAATAAAAAAAAACTTTTAACGTATGATTACTCAAATTGGACAGAAAATCGGGACTAGCGCTTCGATTATTCTTATTCTACAAAAAAATACCTTTCCAACGACGTATTACTCATTCCGATTGGTGCCAGGACCAGGTTCCATACATTTGTGCCCATCATCCTTTAATATTCTAATAATCTAATATTCCAAGATTATTTACAAAGCTCAACTTCATAATTTTTTATCAGTATACCGAAACGTCAAAAGAAGCGCGGCAACTTTTGGCTTCGTTCAAAAGCAATCTTTACGATGCGTTCATAAATTGATATCATAACTTGTCAATGACAATCGGCCAAATTATAGGAAACATTATTTAGGCAGGATATCACTAAGCTTCGCATGGCTACATAGAACGATAACCTCAGAAGACAAAAATTCTTACATACGCAGGCGACTCCCCTGATCATCAGCTCCTGAAATACGCAATGACCGCCATTGAGACGGCGAGTTGCGTGGCCTTCCAGTCGGCAGACGACCCGGAAAATGTGCTGAATGCCAAAAACTACATCTATTTCACTGACGAAGGAGCCGATGCGCCGCTTTGGGGCTTTCAAAATGGAATGACGGTGAGTTATCAATGCGAACTGGCCCTAGAGTTTAATACAATTGAATAGAATGCAATAAGCACGACAATGAACGAATGTCACTAAGGTACTGACCTATGAGGATGTCAAGTTACGTAGACGTTTAAGTGGATAGATAAGGTACATGCCTTACTTACCTTTTGACGCTGCCTCGAACGGCGTTCGCCGTAGAATGAAGGCCAAACTTACCAAACTGAAGTAAGTTTGGTGAGTTTGACATTTGTCAAGTTCGACGAGAATTGATAAAGTTATACAAAACAACACAAATGAGTCTGTTTTTTTAGGAAATAGGTATACTCTTCCGACAAAAAAGTCGTGATGTTGATCCGGTTATAAATAAAAAAAAAAATAAGGTAAAAAAATCTATTTGTAATATTTTTTTTTATCTTGTGGTTTGCCACGAACGGCGTTCATGGCGGCTTCAGAATGTCACTAGAGAGAGAGAAAGAGTCGGTCTGCGCCGCGAGAATTTCACTAGAGAGCAATCCTTTTTGAGATTTCCCCACGGTGCGTGGCCGCAGACGGTGAGCCTTCATTCTTTGGAGAACACCGTTCATGGCAGCGCCAGAATTCACTAGAGAGAGTCAGTACAGTGCTAGATTCACTTAAGAGAATTCGCCAAATCTTGAGGTTTCCCCACGCTGCGCGTCCGCAAACGATAAACCTATTTAGGATGAACATCGTTTACGTCATGATGTCTCTGTAGAGTAGAGAGTCGGCCTGTGACCCAAGAATTTCACAAGAGAAAGCAATCTTGTTTGAGATTTCCCCACGGTGCGAGTTCGCAGACGGTGAGCCTTCATTCTACGGCGAACGCCGTTCATGGCAGCGTCAGAATGTCACTAGTGAGATAGAAAAGTCGGTCTGCGACGCACCAATTTCACTACAGCGATATCCGGTTTGAGATTTCCTCACGGTGCGTGTCCGCAGACGGTGAGCCTTCATTCTACGGCGAACGCCGTTTATGGCAGCGTCAGAATGTCACTAGAGAGACAGAAAAATCGGTCTGCGCCGCACCAATTCACTACAGCGATATCTTCACGGTGCGTGTCCGCAGATGGTGAAACTACATTCTACGGTGAACGGTGCGGCCGGTCACCTGGCACACCCGATCATGAACCTGATGCGGGCGGCCGGCGTGCCCATGGCTTCTAACCGTCCTGACAGGGACAATCAGCTTCTGGTGCACTGGAAAAACCTAATTAAAGGTACGTCGACTATACAGGGCGTCCCAAAGTTATGGTCCATAAAAATATTTTATTCACCATAAAATCAATGCTTAAAAATTACAAATCAATATACGTATTTGTTTTATGGTAAAAAGGAAGGGGCTCAGCTTATTGCTATGACTGCATGCGTAGTCAGTAGCGCTGGTTTTCAGCCCCTCCCTTTTTTATCAGCTCTTTGAAATAAAGGGAAAGTACCTTAAATATCGTAGATAGGGTAAATACCCTATCTACGATATTTACATACGATATTTAGATACAGCAAAATTGCTGAAAGAAGACTTTATGTTATTTTTAAAAGTTTGTAATTCTGCATTCAAAGATTTTCTAAAAAAAATACTTGCCTTGTCTGGGAATCGAACCGAATTAAATTAAAAAAAAACCAATAGGTACTTTTATGATGCCAATCAAAAGAATGGCCAAAAATAATAACTCTTCTTAAATAACATAGTATTTTAAAAGAAAGGAACAGCGTGAAATTGATAATTTTAATCAAATTCAAAAATTACATGAAACTGCCGTAGTCAATTAAGTGGGTATTTTTTTGTAAATTAATTAAATACTCAAAATGTGATCCCTCTTGTCTTACGCAAATCGCCAATCTTTTAACGAGTCCGCTGCCGGTTGATTTTCATTTTTTATTTTCAACTTAATTGACTACGGCGGCAGTTTCATGATTATACTCTTTCGAATCCCGGCATGGGTGAAATTTTTAGCCTCTAAATAGGTTTTTAAACAGAGAATGTTGTAAAGAGGTTCGAAATTTCACTGATGCCGGTGAGTCGCCAATTAGCTCAGTTGGAAAGAGCGCTGGCACGGATAGCCAGAGGTCGGGGGTTCGAATCCCGGCATGGTTGGAATTTTTAGCTTCTAAATAGTTTTTTAAAGTGGTCCTTAGCACGGGTTAGTGCATTCCAAATAGTATGATTAGGTGATTGGTTCCAATCACTCAGTTTGACTAGGCCACGAGCGCTTCCCGCCCGCTTACCAGCTCTACGTTAGATTCCAGCTTACCAGCCCTAGGTGTGATATGACATAACATAACATTTACATACAGGCACATACATTGCTTTTGGCCCAACACTAGGATACCCTGTGTCGTGGGAACCAGAAACAGCGACATCACAAGCATGTAAACATCCAAGACCTGGGGTTTTTTTTTTGTCCCCAACCGCGATTCGAACCCGGGACCACTTGCATGGTAGGCAGATGCGCTACCGCTACGCCACAGAGGTCGCCAAATCTTATGTTGTCTTTTCCCCCCAACCAGGCAAAGAACACTACCTAGAGAAGTACCCCGAGGAGGCGTGGCTGAAGCAGTTACCTTACGACTTCGAGAGCGTGACGCACGCGCCGGCCAACTTCGCCTGCAACGACGCTTGCTTGCTCGGGGAGACGACTGTGCAGCCGGTGCAGGTGCGTAGCGTGGGGAGACCCCCAAGTGGGACCCGTTTTTACCCTACCGCGAAAGGTTATCGAATCGATATCAACCCTTGTATGTACTGCTGGGGAACAGGTCGCTTCCTGCATAGGAAGGTTAGGCCATACTCCACCACGGGGGCCAAGTCCGGGTTGGTGGAGGATTGTAAGACAGGGCCTTACTGTTATAAGTTATCAACTCGCCCAGAAGGCCTCTGACATGACTTAACGACTGTCATTACATGACAGCCGGCATCAGCGGCTTAGCGTGCCTTGCGAAGCACGGAAGCGCTCGGAAAAAATGCCACTAGCGGTAGTCACGGGACGGTCACCCATCCTGCACCTGACCGCACCTGTTGTTGCTTAACTCAAGTGATTGATTCAAATCACTCGGTTCGGCTAGGCCACGAGCGCTTCTTCGAAAGGTTATAAAAAAAAGTAAAAAGATTTGCAGTTCTACAGATGAGACAGAACGACCAGCTTTGAGTAGGTACAGCTGCGACCAGGAACCATGCTTATCTGTAAAACAGGCCTAATTATAACGGACAATATCAACCCTTAACTATAGGTACGTCCCCACTGCTCTGGTACGGGTCTAGTCACGGTCTAGTACCCACTGAATACCGCCAGTGGTTTTTTTTTCCGAGCGCTTCCGTGCTTTCGAGGCGCGCTAAGCCGTTGGTGCCGGCTGTCATGTAATGGTAGTCGTTAAGCCAAGTCAGAGGCCTTATGGGCGGCTTGATAACTTCTGACAGTAAAGCCCGTCACAGTCTTACAATCCTCCACCAACCCGGACTTGGCCCCCGTGGTGAAGTATGGCCTGACCTTCCTGCGATGCAGGAAGAGACCCGTGCCCCGGCAGTGGCGACATACAAGGGTTGATACCATATACCTATATGTTTAGAATAGAAGTGTGATTTTGGCAACACTGTATTTGACAGCTGTCAGATGAGTTGGACATCTACCTCTTGTTTTTTTGGTTGTGACGTGGGATTTCACAAAATTGTGTGGCAAATGTATTGCGGGCCCCCTATTATTGAAGCTTGAGACAAAAGGTAAACAAACAATAGAAAGGGTAATTTGTTATGCCAAGTTATTTGATTACGACATTGATTGTTAAAAGTATCGTAAAAATATATAATATGTTTGAAAAAAATAAATATCTAAATTAGTTTTCATATTTTGGTAAATAATGCATTTTATATAAATTTTATTTTAGTACATAACTTTTTAATAGAATTGTGGCACTATAAATAACCCAAAAAGTCAGCGCTTCACAGTCATATTTTGAACGTATTATAACACTGCTCATTAAAGATGTAATGTAATGCAAACGTTCTAATTTGAA
Source organism: Yponomeuta sedellus (assembly GCA_934045075.1). Classification (NCBI taxonomy): domain Eukaryota; kingdom Metazoa; phylum Arthropoda; class Insecta; order Lepidoptera; family Yponomeutidae; genus Yponomeuta; species Yponomeuta sedellus. Next base: position 1,674,532 of record OW203750.1, on the reverse strand, counting down.
AGATGCTATTTTATTTTCGTTCGGGTTATAACCGCCATTTTCATTCTCCCAACTTGTTGACGCGAGCGTGCTGTTTCTTCCGATAAAAGTTTGAGAATCACTATTTCTGTGTTTACCTTTTGTCTCAAGCTTCAATAAATAGGGTTATAGGTATATCTTCGTGTGAAGTGTGATATAAGTTCTGGGCGGATCCCGTATTAACAGTTTTGCTGTTGGACGGCGGATCGCCCAAAACAGTGAATATATTTTGGTGAAAAACGCGGTGTCGTGAAAGTGCACTGCAGGTAGGTAGCTTTCTGGGGAAAGAGCTCTTGGAGATAGACGGGGAAGTCTAGGGATCCCCAAACCTCAGTGCACCCATCCCGAACGGCGCCGGCTGCTAAGTCGAGAGGCGTCGACGCGGACAGACTTTGTGTCTTATTTTCGCATTAGTTTCTAATTTAGTTCGTAAGTGGGTCCTTTACCCAACACTGTATACTACAGATGTCTTTCAGGACCATCTGTGGCAACGAACTCTGTCTATGGGCCACGCTACCCAGCTCAGCGCAACGGACCGCCTCTACCTGAACACAATTTACCGCAGCGAGTGCCAGAAGCGCTTCCTCCCAGCCGACCCTTCAGGGCGCCTCTCCGCCTCGGAAAATTCCGGCAATCCGCTGGATGAGTTAATAATTGATCGCGAGGAACTGAACGCGGAGAGCAGCGAATTGGACGCTCGTGAAGCGGACACGGACTCCTATCGTCAAAGCTCACGCACAGATGACGATGTACGCTTCTTCGGCAAGAAAAGCGCTGCACTGCGCAAAGGTGGCCAGAAACGTAGAGGCCAGGTTGTTCGAAAACCTAAGCAGTAATAAACGTTGTGCAGGCTGACTAACGTAAAACTTTCTTGTTTTCATGTGGCCTTTAAAAGTTAAGCGTCCCAATGTAAAGGGGATTCTCAGTGGGACGTGTATGACGTTTTTAGTCCCGTTTTCTCGTGGTTCTATTAAGTATAAAAATATGTACTATTTCAGTTTAATGTACAAAACCGCCAAGAGGAAAAGTCAGCGATAGCGGAACTGCTTGAATCAGTACCACATGGTACATGAATCAGTACACAATCAAACCACTGGATAGAATTACACAAACCATCGGTAGGTACTGTGGCGAGCATAATGTCAACTCTGCGCGCGCACTACAAACTCCAATATTCCTGCATCGCGCAATCAAAGTGTTTCAATGACATAGCATAAATATAACGTCCGACTAACAATAGTTGGACCGGTCGTCCCCAGGCATACGATCTGCTTGGCGGGAAATTTCCCTTTATAGTGGAGGAGCACGATCACCCGCTCTTCCCTATAGGTACGAGTACTTTCCAACGATCGCCATTATTAGCCGAATTGATGTGCGTTAGGCGGTTGAAATTAAGTAACACAAAAATTTTAATCGGGAATGTGGTTTGAAACTGTCGCAAACGTGGGATCCGGTCATCAAGAAGTGTTGGAGTGGAAAAAAAGTCGCATGGCTTATCGTCCGACATTGTCAGTGTAGTGTGTCGCAACCCTAATAGTGCTTTGTGATGGCTGATTGAGGGTAGTCTGAAACCTCATCAGCCGAAGATGCGAACGGGTGCCAGCCATCAGTCTTCTCGTGACCACGATGACTGTAACGTCGTCGAAACGTCGAGGTGAAATAACAATAAATTACTACGCGATTAAGCCCCGAAAATATTGTATGTCCTAAGCTGCGTTTGCCAGTTCGTGGTCTCAACTGGATAACCTGTGCGTGCGGTCGGTCGGTCGGTCGGTTGGTTGGTAGATTGAATATAGAGGCTGTACAAGTGACGGGGTTGTGTGGAAGTTATTTATTTGCCCCCAGAACATAAAACGAGTAGAAGTAGCGACATGATCCATTAGTATGAAAACCAGTGTGACCAAACTCACACATAAAAACCAAACGCACACTATGAATGCCAAACTGCCATTGGTAAATAAAGACAACGCCAAAACGGTCTATATCATAAAAGATCCAGTTAAATATGAACCTTTTATTTATGTTAACAAGGATCAAAATCAATGGACAACAATGAAATTAAGTTTGACAAGAACTCTTTCTTTTGTAGTACAGCTACTTTACACTAGATGGAACTACCACCGCGTCTGATCTTCGGAAGTTTTATGTGATAGGCCATTAAATCGAAAATTGAAAAACAAGTCTCCGATACGTTGCTACTCAGCCGGATTGGTTTCCTTGTTTATGTCATTACCAGTTTAATTTAAAATACAATTAAATACTACTCACCGATGAACTGTTTCGGCATGATTGGTAAATTTTAGTCCCCAACTCTTATTTTTACTTTCTAACACAGCATAAGAAGGCATTTTAGTAAAGCTTTAACGATTGTTTTCTTTACTAGAAACAAACGACAACTGAGGTAAGAAGAACTGTCAAAGACTACGCATAGGCAATACATTGCTAATGCGAGGCACGCGGACACCGCCCACTTACGACTTCTACTCTTTTTTTATGTTTTGTGTATAAAATGTATTTACCTACCGATTCTCGTCTTCTTTCAGTCCTTAATTCCCAAGATTGTCTGGAAGAAGTCATCGAACTTAGCTCAAGCTGGTTCGTTTCTAAAATGTCATAATGAAAAAGTAGTTTCGACAGTCTCCTCATATTTAATTGCCCACAGTAAGTAAATAATTAAATTGTCTACGTACGTAGGTACACATATAATTCTTCAATACAGTAGCCGATCATTTGTAAGACAAAATACTTCCTTAAAAATACTAAGCCTTATTTAATCCTCTAGTCTTTCCGAACCAGTCACTTACACTACACATTTGTGGAAAATGCTGAGGAGTTGGCTAAATGCACTATTATAGTGACTCCATTATTTTGTATCTCTTAAGTGTTAGAGGAATCGTGTTTTTTAATAACACCATAAGTCTTATATTGAACGGATCCAATCGCGATTATTTATTAGGTAAAACGTCAGTCTACCCGCGACCACGGCAACTGTAACGCTGCCGAAACGTCGGGAAAAAAGGTAATTACGTTTTACGTAATAAATAATCGCGATTTGACTCGTTTAATATATAACTATGTATTAGTATCGCGAAACGGGTCAAATCGCGATTATTTATCAGGTAAAACGTCAGCCTACCCGTGACCACGGCAACTGGAACGCTCCCGAAAAATCGGGAAATAAGGTAATTACGTTTTACTTAAATAATCGCGATTTGATGAGTATCGCGAATCATTAAGATATACCGTAAGTCTTCTTCTAACACTACGCTACGAGTACTATGGCATGTAAATCGTGTTTTCTACTATAAAGGAATATTAAGAAACTCTCTAAAATAATCCTCTAAAGACACTAAGCACTATTAGCAGCGGCGTTGCGGCGACAAAGATGGCGGCGCTGTTTCCTATTGGCGCGCATTCCGTCGCCAGCCAATCGTAGTCGTCGGTGAGCCCGCGCTGCATCAGGATTGGTCCGAGGGTGGCCAATACGCGGGCGTGGTAGTCGTTTATGTATTTGATCTGTGAACGAAATTAGTTAAACTATAAATTAGGAGGGTAAGGCCCGCCACTGTCTTACAATCCTCCACCAACCCGGACTTGGTCCCCGTGGTGGAGTGTGGCCTAACCGTCCTGCGATTCAGAAAGAGACCCGTTTCCCAGCAGTGGGGACATGCAAGTGTTGAGATCGATAGATTAATGTGATAAACATACATACATTTATTATACATTTTTTTTAATGCACTAACCCTTGCTAAGAACAATTTTAAAAACCTATTTAGGGGCTAAAAATTCCACCCCTGCCGGGATTCGAACCCGCGACCTCTGGCTATTCGTGCCAGCGCTCTTTCCAACTAAGCTAATGTGCGATGTAAAAACCTAACTGCAAAAAAGGTACTCGGGGCTGCAAGTGATGCAAATTACTTCAGCCAGATGTCGCTGCCTGTACGTAATACAGAGATTATTGTAAAGAGAGGTTCGAAATTTCACTGATGCCGGTGAGTCGCCCATTAGCTCAGTTGAAAAGAGCGCTGGCACGGATAGACAGAGGTCGCGGGTTCGTATCCCGGCATGGATGGATTTTTTAGCCTCTAAATAGGTTTTTAAAATACATTTATTATTTAAGAACACCTGCCATGTGCAAGTAAGACTCGCGCACAGTGGGTTCCGTACTTTGTAGGTACGAACTTACAAATATAAATCGTTTAGGAATCAAGTCTCGCAGTTTTTCCGAGCTTTTCCGAGATTTTTTCTGTACTTGTTTGTAGTTAAAGACAATATTTCTTGCCCCTTGTTGTCAAAATATGGCTTTTTTTTGGGACATTAACGGCTAGTTCCGACCGTTATGTGTCAACATTTTTCATTTATATTTTTCACACACCTGAAGGGTCAAATGTCTGACATAAAACAACTATGTTCCAATAATAAACCGCTATAAAACTGTGCGGCAATATACCCTATAAATATGAGTATAATAAAAAAAAATTTAGTAATTTCAAGATGGCGGCCGGGTATAGACAAATGAAATGTCAAATTTGCAGGAAAATTTTGATTGAAAACATCTTTTTGAATTTTTCACGCACCTGTAGAAAAAATAATGGAAGTATTTATCCAGTGGACTACATAATATAGCCTGAAGAAGAAGAAGAAGATTTATAAAGATCAGCAGTGTCATTACCTCGAGTTCATTCATTATGGTGATGTTAAGGAAGGAAGTCTGGATTGGCGCCAACGTCAGCGCGCGAAAAGCGAGTGCGCCAAGCCCGCCGAAGTCGCCCACCATTGTGTCCGCCTGTTGGAGTTGATTATATGAAGTTAATCATCGTCATCGTCAGGCTATACTAGTCCACTGCTGGACATGCGCCACGTTGCTATCATAGAGGGTAGTGCCCATAATCCCCACGCTAGGCATGCGGGTTGGGGATCGCAGTTCGGTGGAATTGTACTGCAGGGGGCGCTGCTGCCCATCCCCCGGTTTGTGTCCCTTAGTCGCCTTTTACGACACCCGCGGGAAGAATTGGCTTGGTGCTATTCTCTAGGCCGACACCACACAGCATATACACTTGAATGGATGAAGTTAACAACTAAGTTTAAATGTTTTATATATATTTTATTTGTGGAATAGGCTCTTCGACAGTGTATGAAGAAAAAAGTATTCATTACATCTGTCAGGATCGTGGTAAGTGGCAGTCCCTGGTCTCTGCCTACCCCTCTGGGATACAGGCGTGATGTTTATTAATTATATACATTTGTCTCAATTAGGAGTTTTAAAACCGATTAGCCGATAAGCCGCCCGGCTTGAAAACTTCTGACAGTAAGACCAGCCAACTAGTCTTGCAAGCCTCCATCAATCCGGACTTGGCCCCCGTGGTGGATCATAGCTTATATCTTAATTAGGGATCCCGCGCCCCCTAGTGGGGACATAATGGGTTGATGATGATGAGGACATTTTAGGTAAAAAAAATGAATAATTTCTGCAAAAAAAAAACCGGCCAAGTGCGAGTCAGACTCGCGCACCGAGGGTTCCGTACAAACCTGTATTATAGACCTGAGTATTTGGTATGAATTTCAATTTAATACCTCTACGCGTTTATGAGGAAATGGGTAGTAAGTTTAAAATTATTAAAAAAATATATATTATGTGATGTAACTAAAAATTTATGGTTTTCGTAATTTTTCCTTTATCTATGCTATAAGACGTTGCTTCGTACCAAATTTCAAGATTCTGAGTTCACGGGAAGCACCCTGTAGGTTTTGATTCCCTTGCAAGTGTCGAAAATTTGCGGCATAAACGGCTGTATCTTTTGATTGCGTTGGTTTAGAAGTTTGATTTTTTCACAGCTTCAAGGGACAGTAGACCTGAGTAATTGATATAAATTTCAGCTTCATACCTCCACGCGTTCCTGAGAAAAAGGGTCTTGACAGACGGACGGACGGACAGACGGACAACAAAGTGATCCTATAAGGGTTCCGTTTTTTCCTTTTGAGGTACGGAACCCTAAAAAGGATAAAACTTGATAATTCTGCCATAACACCTACTTTTATCATGATCTTGTACTATCCTAGCTGGGAGCGTGGGTACTTACAAGAATGTGATCCGTATCTCGACTCATTTCGATGACTTCGACGAGGTCCTCGTGCCGTATTCCGTATTCGCCCACTTCGTAGTATCCTGGCTCTGGAGCAAAGTAGAACATAATATCTCAGTTTGAACTCTGGATGGACCACGGAATAAAATGGCTACATTCGTTTCACGATTGACGTACAATTGACGAGATATTGTGTAAAGCATAGAGTGAATTAAAATGTATCTATAAATATAATTTACGACAAGGGAATCGAATGATATAGAATCAATGTAAAGAAATCGATTCACAGAGAATGGCATTGCTACGTAGAAATAGAGTAATTAGAGTTATTAGAAAGCTCGCCTTTGTAAAGTTTTACTGCAACAAAGGATTTTTCATTCGTCCATTTAAAACCTGAAAAAAGTCCGCTTGGTAAATTTATATAGCAGTAGGTAGTACCTATATCAGTTTATTTGTTAGAATAAGTCGTTAGTGTTAAACTGTGAGTGCCAAACCTGTAATTGGCACTAACACCAGCCCTTTGTTAATTTATAATGTGTTTGTGCTGTTGGTGTGCCTTAATAAATAAAATAAAAATATTACTGGACAGGCGAGACTCGCTACATCTACATCTAGCTACAAGGTTGATGTTATTAATATAAAATTGGTCATCTGATATATGTTGGCATCCCCAACAGATAATTAGATATAGCAACATTTGTGTTAGCTATCTCTCTCTCTCTTCGACCACACCTCGACGACCTTGTGCTCCACAATTAATTAAATAAATTAGTTATCATTTTCTACGCAACAAGTGGTTTTACTCGAGACCGGCGCGGCTTCCACGTCCACGATAAGGCCAAGCATCAACCCCTACAATATGTAAAAATAAGCGTTTCCTAATCGAACTCCTCCGAAGCGGCTGCAATGCTTTTTCGGTGTTTCATTTCTTTCAAATTCATTTATTTCACAGATTAAAATCGATCTTATCTCTGTAAGATTGTATTTATTTCCTCATCGTGTAGATTGTTACTATAACGTATTTATGTAAGTTTATCATAACTATTTGTGTAACTGTTTATGTAGGTATATTGTTATTTATATAAGTAGTGTATTAATATATTTTTATATTTGCACCGACTACCCGTCTCTTATTTCCTCCAGCAACTTCCGTCGTAAGGTTGTCTGGAAGAAATTGCTTTTAGCAATAAGGCCGCCAATTGTACTTTGTATCATTACATGTTTTATAATATGTGCTCTGGTGTACAATAAAGAATATTCTTATCTTATCTTAAGAAATCTCTTACAGAGATAAGATCGCCTTTGTACATGTTATTTCTGATGTAATGCCCCATTTAATGTTTCATGTGCAATATAAAAATAATAATAAGTAGGTATATTACGGGCCGTTTTCTCCATTTGCTGCGCAAAACTGGATTTCATAATCCGGATCATGCTTGAACGAAGTTAAAAAAATAGATTTATGACCATCCGATTTCTCCCGTAACTTTTTGATCTAGTTCACGAAATCTAGTTCTAGTTACAGATTAGACAAAAAACGCTGAGATTTGAGGGTTAATTTTTTTATTTTGAAACGCAGCTGTCTATAGCGTCGAGAATTCTGTGATATTTCCGGTTACTCTGTGTAATTTCATAAACTTTTTCGGCAATATTCAATTTTGTTTCTGGCGCGGTTTGTTTTGTGCGAAATAAATTTTGAACGGCTCTCATAAAAGATGATGTTAAAACGGGTTAGTATCAGATGATCGTAAAAGCAACTGGTCACGGCATCAACTTGTCCTAAAATCATTTCGACGAAATTGCAACTAGACTAAAAAGTAACTCGTCTATGAAGCAAATCGTCAGAAAATTATTTTGTCTACTGCCCTATAATCTATTCGACTTAAATGTGATTGGTCTAAATATTTGGTCGCCTGTTAAGCAACTCGTCTTAAAAAACAAGTGATCTACATAGTTGGTCGCCCGTGAAGCAACTCGTCTTAAATGGGTGTCGGGTAACATTAATCCTGTTTCAATCGTACCTGAGCGTTCAGATTAAGAAGTATGAGTAAAAATGGGAAAATCTGAGGCAAAATTCCGACTTATTCGGTGAAGTTTTGTTGAGGAAACGTAGAAATATTTTAAGTACCTACACTTATCTACACGGGAGCGCGTACTTTCTGAAAACTTCTCTACTTTATTAATACTTTTTCGTAGAAATAAATAAAAAGAACAAAAGTAATATTAAATCAATCAGTATAATGCTCCTGCGATGCAGGAAGAGACCCGTGCTCCAGCAGTGGGGAAAAACAAGGGTTGATAACGAATCAGTATAATAACTAGTTTGAAAAACACACCTTTTTAAAACTTAACGCATTTTCTCTTACAAACACATCATTCTGCCTAAATGATCTGATGAAAATGAACATTAAATAAAACAAATAAATTATATTTGGCCTAAATTCAAATTTCTTTTTATGTCCGAGATAACTATTAAAAATTCATGTGCCGAAATTCAACCAAATAACTATTTTGTGTTTCTGACGAGTTGCTTTTGAGACCAATAACTTTTTAGCTGAATTGCGAATTTGTCCAGGTGATTTTAAGACGATTATCTATAGAGACCAGTTACTTCATGGGCAACCTCATAATTTGTCTAACGGATTTCTGACGAGTTGCTTCATAGACGAGTTACTTTTTAGTCTAGTTGCAATTTCGTCATGATGATTTTAGGACAAGTTGATGCCTGGACCAAATGCTTTTACGACCATCTGATACTAACCCAATCGTCCAATGTCGGCCGTTCAGAGACTTCAGTTTAAACTTTGGTTTACGATATCGGAGAAATCCAATTTGTTATTGTAATCTCGATTAGGAGTCCAAAACCGGATTTAGCTTGCCGATTTGGTTCTGTGGAGAAAACGGCCTTAGTCAGATACGTTTTGTAAAACTGATCTGTAAAAATTACCACTTTATACATTGATGGCGCCTTTCTCATTGATGGTGTATAGCCGCAGCACTTATGTTTACCCCTATTATTGACATTTGACTAATGCTTTGGCATTTAGGGTTGTTAATGGCAATCATGAAATCTTATTAGGTTTATTAGGTTGACGTATTTGGGTTTTAATATGATTTGAGAAAAGATGGTCAGAGTGGGGTTTTTTTTTCCGCTGCCTTTTTCTCCACTACAATACGGCCCGAAGGCGGCGGCTTACATTGTACATTGACATTCAGCAAACAGAATGTAAATTCTTCACGTTGAAACAAATCGATTTGAATTTGAATTTCCACTTTTGGTGGCGCCCACAAACCCCACTGAGCCCCTTAATTTGGAGTTTATGTATCGAGTAAAAAATCTGACTCACCGTTGCTGAAAATCATCCCGGGTCGTATCCCCGGGTCGGAGGCGGTGAGGACCGGGGTGATGCCGCTCGGGCCCTCATGCACGTGCAGGTAATGCCCCACCCCGTGCCCCGTCCCGTGCCCGTAGTTCAGCCCGACGTCCCACAGCGCTTTGCGGGCGAAACTGTCCAGCACGTTGCCCTAGGGATAAGAAATTTTGGTACATTAACCCTTAACCAGGCGATGAATTTTTCATTGGCTTTGGACTTTATTTCAAGTTGATAGGGTTCAATTTAATGTGGTCCTGTATAGTACATTGCCTGGTTAAGGGTTAACTGAATTGCGTCTCTGAATGTGTGGGGAAATCGTGAACACCGTTCGGTTTTGTATCGCCCCACTGCTCGGCACAGGTTTCATCCTGCACCGCAGGAAGGTTAGGCCATACTCCACCACGGGGGCCAAGTCCCGGTTGGTGGAGGATTGTAAGACAGTGGCGGGCCTTACAGTCAGAAGTTATCGAGCCGCCTATATTGCGTCTGACATAGCATCGACTGCTATTACATGACAGCCGGCACCGACGGCTTAGCGTGCCTTGCGAAGAACGGAAGCGGAATCCTTGTTAAAAGATGGATACTTAGTGGATTAATCGTTAAGCAATTTATAGTGGGATTAGTTATGGAGGTTAAGGGTAAAATAAGAAGTGGGATACTTTTGTTACATATGTGTCAATGATACTGAATGGAGACTGATCTATTCACAGATTATTGACATTATTGATATTATTGGCTGGTTTATTCGTCTATCTAGGTACATGATACATAACAACTTTCATAGAAACTTCTAATCATGTAGGTAACATTTGTGTCCGCACAATGTTGTCCTGGCACGAGATGAGGGATAAGTTTAGAGGATCAGGGTAAAATCAGAATTGGGATATTTTCACAGGAACTCTAATCATGTAGGTAACATCTGTGCTCCCTTTTCCTCCACTACAATACGGCCCGAAGGCAGCGGCTTACATTTTAAATTGTACATTGACATTCAGCAAACGGAACGTAAATTCTTTACGTTGAAATAAATTGATTTGATTCGATGAGGGATTAGGGGATCAGGGTAAAATCACAAGCGGGATACTTTCACCGGAACTTTTAACCATGTAGGTAACATGTGTCCGCCAATATTGTCCCAGCATGAATGAGAGATTAGTTTTGGCGGTTAAAGGTGAAATCAGAAGTGGGATGTAATCACAGGAAACTTCTAATCATGTAACATCCGTGCCCAACACCATTGCCCGGCCACGGATGTTACAATAACCTGCGCTCGCCAGCTCTATTTTTACTAATACCATCCATCCATCCATCGAATCCATTTAGCTATCGCGACGAACGCTTTTATTGGAGCATGTAGGGCATGTTACCGTTATTGCCGGGCACGGTACACCAATAGTGTTCACACAACTCAACTTTATACTACTTTTATTTTTAATGCACTAAACCGTGCTAAGGACATTTTTAAAAACCTATTTAGAGGCTAAAAATTCCACCCATGCCGGGATTCGAACCCAGAGAATTCGAATACAGAGAATAGTGTCAAAACTAAAGAGGTTCGAAATTTCACTGAGATGCCGGTGAGTCACCCATTAGCTGAGTTGGAAAGAGCGCTGGCACGGATAGCCAGAGGTCGCGGGTTCGAATCCCGGCATGGGTGGAATTTTTAGCCTCTAAATAGGTTTTTACAACTCACCGTGATGCCTTGCGGGAAGACAGAGGTGCCCATCAAGATCTGTCCCTTCAGCACGCGCGTGTACGCGTTGCGCTGCGCAGGAGTGGGCGAGCCCATGTGACGCGCGCGCGTTACGTCCGTAGTGCCGTCTCTGTGGGTGGGGTATTTGTCAAAGTAAGTAGTGTGAAGGCTAAACATCCTTCATGGGGTCTTCTGGCTAACCGTGCCGGCGCTCTCCCATCTGAGCTAATGGGCGACCGCCGACATCAGTGAAATTTCGAACATCTTTACAATACTCTCTGTTACTGATGTCGGTGGTCGCCCATTAGCTCAGTAGGCACGGTTAGCCAGAGGACGCGGGTTCGAGTCCTGGCATGGTTGGAAGTTTTAGCTTAGCACGGATTAGTGTATTAAAAAAACCTTCGTGGGGCACCGTATACGTTTCTAAGAAATGAATGAAATGAAAACGAAAAAATCTTTATTTGACCGCCACATAAAATCCAACTTTGCTTATAATATATCTATTATAACAGGTTCAAACAAGAAGAGACCTAGATTTAATAAAAATAACGCTAATAACTAACATATGAATGTTTGTTTACAAAAGTTGGGTAGTTAGCAAAAATTGGATGTACCAGTTCACAGCGACTCCACACTAGGCATACAGATCAAATCAAACTTTATGAAGTCTGTGAAGTTAGCTGCGAGAGCGTGTACGCGCAAGTACAGTCAAGGGCCTTGACTCAAGGCGATAATGTTTAGGGATTGTGTAAGGAACCGTGAACGGTTTTTTTGTATAAAAACATGATTACTTTAGCACTAGGCTGTTTAATTAATCTGTGGTTACGTTTTTCTTTGTAAAACTTCCACTAGAGACTATGGGCGTTTATAGAGTATTTTAACGAATTGTGTTTTTATAAATAAGACCATAAATAAGTATTCACGTTTTACTAATTGTTTTATTCAAAGCGGACATACACCTTCTATACACACTTCCTTATTTGTAGATGGATCTTCCTCTGAAGAGATGTCGCTGTCTTCTTCACTTGACGCCATTTCAGAGTCAGTATCAGATTCATTTTCACTTACATGAATAATGATTTCCTCCGTTAATTGGTCGATCACGTAGTCACTTTTTTTATATTCATCTTCAATGCTTCTTACTTTTCGGCATAACGCCCCCCATTCATTTCCCCCCATTTCGTTAACCTTTTCTTTTACTAAACTTACAACCTTGTTTAGGTTCCACGATACATTTTTCTGAGCAACGTATCTTTTTATTTCAGCCCATGCCATCTCGATGGGGTTTAAATCCGGATGGTATGGAGGAAGGCGTAGAACTGAGTGGCCACTATGCTGTAGGATACGGTCAATATTATATTTTTTAAAACGGTCCTTGTTTTGGCAAACCAGCTTATAAAGCTGAGGCGTCAGCATTTTGCTGTTGTATGGAATACCTTTTTCTTGAAGCTACGATTCCATATATTTTGTTCTGCAGTTAGAAGTTGGAGCAGGTTCGTCCAACTTATTGTGGTACGATGCGTTGTCCACCACAACGACTGAATTCGCTGGAAGATTTGGTATAAGTTGACTTTCAATCCATTTTTGATAATTTTCATAGTTCATATTATCATGATAGTCTCCCGTTTTTTCCCCTGCCTCGAACATTAAAAGTGCATTCGATACAAAACCAGCTTCTGATCCCGCATGCACGATTACAAGACGCTGACCCTTTGACTTTTTTTTTTTAATTCCCATTTAAGACCCATCACCCCATGAATTGGTTGTAGTGTGGGTAGAGTCTACATAAGATTCATCAGTGTAGATGATAGGTCTGCACTCCGCGCGATATTTAGTGATTTTTTCTAAGTATTCAATTCGCTGCAACCGAATATTGGATTGCTCTATTAGCACTTTTCTTTCAGTTTCGGTTTTTTCCCACCGAAATCCTAAATTCTCAAAGATTCGGTTTAGGCTTGATATGGATCCATTAAAGTTGATATCAGCTTTTAATTTTCTTTGCAATTGCTTAAGGGTTGGCAATTCGTGTTCCGTTACGTGAAAATTGTGAACGCATCTTTTAATTACGCCTTGGTCAAAGCTGTCTATACCTGTCACTCTCTTTTTTCCTATTCTCTTCTTGCCTGGTGTGCGGAAGACTGCTATCATACCAGAATTATTAGCCGTTGCTGCGATCCTTTGCACGGTACTTAGCGAAACGCCTGTAGCTGCCGCCGCCCGTTTTTGGATTTGCTTTAAAGGCATTTGGATACCGTCCTCAGCCTCCTTTTTCATGAATTGAATCACATTATGGATCATTTTTCTGGCTTGCCTACGTAAGACGTTGTAACGCCCGCGAGGCATTTTTATAAAACACACAAACAACAAAACTTAACGTAGGTAACGATAAATAACAGAAACAGTCAATAACAATAAAAAAAACTTAACGAAAGGATAACAAAACAAGGACCCGAACTAATTAATATGAGCTTGACTGTACTTTGACAGAAAGCGTGCGCGTGTACGGTGTATGGACGTAAGACTCACACTGGCACAAGCCGACGCGTGTAGTCACCGGGTTGCGGGCGGCTGGCGGGCGGGTGAGCCTCGCCCCTCCCGCCCCTTGGCGCCCCTCTGACACCTAAAATTGGTTATTGCGCAGCTACTTGTGACTATCTTCACAGACTTCATGTAATGTTGTGGACGACGCTCACAATTTGAGTGCTAAGTACGAAGCGGGCGCATAAGCGATAGCGATTCGGTTATTACATGCAGTGACCTATAATTATATTTACACTAAATGAAGCACGATAAAGTAATGGATTGTATTGAAGGCGTTTCGTGTAATATGTAATTTGCTGTGTGGTGTCGGCCTTGAGAATAGCGCCAACCCAATTCTTCCCGCGGGTGTCGTAAAAGGCGACTAAGAGATACAAACCGGGGGGTGGGCAGCAGCGCCCCCTGCAATACAATTCCACCGAACTGCGATCTCCAACCCGCATGCCCAGCGTGGGGATTATGGGCATTACCCCCTATGATAGCACAACGTGGCGCTCTTGAGGGGAGGGCTACGAGTATGTCCAGCAGTATAGCCTGACGACGTGTAATATGTGTGTTTATACATATATGTAAAGAAATATTTATATATGTAGAAATTATGAATGTGTTATGTACATTATGTGTATATTATGATAATAACAGCATAAATGACTTGTGTGCAACTGATGGTGTACTTATTTATAATAATGTTGTAATTGATAAATTTATTCTTTGACAATTTCTTCACATTTTTCGTAACTCGGCCCTAATAGTAATTTAGTAATATAGACTTTTACCTCTCTCAGTGATCTATTTTGTAAACTAGACATTTTCACTATTTTCTTATAGACGTGTGGGTGCTGAAATTGGCCTTGTCTTTTAGCGAATGCGGAGTTTACGCGGACGGTGGATGCTCGGTATACACGTCTTTTAAGCAACAGGGTCATAGTCAGAGTAATTTAACAGTTTTTTATGTACAATCAAAGTTGCTCTTAGTATAAAAAAATTGCGGATGCTCAACATATTCCAGTCATCGTATAATTATTATTGTGCTGTAGGGTATACGTTTAACTTTCAGCATAACTACTATAGACAATAAGAGTACAATAAGATCCCTAAAGATAGTATAATAAGCTGAAGTCTGAGTTTGGAAAAAGTTTAATCGGCCCGAAAAAATAATCGCCTCCTTCTTCTTATCCTCATAATTTAGATGAATGTAAAAAATACGTAAAATGCATGTTATGTTAATTTAAGTAACACGTCTAAGTTTCTTATTATTGTAACCATGCTGTGTGCACATGTTTTAGAGATTAGTCCAGTCCGGTCCGGTCCGGTCCGGGTCGGCACGGCCCGGCTCGACCGGCCCGGCCCGGCCCGGCCCGGCCTGGCCAGCCCAGTCCAGTCCAGTCCAGTCCAGTCCAGTCCAGTCCAGTCCAGTCCAGTCCAGTCCAGTCCAGTCCAGTCCAGTCCAGTCCAGTCCAGTCCAGTCCAGTCCAGTCCAGTCCAGTCCAGTCCAGTCCAGTCCAGTCCAGTCCAGTCCAGTCCAGTCCAGTCCAGTCCAGTCCAGTCCAGTCCAGTCCAGTCCAGTCCAGTCCAGTCCAGTCCAGTCCAGTCCAGTCCAGTCCAGTCCAGTCCAGTCCAGTCCAGTCCAGTCCAGTCCAGTCCAGTCCAGTCCAGTCCAGTCCAGTCCAGTCCAGTCCAGTCCAGTCCAGTCCAGTCCAGTCCAGTCCAGTCCAGTCCAGTCCAGTCCAGTCCAGTCCAGTCCAGTCCAGTCCAGTCCAGTCCAGTCCAGTCCAGTCCAGTCCAGTCCAGTCCAGTCCAGTCCAGTCCAGTCCAGTCCAGTCCAGTCCAGTCCAGTCCAGTCCAGTCCAGTCCAGTCCAGTCCAGTCCAGTCCAGTCCAGTCCAGTCCAGTCCAGTCCAGTCCAGTCCAGTCCAGTCCAGTCCAGTCCAGTCCAGTCCAGTCCAGTCCAGTCCAGTCCAGTCCAGTCTAGTTTAGTCTAGCCAGTATTCTTACCTGTACTGTGCGCCAGAGTCCACTAGTAAGACGTCATCGGGTCGGATTACTCGCTGCGGCCCCTCCCGGCTCGCCCTGTAGTGTATAATGGCTCCGTTCTCGCCAGCGCCCGCGATCGTGTTGAACGAAGGGCTCACGAAGTTTTCCTCTTCGCTGCGCGGCAAAGACATCGTCATCAATCAAAAGAGAATCGAAGATTTTTTCTTTACTAATAATTACAAAATATGTATGTATCCGAACTATGCCTGCCAGCATTTTTCTTTTCTTACCAAGGAGTAGGTAAGTCGTTCTCACTACTTTTTGATCCCCGCTTCGGCTCCGTATGTCATTAATTGGTAGCACGCACTCGACCTTTGAGATCGTATATTTACCTCCTAAACTCCTCAATCTTGTCCGAGACTTGTATTTCCGTGACGTTGTGACCGGCGTCGACTTGTTCGTGGACCCAACGCAGGAACCGCACCACAGCCGTGCCGTCCTTGACGTGTGCTTGACGGAAGCCCTGGGAGGAAGATACTTGGCATCATCATCACAATCAGCCCGTCTCAGTCCACTGCTGGACATAGACCTTGGCGCCTGCCAAATACAATAGTGAAGTACAGTACTACACATCATAAAAGTCTCTTCGGGAATCTACGTTCGCGCAGACTAGGAAGAAGTGTAACGAAAGTACCCGAAGCTATAAGTACATCTAACATGATCTTTAACCGATACGGTTAAGGTGCAGAATTGATTGCCGCAGTAGCGCTACCTATTTCGCTCACGCTTCTTCTTCTTCTTCAGGCTATATTAGTCCACTGCTGGACATAGCCCTCCCCTAATGAGCGCCATAGCGTAAGGTTGTACCATCATTGGGGGCGAATGCCCATAATCCCCACGCTGGGCATGCGGGTTGGGGATCGCAGTTTGATGGAATTGTACTGCAGGGGGCGCTGCTGCCCACCTCCTGGTTTGTACTTTCCCTTAGTCGCCTTTTACGACACCCGCGGGAAGAATTTGGGTTGGTGCTATTCTCTAGGTCGACACCACACAGCAAACGCTCACGCTAATATTGCCAAACTAATAGTCACCTGCATCGATGACGTTGAATTAACCAATAGCAACAAAGCCGCGCGGCCTGCCATAAAATGAAACTATCTGATTGGTCGATCAACTTGCCGCACATCCAAAATTTGGTCATCTGCGCAGGTACATCGGCGAGACTTATTTCTTGTGTAGCACTGCAATTGCTATTATCTTTATTTTAGGCGTTCTCTATACGCTCGTTGCGCGACCTACCGGCCACTTTTGTAAGATTAATTAACGCGTAGCGCAAGCATCTGTTATGTACACGTTTTAAAATCCATTAAAACCTAGAAACTAAAAGGGACCCGCAATAATTGGGGTTCCCTTTCATACCGAAAATTCTTTGTTCGAAATTTGAGAATGATTCTTCGAACGATTGATTGTTCGACGCCTTATTCAGTCGAATGCTTATACACCGACTGCTTGTTGGTTCGATGCCTCGTTACATCGAAAACTTTACTGCGGTGCTTTTTAATGCGATGATTAATTTTATCGAATGTTGATGCACCGATTGCTGTTAGTTCGGTGCCTTGTTACATCATTATCATCTGGTGGTGAATTATTGTAAAAGTACCTACATAGAAGTTTTAATTTAAAAAAAACTATTTAGAGGCTAAAAATTTCACCCATGCCGGGATTCGAACCCGCAACCTCTGGCTATCCGTGCCAGCGCTCTACCAATTGAGCCAATGGGCGACTCACGGCATCAGTGAAATTTCGAACCTCTTTACACTATTCTCTGTATTACGTACAGGCAGCGACATCTGACTTAAGCAAATAGCATTACCCGACCACCTACTTTGCAGTTAGGTTTAACATCGGAACGATATCACTGTACCCACATGATTTGATTACACTATTTTTATTTTTAATGCACTAACCCGTGCTAAGGAATGCGTGCCATTGGCTCAATTGGTAGAGCGCTGGCACGGATAGCCAGAGGTTGCGGGTTCGAATCCCGGCATGGGTGAAATTTTTAGCCTCTAAATAGGTTTTTTAAATTTGTCCTTAGCACGGGTTAGTGCATTAAAAATAAAAATAGTATAGAAGTTTTAATGCTTATCCTTTTAATTTTTCATTCGCATACTCGAGAGTAGTTCACATTTTCTTCGCAATCGGATGTCGTGAAGAATGTTTATTCATTAAGAAATTCGGCTATCATTTATATTATGAACGTATTTTATTCCACAGATATGAAAAAATACTATAATAAAAATAAATAGGTTTTCAAAGTTATACATTAATTTAGGTGTCATCCAATCGTAGAAGCGCTTAGGCAAAAGTAAATAACTCCCAGGAAGTCAATCCCTAAACATGTAACAAAATATTCTGTTACAGCGTGTAAAATTGGTAAAACGTTTTTTGAAGCAACCAATCAATCGTTCGAAGTATCATTCGTAGGTGAACCGTATTTCGAACCAAGAATTTTCGGTATGAAATAAGGAACCCCAACAATTGACTGTACTCGCCACTTCAGTCTACCCGCGACCACGGCAACTGTAACGCTGCCGAAACGTCGGGAAATAAGGTAATAACGTTTTACCTAATAAATAATCGCGATTTGACCCGTTTAATATATAACTAAGTATATTTTTACCGTATTATACAACTAAGTAACACACAATACTACACAATGCACAATATAGATCACAATATTTGTATACAATATTGTATGACATAAATACAATAAATACTCATCCGTAGATTGTTATTATAACGTATTTATGTAAGTTTATCATAAATATGTAACTGTTTATGTAGGTATATGGTTATTTATTTAACACAACACTCATGCAGAAAAGCATATTCTGCATGGGCGCTGTCATTTATAATAAGTTACCCCGCCCCTTAAGAGAGTCGAACTTCAACTGCTTCAAACATAAACTTAAGACGTTGGTGATTGAAAAATGTTATTATAATTTATTTGAGTACGTGACCGAACAATCATTTTAATATTTGGAAATAATTTATTGGCTCAATTGGTAGAGCGCTGGCACGGATAGCCAGAGGTTGCGGGTTCGAACCCCGGCATGGGTGAAATTTTTAGCCTCTAAATAGGTTTTTAAATTTGTCCTTAGCACGGGTTAGTGCATTAAAAATAAAAATAAAAATAGTATAATAATTTAATTTCTTATTTTTAATATAGTTTTAATTTCAATCTATTGACACTTAAATTTTATTTTATTTTAATATGTGTACATTTTAATTAATTTTATTGTTGATGTTTTGTACGCTTGCGATTGTAAGAAATGTAAATTTAGATCTTAATACGTTATTTTTTTAATCAGGTTAAATTAAATATGTAAATTTGTCATACGTTCCGTTACTATAGTACATTAAATGTATAAATTTGTACGCCTCATAGGCAAAACATGTTCTGTACCTCACACAAAAACAACACCTTGTTTTAACACAACACACATGTTTTACAAATAAAGCTCCTTATCTTTATCAGTACTTAGTGTACTAAGAATTTATTTAGTAAAATACAGAGCACAATCTTACACGAGCATAGAAATATACATCCACAAACGTTTCGTCCAAAGTAATAAAATAAAAAATATATACATAACCACAAAATAGTGCAGCATATAGCGTATTAATTATATTCATATTTGCACCGACTACCCGTCTCTTATTTCCTTCAGCAACTTTCCGTCATAAGGTTGTCGGAAGAAATTGCTTTTAGCAATATTTTTACATGTTTTATAATATGTGCTCTGGTGTATGTACAATAAATAATATTCTTATCTTATTTTTACTGATCAAGATTTTACCCGACAGAATTTTACCCTCAGAGTGCTTAGTGCGAGTTTTTTAACTACCCGATCGCGTTAACGTAAACTCATATTTCTATGGCATCGAGGAAGCGCCACCTAGCGACAAGTATGGAAATTAAAATTGCTGAGTGCGAGTTGTAATGGTTTACGTTGAGAAGTGAACACGTTTACCAGCCAAAACACGAATAAACGCGAGTGCGAGTTGTACTGTGACAGCGTTTTGCCAGTTCGAACGGTTAACTTACTCATACTCACTACTCAATGCTCAATTTACGCGGTAGTAAAGTTATTCGATTGGATCTGTCAAACTCGCACTAAGCACTCTGATTTTACCAGAAGACAGATTTTGTATATTACCTGCAACTCCACTTCATTCTTAACTGTCTTCATAAGGGCTACCGGCGATAGAGATGATATTAATCTGGTGTTACCGCCCTGTGAAACAATAATAATCATTATTATGTTCTTTTTAATGCACTTACCCGTGCTTAGGGCAATTTTAAAAACCTGTTTAGAGGTTAAAAATGCCCCCCATGCCGGGACTCGAACCCATTATACATAACTTTTCAAAACAGTGAAGAAAAGTTTTATACAGAGCAGGAAGTAGTATTATACTCGTGTGCTTTCGGCGATAACCAAAGCCTGAGCCTAGAGCCCGAGGTTTATTCTAAAAGCTAACAGACTGTACACAGTATTGATTTAAATCCTTTCGGAACACGTGACCTAACTCCTCTGATTAACAGTTCCTGAAATTCACACTGTTTATTTTGATTCTGAAACCGTACGCCGGCAGTTGCTTCGTCGTTGAACTGTCTTCCGATAGAACGTTTCGTCTGTGTGTGAGTGTTTCGCCGACAGAACCTTTAGACTACTATTATTAATATTAGCTACTCCAACAGTATTTTCACAATTCATTTAAAAACTACTTATTCTAATGTACAATAGCGCGTGAAACACCTTTACAGACAACTTTCAAAAAATTGTGTGTTCAGTAAAAGTTGAATTACATAGTAAATCGAAATTCTAATTAAATTAATTTACGAATTTTTAAAACCAATTTACGAATTTCGATTACAATAAATTAATATTTTAGTACAAATTACAATTTTAGAATCATAGTAATAACATTACTTCAAATTGCTGTACATTGCTGATCTTTATACCTAAATTTAATCAGGTTAGCAATACATTAAATTAATTAAATTCTATGTATTTAACTATGAACGATTCGCCGACAAAATCTTTAGACTATGAACGATTCGCCGATAGAACGTTTCGCTTGCGCGTGTTTCGCCGACGGAACCTTTCAACGGTTCACGGGCTGCCGTACGAACCGTACATGTAGGTATCACACGTGCCATTGACACGAAATGCTCTTAAATCGTGGCACAACAGATGGAACACACTTCTAGGGCGACGAAAGTGGAACGACGAAGCAACCTGTCGGCGTATGGTTTCAGGATCGTTTATTTTACGTACTTGTCACTTTAGTCACTTCCTGAATACATTCTCTTCCTCAAATTCCCACTTTCAAGCAATACCTCCTACCTCAAATTCCTACTTTCATGCAATACCTCTTCCTCAAAATCCGGACTAACTTTCACGATTTTTTTTGTTCGGAAGAGTCCAACAATAATTTGTAAAGTCGGAATTTAATCACTAATCAGCTAGTTCCCTAAGCTGATTAGCAAATCCTTTCACCACGATGGCTTTCCTTTCTCTTTTAGTAATAAGGCCGCCAATAGTACTATATTTTTATATATAAAAAATTCCATCGTCAATGGGTAGCGGTTCTGGCGACAGATTGGTGCAATGGCGTCATGGAGCACCTGGTTTTGTACCCTTGTGTACCCTTCAACGGCCAATTCACAGAACATTAACTGTAATAATAAAGAAATCGCAGTAAGGAACCTTAGACTTGGCAGGAGTAGGTATGTCTAGATTTCATTACTTTTTAGAGATAAACGAGCAGCTTCATCGAGACTTGGCTAGTGTTTACAGAATGTTTTTGGTGGGATATTTTTATATAGGTACATATAATTTCTGTTATTGTAATTTCTGTGTACAATAAAGAATATTCTATCTATCTTGCCATCGACACGCGAAGAAGACTTACCGACTCAGCAGCCGAATGGACTGCATGGCTGCCATCTTGAGGCAGCCATATTGCTCCGCCATCTTGAATTTCAATCTGAAAACAATAATGAAACGAATTGTCGGTTTTTCATACAAGTTGACTGCGTCATATTTCAAGATTGTACAAAGAAAAATCAACAAACACACACGCACGCACACACACACACACACATGCACGCACGCAAAACTATAACACGCGCCGTGCAATGACGTTAGGATAAAAATACAAACTTTACAAATTAGTATTAGCTGGATAAATTACATAAAACAGTTTAGTGCTGTCATCATAAGATAGGTACACGCCTCAACTTACTAGCTACTAGTGAATTAATAACAGTTTTACTCACAGCCATACTTTCTAAATAGTCGTAGAAGTTAGCATAGGGCTGGGCATGCACTGTGACGCCTTCTGACGCCAGATGTGCCACCACATTGGTGGCCAACGTGCCGTTACCCCAGAATAGGATGACGTCATTTACGCTCTGAAAAATCAAATAGGGATTTGTTAGCGCAAGGTTGGGCATGCACTTTGACGCCATTTCTGACGCCAGATGTGCCACTACAATGTCCTCCAACATGCCGTTACCCCAGAATAGGATGACGTCATTTACGCTCTGAAAAATCAAATAGGGATTTGTTAGCGTAAGGCTTGGCGAGCACTTTGACGCCATTTCTGACGCCAGATGTGCCACCACAATAACCGCCAACGTGCCGTTACCCCAGAATAGGATGACGTCATTTACGCTCTGAAAAATCAAATAGGGATTTACACTATTTTTATTTTTAATGCACTAACCCGTGCTAAGGAACAAATTTAAAAACCTATTTAGAGGCTAAATATTTCACCCATGCCGGGATTCGAACCCGCAACCTCTGGCTATCCGTACCAGCGCTCTACCAATTGAGCCAATGGGCGACTCACGGCATCAGTGAAAATTCGAACCTCTTTACAATATTCTCTGTATTACGTACAGGCAGCGACATCTGACTTAAGCAAATTGCATTACTTACAGCCCCGACTACCTACTTTGCAGTTAGGTTTAACATCGGAACGATATCACTGTACCCACATGATTACACTATTTTTATTTTTAATGCACTAACCCGTGCTAAGGAACAAATTTAAAAACCTATTTAGAGGCTAAAAATTTCAAAGTAGGTAGTCGGGGCTGTAAGTAATGCAATTTGCTTAAGTCAGATGTCGCTGCCTGTACGTAATACAGAGAATATTGTAAAGAGGTTCGAAATTTCACTGATGCCGTGAGTCGCCCATTGGCTCAATTGGTAGAGCGCTGGTACGGATAGCCAGAGGTTGCGGGTTCGAATCCCGGCATGGGTGAAATTTTTAGCCTCTAAATAGGTTTTTAAATTTGTTCCTTAGCACGGGTTAGTGCATTAAAAATAAAAATAGTGTAATCATGTGGGTACAGTGATATAGTTCCGATGTTAAACCTAACTGCAAAGTAGGTAGTCGGGGCTGTAAGTAATGCAATTTGCTTAAGTCAGATGTCGCTGCCTGTACGTAATACAGAGAATATTGTAAAGAGGTTCGAAATTTCACTGATGCCGTGAGTCGCCCATTGGCTCAATTGGTAGAGCGCTGGTACGGATAGCCAGAGGTTGCGGGTTCGAATCCCGGCATGGGTGAAATTTTTAGCCTCTAAATAGGTTTTTAAAATAGGGATTTGTTAGCGTAAGGCTTGGTGTGCACTTTGACGCCATTTCTGACGCCAGATGTGCTACCACAATAACCGCCAACGTGCCGTTACCCCAGAATAGGATGACGTAATTTACGCTCTGAAAAATCAAATAGGGATTTGTTAGCGCATGGTTGGGCATGCACTTTGACGCTATTTCTGACGCCAACCACCACAATGTGCGCCAGTTTGCCGTCACCTCAGAAAAGGTCGTCGTTTACGGTCTGAAAAATCAAATTGAATGGCTTCTTTTGCAGCTTCCAATTAGAGAGATCGGTCGGCGCTGGAGGAGTCGGGGGTATGACGTTCGTTCCGGGGCATACCTGATGCAAAGGATCTCCCTGGGGCGGTGCAACGTGGTAATGCTGCTAGAGTCATGGGAACTTTTGGGTGGGTGTGTCCCGGGGCGATATTTTTGACTAATTTAGTTTAGTTTTATACTGTTTATTGTGCTACTTTTTATGACGAAGCTTTCCAAAAAGTTTTATTGTTTCGATTTATGAAGATTATTCATTTTGCGTGAGAGATAGGGAAATAATTACTCAATGATAATAATTTAGTGGTTGTAGACTTTTAGTCCGGATCTACTTAAGGGTGTTGTTATATCGGAAAAGTCCGACCATTTTTCGCTCCGATTCGCAGAGCTTAATCATGGTGAGCAGAGACGGAGCTCGCGTCGTCGGTTGCTCCACCATGATTAAGCTCTGCGAATCGGAGCGAAACCTACTCGGACTTTTCCGATATAACAACACCCGTAAGTAGATCCGGACTAAAAGTATACAATGTGTTGTGCTTACGAAAGTTTTAGTTCAAAAATTTTGTGGTTTATTAAATAGTCACAACTTATTAATTAGGTAAACTCCTGAAAACACAGGACGAAGAATATGCTAGCGTTCAAAAAAATGGGGGTAAAGATAGACCTAGTTTGACTTACCACGTCAACTCGGATGATCAAAAACGCGAAGAAGACTGGATTGTTTGTGATGTCGGTGCCTCGGAGATTGAGCGTGTCTGAAAAGAGGTATTAGGTACTTATAAACATGTTGTCAAATCGCTTCTTCTTCAGGCTATATTAGTCCACTGCTGGACATAGCCCTCCCCTATTGAGCGCCATGTAACTATTATCTAATCTGTGCCATAAATAAATATTCATGGACATTTTACACAGATCTCGTTAGCCCTATACTAAATTACTTGTGTTATAGGTGCTAACTCGACGATAGATTTAATACAATAAATACATAGATAACATCCAAGACCCTAGACAAACTAGAAAAGTTCGTTTCCTACTTTGACCCGGCCGGGGATCGAACCCGAGACCTTCGGTTTTACAGTCAGCCTGCCAAACCACTGCGCCACCGAGGCCGTCGAAGGGTTAGCGGGAGGCCATAGCGGAAGGTTGTGCCATCATTGGGGGGGTATTGCCCATAATCCCCACGCTGGGCAAGCGGGTTGGGGATCGCAGTTCGGTGGAATTGTACTGCAAGGGGCGCTACTGCCCACCCCCCGGTTTGTGTCCCTTAGTCGCCTTTTACGACACCCGCGGGAAGAATTTGGGTTGGTGCTATTCTCTAGGGCGACACCACACAGCAAATCGCTATGTTTATGCAATTGTCATTGTCACAATGCAGCAACATAATCAAGGGCCTGGTGGAGCGACGATATTTGCAAAGTGGTGGGCAGTGACTGGAAGAGGGGAGCCGAAGATCGGGCGCAGTGGCGTGTCTTGGGAGAGGCCTGTGACCAGCATTGGACTGACACCGGCTGATGATGAAGTCAGTTCGGAGTATAGACATGTCATGCCAAAAATTGATATTTCCTCGCAAGTGCATGAATTTTGTCTATAAATTTGGCAGCTTGTTATCTAAGATAGTGTCCAGGGTTACTTCATTTACAGCAAAATGGCAGTTTTCGACAAAAAAAGTCCTACTTTACTGATCGAATCTTAAAAACCTGTTTAAAGTCTAAAAATTCCACCCATGCCGGGACTCGAACCCGCGACCTCTGGCTATCCGTGCCCTTTCCAACTGAGCTAATGGGCGACTCACCGGCATCAGTGAAATTTCGAACCTCTTTACAATATTCTCAGAGGTCGCGTGTTCGAATGTAAGCTTAAATAGGTTTTTAAAATTGTCCTTTGCACGGGTTAGTGCATTAAAAATAATATGATAAAATCTTATTTACTAAATTTGACAAGTACGGATAAATAGACTGTACCTACCGTCCCTTAAGGCGTTACGCGGTACCTACTTACTAGCGCCAGCAATGGAAAATATCATCGTCTATCCGGCAGTCATTATCTGCGTGATTAATTACTCACTTATCCAGTAACTTGTCGCAAGTCACTCTTAGATGGATAAATAGATAATGGCAATTTATTACCTACCCATACTTACAGTGATAAGCATCTATAATAATATACCGATAAGCGGTATATTCTAAAATCTAGCAGACTGTACATTCCTAAGATCGCCGATGTAATGGCGATCTTAGGAATGTACAGTATGCTAGATTTTAGAATATACCTCGGCTACTATCGGATAGAATCGGATATATTTGTGTTCGTTCGTTATCAACCCTTACATGTCCCCATTGCTGGGGCACGGGTCTCTTCCTGCATCGCAGGAAGGTTAGTCCATACTCCACCACGGGGGCCAAGTCCGGGTTGGTGGAGAATTGTAAGACAGTAGCGGGCCTTACTCTCAGAAGTTATCAAGCCGCCCCATAAGGCTTCTGACATGGCTTTACGACTGCCTTTATATGTATGACAGCCGGCAGCAACGGCTTAACGTGCCTTGCGAAGCACGGAAGCGCTCGGAAAAATGCCACTAGCGGTAGTCACGGGACTCTCACCCATCCCGCACCTGACCGCGCCTGTTGTTGCTTAACCAAGTGATTGATTCCAATCACTCGGTTCGTGTAATACTTAGAAATATCAGAATTAATATGTCACCTAGTTTCGAAATCTTTTCAAAATAGCGAAGAAAATTTTTATACAGAGCAGGAAGTAGTATTACACTCGTGTGCTTTCGGCGAAAACCGAAGCCTACTCTAGAGCCCGAGGTATATTCTAAAAGCCAACAGACTGTACTAGATACACTGGTCTGCAAAACTGTGATTCATTTTTTTAGGTAGTTAAAATCATGTAAACAATCTTGATAAGAAGCGCTCGTGGCCTAGTCGAACCGGTTACGCAAAAACAGGCGCGGTCAGGTGCAGGATGGCTGACCGTCCTGTGACTACCGCTAGTGGCGTTTCTCCGAGCGCTTCCGTGCTTCGCAAGGCACGCCAAGCCGTTGGTGCCGGCTGTCATGAAATGGCAGTCGTTAAGCCATGTCACAGGCCTTACGGGCGGCTTGATAGCTTATGACAGTAAGGCCCGCCACTGTCTTACAATCCTCCACCAACCCGGATTTGGCCCCCGTGGTGGAGTATGGCCTAACCTTCCTGCGATGCAGAAAGAGACCCGTGCCCCAGCAGTGGGGGCATACGAACGGATGATATCATCAAAAACTTATAATTGTTAAAGTCAAATATAATTGTAGAAGTCTTAAACGGTCAAAACTAGTTTTGACTGCAGAAAAATAAAGTAAAATTCTTCTTCTTTTTCAGGCTATATTAGTCCACTGCTGGACATAACCCTCCCCTAATGAGCGCCATAACGCAATGTTGTGCCATCATTGTGGGGTAATGCCCATAATCCCCACGCTAAGTAAAACTCTAATATGTATCTATCCAACAATGTCGAGTTGGTTTTCGGGTTTTCGGCCTCACATGTTCAACCTGACACGCTCCTTCGCGCTCCGCTACTTTACGCGCTTCGTCGTACCTTTATTTTTTTTTTGCTGTCGTAGATTGAGTGATGCATCATTTTAGGTGTTTTTACCATTCGGTATTTCGAACGTGAGCTTTGAACAAAAAGTACTTTTGACTATTTTTTGCAGTCAAAATTAGTTTTGACCATTTAAGTGTTTTGACTGTGACATATAGGTACAGGGTGTCTCATTCAAATCGGTCAGTATGGGAAAGTCTGAAACTATAAGATCTGTTCTGAGGAACCATGTCATCGATTTTCATGACAAGAAAAACTGCATTCATACATTTTAAAAAACATCTGTACTCTTTTCGGGAATCGAACCCGGTTGTTTTGAATTATATATACATACAAGCGACGTCATCCAAGGCGGTCAGGACCAAAGCTGAGGCCCCTCTGGCAGTGATTTGTGCTTTGAGGTCGGCGATTTTTGTCTCTGCTACCTGCCCTGAAATAGGAAATCTAGGTAAGTTACTTGTAACCTTGCGACAATTTACTGTGTAAAAATTTACGTACAGTCTATTTATTCTTACTTGTCCAATTTAGTAAACAAGATTCTAGGCTTAAAATTGAGATTAGATGCCTAAACTAGACATTTTCTCGCAAATTCATGAACTATCATGAACTATGTTTATAAAATTGGCAGCGTGTTATCTAAAAGAGTGTTCCAGGTTACTTCATTTATGGAAATATGGCAGTTTTGGACTAAAAAGTTACAGTTTACGGGTAGAATCTTGTTTACTAAATTGGACAAGTAAGAATAAATAGACTGTACCTATTAACATTCGTAAAACTTCTCTTTTAGTAATAGCGCACTTTACAAAGCAATTCATCGATGGCGCTTACAGGCGTGGCCATAGAAGAAATAGAATACGGATGTCAAAATTTATTTGAGCTGAGCACAGACAGGCAATAAAAAAAATAGTAGAAGTAGTGACATGACCCATTACTATGAAAACCAGTGTGATCAAACTTGCACATATAAACCAAACGCACACTATGAATGCCAAACTGCCATTGGTAAATAAAGACAATGCCAACAAGATCTATATTATTACTCAGATTCATACATCTTTCACATATTTCTTAAGTGTATGATGGAAAGAGTAACAAATCAGATTTATACTACAGTCTATTTATTCTTACTTGTCCAATTTAGTAAACAAGATTCTAACCTTAAAATTGAGATTACATGCCTAAACTAGACATTTTCTCGCCAATTCATGAACTATCATGAACTATGTTTATAAAATTGGCAGCGTGTTATCTAAAAGAGTGTTCCAGGTTACTTCATTTATGGAAATATGGCAGTTTTGGACTAAAAAGTTACAGTTTACGGGTAGAATCTTGTTTACTAAATTGGACAAGTAAGAATAAATAGACTGTAGGTAACGTTTTAAAATAAAAATGACTGAAACTTACCTACCTTACTTACCTTACTGAAACACACATAGATACATACGTAACCTCACGCCTGTATCCCAGAGGGGTACGCAGAGACCAGGGACTGCCACTTGCCACAATCCTGACAGATCACCTTCGCTGCATCAACGTTCATGAGTCGTTGCATGCACGCACGCTAGCACCGGGTACATTTTATCTTCCCCTTTGCTAATACAGCCCCGATTTGGTCGATGTATGTGCGCCTGGGACGTCCCTTACCAGCCCTTCCACTCACATTCGCAATATAGATTTGTTTCATCAATCTCTCTTCCTTCATCCTCTCCACGTGTCCAAACCAAAGCAACATTCCTTTCTCAATTCTTGTCACTACATCCTCTTTCAGTCCACAGCGTTCTCTAATCAGACTATTGCGTATACTGTCATTCAAAGTAACACTACACATACTTCTCAAGGACCTCATTTCAACTGCATTAATTCTACTTTGAAATGAAATAAAATGAAATGAAATTTATTGGGCAGAAGAAGAAACCTTTTGCATTGCTTTACACTGTTTCTTAAACTTAAAGTTTAAATATTTATGGAGATGTGATGTCGTTGAGGTTTCTGATTTAAAGTTACAACTGATATCTAAAATGGACTAGGACTGTAATATAGATATCAGCTTCCATTAATAATGTTGTCTGAGGCTACAATACAGTAGCATGAAGGGCACAGATGTTGATTTACTTTCAATTATTATTAAGTTTAGTTATCGCGAAGTTTAATTAGAATTAAAACCGAAATTAAATAATGCCAAAGTAATTTATTAACCATGCAACCAAAAATAACATAGAAATAGTAGATTATTAATTGATTTAAAAACCTATTTAGAGGCTAAAAATTTCACCCATGCCGGGATTCGCACCCGCAACCTCTGGCTATCCGTGCCAGCGCTCTACCAATTGAGCCAATGGGCGACTCACCGGCATCAGTGAAATTTCGAACCTCTTTACACTATTCTCTGTATTACGTACAGGCAGCGACATCTGACTTAAGCAAATTGCATCACTTACAGCCCCGACTACCTACTTTGCAGTTAGGTTTTACATCGGAACGATATCACTGTACCCACATGATTATACTATTTTTATTTTTAATGCTCTAACCCGTGCTAAGGACAAATTTAAAAACCTATTTAGAGGCTAAAAATTTCACCCATGCCGGTATTCGAACCCGCAACTTCTGGCTATCCGTGCCAGCCCGACTACCTAAGTACTTTGCAGTTAGGTTTTACATCGGAACGATATCACTGTACATTAAAAATAAAAATAGTATAATTATTAATTAATGTCATGTGTGTGTGTGTGGGAGGGTGGGTGTGTGTGTGTTTGTTTTGGGTGTTCGTGTATGTAAGGGAGGTGGTTTGCACTTTCTTGTTTGTTGAAACTTACCATGAAATTGAAACCCGTGCGGCACTAAGGGCTCGTTGGGTCTCGCAGGTGGCGGGTCCTGCACCAGAATGCGCGCCATGTCCACCAGATTGTCTGGGATAGCCAGGAGAGTGGTGTTGGACCCGGCTAAGTCAGCCTGGAAGGAAAACGTGGGCCTTTAGAATAATGTCGAGGTCTCATCCCGAACCATGTAGAATAGAGCCTTCTAGAAGCCTATCGAGATAGTCGCCGCATGCTGCGTTGTAGTAAACAATAAACGCTGCAAGCAATAATGACTCGTATGTCCACTAGTATAAGGTTCAAAACTCGTTGAAGTGAAACTGTTCGAGCGACGTTGCCGCGTATACAGAGTGTAGGTACGTAGGTAAGGGAATGTTCGAGAACCCTTGCCGGCGGATATAAATAGCGGCCGCCGCGGCGCGCTGTCAGGTCAGCTCCGTTTGGAATAGCGAAGAGTAAACCTCGAGCGAACATACCTGCGATATGAGCGATAACCTACGACCTCAGCGATACTATTGGACTTCGATTGGAATCTACGTGTGGACTTCGTGTCGTGAAGACCTGCAGACCAGACCCTGCGTGAATAAATCCTAAGAAGTTGTCATTGGCGTTTTACGTCCAGATCTAGAACCCTAGCCCGTAACAATAATAAGTGTTCACTATCACCAACTTCTACACCACAATGATTAGTCCAGCGCAAAGGGGCTCTGACTTAGCATCACTTGAGTTGAGCAACAACAGGCGCGATAAGGTGCAGGATGGGCGACCGTCCCGTGACTACCGCTAGTGGCATTTTTCCGAGCGCTTCCGTGCTTCGCAAAGCACATTAAACCGTCGGTGCCGGCTGTCATGTAAT
The DNA here is from genome assembly GCA_934045075.1 of Yponomeuta sedellus. NCBI lineage: Eukaryota > Metazoa > Arthropoda > Insecta > Lepidoptera > Yponomeutidae > Yponomeuta > Yponomeuta sedellus. The sequence goes on along the minus strand of OW203750.1, from coordinate 1,643,650 downwards.
GGCAGTCGTTTTTTCTTACAGCCCTCCACCAACCCGGACTTGGCCCCCGTGGTGAAGTATGGCCTAATCTTCCTGCGATGCTGGAAAAGACTCGTGCCCCATCAGTGGGGGCATACAAGGGTTAATGATATAGAACGTATTATGATTACCTGCAATGTGTTCCAGGCGATTCTGGTATAGGTGGTGGGGTCCAACGCCACGATAGAATTTGGAAGGTTGGCCGCCAGCCACTGGTTGATGGTTGGATCATCGGTGGCTGCAAGCAAGTAAAATAAATAATTAAAACTGTTTTTATACGGATTTCACTCGTTTATTATATTTCTACAATTTTCCGGCGTTTCGGCACTTTTCCAGATGCCGTGGTCTCGGATGACTGTAAAAGTTCCGAAACGTCGGAAATTTGTAAAAATATAATAAACGAGTGAAATCCGTATTAAAACTGTTTTATGTCTGGTACTCGTGTTAACCTTAGAAAATAAATATCAGGAATCTCTAAAAAAAGGGCACTATATTTACTAAAGAACAGTATTAAACCTGAACCCATAAATATTTTTCACTAAATATTGCGCCGTTAAATAAATAATTTCTCTCTCTCTCTCTCTCAATGTATTTACCATGCTTTAGCAAATAAAATGTTTTATCTTTATATTATCTTGGTATCTACCTGATGGCGCCTGATCTATGGCGCGACAATCTTGTAAAGTCTATTTATCCTTACGTATCCAATGTATTAAACAAGATTCCAACCTCAAAATTGATATTTGATGCCAAACAAAACTACATATTTTCTCGCGAGTTCATAAACTTTATAAAATTGGCAGCGTGTTGTCTAAAACAGTCTCCCCGATTACTTCATTTATGAGAATATGGCAGTTTTCGATTAAAAAATCATAATTTACGGGTAGAATTTTGTTTACTAAAATGGACAAGTAGGTATAAGAATAAATAGACTGTAAGTAAAAGCCTCTAAATACGTTTTTAAAATTGTCCTTAGCACGGATTGGTGCACTAAAGGGAATATGATCATGTGGGTACAGCGATATCATTCCGAAGTAAAAAAACCTAACTGCAAAGTAGGTACCTAAGTACTCGGGGCTGCAATTAAGTGATGTAAATTACTTCAGCCAGATGTCGCTGCCTGTACGTAATACAGAGAATATTGTAAAGAGGTTCGAAATATCACTGATCCCGGTGAGTCACCCATTAGCTCAGTTAGAATGAGCGCTGGCATGGGTGGAATTTTTAGCCTCTAAATAGGTTTTTAAAAAAGTAAGAAATGTATTTATTTCCTTCTCACAGAGGTATCTCAAAATATAATACAATTGCAACAATCAGGACTTATTCCCATATGAGAGGCTGGAGTCCACTAAACTTACAGTGCACTGAAACTTGTGAAACAGACATCGGTATTCCATCTGTGCTTTAGTACTCACCCATCCGCATCAAAGACCACAGGTCCGTGTTGACCTGTATCTCAAACTGGGTGAAGTAACGGCCGTCGGTCCAGATCAGGGCTTCCGATGACGTCACCAGCGCCGTCCCGGAGGACCCTGAGAGACCTGACAACCACTGGCGGCGAGCGTCGCCTGGGGCGTTGTATTGCGACTGGATGGAGAAAGAGAAACACCGAAATTAATAAATACAGGCCTACTAGACATCCGAAAACACAAAGGATTCACATATACTTTATTGCACACATAAAAATCATTCAGCAAACACAAAATTTACAATTCACACACACACTTTTTTTAAATTGCATTGTCCTAGATTGTGGCTTGTGTGTGTGTGTGTGTGTTTTAACCGACTTACTATTAAGTAATATTACCATCCCACAGTCTGTTAGCTTTTAAAATATACCTCTGGCTTTAGAATAGGCTTCGGTTTTCGCCGAAAGCACACGACTGTTCCTACTACTAGTGACGACTTCCTGCTCTGTATAAAACTTTTTATTTAATTAAGAATCATATTAATTACGATATTTCTATTACACGAATATATCCGATTCTATCCGATAGTAGCCGAGGTATGCTCTAAAAACTAAAGGACTGTACGCATCCTCAAATATATACACATACACTCACACACCCACACACACACCTCCTATATAAGTATAAGTTAAATATAATAATTTAACAATATAGGGGAAAAACGTGTCGTGTGTATATATTAATGTGATTGTATGATGATAATAATCGACTTGTTATTAGACTTGTTATTATATTACCATCATACTGTCTGTTAGCTTTTAAAATATACCTCTGGCTCTAGAATAGGCTTCGGTTTTCGCCGAAATTACACGAGTGTTCCTAGTACTACTTATTAACGACTTCCTGCTCTGTACACAAACTTATTATTTGTGAGTTTGCTTAATTAACCCCCGGTTTCTCGTACACTAACAAGCTGTTAATATACTGTTAACAGCTGTCAGTTGGCCAAAGTGCATACAAAAAGAAACAACTGACAACTGTTAACAGTAGATTAACAGCTTTTTAGTGTACGAGAAACCGGGGGTGAGTGTCATATTAATTCCGATATTTCTATTACACAAATATATCCGATTGTATCCGATAGTAGCCGAGGTATACTCTAAAAACTAAAGGACCGCACGCATCCTCAAATATATACACAAACACTCACATACATACATCTCCTTTCCCAAGAATATAACAATATAGGGAAAAACGTGTCGTGTGTATATATGTGAGTGTATGATAATAATTGACTTATTATTACCATTATACGCATCCTCAAATATATACATACACACACACTCACACTAACAGACACATACACACACTCTTTTATTTTCTTTCGTTGTTTATTGTTTCACAAGGTAAAAAATCGAGTTACGCTGTGAGCATTCGTAGTCGGCACTATGTAGGCGTCGACGCCAAGTCCCACCATGACTTGTCGCATCGCCGTGAGCCGTTGGAGACTGGTCTCCCGGCTCATCTTTGGCGCCCCTTGTCTTAGAGCTGAGGATGTATTCAACGAAAGAGTATATAATGGAGTACCTATGAGATGAGGGCTCGCTCCCTCAGCACAACGCAGAGTCAGCTACCTTTTGTAGCAATTTAAGGCCTGCGCTAAGGACAAATCGTGTAAAAATGTCACTTGTCGCGGACTCAACGCCTACGATATGCGGTTATTTGTTCCCCGGAAATAAAAGTGAAGCGTAGGTACCTACGCAAATATTCGGAGATTACGTTGCGTAATTTACATGAAGTTGAAAAATAAAAGGCGTTTTAGAAGAAAACACCAAACTTTTGTTCAGTCCGGTCTCTTGATGTCCTCAGTAGGTAATTTGAGGGACTTATTGTACGGGTTATCTACTTTTAGTCCTTCGTGTGCGTTCCATACAATTCCATACAATTTATAAGATATCTGTATCGACGGACAAAAAGTAGGTACCCGGAGGATGGTCCCTCGTTTGCGCAGGCCTTAAGACACACCACAGCCTAAACCTATGACTTTTTTTTGTTTCGTTTATTGTATATTTCGTTTATATAATAAATGTTTTCTTTCTTTCTTTATTTCTGTTGTGCTGATATTATGTTAAATTAGTTACCTACATAATTGATTTTGTTGATTGTACCTACTATGATTATCCCAGATATAACTGTCAAAGAAGAAATCATCCAGGTCATTTAATTAAAAAAAAAAAAACAACATAACGTTCCTCTGTTTTTTCCCTTATTTCTTATTTATAGTGCGTTCACATTAACTTGACGCGTGAGAGAATTGGTGACAAGGACATAACATGTGAATTAGTTTTTGGACCTAATCGGAAGATGGTAAAACAAGCTCTCAATCCTTTTATTTTCCCCAAGTAATGGGAATGATTTCTTATTTAACATGGTAACAGTAAACATCTCAGTGCTACCAATTCTCTCACGCGTCAAGTTAATGTTAACGCACTATATGTTGCTGACCACAAAAAAATATACTTAAAAAATTAAAAAATATTTATTTCGTGATCACGTGATCACTTACTTTTTTTCTGAAGAAAATGCAAATCAAAATTAATTTATTTTATTGACCACGTGTTGTTACCAAATGTTATAGATAAACAGATTACAAGCCTTTATTGCACAGCACGCGTAATAAAAATACTTACCTATGAAAGTTTCTGAAACTTACAAAAATCTTGGATGATCAAAAACATTTTAGCTGATAAAATATTTATTTTTTGGTCATTTAACTAGGAATTTCCCGACATTGTTATTTTAACAATAAGGCCGCCATTTATATCAGGATGTCTCCATTTATATCGCCATTCGTATCTGCCACTTCTCTAACAATTTTTCTGGTAGGTAGGTATACAATAAAGAATATTCTTAGGTATTTCCCGTTTACCTTGAACTGGGGTATTGGGCTCTGCCCATTCATACTCGGCCCCGGCTGGTATGTGACCGTAGCTTAGATGGAGGACACTGAAATAAACACACACATTGTAGGTAGATAGATCAAAACTAAGTCCTTTTCACTGGTTTCCTCCGCACAAGGTGGAGGGGGGGCCAGGGTTGTACCTTCTGACATTACGGGTTGAACTTCTGGGGCACGGTTCTCTTCCTGCATCGCAGGAAGGTTAGGCCATACAACCTACACCGCGGGGGCCAAGTCCGGGTTGGTGGAGGATTACTAGACAGTGGCGGGCCTTACTGTCAGAATTTATCAAGCCCCCGTAAGCGTTGAACTTAGTGGGCTACTAATTTTAGTATCAATAATTTTTCCTTTTTGTTTTTAAAAAATGCGCGGGGGTGTTCAGTGAGATTTGTGTAAGTATATGCCAACCCGGACTTGGCCCCCGTGGTGGAGTATAGCTAAACCTTCCTGCGATGCAGGAAGAGACCCGTGCCCCAGCAGTGGGGACATACAAGGGTTGATACCGTAACGTATGTACATGCCGACTATATTCTTCATGCAATCCACTCCATCCAAAGGTTGTCTGGAAGAGATCGCTCTTAGCGATAAGAACGCCAATTGTAAGTATCTTCTTCTTCTTGGGGCTATATTATGTAGTCCACTGCTGGACATAGCCCTCCCCTAATGAGCGCTATAGCGCCCTGTCTTTAGCTTGCCGCATCCAGCATCTGCCGACAGTTTTTCGCAGATCGTCATCCACCTGGTCGGGGGGCGTCCGTCCTACACTACGTTTGCCGAGTCGCGGTCTCCACTCAAGAACACCATTCTTTATTCCAACGGTTGTCGGTTCTTCGCGAGATGTGGCCAGCCCACTGCCACTTCAGCTCGCCGATTCTCTGAGCTATGTCGGTAGCTTTGGTTCACTGTCGGATACATTCGTTACGAATCCTATCGTTCAGAGAAACTCCGAGCATAGCTCTCTCCGTAGCTCGCTGAGCGACTTTGAACTGGTCCACCTGGTCGGAGGGCGTCCTACACTACGTTTGCCGAGTCGCGGGTACGGGGTTTTAGTGGGCAAAAATCCAACATAACCCGGGTTTCCCTTATGAAGTCGGGTATCTTTAGAAGACAAGTGTACTTAACACATTTATTACCTTGTCATGTAAGCTCAGTAGGTACTTAATTGTTCTTCAATCATAATGTGCCGCCACACACAACACAGGTTGGACCTAGCGTGAGGACCACTGTAAACTGTTCATCCGTGTAACTATTTTATTTAATAAAGAAATTTTTACTTTTCTTTACTTTACCCTATAGATAGACTACAAAAATATGTACCTACGTACTTACCAAATGAATAAAAAGATCCATGGATACGCCATCTTTAACGCCACTGCCAAACTGGATCAAATCACTTGCTTGAATTATGTTTTATTAATTTTAGTAGGCAGGTATTGACGAGCGCAGGTTATAATTAGATAAAATACCTTTCGGTAGTCTAGTGATAGCTTGTCTGGTATTAAAAATGTCTTATCTAAGAGCGTGTACAGGGTTATAAAAAATAAGCACGTTCTGTAGTAGGTACCTACTTATATAAATAATAATTTCACACAACCCAATCACTTGACCAGCCTGCTTAGCACAGATTAGCCGTTGGTGCCGGCTGTCATGTAATGGCAGTCGTTAAGCCTTGTCAGAGGCCTTATGGGCGGCTTGGTAACTTCTGATTGTAAGGCCCGCCACTGTCTAATCCTCCACCAACCCGGACTTGGCCCCCGTGGTTAGGGTTGCCAGATGTCCTGTATTTAAGCGTAGTCCGGTATTTTTGGGGCCTGTCGGGTAAAAAATAAATGATCATACCGGACAGAACAATGTCCGGTATTTCGAGGAACAGTACCTATCGGATGAAGAAACTCAGGAGTTTATAAAAAAAGCTCTGATTGCTTATCAACGAGCTGTCTTGGAAAAGTGGTTCCAGTTCGAAAACTCAGTATTTAGTAGCTTCTTCAGTTTCTTGGACCTTGAACGCGGTCCAAGTCGGTACCAAGATAAGATAAGAATATTCTTTATTGTACACACCAGAAAATAATTACAGAGACAACAGTTACAAAAGAAGAGGTAGGTACAATTGGCGGCCTTATTGCTGATAGCAATTTCTTCCAGGCAACCCTAAATCGGAAAGATTGCTGAAGGAGAAATTGAGACGGATATTTATATACATACGTATATCTAATAAAATAAACTTACATAGATAAATACTATTATAAACATTAAGTTATTAGCAAGCATGATGGGAAAAATAAATGGGATTTATCTACAGACAAAAAGAAAATAAGAAATTATTTGGAAAGAAAGAATTCTACTACTTTAGAACCAACTTATACGCTAGGCCGTATTTTCTTGCGACCTAGCATATACCTAGCATTCTCCGGTATTATTTCGCGACTCACCTGGCAACCCTACCCGTGGTGGAGTATGGCCTAACCTTCCTGCGATGCAGGACGAGATTCGTGCCCCAGCAGTGGGGACATTCAAGGGTTGATATCGAAAGTTCAACCCGTAACGTCAGTAGGTGCAACCCTGATCCCCTCGCTAGGACACCCCGTGACACCATTTCGGGCGTCATTAGTGATAAAATCAGCACGAGTCAAAATAAAAAGGCCATTCTTTGTTTCAACACTTTATTTGCAAAATAAACTCTTTCAACTATAACTAAACAAGAAATGCAAGGCATGCACCGTGATGATGTGATAGCGATATTTCATACCTACTTACGGCCGGTTTCCAAATAGAGAATTATAATACTTGTAACGTTTTATAACTTATATAATTAATAAATAAACTCTGAAACGACTTCAGGTGTGATTTTATTTGTAGATTTATAGTAACTTTAAAACAGAAAACTGGTTAAAAACGGAGAAGCAGGTAAATAGTCAGATCTGGTCAAAGGGTAAAGTAGTAGTGGATGAAAAATGAGGGAAATCGAAGAATGAGTGACAAAATTTAAATATTTGAAAATGATAGATAGAAAAAGAAATAAAAATGGTGTGAAGAGGTTTGCACCATTACATACTGAAGTAATTTTCTGTCACGCTCTTCTCTGAGAAATTGAAAGAGACAGCACTAAAGTTAACATTCAAAATTCTTTATTTCAAAGTACTGCTTGGGGCTGTTGGTGGTGCAATCTACTTCAGCCAGATGTCGCTGCATGTACTAATACAGAGATTATTGTAGAGGTTCGAATTTTCTCTGATGCCGGTGAGTCGCCCATTAGCTCAGTTGGAAAGAGCGCTGGCACGAATAGCCAGAGGTCGCGGGTTCGAATCCCGGCATGGGTGGAATTTTTAGCCTCTAAATAGGTTTTTAAAATTGTCCTTAGCACGGGTTAGTGCATTAAAAATAAAAATAGTGTATGCAAAGTACTGGTTACAAAAATAGAAATAACATAGAGTTCAACCATTCGGCGTGAATAGAAGAACCCAAATGATATTAGTTGGTATCTGGTGCTATAGCTAGGTTATCATCTAACCTGTATTTAGAATACACAGGCCCGTTCCTCATTGCGAGTCTGTCTTATTAAGAAAATTATAGAGTTGGTGTGAAATAAAATTAATTATAAACTAAAGGCGGCGACTGACTCTGAACATTCGCTCGGTGTGAGCTCGCTACACGTCGAATATTCGTCATGTCAGTACAGCGAGCTGAGCAGCTCAATACAATGCGCCGAGCGCCCGAACGCGCTCCACTCGGCTGTCTGTTTTTGGCGAATCCCTTTAAATGTTACGTTACAAATCAGCCGCTGCTAGCGCGAGCACCGCACGCATCATGTCTTGCTGTGGGATGGGATAAAGCACAGGGGATCAAATATTCGTCACGAATATTCAGATGTTGTAAGCATTTATTGCTCACAACTGACAAATATTCGTGCGATTGTTCACATCGAGCGAATATTCAATGTCAGTCGCCACCTTTACATGCAATAGGCACGCACGGAGTACATCACATGCGCGCGTGACGTGAGTATGTGTGTGTGTGTGTGTATGTGTGTGTGTGTGTGTGTGCGCGTGTGTGTATGTGATGAACTTTCGAAATTTCACTGATGCCGTGAGTCGCCCATTGGCTCAATTGGTAGAGCGCTGGTACGGATAGCCAGAGGTTGCGGGTTCGAATCCCGGCATGGGTGAAATTTTTAGCCTCTAAATAGGTTTATAAATTAGGTTTTTAAATGTGATGAACTATTTACTTGGCAAAATTCTCAATTCAGAAACTGGCCCATAGCCAGCGGGTACACAGAAGCGACGTTTTTTTTCTTCTAGGCACAACCTACAACTACAACCCTAAGAGGTTTGTGAATACAAATGTAACTATGTAATTAATCCTTTTTTTTTACACTGTCAAATAGCCTATTCTCAGCCCCGGATCTACGATTTTTTCGAACCAGGGCAAAACCCTGAAAGTGGCTTTAGTATTTGAGAAAAACTTAGAACTGCCACTGAGTAGCATCTTTGGGACCATATGTAAAAGTAATAATCCTTTCATAATTCTAAACTTTTTATAATTTAATGAGTAATAACTTTAATTTGCTACGTAAAACAGAAACACGAAAAAAGTATATAACCAGGAAAGACTACAACTCTAGAAGAATAGAATAGAATAGAATGCATTTATTGACATATTAAGACAAAGGGTCGAGGCTTTTTCGAGGCTACTCTACACGGTGTGCTTTTTTAAAATTATTTTTATAAGATATTTTAAAATTCTTGTCTCAAGGATTTGGCGCCCCCATGAAACTGCCACCCGGGGCAAGTACCCCGGTTTGCCCCCCTTAGATCCGGGGCTGCCTAATCCCACCCTCCGGCCGGCCTTTACTGTACGGGATTCATTTAGCCCCTTTATTAAGAAGAACGGGTGACCGTGCTCTTCCACTATATCGGGAGGCAGATATGAGTGGACACACTACTCCCTCTCCGTCAAGTGTGTCCCATCCATATCCCAGAGATGGCAACTATATCTGGCTCCCTCAACCATACTCTCAACTCAGTAAGGTAGTCATCTTCTGCAACTTTATGCAGCTCACACACAATGCGCGAGAGAGAGATCAACATCGTCTGACATCGTTACATTCGGCCGTATTTCTCGTCGTAACCAACGAGCGATGAGAGAAAGTTCACCAAAAAAAAACGTGTGATCTGGATAAAGTAGGGCACAGGTAGACTAGACTGACTCACCACTTGTGTCTCTTGTTTCCACACGCACTTAGTTGAAGGACGTCGTATGAGCTAGGACACAAGTGGCGAGCGAGATATGATAGAGATATAGTGTGTCTCGGTGAGCAAAGATATGAGATATAACAACTCCCTCTAAGGACACACTCTGCCCAAGTCTAATGCCTGGGGTCGGCCAGTCCATTTTTTTTAGCCCTCCAAAGGGCACCCTCCGGAGGACACGGTGGAGGGAAGCACTAAACTAAAGATGGGCGTTTTCGAAAAACATTTTCGAAATTTTTGAAAATGTTTGTTATTCAAATGTTTCGAAAATATTCTTTGTTATTCGAAAAGAATAACTAATTTAGTGCAGTTTCATTTGCATGAAAGCAATATTATGAAGACGGCATTGAACGAACAAAACGCGCGCGACTCGTGTAAAGTCGTGTCATTCCGCCACGAATCGTGTTTTCGAAAATCGCGAGACTAAAGCGTTTTCGAAAATTGGGCCGATATGAATTTCGAAATGACTAACGTCTTTCCGTCAGCAGTCGTGTTTTCGAATATTATCACTAAAGCATGCGAACTGTGAGAGGCAGAGCACTTATTTCTGAAACTGCGTTTGACTCGGGGCATCTCGACAGTCACTCAACATGCGAAATATTCGAAAATGGCTCGCTTTCATTCTTGCATGCATGCGTCGCAATCGCGCAATCGCGGATTAGTAAGTTAGTAATATTAGTAAAACTTATTCGAAAATGAATGTTAGTAATTTACTAATCTTGTTTTCGAAAACCAAAGTTATTAAATTCAGATTATTCGAAAAGAGATGTCATTCACAATCGCCCAACACCACACTAAACACCACCTTAGGACTGGTTTTGGTCCTAAAGACCCCTAAAACCACATCCGTAGCAACCCCCTAGAGGCCGAGGAGGGCGCTCGACTGTTGTTAGTCGGACGCGGGGATGTTAGATGCCAACTTTTGAATTATGGCACCAGACGCTCAAAATTATGGTATTTTTGAAAAAAATAAGGTACGGGTAGGAAAACTCTTACAGATTTAATAAATTAGGCAGGTCCTATTAATTAAAGTATTAAAATTTCTTCGAATTTTCATAAATTGTTCAAACAAACACTCTACTCGCTTTTTTCTTTTTAGTCTGTGCTATTCGCTTCTAAGTTCAACTTTTAAAAATTCACCTGTGAAGTTCACTTACAATCCACAGACTACAAAAACTATCACAGATATGAACGTTCTTATCAACTTACTGCACGAAATGAATGAATGATTTTTTAGTGTTGCTAGATATCGTTATATAAAAAAAAACTCGTCAACAGCAAAAGCGAAAGATGAAAATGTGTGATGCAAAAGTGCTTGTGATCAAAAAAATGGCAAAATTATGGTACTTTCACGTACCATAATGGATGTATCATGGTACATGGTACGAACAACTGAATTATGGTACATGTACCATAATTATGACACGTATAACATCCCTACGTTATATTTATATTATGTCATGTGAAACACTTTGATTGCGCGATGCAGGAATGTGGATTTGTGGTGCGCGCGCAGAGTTGACGTGTGCTCGCCACATCCATTTTGTATGAAAAAAAAAGTCTTTTGCGCGCCCTTTCGCGCCTCTTCTGTGTTGCCGCTAGCTGACATGATTATTAAGATTATTTCTTCTTATTTTAACTAGGCACAAATTTAACTATTATGAAATATTTTCTAGACTAACGAGCCGTTTTCAACACAACTTCACAAAGCACTTCATAGATGGCGCTTATAAGCGTGCTCGTACAAGAACACGGACACGTCTGTCAAATTATGCACAGCGCAGATTAATTTTGACAGCCGCATTCCGGTTCTTCTACGGCCACGCCTGTAAGCGCCATCTATCAATTGGTCTGTGAACCTGTGCTGGAAACGGCTCATTGTAGTGCTAATAATCCGCTATTTGACTCTCTTTGCAAGTAAGTCCATCTCTTCCATTAGACCAGAACATAGTTTAGTATATTTTTGCGGACCTAAAAGCAACAAAAAAATATATTTTAAAACTTTGCTTTGCTACACAGCGAAAAAAGCTGTTAGTCATTTTTGTCTATGGACTGGGAGTGATTTGTGAGCATAGCGAAATAACAACGACGAAACCATGATTTCATCGAGTTTACTTAGCAATTATCATTATTGCATTGTTCGAGAATGCAAAAACATGTCAATAAAGAACCCCGGGAAGTTGTGGATTAGTGTACCCAGTGAAATAAATACGTGTGTTGGCTCAAACTTGTCAAAAGAGACCTCGATACTTTATCGACAGAAACTCTGGTTTATTTACGTGCGGATCACTTTGATGTAAGTCCTACAATAATCAATGTCCACTGGCTCTGGCTCATAGATGTTTGTTTACACACGAAAGATGCTTTCAACATGGCGAAGAGCGTTTTCAACGTTCCGAATTAAAATGGGAAAATATTTTTTTTATTTGCAAATTTTGCAGCCATCCTACATACTTACTTGGAAAAGTCAATATATTTCAGTTTCTTCTGTTAAATACTACAGGAAATATTCATTTATGTCGTCAAATTTGATACGAGTCAAGTAGCGGATTCCAGTCCCAATGATTAGGGCCCTGCATTTGGTGCGCATAGCCGGTGCAGGCTAACTGCGACCCCGGAGCCGGCGTCAGTCCCTGCGCATACACTTCCTCTTCTCCAGCACAATCATGGCCTTCAGCGCGCTCGCCACGACGAAACGAAGCGAATGGAACTTGCTAACAGAGAGACGGTAGACCAGACTCCTCCCGTCTGTGAGCTCCAGGCGTAAAATGACGCGGGTATCGCGGTACATTATTTCTTTGGCGCGTTCCCCTGACGGATTCTCTGCTGCTACGGCGGATTGGCTGGCAAAGGAAAGTTAGTTGTGATGTTGTAAACGACTCCAACTTGGTGCTTTATTGTACTGTTATATGCACTAACCCGTGCTGAGGACAATGTTTTAAAAACCGTACAGGGGCATTATAACGTAACTATCCACTGAGTTGAGTGGCGTGTACTTTTACTTTTTTTTAAGCTACTCCGGCTGTCAAATGCATACATTTTTTGACACTTAGGAGTCGTCTAAAGGCTTCACTCGATAGAGTGGAGTGCTACGTAATAGGAGGGCAGCAGTTCGCCGCTTGTACGTAATAGAGAGAATATTGTAGAGGTTCGAAATTTCACTAATGCCGGTGGGTCGCACATTAGCTCAGTTGGTAAGAGCGCTGGCACGGATAGCCAGAGGTCGCGGGTTCGAATGCCTCTAAGTAGGTAGTTTTTATATTTATAATTAAAAAAAAGAAAAACTGGATAAAACCGGATAAGTAGGTAAAATAGATCTAGTTGAGATGTGGGAGGGTAATGATGAAAAATTAAGGAAATTTCAAAATGTGTGACATAATTTAAATATTTGAACACGTACATACTCGTAACAATGGAAATTACACAGATATTTCTAAACGTACAGACGGCGGCCTTATCACTAAAAGTCAGTTAGGCCGGAGATTGCCGCACCAACGTGGTGGTGTATGGCCTAGCCTTCCTGCGATGCAGGGAGAGACCCGTGCCCCAGCAGTGGGGACATATCGGTTAGCCAGAGGTCACGGGTTAGAGTCCCGGCATGGGTGGAATTTTTAGCCTCTAAATTGTTTTTTTAAAAATTATCCTTAGCACAGGTTAGTGCATTAAAAAAGAGAATATAATCATGAACTACCTATTTGTGGATATCAGTTATTGAGCCTGAACTGTATTTTTATTATTTATCGTCGTCAGGCTATACTAGTCCACTGCTGGACATAGCCCTCCCCTAAAGAGCGCCACGTTGTGCTGTCATAGGGGGTAATGCCCATAAACCACGGGGACATACATGGGGACGACTTTGAAAATAAACGAAGGCACGAGCTTGATTTACGACGGGAACATTTAAAAAATAAATCGCATTCGAATATTTTATACAATTATGTAAATGGAGTCCTCACATGTGGCACCTGTCTTCGGACGTTTACTGCTAAAATTGGTTACATTAGTCATGTGACGACGCACCACTAACACAAAACAGAATTAGTCGTTATCAACCCTTGTATGTCCCCACTGCTGGGGCACGGGTCTCTTCCTGCATCGCAGGAAGTTTAGGCCATACTCCACCACGGGGGCCAAGTCCGGGTTGGTGGAGGATTGTAAGACAGTGGCGGGCCTTACTGTCAGAAGTATTCAAGCCGCCCATAAGGCCTCTGACATGGCTTAACGACTGCCATTATATGACAGCCGGCACCAACGGCTTAGCGTGCCTTTGCGAAGCACGGAAGCGCTCGGAAAAATGCCACTAGCGGTAGTCACGGGATGCTCACCCATCCTGTACCCGACCGCGCCTGTTGTTGCTTAACCAAGTGATTGATTCCAATCACTCGGTTCGCCTAGGCCACGAGCGCTTCAGAATTAGTCGCCGTTGCCAAAATCGGCATGGAGGGCATCATCATTCAATGCCCATAATCCATGGGGACATAAAGGGATGATATCAAAGCTAGCTAGTGCATTGCGAGAACTGAACTTTGGCTTACAATAATGACTGTGGGGCACAGGCCTTCTTACAGAAAGGGAGAGAGTGTGGGCTTCACTGAGATCTGATTCTTGTTCTTCTTCAGGCTATATTATGTAGTCCACTGCTGGACATAGCCCTCCCCTAATGAGCGCCATAGCGCCCTGTCTACAGATCTGATTACTTACACTAAACTACCTGAATCACTCGTAGCCCCGGCTGCCTGAGTGATGTTAAACGATCACGAAGGTTAGGCACCACAGGGCTCGTTCAGTGCACGGATGAAATGAAATGAAAAGGTTTTTAAAAACCTATTTAGAGGCTAAAAATTTCACCCATGCCGGGATTCGAACCCGCAACCTCTGGCTATCCGTGCCAGCGCTCTACCAATTGAGCCAATGGGCGACTCACCGGCATCAGTGAAATTTCGAACCTCTTTACACTATTCTCTGTATTACGTACAGGTTTTAAACAGAGTAGCACAGACACTGCGGCTTAATTAACGTTACAATTCAAACTAGGTGTCCATTTCAAAATATAGATCATTTAGGAGTAAAAATGGACAAAAAAACTCCAAATGGGTAAAGGCTTGCGATTTTGGTCATTATTTTCGGTCAATTTGTTCCACGCAAATTGGCTGAAGCGTAAGGTTCACGCAATTTGCTTCACTTCAACTTTTGTCCCCAAAGGGACTGAATCCCTGAATCGTGTAAAAAATGTCCTCCGAGTACTTGTCGCGGACTCAACGCCTACGGTGTGCGGTAATTGGTTCCCCGGAAATTGAGTGAAGCGTACGCTATGGAAGCAAATATTCTGAGATTACATTGTGTCGTAATTTACATGAAGTTGAAAAAGAAAAGGCGTTTTAAAAGACAACACCGAACTTTTGGCCTGTCCGGTCTATTGATGTCCTCGGTAACTTGAGGGACATTTTGTACGGGGTACTTTCAGTCCTTCGTGTGCGTTATTCGATACAATTTATAAGAGATCTATATCGACGGACAAAAAGTACCAGGGGGATTGTCTCTCGTCTGCGCAGGCCTTAAACCGTCTATGACTAACGCTAGTGGATCCGACCGAGTATGGGCTATACCTTCCTCAGGGAAGAGACCCGTGCCCCTCGGTGGGGACATAAGATGAAAATACCTGAGAGACGCGTCGATTTTCCAACTGAGACTGGCCAGCCCCGGCTTCAGACGTAGCTCTTTCGGTAGATTTTCGTAGATCTGCTCAGTGCAGAGTAGGGTTGTCAGCTCTGACACACAGTCTGGCGTGAACCTGAAATAAATAAATGAATCAATATTTAATAATATTGAATGAAGAGTTACATATAACTAATGTACACCATACATTAGTTACAAGCCGAGGCACAGACCTTTTTGTCTTCATTTGTAATTTATATATTGTTAAATAAAAGTCTCTTTAAATTGTCATTAATGCCTCTAGTATAAGTGATTGTTGTGTCTTATTTCGCTTGAAGACAAATAAATATATAATATATTATATTCAATCAATCCGTCCGTACTCCTCTTTTTAGTATGGCCAACTAAATTGTTACTTTTCGTTGTTTAACAGAGTTTACAACTTAAAAATTATTACTCATGAATGTGTTGAATGCTAATGAAATGAAAAGAAAAATCTATTTAATCCATTGTAAAAACAAAACGTTTACTTAACCAACTTCAAAGTTGTTTTTTCACAATTAAGTAGGTAATAGATTAGCTCGACAAGACCAAGTTGCCCCTCTAAATACCATTTTTATTTACGGTTTAACGCCAGACTATGTTGTTTTCTAACTAAACCTAACCTTCATGTTATAGTAAATAGTAAAGATAGATAGAGAACACTTAATTGCACACCCAGAAAAAAGAATACAAGCATGATTTCATAAATCTAAGCAATGTTACACAATTGGCGGTCTTATCGCTAAGAGCGATCTCGTCCAGACAACCTTTGGATGGAGTGGATTGCATGAAGAATATAGTCGAGACGTGCATGTACATAAATAATTAAATCGAAAAATATAGATACCAAATAGCAAAAGAGTGCCAGAATATAATTATAATTACCTACATATTTATTTTCAGTTAAAGTGTACATATTATGTTAAAATAATAATATACATTTATTGTAATAATATTATTACATGTGGCCTAGGCGAACCTAGTGATTGGAATCAATCACTTGGCTAAGCAACAACAGGCGCGGTCAGGTACAGGATGGGTGAGCATCCCGTGACTACCGCTAGTGGCATTTTTCCGAGAGCTTTCGTGCTTCGCAAGGCACGTTAAGCCGTTGGTGCCGGCTGTCATGATATGACATTATATTATAATGGCAGTCGCTAAGCCATGTAACTTCTGACAGTAAGGCCCGCCACTGTCTTACAATCCTCCACCAACCCGGACTTGGCCCCCGTGGTGGAGTATGGCCTAACCTTCCTGCGATGCAGGAAGAGACCCGTGCCCCAGCAGTGGGGACATACAAGGGTTGATAACGAAAAATACATTTATTATTTATTTATTGCATGCATACAAAATAACATAAATAACAATAAAAAAAATCATAAAACATTCGTTTCACCAAGGCAAAGAAAATGAATACGGATATTGTCTCGGGGCGGTTTACATGATTGACTTATATATATATAAAGGTACCCATGACACTGGCAGGATTACCGCGCTGCACAGCGAGGGATATCCTTTGCATCAAAAATGCCCCTGAGCGGTAGCCTCATAAGGCCCGACCTTGAAAATAACATTTGTTTTTGTGATTACTTGCGGACATTGGGCTTTAGAAGGGTAGTCGAAGCCACGGTTCCTGAGACGACGCCCTACCTCTTTAACAAAAACTCCTCCCTGGGCACCCCAATATACAATAATATACATATATACCTAATATATTTGCAAAATCTGCGAAAAACTGCCGGCAGATGCTGGATGCGGCAAGCTGAAGACAGGGCGCCATGGCGCTCATTAGGGGAGGGCTATGTCCAGCAGTGGACTAATATAGCTTGAAGGAGAAGATAACCCACCAAAAAACATTGTGTAAAAAACTAGCCAAGTCTCGATGGAGCTGCTCGTTTATCTCTAAAAAGTAACGAAATTTAGACAAAGTCGTGCAAAGTCTAAGGTTCCTTACTGCGATTTCTTTATTATTATATAGTTAATATTGTGTGACTTGGCCGTTGAAGGGTACAAAAACAGGTGCTTCATAGCAATGGTGTCACGGAGCACCTAATCAATTTGTCGCCAGAACCGCTACCCATTGACGATGGAAAATTGCCACCGGAAAACGTTGATTGAATGACCAGTCAATTGTAGGCTCGATAAAGCTGCGTATGTCAATAATACTTATGTATAGTCGAGCCTGAAACAAACAGTAAAAAAAAATATTTCCAGTACAGACGGACCTCTAATCACGGCCAAGTCACACAACATTAAGCATAGAAGCGCTCGTGGCCTTGGCGAACCGAGTGATTGGAATAAATCACTTGGTTAAGCAACAACAGGCGCGGTCAGGTACAGGATGGGTGAGCGTCCCGTGACTACCGCTAGTGGCATTTTCCGGCGCTTCCGTGCTTCGCAAGGCAGGTTAAGCCGTTGGTGCCGGCTGTCATATAATGGCAGTCGTTAAGCCATGTCAGAGGCCTTATGGGCGGCTTGATAACTTCTGACAGTAAGGCCCGCCACTGTCTTACAATCCTCCACCGACCCGGACTTGGCCCCCGTGGTGGAGTATGGCCTAACCTTCCTGCGCTGCAGGAAGAGACCCGTGCCCCAGCAGTGGGGACATGAAAGTATAATACTAAGGAAATAGCAGGCTATTTTTTTACAGAATGTTTTTGGTGGGATTTCACTCCTTTTTGTAGAAACGTTGTCATGCGAATCGTTGCTTTCGCTTAACTACGGAACTAAATGACCTACAGACCTAAAATTTTGGATTTTAAGTATGTGATTAGCTTACTGGACGACGAAAATTTCTGCGTTCTGATTTTATCCAAAGGTTTTCAAATAGGGGCCTGAAAATGCGGCGAAATGGTTCCAGTAATGGATGGTACGGCAGCAGTTATATATTGAACGGGTCAAATCGCGATTATTCATTAGGTAAAACGTAATTATATATTACTATGTATGAATATCGCGAATCATTAAGAAATACTATGGTACAGTGCTACACAAGAAATAAGTCCCGCGGATGTACCTGCGCAGATGACCAAATTTTGGATGTGGGGCAAGTTGATCGACCAATCAGATAGTTTCATTTTATGGCAGGCCGCGCGCCTTTGTTGCTATTGGTTGATTCAACGTCATCGATGCAGGTGACTATTAGTTTGGCAATATTAGCGCGAGCGAAATAGGTAGCGCTACTGCGGCAATCATTTCTGCACCTTAACCGTATCGGTTAAAGATCATGCGAATGTGCTTATAGCTTCGGGTACTTTCGTTACACTTCTTCCTAGTCTGCGAGAGCGTAGATTCCCGAAGGGACTTTTATTATGTGTAGTACTGTACGGCAGTATTTGCTTCGCGCTCGACTTGGCGGGGGCACAGCCGTGCCCCCCGATATGTACATCGTTAAAAACTGCACTTACCGAAGCCCTTCCAAGAAGGTTCGGACGTCCTCTTCAGCCCAAGGAGCCCTGGCAGCGGACCGCGACCGGGCCATGTGCCGCACCACAGCTCGGACCGCTGAGAACTTGTCCGCGCTAACCAGACTTGCCGTCCGGCTGTCTGGGACCAGCTCCAACTCCTTCAGGGCCACTGGTAAAATATGGGGTTCTACAGTAAAATATGGGGTGGTAAATAGAGGGCCATATCTCGCGAACAATCGACAACCGTTGGAGTAAACGTGATCTTGAGTGGAGACCGCGACTCGGCAAACGTAGTGTAGGACGCCCTCCGACCAGGTGGGATGACGATCTGCGAAAAACTGCCGGCAGATGCTGGATGCGGCAAGCCGAAGACGGGGCGCTATAGTGCTCATTAGGGGAGGGCTATGTCCAGCAGTGGACTACATAATATAGCCTGAAGAAGAAGAAGAAATATAGGGTTACTCAAGAGTTAATTCTTTCCATCGTAAGGTTGTCTGGAAGAAATTGCTTTTAGCAATAAGGCCGCCAATTGTACTATGTATATTTGCAATTGTTTTGTATTTGTTGTTTTTCCAGTGTACAATAAAGAATATTCTTATCTTATCTTAATTATTTATGGTGTTATAATAAAAGGAAAAAAAATCTCTTTCCCCCCCCCCACATCCTTCCCCTGTAAGTCTAAGTTCATTCTGTTAGCTTTGAGAATGTACCTCGGGCTCTAGAGTAGGCTTCGGTTTTCGCCGAGAGCACACGAGTATGAATTTTTCTTCACTATTTTGAAAAGTTACGTAAAATTAAGTGTCATATTAGCCCCGATATTTCTATGACACGGATATATTCGGGAAAAGTGTCCGAAAAGACAACAGAAAATCCAAAAAGACAAACGAATATATCCGTGTTATAGAAATGGCGCAGCGGTTTGGTACGCTGACTGTAAAACCGAAGGCGTCGGGTTCGATCCCCGGCCGGGTCAAACTAGGAAACGAACTTTTCTAGTTTTTCTCGTGTCTTGGATGTTATATAAGTAATTATTGTATTAAATCTATCGTAGAGTTAGCACCTATAAATAACACAATTGTACTATTTTACGTAATACAGAGAATAGTGTAGAGAGGTTCGAAATTTCACGGATGCCGGTGAGTAACCCATTGGCTCAATTGGTAGAGCGCTGGCACGGATAGCCAGAGGTTGCGGGTTCGAATCCCGGCATGGGTGAAATTTTTAGCCTCTTAATAGGTACCTATAACACAAGTCATTTAGTTGTACTTAGTATAGGGCTAACGAGATCTGGATAATATGTCCATACATATTTATTTATTTATTTAATTATTTATCGTGATATAAAAGGAAAAAAATCATATGTTTTTATTATTTAGCAATCACGAAGATTAAGCAACATAGGGCGCGTTCAGTGCATGGAAGGGTGACTGTCTACGACTAACGCCTTTTCCCCTTTTTCATCAGGGACAAAGAAGGTATATGATCCCCAGTGGGGACATAACGGGTTGATGATTATGATATTCATGTTAAGCCAGTGTGTTACCTTACACAACGGTGTTACCCTACCGTTGTGTAAGGTAACACACCGGCTTTTTTTGTAAGAAACTATGTAGTTTCTTAAAAAAAAGCTGTCATTAATGCATTATTTCAAGCACATAGCAGAAGCAGCCTATAAGATAAGATTATTCTTTAATGTATACCGGAAAATTGATACAGCAACAGCAGTAGCAATTTGTCAACTTCAAATCGTTTTGAGTGTTTGACGACCTCTGTGGCGTAGCGGTAGCGCGTCTGCCTACCATGCAAGAGGTCCCGGGTTCGAATCCCGGCTGGGAACAAAAAAAACCCCAGGTCTTGGATGTTTACATGTTTGTGACGTCGTTGTTTCTGGTTCCCACGACACAGGGTATCCTAGTGTGGGGCCAGAAGCAATGTATGTGCCTGTATGTAAATGTTATGTAAATGTAAAAACGTTATGTGAGAGAAAAGTGAGTTTTTTTTTTTAATATATTTCTCAAATTTCTTAAATGCTTTGGTTAGAATTCAAACGTCAAAGGGCATTTTTTTTGTTTATTACAATTTTGTCAATTTATGAGTAAGGTTTGTGAACACCTCAGTCCAACAAGTTTTTTCACAATGTTTTTCTTCACAACTAGTGGGGTAACCTTGGCCTTTGCATTAACGTAATGAGATGATATATACAGCGTCCAGTGTCACCCTTACTCACACTAGATAGGAACAAACAGATAATTTATTGTGTAATACAGTGTAGTCCACTGCTGGACATAGCCCTCCCTTATTGAGCGCCATTAGCGCCCTGACTTCAGCTTGCCGCATCCAGCATCTGCCGGCAGTTTTTCGCAGATTGTCATCCCACCTGGTTGGAGGTCTTCCTACACTATGTTTGCCGAGTCGCGGTCTCCACTCAAGAACATGTTTACTCCAATGCTTGTGGATTCTTCACGAGATATGGCCAGCCCACTGCCACTTCAGCTGGCTGATTCTCTGAGCTATGTCGATAACTTTGGTTCTCTGTCGGATGTATTCGTTTAAAATTACTGCTGATAGAAAAGTGCTACTATAAACTCGAAGACTTCCTTAATGATAAATTACAATAAATTGTTTCTGTCTGTATAGACAGAAACAATTAAATAATATCATGAATGTATAATATATTATTATCAACCCTTGTATTGCTTATAATATGTAAGCAATACCTACTGTCTAGTTTCTAGAGAAGTTCCAAAGAACAGGAATGTAAGTGTTGAAAACGTTTATCTTAGAAATCCTTTGACCAGGGCCCATAATCTGAGACTTAAACATTGTGTAACATCATTGTATTATACCATTATGATCGCTAATAAATGAATATGAAGGGACCGCTCTACCATGAATTATTTTCACTTTCATTTTCACTCCGACACCATACCTACAGTAGCTGGGACATCTTTTTAGATTGAGTGGGCTGGCAAGGTAGCATTACTACAAATTCACAAATGAATGTAAATTCGAAACCAAAGCCACTGGTAAAGCCACTGGTACCGCCACTGGTTACTGATTCTACCGGTGTGTGGCCTCCTCTTTTGTGTTTATTACCAAAATATCAGGAGTTTCGTTACATCTGTTTGTAATGTACGGTTGGTGGGGTAATGTTAGGAAATGTACTAATAGAATTGTTGTCCAGCTATGTAAGGCTACTTTTCTAAAGTTGGTCAAGGACTAAACTAGCATAACTGGGAAAAAAATACTTTTACTGCAGTTTCAAATGGTTTAGCGAATATAAATAAGTGTTACACAAAACAAACGGCTTGATCTCCTTCTTCTGTATATCCGGGGTGACAAAAGACACGACATTCCAATGGGACGGGTTCTCGGTGAGTATTTCTAACTGTTGCGACATTTTTCCAAAAATTTCAGCTGGACTACGTTGGAATTTTATGAAAATAAACTTTTTGTTTATCTTTTTGACTGATTCACATCACAGATTAAAAAGACTCATTCACACATATGACACTATTCTGTGCAGGCAACAGCTGATGATTTTTTTTCTGTTACACAGAGTAACAGAAAAAAAGATATTTTACCGATGTTTACCGATTTTTATAACTTCCGGTTAGCCCGTTAAAAAACCCACAGTAAGCCCGTCACCACAGATAGATTAGAGAAACTTTTCCCATCACTATAAATCTGTCATGGCGGATCGGCTTGTGTGCAAATCAGTGAAAAGTATTATCACACATTGTTTTTCCGTGCAATCGCGTGTAATTAACTAATAGCTAGTACTAATTACGTGAGTGGTCTCATAACTTTTCCAAAACCATCGACGAGAAACCTAGTAACAGTGAAATTACTGCCAAGAATCCTCATCAATGGCGGTAGCTCAAGGTGGCCCAGTGAACAAACCCTGGCAAGGAAATAGGCCAGGCATTCAGCATCAGAACAGCCAAAATAACAACAGCATGACCCTAAACAGGTCTATAAATCTCTACCCATTGACTAACTACACTTTTGGAACGAAAGAGCCCCTGTTTGAAAAGGACGCGTCCGTCCCGGCGAGATTCCAACGTATGAGAGAGGAATTCGTAAAAATTGGCATGAGAAGGTAAGTATGCGTTCTGTGCTGTGCTGTGTACTTTGTTAAGTTATTGTTATCAATGGTGAGTCTCCAGCTGGAACTAAAATAATTGTATAAACTAGTCTAACCTCAAAGTTCATTGACTATCTGTGTGGCGTAGCGGTAGCGAGTCTACCTACGAAGAGGTCCCGGGTTCGAATCCCGGCTGGGGACGAAAAAAAACCCCAAGTCTTGGACGTTTACATGTCTGTGATATCGCTGTTACTGATTCCCACTACAGTGTATCCTAGTGTGGGGGCAGAAGTGATGTATGTGCCTGTATGTAACCCCAACTTTACCTACCAACCAACCCACGACCTCGGTCATGGTAGCTAAGCCCTTAACGGCTAGACCAACAGGGCAGTCAAAACTTCATGCTTCTTGTCGAATGATTCTTGACTTAAAAGCACACCCTTGTACATTTACTTTGTAATTAGTGCAATGAAGAATTATAATAATTTTTTTTTTTTACGTAGCCTCTATGTTTGTGTCCCACTGCTGGGCAAAGGCCTCCCCCAATTCAGTCCAGAGTTTCCTGTCCTGGGCCACCTCAGGCCACTCCGGCAGATGGTTGTCGAGATCATCTCTCCACCGTCTTCTAGGCCGGCCTCGATTACGATGTCCATCGTGTAATAATAATAATTATAAAACTTCACAAATGTACATAACTTAATGTGCAAATGTGAAGAATGAAGTTTCATACTTGTAACTGTTTGTTTGTTTAAAAAGGGTCTTTATTTTTCATAAACACTACATAATGTAGATTAACTAAACACAGTTTAGTACATACGATCACAAATGTTATAGTAACTCAGCAGGCTAAGGTGCCTATAAAAGTTTTATAATAAAACTAGCTGACCCAGCGAACTTAGTACCGCCTAATAGTCTATTCTTTAATTAATTTTTATTTTTTTCTAGTTACGGAGTTCTTATCGTACTTCAAGGAGTATTCTAAAAAAAAATAATTAGCAGAATCGGATCAGCTGCTCTCGAGATTTGCGCTTACCAACACATACAGCAATTCATTTTTTTTTTATAGATTACTATTTACGGTAGTACCTAGGTACCTATACTCGTAACTAACGGACTTCTTAATCTTCTCTGTGGTCTAAAAATGACACATTATTAATTAGCCTGTTTGCTCCACACCCGCAGGTCCGTGGAAGGTGTACTCCTGGTGCATGAGCATGGATTGCCGCACGTGCTGCTACTGCAGCTGGGAACAGCATTCTTCAAGCTGCCTGGTGGAGAGCTGAATCCTGGGGAGGTAAGTTATCTGCAAGTTATCAGTTAAAATCTATTTTGAGAAGAATAACTGTGGAGTCTCTTTGTTAGATTAGATTAGAATACTTTATTCATAATAATAGAATTACATGGCTGATTGATGACTGAACGACCGACCAAGCTTAGATGAGCGATGTGAATGCCAGAGGGAAGTTTAGCCTTAAGAACTTTATTTAATTACATTATTGAATTCCCACAAAGCACATACAATTTACAGGACGAGATTGAAGGCCTAAAGAGATTACTGACTGAGACTCTTGGCAGACAAGACGGTGTCAAACAGGAGTGGCTCATTGAGGACACCATCGGTAAGTTTATAGTAAGCAATCCTTAGTAAGATAGGAATACAATTAAATATTAGATTAAAAATACAGATCTCATCTTTGCCACATAATCTATTAATTGTGGAACTAGCAACATTTCAAACATTTTGTTTTTAATATTAGCTAGCTGACCCAGCGAACTTCGTACCGCTTAACACTCGATTCTTTATTTTTTTTTATTTTTCACCGTAAGAACCATCCTCGTACTTCAAGGAATATTCTAAAAAAAGAATTAGCGAAATCGTTTCAGCTGCTCTCGAGATTTGCGCTTACCAACACATTCAGCGATTCATTTTTATATTGTAAGATAAAACTAATTGAATGGATCTTACATCCATCTTCTGTGAAAATTTTGGTGTCAATATAGACAGACATAGACATCACTATGAACCAAATGAATATTGGAAACTCGCAATGTGCATGATGAATCTCTTAACATAACAATTGCTTGCCCTGGTTGGACCAAGCTTGGATAGTTTAGAACAAGTAGTAATTTTAATTTTATTTAGGCTTCGGTCGCGTGCGCGTAATCTTTCGGTTGCTAAGGTAAAGTTTACTTCTGACATGGTTAGGTGGAATTATAACGGACGCTCGGCACCGCTGAAATAATTAGGGATCGCAGTAAAAAAGCATTAAATTTCGTGCAAATGTCGTCAAACTTTAGATTAATATGTAATTTCCACGTGAATAAGTATGCGATCATGTGATGCCCAGCGTGGGGATTATGGGCATTACCCCCTAATGATTTCACAACCTTGCGCTATGGCGCTCATTAGGGGAAGGCTATGTCCAGCAGTGGACTAATATAGCCTGAAGAAGGAGAATAAGCATTTGCCCCACAGTCAATTCGGGATGCAAAAAAAAAAGTGAACTGCCTGAATTTTTTTTTTTATACAACACACATAATTATCATAACATTAACATAACATTTACATACAAGCTCATACATTGCTTCTGGCCCCACACTAGGATACCCTGTGTCATGGGAACCAGAAATAACGACATCACAAACATGTAAACATCCAAGACCTGGGCTTTTTTTTTTTGTTCCCAGCCGGGATTCGAACCCGGGACCTCTTGCATGGTAGGCAGACGCGCTACCGCTACGCCACAGAGGTCGTCATTAAAAACCATTTCGAGCTTAGCATCCAAACTACAGTATTTTTTATGTAAGAGATTTTTATCATAAAAGATGAGCCTTATTTTGAGTAAATAATAATATTTAAATGCCCTTCATATGACCTCTGAGGACCTCTATGATGACGTCACATGTTAAATCGTCTGTGGTTGTAGTTATTCTGTGGAAAAACTACCAATGGCCTGTCAACTTCATGTGTCAAACACATCGATGTCATTCACATGTCACACTAAACCACAGACAAATCCAATCGCGAGCTCTACCTACACACAGAGTATGTAACATATGACGTCACGCCGAATAATATTAATTGTAATTAAATAACAATGATAAACTCGATTAATCACGAAAAAAATGAAATTAGTTTCTTAAAATTACGTCTACTATCAGAATATAAAATAAAATCCGATCATAAAAAAAACTGCATCCCTTTCCTACAGATGGTGCTGTGATCAGGATTTTCGTCATATATTTTTTCAACTCCTCTATACGTCTTTCAGGTAACTGGTGGCGACCAAACTTCGAGCCTCCCCAGTACCCGTACATCCCACCGCACATCACGAAGCCTAAAGAACACAAACGCCTGTTCCTCGTCCAGCTCCAAGACCGAGCTCTGTTTGCAGTCCCAAAGAACTACAAGCTTGTAGCGGCACCGTTGTTTGAGCTATACGACAACGCTCAGGGCTACGGACCAATCATCTCTTCGCTGTCGCAGAGTCTGTGTCGGTTCAATTTCATTTACATGTGAATTTGTGGACGTGAAAGTGTTTGGTGAGACGGTGTGCGGGGTGCAGTGAACGTTTTAGATTTAATTCTTCAGCATGCTTTAGTTGTCTGTTCTACTTATTGTTGCAAACCAACTACTCGCAGGGCAACAGTACCTTGCGCAGATGAATAATATGCACTTGAACATTATCAAGGTAGCACTATTGATTTGTAGAACAATTCCTAAAGTATTGCAGAAACAACCTTCTCTATAATCTTTTCCATGTCACGATTTTATTAACTGAGTAACTTTATTGTGTGCTACTCTTATACAGAGTGCTTGATGCGAGTTTGACAGATCCAATCGAATAACTTTACTACCGCGTTAATTGAGTATTGAGTAGTGAGTATAAGTTAGCCGTTCGAACTGGCAAAACGCTGTCACAGTCCAACTCGCACTCGCGTTTATTCGTGTTTTGGCTGGTAAACGTGTTCACTTCTCAACGTAAACCATTACAACTCGCACTCAGCAATTTTAATTTCCATACTTGTCGCTAGGTGGCGCTTCCTCGATGCCATAGAAATATGAGTTTACGTTAACGCGATCGAGTAGTTAAAAAACTCGCACTAAGCACTCCGAACAGAAACTGCTGACAGTTCTTGGCATGTTTTTCTCCATTTGTAAATTAACATATTTTATTTACTAGTATTTTCGGACAGTGTTCAAAAACTATGGAAAAATTGCAACGGACAATAAGTACATAGAGGATATTGCATGCGCTAGAAAAACTAATTAACAAATGAAATATCCAGAACTGGGTTTCAATTCTGTTTGTGCGTTGTAGTACAAAGATAGATTTACAGTTGAGTCATGTGACTTGTTTATCTACCCATAAAGGTTTGATGTGTTATGCATGTGTAGACTTTAACTGGCAATGAAATAGTAGTTTATATTTTACCGCAATAGTCTACAATGCATTAACCGTCTAGACGCTACCATATTCATTAAACTACAATTCTTAGTTTATAATGACAATTCGATGATCGTTGTGTACTTGTTAATCTGTAGGTTAACCAACTATCAATGTACAATGATTGTCTTGGTTAAACATGAATTGTAGTTCCATTGTCCTCCAATACATTTGAAGGAAATGAAACAAAATATTACATTCTGTTAGCTATTAGAATATACAGTCTATTTATTCTTACTTGTCCAATTTAGTAAACAAGATTCTACCCGTAAACTGTAACTTTTTAGTCCAAAACTGCCATATTTCCATAAATGAAGTAACCTGGAACACTCTTTTAGATAACACGCTGCCAATTTTATAAACATAGTTCATGAATTTGCGAGAAAATGTCTAGTTTAGGAATCTAATCTCAATTTTAAGGTTAGAATCTTGTTTACTAAATTGGACAAGTAAGAATAAATAGACTGTACCTCGGCTACTATCGGATAGAATCTGATATATTCGTGTAATAGAAATTTCGGAACTAAAGGCGGAAACACATTATTAACACGCCACGCGACCCGACGAAACGCGACGCTTGTTGAGTCGCATCAAATTGTACTATTTTCTATGTCTAGAATCACACTATGAACATCCGACGCGACCCCATGCGCACGGTATTTGCACGGTGCACATCGGGTGTCGACACGTCGCCGTCGCTTTTTAATAATGTGTTTCCGTCTTAATATGACACTTAATTTCGAAATCGGAACTAATATGACACTTAATTTTGAAATCAGAACTCGATCATCAGTACGAAAATTGGCGAAAACCGAAGGGTACTCTAGAGCCCGAGTTAAGCTGCGTTGACACTATCAAAGTATGCTTGGACAAAGTAGATTTGACAAAGTAGCTTTTTTCTAAGTTCACTTTGATATCTATTGACACTAACATAGTTCACTTTGGTAATTTTCTTCATTCTTTGAGCAGTCAAGATCGAAGATTTTGCGAAGTGCCACCGTATTTGCAGTTGACGCCATTTTGATTTATCAATGGACATCCAAGTAGGCTTGGAAAAGTTGAACGCGGTCCAAGTCCACTTTGATTCGACGCCGTCGTCCAAGTGCGCTTTGATAACTGTTGCCATGATCAAAGTAGCGTCCAAAAAGCCGTCAAATCTACTTTGTCCAAGCATACTTTGATAGTGTCAACGCAGCTTTATATTCTAACAGCTATATAAAGCAAATAGTTTGTTGCTGGGCTGTGCTTTAGCTTCTATGTATATTTTACGAAAGCCTAGAAGATTAACATTAAGTCAAAACATTTTAAAGTTACTCTATTTTGACCAACATTCGTTTTAAGAGTTAGTTCATAGCGCCTAAGCAATTTAAGTTCATAAACGACTTGTATGAAAAAAAACGTCATTGTGGAGTTTCATTTACGGATTTGTACCTGAAGACCGAAGAAAGAAGACTGTTTAGTAGTTTTAAGCTTTAGATAAGGTAATTTATTGTAGATGTTTATACAAAAGTAATTCGCGATCTCAAAGAATGATCTCTGATCTAGTTTCGGACCCAGTCTGTCCACAAATGGATTCTATTGCACCCCATATTGTACCGCTGCTGTTTTCCAACTAATCTGTGGATGGAGAAATTAAGATTTGTATTGTAATCGAGTCCGGTTCTAGCTTCGAATGACTTCAGGGTATCCTAGTGTGGGGCCAGAAGCAATGTATGTGCTTGGATGTAAATGTTATTATGCTGTAGCGACAAACGTGGCGAAAAATTTTCGGCGTGGTACCGTGGGGCGAAGAGTGAGCCGTGAGCCGTTTTAGCACAAATTCACAATGCGTTTCATAGATGGCGCTTATCAGTGTGCGCATACGAAAACTGAGACACGCCTGTCAAATTTTTGCTTCGATATCACCCCTTGTATGTCCCCACTGCTGGGGCACGGGTCTCTTCCTGCATCGCAGAAGGGTTAGGCCATACTCCGCCACGGAGGCCAAGTCCGGGTTGGCTTATTTTTGCTTAGAGCTGATTAATTTTGACCAGAGTCCGAAAGGACAATTATCCGTGATAAATATCTTGATAAAAGTAGCTCGATAATTATCAATTGATATTAACAAAAATTTCGTTTGTGCAAACAAAACTAAGCAGTAAGATCTTAGTTGGCTATTAGGATTAGGTCAACAAATAAGTTGTGTGTACTGCAGCTACAGCAGCAACACAGCCAATGGAAATAGAATCGGATGAAGATATTCCTTTGGCATCTTTGGTCAATCCAATTTAATAATATTTAGAATGTCGAATCCGATAGACACTTTTTACTTTAATCAATGTTAAATTGTGTTGGATTTTAAATAAAAATCATAAAATTTATTTTTGTTAGATTAGGCCAAATTATAATGTATTTGTTATGAAGCAATATAGCAAATTAATTTCTTACTGTGATAATAATTATCAGTATGGCCACACCTGTAAGCGCCATCTGTGAATTGTTTTTTGAAGTTGTGCTGAAAACGGCTGATTGTTGTGGATGGCAACAAAATGTATCTGTGATATTATTAATAATACATTAATCATAAATCTGAATGTATTATTTATTACATCATAAATCTGCCCCAAACGCTAATGCCGGCCCCAGATAGAAGTTCAAACAAGTGATCACATAAGTATGCACATGTGTGGCACGGACTTTTTATGTGACAATAGTAATGCCGGCGCCAGATCACATAAGTGTGCACAAGTGTGTGGCACGGACATTTTATGTGACAATAGTAACAAACGTCCGTGCCACACATGTGCACACTTATGTGAACACTTGTTTGAACTTCTGTCTGGCGCCGGCATAAAGCTAATGGGCTTAAAAACTGCCTAATGCTCACTACAGATGTCACCGCTGTTGAGTGTATCATTAATTTGACAGTTCTCCACAGTATTTTTGTAAACAAATTAATTGTTTTGTGAATAACTTCGTTATATTTGTGCATCCGTTGATTGCGAAGGTAAGGGAATTCATTTTTTAATACAGTTGCTCAAAAAGTGGCGTATTGCGGGACATGTAGCGTGCGGGATGTGGGCTATTTATTACACACTCGTGCTTTTTTTTACCGTTCCCGCAAGCATTAAATCTGATATTGAAACAAATATTAGCAGCTTCTTTTTAGAAATATACCTACGTATTTGCATGAATCACAAAAACTTCTATGATTTTTGTTAGTAAAAACTTCATGGTTGGTTTTTCTTTTTAATAGACATTATTTTAGCAGTTGGGAAAGAGACCGCACGAGTTCGGGAAAGCTAAAAAAAGCAAGAGTACGTAATAGCCCACATCCCGAACGCTATACCTTCGTCCCTGCACTGCAATACGCCACTTTTTGAGCAACTGTATAAAAAAGAAATTTGTGGGAAAAAGCTCTTCGTAGAAAACAATGGAAGGCTAGTACTTCGTCAAGACTATGTGATGCCCATAATTCAAACTGAAGATTACTATGGGCAAAATTCATATTCATATACAGGTGATGAATCTACGCAAAGTATTAAAGACAACAGCTGCATCCTTTAGATCAAACAACAATACAATGTGAAGGTTCCTAGGAACATCAACAGTGCTGCCAACTACAATAAGCTTTCAGTTTTAACCTTGTTCAGACCATAGGAATAATGTAAATAAACTTGTAAATAATCTTGTAACGAAACAGGAATTTTAATTATTTTTAAAACAGTAAGTACACTCGCGAAGCGCTCGTGGCCTAGGCGAACCGAGTGATTGGAATCAATCACTTGGTTAAGCAACATCCGGCGCGGACAGGTACAGGATGGGTGAGCACCCGTGACTACTGCTAGTGGCATTCCGAGCGCTTCCGTGCTTCGCAAGGCACGCTGAGCCGTTGGTGCCGGCTGTCATATAATGGCAGTCGTTAAGCCATGTCAGAGGCCTTATGGGCGGCTTGATAACGTCTGACAGTAAGGCCCGCCACTGTCTTCAATCCTCCACCAACCCGGACTTGGCCACCGTGGTGGAGTATGGCCTAACCTTCCTGCGATGCAGGAAGAGACCCGTGCCCCAGCAGTGGGGACATACAAGGGTTGATAACGAAGTACACTCGCGGTCTGAAAATGTTTACCTCCTTAAGGTTGGTAATTGCATGCACAAATCTATGCCACATGGTCGATGATATTATGTGATTTGATTAGGCATAGAGCATAGAAGAAGCAATAGAGATTCACCCAAGCGAGGTTGCCATGGTTTTACAATCAATTTCTATTATTTCAATCCTAGTATTTTTTATAAATGTCATTGTAAAAAATTCAATTATGTCAACTTTTAAGTAAAGAAAAGAGTTTCATCATCAAAACGTTATGAATACTCTTTTTATTAGAATCGATGCTACAACTATTAAAAAGTAATACGTACGTATATAGATAATAGTAGATTTTAACTCCTGAGCGAAGCGAGGGAGTTATGTAGAGTCCTGAGTGAAGCTAGGGGTTCATACCGCCCGAGACTAAGACATGTTTTATTCCAGAGGTGAATACTCTACTTTTCACACCATCTGGGAGACAATAAAATTTTTCTTTTTTTTATTGGTGTTTCGCGCGGTCACACGACACAGTAGTTCAGAAAAAAAAGAAAAAAGGGGTGAGTTTCGAACAACAATTCGAATTTCGAATTGCAATGCGGGGCTTCTTCATAGTTTTCATGCGAATTTTGACATTCTAAATTCAAATCACTTTATTCCCTAGGGAAATTCTTCATTATTATTGCCCTCGAGAGACAAGGCTATGCTTTACGATGATATTTGACGGTACGTAATAAGGCATTGTCGAGCAGGAGGTGTGAAAAGCATTTTAGACTTTACTGCACACAGTGTGCTAAAGAATCGAATTTGAAAACTGATAAACATTTTTAGACCGCGACCATACATATCACTACTGTAAATGAATACTATGGACAAACTTGCAATTTTAAAGAATGTTTATTAGGCACCATGATAAATAAATAAGATGCAGGCAGCAAAATTCTATACAACAAACCTATCTACTCGTGGTTTGGTTTTAAGGCGCTACGAGGTGTAACAAGCGCCACCAACGGAATAAAAGTCATAAATTGTTTTATAATACGTTTTTTTCTAAAAGTGAACATCGGAAATGTTAAAAACCTATTTAGAGGCTAAAAATTCCACCCATGCCGGGATTCGAACCCGCGACCTCTGGCAATCCGTGCCAGCGCTCTTTCCAACTGAGTGCTTAGTGCGAGTTTGACAGATCCGATCGAATAACTTTACTACCGCGTTAATCGAGCATTGAGTAGTGAGTATGAGTAAGTTAACCGTTCGAACTGGCAAAACGCTGTCACAGTACAACTCGCACTCGCGTTTATTCGTGTTTTGGCTGGTAAACGTGTTCACTTCTCAACGTAAACCATTACAACTCGCACTCAGCTATTTTAATTTCCATACTTGTCGCTAGGTGGCGCTTCCTCGATGCCATAGAAATATGAGTTTACGTTAACGCGATCGAGTAGTTAAAAAATTCGCACTAAGCACTCTGAAATATTAACAACTGCATCGAAACTATTTTTAGAACCTACAGTCTAGGACTTTAAAACTGCGTTAAAGTCTTCATATTACAAGAATATAGCCCTTTTTTGTTATCGACATAGCTCAGAGAATCAGCAAGCTGAAGTGGCAGTGGGCTGGCCATATCTCGCGAAGAACCGACAACCGTTGGAGTAAACGTGTTCTTGAGTGGAGACCGCGACTCGGCAAACGTAGTGTAGGACGCCCTCTGACCAGCCCTCCTATTACGTAGCATTCCACTCTGTCGAGTGAAGCATTTAGACAACTCCAAATTGTCAAAAAATGTATGCATTTGATAGCATAGAAAAAAGTAAAAATCAACGTCACGCAACTCAGTGGATGCTTACGTAATAATGCCGCAGGTGGGGTGACGATCTGCGAAAAACTGCCGGCAGATGCTGGATGCGGCAAGCTGAAGATAGGGCGCTATGGCGCTCATTAGGGGAGGGCTATGTCCAGCAGGGCTATGGACTACATAATATAGCCTAAAGAAGCCCTTTTTTATTCCCAATTCGCTACAACATTCACTTTCAAAGTACTAAATATTTCAGTTATGGTTATAGTACTAAAAGTCGAGTCTCGGAACCATGAATTTATAAAAATAGTATAATCATGTGGGTACAGTAATACAGTAAAATAGTATAATCATTCCGATGGAAAAACCTAACTGCAAAGTAGGTATTCGGGGCTGTAAGTGATGCAATTTACTTAAGCCAGATGTCGCTGCCTGTACGTAATACAGAGAATAGTGTAGGTTCGAAATTTCACTGATGCCGGTGAGTCGCCCATTAGCTCAGTTGGATAGAGCGCTGGCACGGATAGCTAGAGGTCGCGGGTTCGAATCCCGGCATGGGTGGAATTTTTAGCCTCTAAATAGCTTTTTAAAACCATGACCAAACCAACGGTGTGCCGTTTGAATTTAGAACTTTCATCTATCGTACACATCTGTGGTACATATTGCGTTCTCGTGGCTGTATAGCCACAGGGGCCTAATTATGTAAGTATCCACTGAGTTCAGTGACGTTGATTGTTTCCTTTTCTAAGCTACTCCAGCTGTCATATATATTTTGACACTTTGGAGTCGTCTAAATGCTCAACTCGATAGAGTGGAAAGTTACGTAATACAAGGGCAGATGCGTTCCGTTTACCTTTCAGCACAAACGGTAAAGTAAAATAAAAATTGGCGGTAAAGCGGAGTTCGTTGTTATTTGGTTAATAATAAATTGATATTAATTAAATTTATTATGTAAAAGGCCCTTTTTTATTTCCTTGCATTTTTTAAAGAAAAGCACTTATATGCCTCGACCGAAATGGCAATTGCCTGTCACGTATGATTGAAGTCATCGCCTGCGGCTCGGCCTTCAAACTCATACTCTACCTGCGATTGCCCATTTCGCTGCTTTTGCAATAATGTACTATTTATCTACTCTGATACTATAATACAAAGTTAAAACTGAAAACAAAACCCTTATGACAAACATTACGCATAGGTAGGCCAAAAATAAAAGTTTTATTACGATACAGCTCTTGTATGGACACCTATATCATCATAATATAACTTTATGCCACACCTGGCAATAAAGTGGCTTTCTGGCCAAGTGCAGACATAAAAAGATGTACACAACACGGGAGGTAATAAAGAAAGCTCTCGATCGCATATTTACGTTCCTCGCTTGCAGCTCGGGCCGCAAACTTCTGCGATCTCGGCCTTTCTTTGTATTACCACCCTAGTTGTGTAATGTACTATTAGAACATATTTGCTAGTAAAGTGGTTGTAATTACACCAATTTCAATATCTTAATGTATCTCATTACGTACTTGTGCGCTAATGTAAATTGTACAGTGCGTTCACATTAACTTGACGCGTGAGAGAATTGGTAACAAGGACATGTGAATTAGCTTTTGGACCTAATCGGAAGATGGTAAAACAAGCCCTCAATCCTTTTATTTTCCCCAAGTAATGGGAATGATTTCTTATTTAACATGGTAACAGTAAACATCTCAGTGCTACCAATTCTCTCACGCGTCAAGTTAATGTAAACGCACTGTAATGTAAAAGGCACGTGTTTTTTTTTTTTAATAAAGTTTTAAGATACTCCGTCTAAAAATGAACGATACTTTTAAAAATCTTAGCAAAGAGGTTTTATGTCTAGAAAGTGGTCAATATTTTATGAATAAAATTAACTTTGGGAAATAAAATATAACAAATAAACATTTAATTCTTTAATTTAATTAATTTTGACAATAAATTACAACCATTTATCTGTAACAAAAACACAAAAATATTAATTTACTTTATTAGTAATACTGGCTGTTTTTGTACAATTGCCTAAAAAAAAAGTTGATGCGCGCGCATCGCTTATTTGTGGACAAGTACAGTGCGTTCATATTAACTTGACGCGTGAGAGAATTGGTAACAAGGACATAACATGTGAATTAGCTTTTGGACCTAATCGGAAGATGGTAAAACAAGCCCTCAATCCTTTTATTTTCCCCAAGTAATGGGAATGATTTCTTATTTAACATGGTAACAGTAAACATCTCAGTGCTACCAATTCTCTCACGCGTCAAGTTATTGTGAACGAACTATAAAGATAAATCCGCGCGCTTTTTCTTTTCGATGTATTGTTTTTATTTGAAAATGTCGTCAAGTAGTGATGATAACAAAGTCGGAGTTTTATTAATTTCCTCGTAAATATGTTATAAAACGTCGTATGACATACGTGCGCTTTGAAAATTACAGCCTCTGCTTCCTTATAGCCCTCGCCGATGGCTCGGGCTAGTAATATCGCCTCGGCTGAATTTTTTAACTTACCGCACTTATATCATCATAATGTACTATTTTAAAATCATAACGATACCACTTCCAGCTGGACCAAGAAGGTTGAACCTCT
Organism: Yponomeuta sedellus; assembly: GCA_934045075.1. NCBI lineage: Eukaryota > Metazoa > Arthropoda > Insecta > Lepidoptera > Yponomeutidae > Yponomeuta > Yponomeuta sedellus. The sequence continues at coordinate 1,607,922 of OW203750.1, read as the reverse complement.
ACTATTAAAAAAAGGTTTCAATGAACAAGTCCGTGGCGACGACGCCACACGGATGCGATGTTTCTGGCGTTTGCGCATTTTACATTTAAAAAAAACTTTTCAACATTTAAACAAAGTTTGGTTCTGTTTAATATTAAGTATTTTGTGTTATAGCATGAGACTAGATAAAGTAGTTTATGACACTACATAACTTGGTCTTATAATATAACACTCGTGTGATACTATAAAAAATCTCGCCTACGACGGCTCGTGTTATAAGAACCCTTATTTATTATGCAACAGTGTCATACATAGGGTAACTTAGTCGGTTTGCCGGCCACCTTCAGTTTTCGGCCATCACGCAGTTTTTACGAAATAATAAGAAAATAAAATACGCCCGAGTAAAAAATCTATTGTTACCGCATAGATTCTAATGATGTCTTTGCCTACATAATTAAGTATCTTAGTAGCGTTTCATTTGTTTCGTCAGTTTTCCCTCGCGTTTCAAGCAATGTGAGTGTGTGTCGAAAGCAGAGAAAAAAATAGTGCGCGCCAATTATTTGCATGGTAAGTTACGACATTGTGTATTGATTTATCCACCAAAATATTACTATAATGCACAGTTGATATGTTAAACTGATGTTATTTTGATGAAAATGTCTATAATACTTAGTACTTTTATTAAATATTAGGTGGACGGATAACTAACTTCAATTTTGACGAGCCAGTTGATTCTCGGCCGCCTGGCCGAAATCTGACACCGATCCTACGATTATAAATTCATTACTTTACCATTGAATAATCACTTTTTCCAAATCATATTGTTAAGATATAATTTTAAAAGTATCCTGATTTATGCAGTTAGATTTCGGCCGCATGTTTACTAATTGCATTCGTGCTTAAAATCCATTTTAATTGTTTTGTATAACGGTGGCCGGGAGAGGGACTTCGTAAATCCACTTTTCGGCCTAAGTGTAATAAAATGACCGAGAACTAAGGATATTTAGGTTATTTTTCGGTCATTTATAAAAGCGGTGATAAATACTAGTAAATCTATTTATTTCAATAAGTTTCTCTTATATTAACTAAGATCCTGATCTAAGAGAACTCTTTCATCCTTGATTTGTTCGAAAGAGTTTAATTATATATTGACATTGGCGGCCGAAAGTTAACTCCTTCAAATTAGGTTGTCGGCCATTTTATGCAAGGTGGCCGAAACCCGGGTTGACCAATTTTGTTTATCGGCCATGATTTATTGAGAGGCCGGAAATTGGTTAATGTTTTAGTTTTAAGTAAACAATATTAAAAGCTCTTTGATTTTTTTTACTCATTTTATTGTTATTTAAAAACGATACACCACCATAAAAATAAGAGTTATTAGAAAAAACAAAAATTGGCCGAAAACTAACAAAACAAGTGGCCGTAAACTGAAATAGGTGGCCGGGAAAGGGCAAAATCCACACCTCACGATATTTTTATTTTTTATAATTAAACGATAATGTTTTCTTAGATGAAGGTTTGAAAAATGGAAATTGCAATAGTTTTACGATTCAAAAGTATTTTATTTGTCCATTTTTGTTTACTCTGTCATTGAAAAAAATCGCTCTGAATATGAAAATGTCCTTAAATGGCCGAAAACTGGCTAAACTACCCTAATAGTACATTACACAACTAGGGTGGTAATACAAAGAAAGGCCGAGATCGCAGAAGTTTGCGGCCCGAGCTGCAAGCGAGGGACGTAAATATGCGATCGAGAGCTTTCTTTATTACCTCCCGCATCTTTTTATGTCTACACTTGGCTAGAAAGCGGCCAGCCCTTTATTGCCAGGTGTGGCATAAACTACTATTATGCCACACCTGGCAATAAAGTGGCCGCAAACTTCTGGAATCTCGGCCTTTCTTTGTATTACCACCCTAGTTATGTAATGTAGGTATAATATATTTTTTTTTACTACGGAAGCCAAGAAGTAGGTGGATGCATAATAATAATAAATAAACTGGGGCAGTAAAAACAGATGACAATCATATCAAAGTTGCTCAGCGAGCTATGGAGAGAGCTAATGCCCGGAGTTTCTCTGAAGGATAGGATTCGAATGCATCCGACAGAGAACCAAAGTTATCGACATAGCTCAGAGAATTAGCGAGCTGAAGTGGCAGTGGGCTGGCCATTATCTCGCGTTGGAGTAAACGTGTTCTTGAGTGGAGACCGCGACTCGGCAAACGTAGTGTAGGACGCCCTCCGACCAGGTGGGATAAGGATCTGCGAAAAACTGCCGGCAGATGCTGGATGCGGCAAGCTGAAGAGGCCGCTCATTAGGGGAGGGCTATGTCCAGCAGTGGACTACATAATATAGACTGAAGAAGAAGAAGAATCATATATGGTCATGTCCGAAAACGCAGACGTTAGCACACAAATTAGTACAGCAGGGCCTCGATAATCCGTACCCCAGCTAGTCCGAACACCTCTATAATCCGAACAACCCCCCTCACCCCTGTGCAACCGCAGTCTCCCACAGTTTCTGTCTCGCAGTGCCCCACGAAGTGCGTTTTAGGTAGTAACTACAGGGTATCGCTTGTCCGCCGCGCACTGTTTCGCCAATAAATACCTATGTATGTAGGTATACATTATAATGAAAAAAAAATTTATTTCGAAAAATGCCTACATACTATAATTTGAACCCTTCGTGCATCCGAACAGGGTATAAATTTTCGGTGTTCGGATTATCGAGGCCCCGCTGTAGTTAAAAACCAATTATAAAAATGGGTCAGGAGAATAATACACTCTTATGGCTGTTTAATACGTATTTAATTACTCAATTACTTAATGACTTGCATTGCATGCGCTGTTGATCGTCCATCTCGGGCTAGCTAAAAGAACTTAACTGATGCGAACGTGTAATAAACGCCTACTTAAATTTAAGTAAAAATTTAGTTACCACCTTGACGACATAATACGTGTGAACAAGCCATTTAGAGTCTAATACTTTACATAGCTTTTCAATAGAAAGTTATAAGCGTTGTGGTGTTTACATGAAGTTGAAAAAGAAAAGGCGTTTTAAAAGAAAACACCGAACTTTTTTCCAGTCCGGTCTCTTGATGACCTCGGTAACTTGAGGGACATTTTGTACGGGGTACTTTTAGTCCTTCGTGTGCGTTATTCGATACAATTTATAAGAGATCTATATCGACGGACAAAAAAGTACCCGGGGGATAGTAACTCGTCTACGCAGGCCTCGTGTAGAAACTGCCCTCCGAGTACTTGTCGCGGACTTTTTACTCTTTATTTTTTTTTTCAAATAATGGCAACTTGAATCGGTCCTTTACTAGACGACTAGGTACCTACTTCTGCCAATGACGAGTCAGTCATGGGAGTGACACGATTATAGCTGACCGGTTATTCAAATTGTAGCTGTAGGCCGGTGGGGGACCTAAAACCAAAGAACAAACACTAACATATACCAACATAATACTGCTTTAGCATACGCAAGGGTGTGAGACAGGGTTGTGTCGCATCCCCGTGGTTGTTCAATTTATTTATGGATAGTTGCCTGACTGATCTGAAAGAGAATGAATGTGGGTTAAGGATGGGTGAGCTACTTGTGAAATGCTTGTTGTACGCCGATGATCAAGTGTTGTTCGCATCGTCGGTCGAAGAATTGCAGACACACACAAGTCACGGTAATGGATGAGGCTTTTAAAAGGAAAGGTATGAACATGAATGTGAGTAAGACGAAAGTACTGGTCTTTGAAAAAGATGTTGGAATGACTGAGTGCAAGATAACGATTAGAGGCGAAAGAGTGGAACAAGTAAAAGAATTTGTCTATTTGGGGAGCCTGTTCACGAGGGATGGAAAGTGTGAAGGTGATATAGAAAGAAGAGTAAAAGCGGGAAATTGTGTAAAACGGTGCCTTGCACTCCATGTGTGCAGCCGAAACATCTCCAAAAGAGCTAGATTGGCTATTCATAGTGGCGTGCTGGTCCCAATACTTATGTAGGTATGGTAGCGAGACTTGGGGGTGGCAAAAGAAACAAGAAAGTAGAATTAATGCAGTTGAAATGAGATCCTTGAGAAGTATGTGTAGTGTTACTTTGAATGACAAGATACGCAATAGTCTGATTAGAGAACGTTGTGTACTGAAAGAGGATGTAGTGCCTAGAATTGAGAAAGGAATGTTGCGTTGGTTTGGACATGTGACATGGAGGAGAGGATGAAGGAAGAAAGATTGACGAAACAAATATATATTGCGAAAATGAGTGGAAGGGCGGGTAAGGGACGTCCCAGACGGACTTACATCGACCAAATAGGGGATGTATTAGCAAAGGGAAAGATAAAAAGTACCCGGAACCCGCGTGCGTGCATGCAACGATTGATGAAGCGAAGGCGAACTGTCAGGATCGTGGCAAGTGGTCATGCCTGGTCTCTGCCTACCCCTCTGGGATACAGGCGTGAGGTTACGTATGTATGTATGTATACCAACACCACCAATTATTAGATACTCTTTACCTACTTTTTTTTTTTTAATAACGGCAACTCGTATCGGTCCTTATCTCCCTACAGTTATTTGAGCAGTGGAAGTGTCAAAATTTGTATGAAAACGTCAATTTCACTACCTATGGGAAAAGTGCCGCTGTCACCGAGACAGATACGTTTGTCGCACTCTACGTTTTAAAAAGAACCGTTTTTTTTCCAGAATATCGGTGGCGATATAGATGCGCGGCGCCGGCGCTAATGTCGTAGGAGCAACTCAGCGAATTACTGGCGCAATTAAATATCATTTAAAAATCTAATAATGCTGCCTCTACGTAATACAGAGAATAGTGTAAAGAGGTTCGAAATTTCACTGATGTCGGTGAGTCGCCCATTAGCTCAGTTGGAAAGAGCGCTGGCACGGATAGCCAGAGGTCGCGGGTTCGAATCCCGGCATGGGTGGAATTTTTAGCCTCTAAATAGGTTTTTTAAAATTGTCCTTAGCACGGGTTAGTGCATTAAAAATTAAAATAGTATAATCTAATAAGGCAGGCCTTAAAGGTTTTACATAAACATGTCTATTATAGTACCTACCTACAGTCTATTTATCCTTACTTATCCAATTTTTAGAGCTGATTTTCAATAGTCAGTTAACTTTTATCTGAGGAATAAAAATGGCGGTTTGACAGCTTATGTATGAAAATTATGTCAAACCGCCATTTTTATTCCTCAGATAAAAGTTATCTGACTATTGAAAAATCAGCCCTGTAAACAAGATTCTAACCTAAAAATTTAAATTTGATGCAAAAACTAGATACTTTCAAGTTCATGAACTTTGTTTATAAAATTGACAGTGTGTTATCTAAAACAGTGTCCCAGGTTACTTCATTTATGATAATATGATGGTTTTCGACAAAAAAGTCTATACTATACAAAAAACTATACTGGTAGGGTCTTGTTTACTAAAATAGACAAGTAAGAATAAACAGACTATAGGTATATCGTCGTTGATATTGCAAAATGTCCTAAGTATGTCAAAAATAACATTATTTTAATTTTTTTCATCAAAATTGAGTAAACACTTGATTCTGGATCTAAGTGTAAGACATCATTACCTCAGCCCGATTAGGTAAGGATTATGATGTGTTGCAAATTTTTATGAAAAAAGCGAAGATATTTTATTTTTTGACGTTATTGAGAATTTCAATTAAAATTGGTTTAATACTTTAAGTTACACAATTTATTCACATAATCACAAGTTAGGTATTTCCAACTACCACCGAAGAAGGACACATCATCGCGCCAGCGACGCGACGTTGACGTCATTTTGAACAATGCGTAGGTATCGCATCGAATATTGTTATATTCTCTCCCTATTATATGTAACATAACATTTAACATAACATTACATTTACATACAAGAACATACATTGCTTCTGGCCCCACACTAGGATACCCTGTGTCGTGGGAACCAGAAACAACGACATCACAAACATGTAAACATCCAAGACCTGGACTTTTTTTTTGTTCCCAGCCGGGATTCAAACCCGGGACCTCTTGCATGGTTGGCAGACGCGCTACCGCTACGCCACAGAGGTCGTCTGCCACAGATGTTGCCAATTTCAATTAAAATCGGCTTAATAGGTACTTTAAATTACACAATTTATTCGAACAATCCCCTTAGGCCACTTTCGAAACCAAAGTTTCGAAACCAGTTTCGAAAACATAATTATTTTTATGTTTAGGAAACCTGGTTTCGAATAAAGAAAAATCATTCTGTTTTCGAAGCTGGTTTCCAATACAGAATATAAAATCTTCTTTTGAAACTCTTTCATGGATCAAGGGTATACACAAAACTAGGACAAATGAAATAAAACCTTCTACCTCAGCAAACACAAATAGGTAGGTAGTAGTCCGGACTTCCAAGGCGGAAGAGTGTATTTCTACATTAGTTACGGGAATCACAGCGTACGATTTTCTCATAAATCTGTAAAAGTTATTATTGTTCGAGAAGCAACTTATCGACGAGTTAGCCCTTTTCTTTCTAACCTGTTGCAAAACATTTGACATCTTTCCCTGTCGCCGCCGCCGTCCAAAAATAATTATTATTGCGTAGGCAGGTACCTACCTCCTGCCTACGCAAAAATCATCACTTTTGGTTTTAAAATGTCTCCCGTGTTAATTGTGACGAAGGGGTTCTGGCAACACTGGCCTCTGAACCTTCAACTCATTAGTGCGCGTAATACCGTGCGCGATATTTTCCCGCATATTTATCCTGAATATGAAACGTAGTAATATTACTTAACTACTAACTGATACTATTGATAACATCCTTGTGTAAAATATTTTCTGTACGTAGGTATTCATGGACCTTTAATGCTGTGCGTAATGAACGAAGATCATTGGCTTATGAAAAAATTTATCTAAATTATGTAGTAGGCTTGTGTCCACTAAGAATAAATCGGACGGAAGAAAGTCTTTAACTACTGATTATGATATGCAGATGGGAAAAAACAAAGCTAATTATGATAAAATATAAAGATTATTATTATTTTCTGAAAAGAAATTCGAAAAACTTTGTCATTAAGTCATGAAACAGTGAACACCAATCAGACCGTGCCACGTCACGTCGTGGCGAACATCGCTGTTGTTCACATTTTAGTATGTGTTTAGTTGATGATTATTTTCGTTTTTGATATGTACAAATGTTATTATTTTGTTAAGAAACGCAGAGGTATTGAAAGTTATTTAGTGAAACATATTAGGCAAGATGGAAACAGGTTTTAGCAAAGCTAATGGCAATAATTTTCTCAGAATTGACCCCGTAATGCTTGGTAGATTTTTTGCATCAAATAGTGACTTTTGCTTATCGGAATTCCGAAATTAAAACTGCAATCTAAGTATAAACAAGTGTTAAAATATTAATTATAAGCTAATATGAGGATCGCTCCTTCTTGCAAGTATTAACCACTTTTTTCGTATTTCTTGCTGGTGTGGGACATATATAAATAATTTATTTGGTGTTTTTATTGTTGTGCTTTCACACTGGGGCACCATGCCGCTTTTGCAATACGACAAAGTCATATTTAATTGAAATAACAGCAGAAAACTAGCAATCGCCTACTGAAACAGTGTTCGTACACCACCTCGTGACGTCACTCAAGACGCCATGACAGTCTTGAGCGTTTTTGTGGGAAATTTAAATTGATTTTTTTAGATTCAAAATACTTATTGAATATGTTAAGTTTAATTTAAAATAACACATCTTCGTTGTATAATAGACTTAAAAGTACGTTATAAAACCATTTCCCAAATTCAGTCAACTAGCCTATTATTATTGATTAAATCTGGTTTTTGTGAAATTTAGTAGATTTTATTTTTAGAGCTCTCTCTATTTACTGTTTTATTTATTAAGTGAGTAAAACAGGTGACATTCAGATAACTATATAAAATTAAATGTTTATGGGTCTGAGCTTGACTGCCCCTAAAACATTCGCAAACAAAACGCACACGTTCGTTTAGGCATAAAACAAAAATTAAACACTAACGGCCTTACCACAAAACATTTAGACACGTGTTCAACAGTAGTTTAACGTTTTTTTTTCTATGAAGTTTTGAGGTTAAACACCCGTTGAACAAGTGTCTAAATGTTTTGTGGTAAGGCCGTACACGTTTATGTACAATATTATTTAAAATTAACAAAATTTATAGCATAAACAATTTATATAAATTTCCTGGAGCTAATAGGTATAAAAGAGATGACTTATCGGCATTTACTCAATAAATTGTAGTCGTTCATTCGAAGCACAGTTCGGGGTTCAGTTTTAATCATCAATTTTATTTAATAATTTATATAAAATTAAGGTCTTATTGTAATGTTTTCTAGTATTTACAGTGGTCATTGATTGTCGTTATTATCAGAGATCGGAGCTCTAATAATAATATCTCTTGCACCATCTGTGGTTGACTGGTAGAAAATGCTTATAGCATTAATTCCGCCACATTGCCATTTTATTTTTTTACTTATGTGCAATAAACGTATTAATAATAATATGTGAAGTATGACCATTAAGATGAAAAAGATCTAATAACATCTGTAGTAAATAAATGAATTTTATTCCTTCGTTCGAAGCATTCATTTGCGTAATACCTACGTGTAATAAGCACACTCGAGTTTGTCGGATTACTAATACATAATAAATCCATTCAATACCACTGATATCAAACGAGTAGGAATACCTACATCGGTTTTCTTTTCACAACTCTCTTCCTAGGTTTATTACGCGCACTAAATTCTTACCGGTGCCAATCGTCGAACTGTCAAATAAATATTAAGTGTTGCTATCGCAAACGTCAAGAGATGCCGACAGATTTTGGCGCGCGTAATTAACCCTCTGATCGATAAGGAACAAAACAAGACAAGGTTGCAGGAATTTGCAGAGTCGTTTCAAGCTTTTTCAGTCACTTAGTCTGGCCTAAATGGATCCAGGACAACAGCAAAGTGCATCCGGCGTGGCTGTGAGTATTTGCTTTCTTATTGTTTTCCAAATACTCCGCATGAACAGTAGCAGATTATGCCTTGGTGCTAAGCTCTTTATAAGAAATTCAGCCTGTGGGGTTACCTAACCAACTATTAAATTACTTGATCTTAAAGAATGGACCTATTTCTGGTTCATAATAATTTTTTTACCCGGATAATATGGTACCAAGGTGTCACCTAGGCATTATACAATGCTTGAAAGGTGGCACCAGAGACTATGTACCTACGGTTCAATTAAGCAGTTTACGAAAATAAAGAATTTGTATTTTTGTAAGGGAGTCGTAAAGCGTTTTATAAATAATAACTAGGGGGCGAGCCCCCTGCGCGCTTACGCGCGCCAACCCCCAGCCGCTCCGAGCTGCGCTCTCCGCGGCGCTCGGCCTAGGGCCTCGCTAGACACTTATTGTAGTGAATTGTTGCATGGGAACATGTATGGTCTCGGCCTTCGGCCTCGGCCTGGACGGAGCTCGGCCTTCGGCCTCGCCGCGGCGGGGTTCCTCGTGCCCGCTCCGCGGAGCTCGGCCTCCGGCCTCGCAAGTTTGTCTCTTTTTACTCTTGCGCTGGTACTTGTGCGCCGTAAACTGAACGGTCTCGGCCTTCGGCCTCGGCCTGGACGGAGCTCGGCCTTCGGCCTCGCCGCGGCGGGGTTCCTCGTGCCCGCTCCGCGGAGCTCGGCCTCCGGCCTCGCGAGTTTGTCTCGTTTTGCTCTTGCGCTGGTACTTGTGCACCGTAACCTGAACGGTCTCGGCCTTCGGCCTCGGCCTGGACGGAGCTCGGCCTTCGGCCTCGCCGCGGCGGGGTTTCTCGTGCCCGCTCTGCGGAGCTCGGCCTGCGGCCTCGCAAGTTTGTCCCTTTTTGCTCTTGCGCTGGTACTTGTGCGCCGCAATTTGAATGGTCTCGGCCTTCGGCCTCGGCCTAAACGGAGCTCGGCCTTCGGCCTCGCCGCGGCAGAACTTTTTGTGCCCGCTTCGCGAAGCTCGGCCTCCGGCCTCGCAAGTTTGTCTCATTTCTCTACTGAAAAGACAATTTTAGTACTAAATCTCCATACAAAAATTTGTCATTTTCAATCATCAATATCTCGGCCGCCATCTTGAAATTCCAAGATGTCGGATTTTTCTCATATACCTGGGTCCTTTGGCAACGCGATGCCGCTTACGGCATATCTCCAGCATATGCCCAGTTGGCTGCCGACTTTTTTGCGCAAAGGTCGATTTTTGGGTCGGCTATATCTGCGCCGCCATTTTGAATTTCGAACAACCAAAATTTTTTTTTTCAATCGGATCACTATATCCCCATTCTATCAAAATTTCATCGAAATCGGCCGGTAAACGACAGAGTTAGCACCTTCGCGTAGTGGAACGCGTTCGAAATTCAAAAATCGGCTCCATAGGATGGCCGTATATCGTACATTCCCTACAACTTTGTCATACATCATTTTCGTCCAACTCGTGCCATTTCCGAGAAAATGTATTATGTTAGATCAGTGAGTATACCGGATTGTAGCTTTATATATATATAATAACTGTAACGAATTCAGTTTTGTGTTTATTTATTTTCGGAAAATTGTAAAAATGTAATAAACGAGCATAAATCCGTATAGAAACAGTTTTAATTATTTATTTTGTTTAAAAGTAATATAAACAAAAAAAAAACTTGATAAAAAAAAACCAGAATAAGCAAATAAAGGACGATTTACCTATGTCCAGTCGGTTTTGGTTGAAATGTGAAGTAGTAATCCAAAAATTAGGAAACCCCAATAATGGGTGACGTCATTTTAAATTTTGAAAATGATAGACGGAATTAAAGAAATATAAAAAAAATTGTGTAAAGAGGTTTGCACGGTTGGTGGGTAAAGTTGGGGGCGGCGGCAATGAACATTTAAGTTATATACCGATTAAACGGGTCTTATCGCGATTATTTATTAGGTAATCTGAACATCCTACCGACGCAACATGCGCGGATACTCTGGCGCCGTCCCACGTCCGGGCCACTTCCATAAAAGCCGGCGCTGCGGCATCAAGTGCTGAAGGCATCAAGCGGCGCAAATACGGGACTCTGGCACAGAGTCACCTATTCGTGCCGTTTGGTGTCGAGACACTCGGACCGTGGGGGCCCGAGGCGCGACTGTTCTTTAAAGAACTTGCGTCGCGCGCCTCAACGCCACGTTCAGAGACTCCAGGGCTGGCTCTTACCTCGGGCAGAGGATAAGTCTTGCCATCCAACGAGGTAATGTAGCCAGCATACTGGGGACCCTCCCCAGAGGCGGCGATGATCTGGGCACAGTAATTGGCTTTTAGGTAGTGTTTAAAATTAATTAATTTATACATAATATATTTAGGTTTGTTTTGTTAGTTTTTAGATTTAGCTTATAATTACAAATACATATTTAGATATATAAAAAAAACGTACTACGCTATAAAAATAATAATATAATTTTTCTTCAGGCTATATTAGTCCACTGCTGGACGTAGCCCTCCCCTAAAGAGTGCCATAACACAAGGTTGTGCCATCATTGGGGGGTAATGCCTATAATCCCCACGCTGGGCATGCGGGTTGGGGATCGCAGTTTGGTGGAATTGTACTGCAGGGGGCGCTGCTGCCCACCCCCTGGTTTGTGTCCCTTAGTCGCCTTTTACGACACCCGCGGGAAGAATTTGGATTGGTGGTATTCTCTAGGCCGACACCACACAGCTTCTAGGCCGACACCACACAGCTTATATTATATATATTATAATATAATAAACGGTCTAAACTCCTACCATCTTGATTTCTTAAAAAAATATTTGTTACCTATTTATTACGTCAAAAAAATCGTTAGTGCGGACCTAATCAAAGTACCAACTGCCTCGCCATTTTTGGGCGTAACTAAAAATACCGAGAGAGTAGATACGTAAACAAATTTACTTCTATTATTAGGGTTCGTGGCCTAATCGTACCGAAGCGCTCGTGGCCTCGAACCGAGTGATTGGAATCGATCACTTGGGTTGTTGCATGTTTTGTTGGGTCTGGAGCCACCTTTTAAGCAACAACAGGCGCGGTCAGGTGCAGGATGGGTGACCATCCCATGACCACCGCTAGTGGCATTTTTCCGAGCGCTTCCGTGCTTCGCAAGGCACGCTAAGCCGTTGGTGCCGGCTGTCGTGTAATGGCAGTCGTTGAGCCATGTCAGAGGCCTCATGGGCGGCTCGATAACTTCTGACAGTAAGGCCCGCCACTGTCTTACAATCCTCCACCAACCCGGACTTGGCCCCCGTGGTGGAGTATGGCCTAACCTTCCCGCGACGCAGGAAGAGACCCGTGCCCCAGCAGTGGGGACGTACAAAGGGTTGATATCGATGTTAGGGGCCAACCATAACAATTATGCCACACGAATTTCGTGTTTTTAAACCCCTCCCCCTCCTTGTCACAGCTAGTCACATTTGACTCCTCCTCCCCTCCCTAGTGTGCAAACATCAGTTCCGAAATCAGTTTTATATCAAGAGTTGCAAATGTTTGAGTACCTATCTATTTCTTTAATAGTGCAAAGTTCGTGCTTTAACACGTAAATTTGGCAATGTGACGTCACGAAACTTAGGACAATGTCACACTTCGCTGACGCCCTCGCAATTAACGTGTGACGTAATTTTTATTTGTTATTTATTTTAATAAAAAATTATAATAATAAATAAATAAATATTCATGGACATATTACACAGATCTCGTTAGCCCTATACTAAGTACAACTAAATGACTTGTGTTATAGGTGCTAACTCGACGATAGATTTAATACAATAAATAAATAACATCTAAGACCCGAGACAAACTAGAAAAGTTCGTTTCCTAGTTTGACCCGGCCGGGGATCGAACCCGAGACCTTCGGTTTTACGTGACAAACCGCTGCGCCACCGAGGTAGTCTAAATTATGGATGGTCCGTTTAGAAGTTCAAGTTCGTTTATTGCTTCATGTGGTACAGAATAGGTCTTAACATATAATAGTTCGCAACATGAGCCCTGTAAGGGCACTGCAATTTTATACATAAGTAGCTTACGTATTAGAAAAATAAACTGTACTTAATTATTTTTATGTACTAAAATAGAATAAGATTTTTTAATGCACTAACCCGTGCTAAGTCGCTGCCTGTACGTAATACAGAGAATGTTTTAAAGAGGTTCGGAAATTTCACTGATGCCGGTGAATCGCCCATAGCTCAGTTGGAAAGAGCGGTGGCACGGATAGCCAGAGGTCACGGGTTTGAACCCGGCATGGGTGGAATTTTTTAGCCTCTAAATAGGTTTTTAAAGAATCATTATATTCTCCTTTCTCTTATCGCTCTCTCCAAAGTGGATGCACGCTCCATTGACTAGTTACAACACTGATTTTGCTCGGACGAATATACTGCAACGGTAATTGCGCGGTTGAGGCCCGTCTTTGTAATTTCAGTCACGGAACCGGCTCGGCGACCGTGCTACGGCCGACACTCGGCTCGGACCCGACACGGTCTAGCGTGAGTCATCCTTAGAACTGTCAAATCCGCAGGGGACCCGCGAGGAAGCCATGCAGCGCCGCCTGCAGCTGCTTCTCCACGCCTGCCAGTGTCGCAATGACCACTGCAGGTTGCCGTCTTGCCGGAAGATGAAGAGTGTGATCGCCCACCCGCAAACCTGCCGGCGGAGGGGCGAGTGCGCCATCTGCAGGCAGCTGATAGCGCTGTGCTGCTACCACTCGAGGTCCTGCCAGGCTGCAGTCTGCTCTGCGCCGTTCTGCGGCCTCATCAAGAAGAAGGTTCAGCAGCAGAACCCCAAACCGCAGGCGCAGCCTCTGGGCGTAAGCGTTTTTGCCGTAAACCATTTCTCTGTTTAACCCTCCCAATATTATGTACCTACCCATCTCATTTTCTCGTTCTGCAATCTTTCCGATTTAAGGTTGCCTGGAAGAAATTGCTATCAGCAATAAGGCCGCCAATTGTAGCTCTTCTTTTGTAACTGTTGTCTCTGTATACCGAATTATAATTTAATTACAGAGAAAACAGTTACACAGACAATATAGTATATGTATTTCATTACAAGTGCGGAAAGGCTGTCATTGCAAAGAGTTCCGACAAAATGTCTACCCCACGTGGTCTACCCGAGCCGAGGCGCAGCCAAAGGCGAGGATTGACAGTCGGAACAAGTTGCAATGACGGTTCCGCACGTGTACTGAACGACTATTTTTAATACAGTTGCGAAAAAAATAAGCAATTTAATAAAGAAAAATTATTTGGAAACTGGCGCCAACCGTAAAAAAATATAAGCAGAGATTTTTTTTCTTCAGCCATTTTCGTGGGCAAAGGGAACTATGCCCATACAGCCAAGTCTCCAGTGGAATTTTTTAATTGATATGAAATGAAAATGAAATTTAATGAGATGAAATTAAATGAAACCCTACTTAACTCATTCAATCAAATCATTAAATCTGATATTGAAACAAATTAGTAGCTCATAAAAACTTCTATGATTTTTTTTAGTATAAACTTCATGGTTGGTTTTTCTTTGTAATAGACATTATTTTGACAGTTGGGAAAGGCACGAGTGTGTAATATACCCACATCCCGCACGCTATACGTCCCTGTAACGCCACTTTTTGAGCAACTGTATTAATAGTAAGTACATTATAATTATGATATAAGGCGATATTACTAGCCCGAGCCATCGGCGAGGGCTATAAGGAAGCAGAGGCTGTAATTTTCAAAGCGCACGTATGTCATACGACGTTTTATAACATATTTACGAGGAAATTAATAAAACTCTGACTTTGTTATCATCACTACTTGACGACATTTTCAAATAAAAACAATACATCGATCGAAAAGAAAAAGCGCGCGGATTTATTTTTACTTGTCCACAATAAGCGATGCGCGCGCATCAACTTTTTTTTTTAGGCAATTGTACAAAAACAGCCAGTATTACTAATAAAGTAAATTAATATTTTTGTGTTTTTGTTACAGATAAATGGTTGTAATTTATTGTCAAAATTAATTAAATTAAAGAATTAAATGTTTATTTGTTATATTTTATTTCCCAAAGTTAATTTTATTCATAAAATATTGACCACTTTCTTGACATAAAACCTCTTTGCTAAGATTTTTAAATGTATCGTTCATTTTTAGACGGAGTATCTTAAAACTTTATTTAAAAAAAACACGTGCCTTTT